>CM040425.1:9850503-11066126 GCA_022702705.1 Papilionanthe hookeriana x Papilionanthe teres | reverse complement strand
ACTTCTGGTCAAGTTTTTGGCACCGTTGCCAGGGTAGAAGATTTTAGTATGCATATAAATATATCGGGTCAAGTTTTTGGCGTTGTTACACGGGGAAAGTAGAGGCAAACTTTTAGATTTTTAAGTATTTTTATTTTATTCATTTTTATTTATTAAAACAACAAAACAAAAAAATGTAAAAAATATATATATAATAATAATATTTATTTTAATTCTTCCTAATTGACTTTTTATGCGTAGTACTGGATCTGAAGGATTATTACCTTTAGATTCTGAATTAGAAAGAACTGTTAGAAGAATTAAAAAAGGAAAACAAATTCAAAAATTTCAAGAAATGACTAATTTACGTAACAATTTACAAAATCCAATTGAAATTAATGATCAAAATGTTTATAAACCATGAAGGGATTATGGTAACCCTACAGTTGATGAACTTCATAGTAGTATTCAAATACCCACTGTAGATGCTAATTATTTTGAGCTTAAACCATCTATTATTCAAATGGTTCAAAACAATCAATTTGGTGGAACACCAAATGAGGATCCAAATTTACACCTTGCTAGTTTTTTAGAATTTTGTGCTACCTTTAAATATAACAATGTTTCTGATGATGCTATTAGGCCTAGACTCTTTCCTTTTTCTTTAAGAGATAAAGCAAAGATGTGGCTGAACTCATTAGCAATAGGTTCTATTAAAACATTGGCTGAAATGCAACAAAAATTCTTTGCTAAATATTTTCCTCCTTCTAAAACTGCTAAATTAAGAAATGATATTACTTCATTTAGCCAATTTGACAGGGAGACAATTTATGAAACTTGGGAAAGATTTAAAGAACTCTTAAGAAAATGTCCTCATCATGCTTTACCTGATTGGTTAATTATTTAAACATTTTATAATTGATTAATTGGATCTTTAAAATCAATTATTGATGCTGCTGTTGGAGGTTCTTTAATGTCTAAATCATTTGAAGAAGCTTACACTTTAATTGAAGAAATGGCTAACAATAATTTTCAATGGCCTTCTGAAATGATTAATCCTAAAAGAATGGCAAGAATTCATGATAATGAAGCCTTTTCTATTTTAGCTTCACAAGTAGCAGCAATGTATAAGAAATTAGATAGTTTTGCTATTAATATATCACATAATAACTTCCTAGTAATGTTGAAATCAATCCAAAAGAAACTGGAAAAGAACATAAACATGTTAAAGCAGTACAAATTAAAAGTGGAAAGGAATTAAAAGAAAGAATGCAGAATGAAATTGAAAAGGAGATTGAGGTTGAAAAGATTGAAAAATCTAAAGAAACTCCTTCTCCTAATAAAGATCAAACAGATATTTCTATTAATATGGAAGTTGAAAAACCACCACAACCTTTTCCTCAAAGAATTAAACAACAGAAGCTTGATCATCAATTTTCTAAGTTCTTTGAAATTTTTAAGAAACTTAATACAAACATACCTTTTGCTGAAGCTTTGGAATAGATGCCAACTTATGCAAAATTTATGAAAGATATTTTAAGTAAGAAACGAAGATTTGAAGCTTTTGAAATTGTTGCATTAAGTGAAGAATGTAGTGCAATAATTCAAAAGAAATTACCTCAAAAACTTAAAGATCCTGGAAGTTTTACTACACCTTGTGCTATTGGAGAAAAATTTTGTGGAAAAGCATTATGCGATTTAGGAGCAAGTATTAATCTCATGCCATTTTCTATTTTTCGAAGGTTGAATTTAGGAGAGATTACTCCCACCACTGTAACCCTTCAGTTAGCTGATAGATCTATCACTTATCCTAAAGGAGTTTGACCCTATTTTTGTATTTCCAAATACAAGAATTTGTTATCACTGCTAGAAAATTTAATTTCTGGCAAAGGCGCGAAACACTTGACCTGGAATAACTTGCTATATAGATGTGTACCAAATTTTAATTTACGACAATAGTGTGCGGCTTATTTTTTAGGTTGGTGGTGTTGTATTTTTTAGAAAAGAGGTCGCCTACAGAAATTGTCGGCGAATTTTAATTTAATTTAAATAAGTAATTTGAAAAGTAGTATTTGATTTTTTGAAAATAATTTTAAATTTGGAAATTTTATGAAATCAAACTGATCTCACATCCCAAATAGTTTATGTAAACGAGCACCACATCACAAACCATGTATCTATCCCGAAGAATAGACACATTGTTTGATGATGGGGCTCGATTAAATAAACTAGAAGATTTGTGACATCCGTTTGGTCTGCGAACCAATTTTATAAGCCGACAAGTTCCCCTGTTTAATATGAAAACATTAAACAGGGTTTATATTACTTGGGTTCGAAAATTCCCTATAAGGGCAAGCCCCTATAGTTAATTACATCTTAAGTGACGGAAATCACCTAAGAAAACTCTCGATAATAATCGTAGTTCTCGCTCTCAAGAATTTCAAAGTTTAAGTTTTCAAGGGATTGAATTTTGGAATTTCAATAGGGAATGGATCAAATTTGGAACATTATATTTTAGGAAGTCAAAGGAAGAAAGGTAGGAGAAATCACAGATTCGAAGCGAACTTCGGTAATTTCCCGACCATCCTATTGTTTGGTTTGAATTTAGGAAAGTCCTAATGTTTATTTAATGTTTTGATCTTGCCAATTTTAATTAATTAGGACTTATATCTGTATGATAAAATCATACAAATAGCCTTGAAGATGTGAGGGTTTATGTCGTACCAAACGACTACCTCGGAGTCCTAAGACCGGTTAGGGCTTAATTTACATGATATGATCATGCAAATGCCTAACGAAGAGTTGAGGATTTATGTTGCACTAGGAAAACTACCTCGAAGTCCTACGGCTTGGTTATTTAATTCTAAGGAAAGTTTTGCCGAAGTAGACTCAGGTTTTGCTGATGACGATGGCCGTGCTGCCCACCATGCTCCAAGCTCCTTGTTGTTGTAGTGGTTTAGTTTTAGAAGTCATAAATCAGGAGATGAGAGAAGTGTTTGGTTTTAGAGAAAGTCTTAATTTCCATGTGTCTTTAATATTTTAGTTAAAACAAATCTTAAAGTTGATTATAACAACACCGGTTAAGATCCCACGGTTCCATCCTTCCGGCATCGTTATTTTTATGGGATTCACTTAGTCCAGATGAATTTGCTAAACTCAACTTGAATGAGTTCCACACTTTCATTTAGACCGTGGGAAATCCCGTTAGCAACACGTAGGTTACATCATCCGAGGTATTCCCGATCATCCAACAAGACGTTTTAATTTAGTTGTAGTTGTAGTTTTGTTGTTCTGTTTGTGATTAAATTTTGAGTTGTTTTATATTTTGAAATGTTGTGGCGGCGAATTTTTATCTTGTAGTGTCTTTTAATTTAGTTATGGGTTTCAGTTTTGGTTTCTGTCCTAAAGGTGTAAGTTTTCATGCAACAGATGTTTATCATGCAAGAAAAGTAAGTGCGATGTGATTAAATAAGTTGCAATAAAATAATTTGCAATAAAATAAAAGCGTACACTGGAGGGTCTTCCCGTCATTCCAAGTCGCACTTAAAACACGGTTAGAATATTTAAGCATTTAAAGTAAGTTCCTAGGTAAAGCTAAGGGAAGGGTTATGGTTTTCTACCAAGTTCCTAATCCTATAGCTAGTCATCTCCTATGACGTCTAGGTTCTTGTATTTTAGTTCGAGGACGATTTTCTTCATCAAAGAACAACTAAGTTCAATTGTTCTTATAAATATCCTATCATATTGAGGAAGTGCTTAAGACGAATCTTAAACATCTTTTCAATATTTCTAGGATTGTTTTAAGTCCAAATGAATTTAATTACACAAATGAATTAATCGTCCGAGAGTTTAAGTTTTGTTGTCTTGCTCAGTGAACTTAGGACATTTGAATATCCTATGAGTGAAGTAATACTTCTTTTAACACTCCTTTTAAGAGTTATGACATCACGAGCTTTCGAGGGCAAATGGATGTTCAAGTGAGTTGTGATTTAATTTTAGTTAATGGATTTAAGTTTGGAATAGTGTTCAAGTTGTTTTAGATTTATTTTGAATTCTTCATGTCTTAGGTGATGTTATATTTAATTTAATTTAATTTAATTTAATTTAACTTAATTTAATTTGATTTAATTTAATTTAATTTAATTTTATTTAATTTAATTTGATTTAATTTTAATTTAATTTAATTTAATTTAATTTAATTTAATTTAATTTAATTTAATTTAATTTAATTTGATTTAATTTAATTTGTTTAATTTAATTTAATTTGTTTTAATTTAATTTAATTTAATTTAATTTAATTTATTTATTTAACTTAACTTAATTTAATTTAATTATTTAATTTAATTTAATTTATTTATTCAATTTAATTTAATTTAGTTTTTTTATTATTATATTTTTTTCCAATTTAATTTAATTTAATTTAATTTTTTAATTTAATTTTATTTTTAATTTTAATTTTAATTGAAACTTTAAAAAGAGTTTAATAATTTACCTTTAATTCAATTTAAATGATTGAATCTTTTAACATTTTAAGACTTAAATTTGAATTACCTTTTTAATTAAGAATTAAATATTATTTAGATGATTAATTTAGGGATCCTTAGATTAAAGAATAAATCTCTTCCTAATAATATCCCTATTTTGATAATTCCAATTTTATTATTCTTCCAAATTTAATCAATTATTTAATTAAGGTTTATTTCAATTATTTTAAATTGTTTAGTAGGTTTCTACCCTTTAATTATCTAAATTTCAATCATCTAAATCAGCTTAAAATCAAATATTTTACTTATTAATTTTATTAAGCCTAAAGTTTTAATTAAGGGTTAAAATTTTAATTACCATTTTGCCCTTCAAGCCTAATAATTTCATAACTCACTAAATTGAGCTCAAATGAATTTGAAATTTTTATGTGACTTCACTCATATGTTAATAAAGACATTAGAGGAGAAAATGTGATTTTTCTGTATTTAATTTATTTATATAATTATTTTTGGTGGAAAATAAGGATTTCCAAGGAAAATTTAATAATATGACCAAGGGAAAGTTTCTGTCCTTAAGAAAATTATGGGACATTCCTAATGACCAGAGGACCACTTGGACCAATGTTTGTGATTTTTTGAATTATATTTTATTTATTAGAATTATTTTAAGTTCCGGAGTATTAATTAATTTAAAAATAGAATATAAGTTGAAAAATGAATTTTATAATTTTTAAAATTCTCCCTGATATCAAGGATTCCAGAGAATCAAATTTTACAATTTTCTGATTTTTCTTTGATTTATTATAATTATTTTAGTGAAAATGTTAGAAAATACATTTTTTTTAATTTTAAAATTACCCTAGGGCTTTAAAATTTAATATCTCATTAATTAGACGTGAGAAAAATATGGGATTTGTTCCTAAGTGATTAAATTTCAAAATATGACATTTTGGTGAATTTTATTATTTTTGTGATTTTTATTATTTTTTAATTATTAAAATATTAAAATAATACTAAAAAATTAACTTTTTTAGAAAATTGAAATTTTAATTTTCTTAAATTCCCCTGATATCAGAGAGGCTCCAAAACCAATTTGGTGAATTTTTGAAAGGTATTTTGAAAGTTATGAATTTTTAAAGTTTAAAATGACTAAATGACTTAATCAACCCATTTAGTAGGGTTAACCCAACCCAATTGACTTCAAACTTTTATGGTGGGTTCCTCTGATCCTAAAGGTCAGTGGAGAATTGATTTCAAGTCAATTTGATCTATGGTCAACTCTAATTAATTAGGGGTCTATTTTGGGTGTTTAAGCCAATTAGGGTTGTTTTGAGTGAATTAACTCAAGTCCTATTTTTCCTAGGGTTCTCTCGGTCATGAGGAACATCACCAAATTTTCCTAGAATTTATTTCACAACATGCTAATTTTTGGAATTAAAATACTCAAAACAACCACATGTATTTGAAAAATCAATAACTTTCCACAGAGATGGCCTCTGACCCTGGAAAATTCAGGGAATGTTCCCAAGTTCAGAGGCTTCAAAACCCCTATGGTCTCATGCCATGGTGAATTGTATGAATGCATGGAGAATTAAAACAATGCAGGGAGTAAATAATTAATTAAAAATAAAGTACTGGGCAAAATTAATTAATTTCTTTTCCACATTATTCTCCTCTGTTCACTGAGCAAGATGGTATTTTTATTTTATTTTTGTGAGTTTTATACACAAAGATATGGTTTTTTGAAGTTCTGGGATTTAAATAAATAAAAAAAAATCCTATTTTCTACTTAAGTGACGCGGCGCCGCGTCAACCTCGGCATCTCCGAATGCATACGCGGCGCGCTCCCATTTGACGCCGCCTTCTGACTCAGCGCCACGAGGCCCGCGGTTCACGTACCATCTCCTGGTCCGACGCCATCTGAGCCGTCCGACCGCGCGTGTATTGAATGAACGACATCCGTTCATCGTCCCCGAGCGTCCTAACCCGAGAGCCGTCTACCTTCTAGCCCTAAGATCTCACTCAATTCTCCATGGATTTTTATGTTCTTATGCTCTATGGATTCGTCTTGAAGAGACGAACACATCTATATGGCTAATGCTCATTGAAATTGACTCATTTGAAATGGAGAATGTTCAGAAGCTCGAGATGAAGAATTGATCCATACCTTGGCTCTGAGAGGTGAAGCCTCGATCAGAGATGCTCAGCACGTTCATTGGAGCTGCAGGAGGCTAGGGATGAAGCCTGAGGATGTGGTGAATTGCCTAGGTGTGATTTCCACCAAGGCCGATCACAACCTTTGGAGTCTGGAACAACTGGGTGGCCTGGAGAGGGGGCTTTCACTGGAAAACTTCTTCTCTTGGCCTGGTGAAGGTGTAGGTGAGTTTAATTTGATTTTGGTGAAGGATTCAGGAGTGTCCTGTTCTGGCTGAGAATTGAGCTCCAAAATTGAGCTCAATCAATGGGGATTAGAGCAGGAGAACAGTAGGGATCAATTGCTCTAAGTCTGGAGGGGAGTGAGGAGTGATTTTGGCAGAGTTTTGGTATGGTCTGGTTCAGCACCTCTCATGGCCGAGAGGAGGTGGTGTTTAAATAGGAGAGGGTAGAGGGCCTCCCAGGGGGGTTTAAGGCTTGGGATCAGCTGCTCCATGCAAGAGAAGAACAGCCATGCTATCCAATTGGGCTGGGACACTTCAGCAATGGAGAATTGAATTTTTCGGCTCCTCCCAAGGTTTCGGCCATGGTGTTTTCCGCGGCTCTGGTGGTCGGCCGGCCGTGCACCGGTCACCATCTTGTTCGTGTGGGTCGGGCTCGGGGTTTAGTGCGATCAATCGGCCATGGACATGTGTAAAGGAGTTTGATTTAAATGGAATGGGAGAAGGCTCACTTTGGCTTGGTTTGGGTCAACCCACCATTTTGGGCTTGGTGCACCTTTCCAAGCTCCGATTTTGAGCCGAGGGAATCATTTAGGTCAGCTTAGAGGGAGTGGTGAAGTCCCCATCCATGATGAGGTGGCTAAACATGGTTTAGTGTGTGACATGATTAAGGAAAAAAGGGTTAAAGGAGGTTTAAGAAAGAACCCCTCTTCTTGCCATAAATGGACTAATGACAAGTCAAAGCCCTCATGGCTTCATGTGGCTTGAGAATGGCTTGTTCATGGCTCCATTTGGCTTGGGAAAAGGTTGACTTGTTTCATGAAAAGGGTTTTAGAAATATTTGGCATTTAGGGGGTAATTTGACATGTGGATTGATTTGGAATGGTTTAATTGATGATTTTGAAACTTAGGGGTGATTTTGATCAAATGGATGATGAGGGGAAGTGTCATGTGGGCTTTAGGATGATTTGGGCTTTTGAATTTTGAAGGAAATGGGCTTTTAGGAAGGTTTAAGGGAAGTGGGCTTTTAAGTTTAAGAATGTGTTCATGGATGGGAATTTTTGTAAAAGGTTGGGCCAAATAGTTGTTGGTTTTGGTTTAGGGATGTTTCATGAGTAATTTGAAATAAATTTAAGGTGGTTTGGGTTTGAATTGGGTTGAATTTGGGTTTATTTGGTGAATGGGCCAATATAGGTCAAATTGGGCTAACTTGGGCCAATGTTGGGCTAGCGTTGAAATTGATGTAAAATAAATGTTGGGAAATGTTTATGGGAGTGTTTCAAAGAGGTTTTGGCTTTGGTTGGGTTTTGATTTTGGGGTTTGGGTCTATTTGGGCTAAGTTTGGTTTTAGGTCAAAATTGGGCTTTTTGATTTTAGGTTGAATTTGAGTGGGGTTTGGGTCAAAATCTTGGGCAAATCATGTTAGTGTTTTGTTTATGGGGATGTTAAGGAAGGTTTAGAAAAGATTTGGGGTTAATTGGAGTTGAATTGGGTGAGTTTGGGCTAAATTTGGGTCATGGGCCCAAATTGGGCTTTAAGGCCAAAAGTAAAATTGGATCCAAATGCCAATCAAATTGGACTTGGATTTGGTCTAGATTGGTGTTGGGGATGTTGAATTGAAGTTTAGAATTGAATTGGACCAGAATTTGAGTCAATTGGATAGGTTTGGTTTGACATTGGGTTCACTTTGGGTTAAAATGGGTCAAATTGGGGGTTTTGATAAAAGTGGGGTAAATTGACAAAATTGGCCAATGATGTAGTTGAACAAAATGAAATTGGGAATATTTGGGATTTTTTGGAATTTTCTGGGAATTTTCTGAATTTTTTGATTTTTTGGCTAAGAGGGGTATTTTGGGTATTTGGAGGGTATTGGGAGGTATTTTTGGAATTTTTGGTATTTTTGGCTATGGATGATCAATTTGATTGGTGAAGACATGTTTAGGAATGATTTTGGAGAATTTTGGGTAATTTAGGTGATTTTGCAAATTTTGGAGGGTTTCGAGGGTTTTGGGTACGCCGAGCGGGTGTAGGGTCCCGGGGTCAAAAATCGAAAATTTGGAAAATTGAAGATTGGGTGAATGTAAGTGGAACGAAATCATTTTTGTTGAGCCATGAAGCCATATCAAGTCCACATGATCCATGAAGGGACTCATTTGAGGCATCCACTATGTTGTTCCTAACCCTGCTTAGCGAGGGCTTAGGGGTTAAGGACCATCCATGTGAACCACCTTCATGAGTCGGGAGGTCAAGTTAGGTATGGGTGTGGTTTTAGGAGGTGTGTGAAAGTGTAGTGTATAGGTGTAATGTATGTGTAAGTCAGCCCCTTCACTGCACTGATGCCACCTGTAGGCGGTCCTAAGGCCAAAGAGTCCTATAGGAACTCATCCTTTAAACTTCCACATTTGATCTCAACCCTCTAGGTGATTAGGGATCTACAATCAAGTTTGTGGAGTTTGCAAGGAGTTAATAAGTGGTTTGAATTTCTAAGTGGTGGGTCCCAATTCTAATCCTCTAGGATAGTCAAAGGAAAAGCTTAAGGCTAGATCCTAAGTACTAAAGAGAAGAAGAGAAGACCTCATCAAAAATGAGGTCAACAAATAGCATTAAATAAAACTTGATTGCTACTCAATGCTAGGCCGTTAGTGATTAATACTTTTTAAATATATGTTTATATAGCAAAATATAATTTTAAAAGAAAATATTTTATATACCTTTTTGGTACTACGCAAGTATACGTATCGTTTCAAGTAATAAAGGGCTTTGAAACAAAGACCCCAGTATTGATCCCACGGGGAAAAAGGGTAATAAATTTTTAGATATTGTATTTCAAAATCTTTTTGTATTTTAATCTAACTATAAATTACTTTTAATTTACTAGATGCAGATAAAGAAAACAACAATAAGAAAATGATTTTGTGAAAACAATATAAAACAAACAACTTTCTTCCTTTCAATTAATCCAAGATTTTAAAGATAATTTAATATTCGTTGGAGAATCTATTTTATGGTATTGTGCCAAATAGAAGCATTCCTATTCTTTAACCTTTGATCCAGGCGCAAAGAACATTGGCTAATCTACAGATCAGGTCCGGATGTATTGTTAGTAGAATGGGTTAATCTAGGCTCACACTACTAGATGTCCAAGGGTGGCTATGGTCGGCCCTACTAGTGACCCTTTCCTTATCTATAAATCAAATTATAAGAATTTAGTCTGTCACTCTAAAAACTTATCAATTCTACACCCTTTAAATCTTATCTTCTTATTTATTTGCACTTCACCTTGAATAGCCCGCGCATGGCCTTCGACTACCCAAGGATTCATGTGACCTCTACAAGTTAAGAGTTCTTCTCCTTCTAGGTCTCAAAGCTCTTCAACAGGTTTTAACAATTTAAATGGCCAATATAAATAGTAATGTAAGATCAGGTATTAATATCATCACAATGTTTTGAAAATATTTTTATTTTCAATTCTCCATCGAATTTTATATTATCTTATTTATCTTTTCATAATTGAAGGAAGAAAGTAAACTAACTACTCAGAACACATTGAATATAAAGAGCAAAACATAAAAAAATAAACTTTGAATCAAAAATAAAATACTTATCTCAAATATTCCTTCTACAGATCTTCTGATTCCTACTGACTCCACAGTGTAATGAACTCCAGATGCAGCAACTTGAAAATAAACTTACTAAACTAAATAAAAGTGGCCCTAAATTTCTCTCTCTATTTCTCTCTCTAAGGATGAGAGATCCTAAAGTGGCTACGAGATAGGGAATACAATAAATCACTTTTTTTCTGAAGGAGTGGACTCCTATTTATAGGCTTCAAGGGTTGCCTTGAGGCACCTCTTCAAAACATGTCCAAATTCAATGAATCTTCTAGAAGGTCTGTCTGGAGCCTAGGCGCCGGAATCGGGCGCCTAGGCGCCGGAATCTGGCGCCTAGGCGCCGTAATCGGGCGCCTAGGCGTCGGACGTCGCGTCCAGTTCTATGCACCTCTTCACTTTGGCTCGCACCTCTTCGCGATTAAGACCGTTTTGGAGCGTCCAAATGCAATGTATCACATGTCCTATTATCAAGGAACAACTGCCAGTCTTCTTGAATGTCTAATAACCGCTTACTCCGTCAAAATAACCGTCCAAAAGTAGTAAAAAACTTGACAGTTTCTGTATCGAGTCTGGCGCATAGGCGCCAAATTCTGGCGCTTAGGTGCCAACTTCTGGCGCCTAGGCGCCAGGCCATAATTTTTTATAATTCTTGTATTTTGCTCCATTTTTGCTCCTTTTTGCTTCTTTTTCACCCTTGTTCCTTTTTTGGACCTTTTTACATCACCTACATCCAAAAACACAAAAATACCTTTCGTTAAAGCATAATATCCTTAGAAATTGATAAAATATCAAGGCATAAAAATAGGTATTTTTTTCATGGATCAAAATCCCCCAAACTTAAATGTTACTTGTCTTCAAGTAACCCTTTTTACTATATAAAATGTATAACCATTGGAATAAAAGATAATTTAAGATTCCTTATAATTTTTTAAAAGTCTTTAGTAAATTATTAACCCAATTTCACTAACTAGGTTTAATTTTACGAATTTAAAGAATATTCAACTACCAAATCATAAGATTTCAAATTTTTCATCCATTTTGAAAATAATAGAAGTTTATTATATTAAGATCTCATAGTTTATTTACAAGAAAAAGATCTTCTTGAAAAGCCTTTCCTAAATAAAGATTCATACATAAAAATTAAGTAAAATATGTAACTAGTTTTCCTTCTATAAGATAATTCAAGTGAAGCCAATTTTTGATTAGGCATTTTCTCAAGCTTCTCCTCTCTTTTTTTTTTCATGTAGAGAGGATTACTATATCTGGATAGCCTGTTAAGGATTTTGAACTTCACTATCCTTAACTTATATTTTCAAAACATATACATTTCCACTTAATTATTATAACATGAATAAAAATTCAAAAAGATTTTCAATCTTTTCTTTTCAAGTGATAATTTTTGATTACTTAATACTTCTAAAATTCCATTATTTCTACCATGAATAGAAAAATTCCTTAATCTTTTTCTTCTTTAAGTTAAATAATTCTACTCTTAAAATCAATCAAAGTTATTAAAATTTTGGTTAAGTTCACTAAATTGTTTATAATTTCAAAAATAAAAGTGATCTTAAATAGATTCTTCATTCCTTAAGTTATGTTAAAAAGTTTTTATTTTAAGAAAATATTAGCTCTTTAAGGACAAATAAAATTTAAATTTGAATGTATTTTCCCATCCCCCAAACTTAAGTTTTGGTATACTATGAAAATTTGAAAGTATGAGAGAAAGAAAATCATAATTTTAAAAAGGAAATTTTTATAAGTATGTAAAAACGATCTTAAAAAGAAAAATTTACTTCTACTCATGCTTTTATGAATAATAAAGATAAAATTGAAGCTGGTATAAAAAGTAAGCAGGCTAATTTTTATGATTATACTAAATTTAAACCAAGATAAAAGCAGAGCAAAATTACTAATTACTAAACAGTAGACTGAAACAAACATATCATAAATTAACTCTAATCTCAGTCTCAAACACAATATACTAAGAATATTCTAACAACAGAATCTTAACACTAATCAATCCACACAGGTACATAAACAAATCAACATACATCAAACATCAAACTAAACAAACAAACCAAACAAAACAAACTAACAACAAAGTAGCACAACATAGAGATCTATCAACTACTAGTCACTGGCTGTAGCCTCATCATCATTATCATCACCAAAGGAAAACTCAACATCCTTAGGATCAACAAATGGTGTGAAACTAGGAAAAGTAGGGAAACTAACACCATGCTCACCCTTCAGAAATCCGACGAGGGCTTCATCATACTCAGCATCATAGCTACTCTTCCTCTGGGTATAATCAGATAAATGATCAAGTTTTCTATCAATAGTATCAACCCTGCAATGAGTTTGAAATAACTCCTGCTGCTGCTCTATAAACTGATCATGCATTGACTCCTAGAAACTCGATGGTGGCTCAGTAGAAGTAGAAGGTCGGGAAGTAGAAGGTCTACGTGGAGTAGGTGCAGAAGAAGGAGCAGTCGATCTCTTCCCTCGAAGACGATCATATCTGCTAATGCTCTCCTAACCAATCGGCTTAGTAGTCTTCAACCTTTCCTCCGAAATATCCGCGAGTGACTCCATTGCTAATACATAATGAATAAATCGTAGATGGGAATCCCGGTCCAACGAAGTGCTCGATCTCGCAGTAGAATCCACAAAATCATAAATAATACTGCCGACATCAATAGGCTTCTTATCCTGAATGCAGTAGTTTAAGATCGCTCGATCTCTAGTCACTTCACTCAGGTGGTTGGAAGGTAACAATCTTGCAGAAATAAAATAGTGCCATGCTTTAGAAATACCATTTAACTTGGAGGATTTGAAGTTTACCCTTTTTCCATTCCTGATCTTCCAAGATCCAGTACCGTCAGTTAAATAAGCAATGATCATATCCAAATCTCCCTCAGATGGAGATAATCTAGAATAGTGGTACTCTATAGTCAGTGGCAGGCCATAAAATACATTGATTCTTTCAGGAGTAAATCCTACTCCGACACCTCTGACAAAAACTTCATAATCTTCGGCATCCAGATAATTCGTATAAAACTCTCGAACTATAGGGATAACAGCAACAGCAGTGAAATAACAGAATCGTTGCCAGTTGTGAGCAACGATAGTGTTTTCAATCATCTCCCCCGGATGATAGAAACTTCGTTCTGAAATGAACTTCCTCGACGTCGGAAATTTGTGGAATTAAAAATGCGCAGCCGCAGTAGAAAATTTGCTGCTATCGAAGTTGTCTCATGCCTTCCCGCGTTTAGATTTTGGAGCCATCTAAACGTGAAAGAAAACAAGAACAAATTTAGGAATAAAAAAATTAAACTCTTTTTAAGTTTAGAAAACTTAAAATAAGTTTTAAAAAATCCAAAGAAATCACTAAAAATCAAAATTTTTTTTAAAATTTCGGTTCTTAGCAAAACCTAGGGAAATCTATGGTGAAAATCGAAAATAAATGGTTTAAAGTGTAGATCTGACCTTGAGACGAAGAAATCAATTGGTTTCGCGCCCAAATCCTTGATGTTTTGACCTCAAAATGGATTCTAAAAGCTGATTATTGCGAAAAATGGAGGAAGAAGAAGGCTTAGGCGTCGATAATGGCTTTTAGGGGTATTTAAGGAATTCTTTGGGTACAGGCCGAACCGGTGCTTAGGCGCCAAATTGTGGCGCCTAGGCGCCAGACTCTCCTTTCACAATAAATTATTTTAAAATTTATATTTCCACCAAAATTCATAAATACAACTTCCAATTACTCACATTAGAGTAGTGCTTCAGTTTCTAACTTCCAAAACATTTTCCAAAAATTTTAAAAATTAAATATTAAATCCACCAATCAAACATAAAGTTTAAATCAAACTTCACTAAATTCCATTTATAATCTTCAATATTGGCTCAATATATTCCAGATAAGTATCATACTTGATTCAAATTCCTAATACATAATCAAATACAACAATTTTTAAGCAAAAACAACACACATTGAACATGAAAGCAAATACACAAATACAATTGATTCACTACATCGATACAACGACTCAACAAACCAGATAATAACGATCTCATTACCATAATACTCTAATCTTCACAAGGGAAATTGTGTATTCTGCTTGGAAAGAACACTAACGCTCTTGGGACATCAGTAGCAGTCTTTTCATCAATCCACTTGTTCTTCGCATACATTTCAACTTGAGCATCTTGATAAGCTGCAAAATGATCAAATTGAAGTTTCATCTGCCATTCTAGATGTCCAATCTGATGAAACATCTCATGAAGGTGATCTCCAATGCTTTTAAACTCCGCTTCAAACTTATCCAAGCGACTAGAAATTTTCTCTAAACTTACTGTGATGAAACCATTGAAGTAGGGTTGAGGATCCTTTAAGACCTTGTCCCTAGCCTCTTCTCCAAGATTTCTTCCTTCCATTTCTTCAAAAATTTCTCAAATCTCTCAAAAATGAAGTGTAATGGACGTAACTTTGATTGCTTGATGGTTAAGGATGAAGATGGGTTGATTTAAAGGTTAAAATCGTGTGAAAAACTGAAAATTTTTTGTTTTTGTACGACCCAGTAACCGTGGTGCTTAGGTGCCAAATCTGGCACCTAGGCGCCAGACCTATTGATACATAGTTTAACTCGGGTGCTTAGGCGCTGAATCTTGGCGCCTAGGCGCTAGAACTATGTTCAACTCCGTTTCACCTAATCGTCAAATTTCAAAGTTTCGTTCTCCAAGATAGGTAAATTATACTGGTAAGAGTAATCTAGACTCAATAACACAAATTGTAAGCAATCATAATGAAGGTTAACTTGATCTCCTTTTTACTCATATTTAGAATAGAGTGATCCAATTTCTAAATCTTACATATTTTAAAATACTCTTCAGCTTAAGTCAAGAAAGACTTATAAGCATCAAATTTTCCTAAAGTAATATAAAATTAGTCAAGATCGAGGCATAACCTTACATTAAAAACATAAAAACACTCAAAACAAAAGATAATTATGGGTTGCCTCCCACAAAGCGCTTGGTTTAATGTCGTCAGCCCGACTTATGTAAATCTTTAATCAGGTTGACTCAATTCATAAGCCTCTTTATAAATCATTTTAATATCTCCCAAATAAGGCTTCAATCTTAATCCATTTTCTTTAAAAATTTTTCCTATTTTGGGGTCTTTAATATCCACAGCTCCATAATGGCATACTTTCTCAATTATATAGGGTCCTATCCATTTAGATCTTAATTTTCCAGGAAAAAGTTTTAAACGGGAATTAAACAGTAATACTTCTTGTCCAGGCTAAAAAATTTTTCCTGAAATTTTCTTATCATGTAACAACTTCATTTTCTCTTTATAAATCCTTGCATTTTCATATGATTTATTTCTTATCTCTTCTATCTCATTCAATTGCAATAATCGCTTTTCTCCTGCTTCATTCAAATTAAAATGAAACTCCTTTATCGCCCAATAAGCTTTATGTTCAAGTTCAATAGGTAAGTGGCAATGTTTACCATAAATTAACTGGTAAGGTGACATTCCGATTGGTGTCATATAAGCTATTCTATAAGCCCATAATGCAACATCAAGTCTATCAACCCAATCAGTTCTCTTAGGATTAAAAGTCTTCTCTAAAATTCTTTTAATTTCTCTGTTTGATACTTCAGCCATTCCACTTGTTTGTGGGTGATAAGCAGTTGCAATTCTATGTTTGATTCCAAATTTTTGTAGTAGTGATTGAATTCTTACATTCCTGAAATGACTTCCACCATCAGTGATAATTACCTTAGGCATTCCAAATCTTGAAAATATCATTTTCTTTAAGAATTTAGAAACACTTTTGGAATCACAGTTTGGTAAAGCAACAACTTTAATCCACTTTGAAACATAATCAACTGCTAATAAAATATAAATTTTTCCAGATGATGGAACAAATGGTCCCATAAAGTCTAAACCCCATATATCAAAAATTTCAACTTCCAATATATAGTTTAAAGGCATTTCATGCTTCCTAGATATATTTCCCATCCTTTTACATCGATCACATGTTTTCACATAATATCTCACATCTTTAAATAAGGTAGGCCAATAAAATCTAGAATTTAAAATTTTAAATGCAGTTTTATCTATGCCAAAGTGTCCTCCAAAATCAGAATCATGACATTTTTGAATAATAGCAAAAGTTTCCTCATAAGGTACACATCTTCAAATTATAGAATCTCTTCCAATTTTAAATAAATGAGGATCTTCCCAAATATAAGATTTAGCATCAAATTTAAATTTCATAATAAATTTGCTATCTAATTCATAAGGTAAAATATTGCTAACTAAATAGTTAACAATATCAGCATACCAAGGTGTTTTGCATCCTTGAATAACATATAAAGATTCATCAGGAAATTTCTCATTTATATTTTTTCCGAAATAATATCATTTTTAATTCTAGACAAATGATCAGCAATTTGGTTTTCAGTTCCATTTCTATCTACTATTTGAAAATCAAATTCTTGTAGAAGTAAAACCCATCTTATCAGTCTAGGTTTAGAATCCTTCTTAGATATTAGATATTTAATAGCAGAATGATCAGTATGAACTATGCATTTAGTACCAAGAAGATAAGGTCTAAATTTATCAAAGGCATATACTTTAGTTAGAAGCTCCTTCTCGGAGGTAGTGTAATTTCTTTGTGTTTCAGTGAGAGTTTTACTAGCATAATATACAACTTTGAAAACCTTCTCATATTTTTGTCCTAATACAGACTCCAATTACAAAATCACTTGCATCACACATTAATTCAAAAGATTTATTCCAATTAGGTGCAACAATGATAGGTGCAGTTATTAGTTTTTCTTTTAGAATATTAAAAGCATTAATACATTCTTTGTTAAATTTAAATTTCGCATCTTTTTCCAATAAATGACAAAGAGGTTTAGCAATTTTATAAAAATCCTTTATGTATCTTCTATAAAATCCAGCATGACCTAGAAAACTTCTCACATCAGTAACAGTAGTAGGTGGTTGCAATTCAACAATAATTTTCACTTTCGCTTGATCTACTTCCATCCCTTTTTGTGAAACTTTGTGACCAAGTACAATGCCTTCTGTGACCATGAATTGACATTTTTCCCACTTAAGAACTAATTTTGTTTCTTCACATCTTTTCGTAACTTTGGAAATGTTTTCCAAACATGATTCAAAAGAAGTTCCAAAAGCGAGAAATCATCCATGAATATTTCAATTCCTTTGTCAATCAAATCACAAAATATTGACATCATACATCTTTGAAAAGTTGCGAGTGCATTACATAAACCAAAAGGCATTCTTCTAAAAGCAAAGGTTCCATAAGGAATTGTAAATGTTGTTTTCTCTTGGTCCTCAGGAGCAATAAGTAATTGATGATAACCAGAATATAAATCCAAAAAATAGAAATATGGGTGTCCAGCTAGTTTATTGAGCATTTGAATCAAGAAAGGTAAAGGAAAATGATCCTTTCAAGTGGCGTCATTTAATTTCCTATAATCAATACAAATTTGCCATCCAGTAACTTGTCTCATAGGAATTAGTTCATTTTTATCATTGACAATGACAGTTACACCTCCTTTCTTCGGAACATAATGAATAGGACTTACCCATTGACTATCCGAAATAGGATAAATAATACCAGCATCTAACCACTTAACAATTTCTTTTTTAACAACCTCTTTCATGATAGGATTTAATCTTCTTTGTGGTTCAATAGTAGGTTTTAAATTTTCTTCCATTAAAATTCTATGCATACAAATGGAAGGGTTTATTCCTCTTATATCAGCAATAGTCCAACCAAAAGCTTTCTTATAATTCTTTAACACACCTAGTAATTTTTCTTCTTGATCTTTGCTCAGTTCAGAAGAAATAATAACAAGTAAAGTTAACGAATTTCCAAGAAACGCATATTTTAAATGTGAAGGTAACATTTTTAATTCCGAGTTCGAGGGCTTTTTAATTGATGGTAAAAGTATATCATTTTGAGTTATGTCTAAAGTTTCCCAGTTATCTTTAATAAAATGAGTCTCTTCTTCTTTTACTTCTTCATTTTCATTAGCTAAAAGTTCAAATTTTTCTTCAGAAATGACTTTACATTTTTCTTGATAATGTTTTTCAATTAAATAATCAATTATATCCATTCGATAACATTTCTCTTTATCAGGGTACTTCATTGATTTAAGAGCATTGAATTTAATCTCTTGATCATTAACTCTCATGGTTAATTCTCCCTTTTGCACATCAATCATAGCTCGTTCGGTAGCTAGAAAAGGTCTCTCTAAAATAATAAGTATCTCTTTATCTTCTTCCATATCAAGTACGATGAAATCTACAGGGAAGATAAATTTATCCACTTTAACAAGGACATCCTCTATAACTCCTTTAGGATAAGTGATAGATCTATCAGCTAACTGAAGGGTTACGGTGGTGTGAGTAATCTCTCCTAAATCTAATCTTGAGATTAATACTTGCTCCTAAATCACATAAAGCTTTTCCACAAAATTTTTCTCCAATAGCACAGGGTATAGTGAAACTTCCAGGATCCTTAAGCTTTTTAGGTACTTTTTTTTGAATTATTGCACTGCATTCTTCACTTAATGCAACAGTTTCGAAAGCTTCAAATTTTTGTTTCTTGCTTAAAATATCCTTCATAAATTTTGCATAAGTTGGCATTTGTTCCAAAGCTTCAGCAAAGGTATGTTAATAGTAAGTTTCTTAAAAATTTCAAAGAACTTAGAAAATTGATGATCAAGTTTCTGCTGTTTAAGTCTTTGAGGAAAAGGTGGTGGTGTTTTTTCAACTTCCACATTAATAGGTATAACAGTCTGATCTTGACTAGGAGAGAGAGTTTGTTTAGGTTTTTCGATCTCTTCAACCTCAATCTCTTTTTTCAATTTCATTTTGCAATCTTTCTTTTAATTCCTTTCCACTTCTAAGTTGCACAGCCTTAACATGTTCATGTTCTTTTCCATTTTCCTTCAGATTAATTTCAACATTACTAGGAAGTGTTCCTACATGTCTATTATTAATTATAGTAGCAATTTGCCCCATTTGATTTTCGATATTACGAATAGCAGTATTTTGATTTTGTAATTAATTATTCATTTGTAAAATTAATTCTTCTATTGATAACTTTTTCTGTTGATTATTAAATCCAGTAGGTTTATAATTTGAATTAACTTGATTATTCCAATTTCTAGTGGGATGAGATTGATTATCACCCCATTGTTGTTGTGAATTATTCCAGTTAAAATTAGGATGATTTTTCGACCCAAGATTATAATAATTTGAATAAGGATTATTTTTACTTGCAATACCTTGTAAAGTTTCAATAGTTTGAGAATCTTCAATATTAGCAGAGTTATTATGTGAAATATTAATTGCAAATTATCTAATTTTTTAGACATTGCTGCTACTTGTGAAGCTAGGATAGAAAAGGCTTCATTATCGTGAATACTTGCCATCTTTTTAGGATTAATCCTTTCGAAAGGCCATTGAAAATTGTTATTAGCCATTTCTTCAATTAAAGTGCAAGCTTCTTCAAATGATTTAGACATTAAAGAACCTCCAAGAAGCAGCATCAATAATTGATTTTAAAGATCAAATTAATCCATTGTAAAATGTTTGAATAATTAATCAATCGAGTAAAGCATGATGAGGACATTTTCTTAATAGTTCTTTAAATCTTTCCCAAGTTTCATATATTATCTCCCCGTCAAATTGACTAAACGAAGTAATATCATTTCTTAATTTAGCAGCTTTAGAAGGAGGAAAATATTTAGCAAGGAATTTTTGTGCCATTTTAGCCCATGTTTTAATAGAACTAGTTGCTAATGAGTTTAACTACATCTTTGCTTTACCTCTTAAGGAAAAAGGAAAGAGTCTAAGTCTAATAGCATCATCAGAAACATTGTTATATTTAAAGGTAGCACAAAGTTCTAAAAAACTAACAAGGTGTAAATTTGGATCCTCATTTTGTGTTCCACCAAATTGATTATTTTGCACCATTTGAATAATAGACGGTTTAAGTTCAAAAGAATTAGCATCTACAGTGGGTATTTGAATACTACTATGAAGTTCATCAATTGTAGGGTTAGCATAATCCCTTAATGGTTTATAAATATTTTGATCATTAAGTTCAATTGGATTTTGTAAAGTAGCCATTTATTAAAATTTTTTAATTTGTTTTCCCTTTTTAATTTTTCTAATTGTTCTTTCTAGTTCAGAATCTAAAGGTATTAATCCTTCAGAACAAAACTACGCATAAAAAAAGAAAATAATGCAAGGAATAAAATATTTATTTTATTTTATTTTATTTTTATATTTTTATTTTTATATTTTTATATTTTTTTATGTTTTTGTAAATATAATATTTAAAAATCTATAAATTGTACCTCTTATCCCCAACTAACGGCGCCAAAACCTCGACTCGTATTTTTGTATTTCCAAATACAAGAATTTGTTACCACTGCTAAAAATTTAATTTCCGGCAAATGCGCGAAACACTTGACCCGGAATAACTTCCTATATAGATGTGTACCTAATTTTAATTTACGACAATAACATTAAATAAAACTTGATTGCTACTGAATGCTAGGCCGTTAGTGATTAATACTTTTTAAATATAAGTTTATATACCAAAATATAATTTAAAAAGAAAATATTTTATATACTTTTTGGGTACTACGCAAGTATACGTATCGTTTCAAGTAATAAAGGGCTTTGAAACAAAGACCCCAAGTATCGATCTCACGGGAAAAAGGGTAATAAATTTTTAAATATTGTATTTCAAAATTTTTTTTTATTTTAATCTAACTATAAATTACTTTTAATTTACTAGATGCAGATAAGAAAACAATAATAATAAAATGATTTTGTGAAAACAATATAAAACAAACAACTTTCTTCCTTTCAATTAATCCAAGATTTTTAAGATAATTTAATATTCGTTGGAGAATCTATTTTATGGTATTGTGCCAAATAGAAGCATTCCTAATCTTTACCCTTTGATCTAGGCTCAAAGAACATTGGCTAATCTACATATCAGGTCCGGATGTATTGTTAGTAGAATAGGTTAATATAGGCTCACACTACTAGATGTCCAAGGGTGGCTGTGGTCGGCCCGACTAGTGACCCTTTCCTTATCTATAAATCAAATTATAAGAATTTAGTTTGTCACTCTAAAAACTTATCAATTCTATGCCCTTTAAATCTTATCTTCCTATTTATTTGCACTTCACCTTGAATAGCCCGCGCATGGCCTTCGACTACCTAAGGATTCATGTGACATCTACAAGTTAAGAGTTCTTCTCCTTCTTGGTCTCAAAACTCTTCAACAGGTTTTAACAATTTAAATGGCCAATTTAAAAAGTAAAGTAGGATCAGGTATTAATATCATCACAATGTTTTGAAAATATTTTGATTTTCAATTCTCCATCGAATTTTATATTATCTTATTTATCTTTTCATAATTGAAGGAAGAAAGTAAACTAACTACTCAGAACACATTGAATATAAAGAGCAAAACATAAAAAATAAACTTTGAATCAAAAATAAAATACTTATCTCAAATATTCCTTCTACAGATCTTCTGATTCCTACTGACTCCACAGTGTAATGAACTCCAGATGCAACAACTTGAAAATAAACTTACTAAACTAAGTAAAAGTGGCCCTAAATTTCTCTCTCTATTTCTCTCTCTAAGGATGAGAGATCCTAAAGTGGCTAAGAGATAGGGAACACAATGAGGTCACCTTTTTTTTGAAGGAGTGGAATCCTATTTATAGGCTTTAAGGGTTGCCTTGAGGCACCTCTTCAAAACATGTCCAAATTCAATGAATCTTCTAGAAGGTCTGTCGGGCGCCTTGTTGCCGGAATCTGGCGCCTAGGCGCCGAACACCGCGTCCAGGTCTTCGCACCTCTTCACTTTGGCTCACACCTCTTCGAGATTAAAACCTTTTTGGAGCGTCCAAATGCAATGTATCACATGTTCTATTATCAAGGAACAACTGCCAGTCTTCTAAAAATTCAATAACCGCTTACTCCGTCAAAATAACCGTCCAAAAGTCGTCAAAAACTTGACAGTTTCTGTATCGAGTCTGGCGTGTAAGCGCCAACTTCTGGCACCTAGGTGCCAGGCCATAATTTTTGATAATTCTTGTATTTTGCTCTATTTTTGCTCCTTTTTGCTCCTTTTTCACCCTTTTTCCTTTTTTGGACCTTTTTAAATCACCTACATCCAAAAACACAAAAATACCTTTCATTAAAGCATAATATCCTTAGAAATTGATAAAAAATCAAGGCATATAAATAGGTATTTTTTTTCATGGATTAGAGTTATAGAGGATGTTCTTGTTAAAGTAGATAAATTTATCTTCCCTGTAGATTTCATATTTATCTTCCCTGTAGATTTCATTGTATTTGATATGGAAGAAGATAAAGAAATACCTATTATTTTAGGGACACCTTTCTAGTGACCGGACGAGCTATGATTGATGTGCAAAAAGGAAAATTAACCATGAGATTTAATGATCAAGAGATTAAATTTAATGTCCTTAAATCAATGAAGTACCCTGACAAAGAAAAATGTTATTGAATGGATATAATTGATTATTTAATTGAGAAACATTATCAAGAAAAATGTAAAGTCATTTCTGAAGAAAAACTTGAATTATTAACCGATGAAGATGAAGAACTAAAAGAATAAGAAACTCATTATATTAAAGATAATTGGGAAACTTTGGACATAACTTAAAATGATATACTTTTACCCTCCATTAAAAAAGAACTGGAATTAAAATTGTTACCTTCACATTTAAAGTATGCATTTCTGGGAAATTCATTCTTTACCTGTTTTTATTTCTTCTGAGCTAAGTAAAGATCAAGAAGAAAAATTGATAGGAGTGTTAAAGAATTATAAGAAAGCAATTGGTTGGACAATTGCTGACATAAAAGGAATAAGCCCATCCATTTGTATGCCTGGAATTTTAATGGAAGAAAATTTTAAACCTACTATTGAACCGCAAAGAAGATTAAATCCTATCATGAAAGAGGTTGTTAAAAAAGAAATTGTTAAATGGTTAGATGCTGGTATTATTTATCCTATTTCGGATAGCCAATGGGTAAGTCTTATTCATTATGTTCTGAAGAAAGGAGGAGTAACTGTCATTGTCAATGATAAAAATGAATTAATTCCTACGAGACAAGTTACTGGATGACAAATTTGCATTGATTATAGGAAATTAAATGACACCACTAGAAAGGATCATTTTCCTTTACCTTTTTTGGATCAAATGCTTAATAAATTAGCTGGACACTCATATTTCTATTTTTTGGACGGATATTCTGGTTATCATCAATTACCTATCGCTCTTGAGGACCAAGAGAAAACAACATTTACAAGTCCTAATGGGACATTTGCCTTTAGAATAATTCCTTTTGGTTTATGTAATGCACCTGCAACTTTTCTTAGATGTATGATGTCAATATTTTGTGATTTGATTGACAAAGGAATTGAAATATTCATGGACGATTTTTCAGTTTTTAGAACTTCTTTTGAATCTTGTTTGGAAAATATTTCCAAAATTCTGAAAGGATGTGAAGAAACAAACTTAGTTCTTAACTAGGAAAAATGTGAATTCATGGTCACAGAAGGCATTGTACTTGGTCACAAAGTTTCACAAAAAGGGATGGAAGTAGATCAAGCAAAAGTGAAAATAATTGTTGAATTACAACCACCTACTACTGTTACTTATGTGAGAAGTTTTCTTGGTCAAGCTGGATTTTATAGAAGATATATAAAGGATTTTTCTAAAATCGCTAAACCTCTTTGTCATTTATTGGAAAAAAAGCTAAATTTGAATTTAACGAAGACTGTGTTAATGCTTTTAATATTTTTAAAGAAAAATTAATAACTGCACCTATCATTGTTGCACCTAATTGGAATAAATCTTTTGAATTAATGTGCGATGCAAGTGATTTTGCATATGGAGCTGTATTGGGACAAAAATATGAGAAAATTTTCAAAGTTATATATTATGCTAGTAAAACTCTTACCGAAACTCAAAGAAATTACACTACTACCGAGAAAGAGCTTCTAGTTATAAGTATATGCCTTCGATAGATTTAGACCTTATCTTCTTGGTACTAAATGCATAGTTCATACCGATCATTCCGCTATTAAATATCTAATGTCAAAAAAGGATGCTAAACCTCAGTACTAATAAGATGGGTTTTACTTCTACAAGAATTTGATTTTCGGATAGCTGGATGTAAAAGGAACGCACAACCAAATTACTGATCATTTATCTAGAATTAAGAATGATGTTATTACTGAAGAAATTATAAACGATAAATTTCCTGATGAACATTTATATGTTATTCAAGGATACCAAACACCTTGGTATACGGATATAGTTAACTATTTAGTTAGCAATATTCTACCTTATGGATTGGATGAAAAATTTATTAAGAAATTTAAAAATGATGCTAAATATTATATTTGGGAAGATCCTCATTTATTTAAATTAGGAAGAGATTCTATAATTCGAAGATGCGTACCTTATGAAGAAACTTTTGCTATTATTCAAAAATGTCATAATTCCGATTTTGGAGGACACTTTGGAATAGATAAAACTGCATTTAAAATTTTAAATTCAGGATTTTATTGGCCTACTTTATTCAGAGATGTGAGACATTATGTTAAAACATGTGATCGATGTCAAAGAATGGGAAATATATCCAAGAAAGATGAAATACCTTTAAACTATATAGTGGAAGTTAAATTTTTTGATATATGGGGTTTAGACTTTATGGGACCATTTGTACCATCATCTGGAAAAATTTATATTTTATTAGCAGTTGATTATGTTTCAAAGTGGATTGAAGCTGTAGCTGTGCCTAACTGTGACTCCAAAAGTGTATCTAAATTCTTAAAGAAGATGATTTTTCAAGATTTGGAATGCCTAAGGTAATTATCACAGATGGAGGAAGTCATTTTAGAATTATAAGAATTCAATCATTACTGCAAAAATTTGGAATCAAACATAAAATTGCAACTGCATATCACCCACAAATAAGTGGAATGGCTGAAGTATCGAACAGAGAAATTAAAAGAATTTTAGAGAAGACTGTTAATCCTAAAAGAACTGATTGGGTTGATAGACTTGATTCTACATTATGGGATTATAGAACAGCTTATAAGACACCAATCGGAATGTCACCTTACCAGTTAGTTTTTGGAAAACACTGTCACTTACCTGTTGAACTTGAACATAAAGCTTATTGGGCGATAAAGGAGTTTAATTCTGATTTGAATACTGCAGGAAAAAAAATGATTATTGCAATTAATTGAGATGGATGAAATAAGAAATGAATCATATGATAATGCAAAAATTTATAAAGAGAAAATGAAGGTATTGCATGATCAAAAGATTTCAGGAAAAATATTTGAGCCTGAACAAGAAGTATTACTATTTAATACTCGTTTAAGACTTTTTCCTGGAAAATTGAGATCAAAATGGATAGGACCATATATAATTGAAAAAGTATACCAATATGGAGTCGTGGATATTAAAGACCCCAAAACGGGAAAAATCTTTAAAGTTAATGTATTAAGATTAAAGCCTTATTTGGGAGATATTAAAAAGATTTATAAAGAGGCTTATGAATTAAGTCAACCTGATTAAAGAATTACTTAGGTCGGGCTGACGATGTTAAACCAAGCGCTTTATGGGAGGCAACCCATATATTTTTATTTTTAGTGTGTTTTTACGTTTTTGATGTATGGTTATGCCTAGGTCTTGATTAATTTTATATAACTTCAAAATATTAAAAATTAACTTGAAGTATATAAAGTTTTGACTTTGGATCACTACATTTCATATGTGAGTAAAAAGGAGATCAAATTAACCTTCATTGAAATTATGTATAATTGTGTTATTGAGATTGTTCTGATCTTACCATTATAATTTACCTATTTTTGGAGAACGAAACCTTGAAATTTGACGTTAGGCGAAACGGAGTCGAACATGGTTCCGGTGCCTAAGCGCCAGAATTCAGTGCCTAAGCGCCAGAATAAGCTGTGTATCGATGGGTCCAGCGCCTAGGCACCAGATTTGGCGCCTAAGCGCCACAGTTACTGGGTCGTGTAAACACCAAAAACTTTCAGTTTTTCACGTGATTTTCACCTTTAAATTAACCCATGTTCATCCCCAATCCCTAAGCAATCAATATTTCCACCTATACACTCCATTTTTGAGAGATTAGAGAGGATTTTTGAAGAAATGGAGAGGAGAAATCTTGGTGAAGAGACTAGAGAAAAAGGTCCAAAAGATCCTCAACCCTACTTCAATGGTTTCATCGCTGTAAGTTTGGAGAAAATTTCTAGTCGTCTTGATAAATTTGAAGCGGATTTCAAAAGTATTGGAGATCGCCTTCATGAGATGCATCAGCAGATTGAACATCTGGAATGGCAAGCGAAACTCCAAATGGATCATCTAGCGGCTTATCAAAATGCTCAAGTGGAGATGTATGCGAAGAATAATTGAATCGACGAGAAAATAGCTACGGATTTTCCAAGAGCATTAGTGTTCTTCCCAAGTGGGTTGAATAGTTTTCCTTGTGAAGATAATGGAAATTAGATAGTGATTTGGTGAGATCGTGATTTATCTAGTGAGTCGTTGTATCGATTTAGGGAATTGATTGTGTTTGTTTGCGTATTTACTTTCATGTTTAATGTGTGTTGTATTTGTTTTCAAATTGTATTGTTTGATTGTGTGTTAGGACTTGAATCATTATATATACTTATCTGAAGTGTATTGAGCCAATATTGAAGATTATAAATGGAAATTAGAGAAGTTTGATTTAAACCTTGTGTTTGATTGGTGGATTTAATATTTAATTTTTAAAATTTTTGGAAAATATTTTGAAAGTTAGAAACTGAAGCCCTATTCAAATATGAGTCATTGGAAGTTGAATTTATGAATTTTGGTGGAAAATAAAGTTTTTAGAGTGATTTTTGTGAAAGGCAAGTCTGGTGCCTAGGCGCCAGAATTCGGCGCCTAAGCGCCGGTTCGGCCTGCTTACCCGAAAAACACCATATAAACCCCATTAGCCATGGATGACGCCTAAGCTTCATCTTCTTCCCCATTTCGTGAAAATACACCTCTTAGATCCATTCTGAGGTCAAAACATCAAGTATTTTGGCGCGAAATCACTTGATTTCTTCGCTCGAGGTCAGATCTACACTCTAATCCATTTATTTTCGATTTTCACCATAGTTTTTCCTATGTTTTGCTAAAAACCAAAATTTTGAGAAAAATTTTTATTTTTAGATATTCTATTTGGATTTTTTTTTATGTTTCTTAAACTTAAAAAGAGTTTAAATATTTGATTCCTAAATTTGTTCTTGTTTTCTTTCACGTTTAGATGGCACCGAAATCTAAGCAAGGGAAGGGACGAGAAAATTTTGACACTAGCAAGTTCGCGACTGCGTCAGTGTATTTTCAATATCACGAATTTGCAATGTCGAGAATGTTTATCTCGGAGCGAAGCTTTTACAATCCGGGTGAAATTATTTAGAACACAATCGTTGCGCACAACTGGCAACGATTCTATTATTTCACTGCTGTTGTTGTTACTCCAGTCATTCATGAATTTTATGCTAACTTTATAGATGCGGAAGACTACAAAGTCTTCGTCAGAGGTATTGGAATGGAATTTTCTCCAAAGAGGATCAATATGTTTTATGGACTGCCACCTACCATCGAGTGCCACTATTCTGGATTATCTCCATCTGAGGGAGATCTTGAGATGATTATTGCTTATTTGACTGATGGCACTGGAGCCTGGAAGATCCGAAATGAAAAATGGATAAATTTCAAATCCTCCAAATTAAATGGTGTTTCAAAGGCTTGGCATTATTTTATTTCTGCTAGACTTCTACCTTCCAACCACCTGAGTGAAGTCACCAGAGATCGAGCTATCTTAAACTATCGCATTCGTGAGAGGAAGCCAATAGATGTCGGCAGTATTATTTATGATTCCGCTGAGTCTCATCGCTAGATCCAACACTTCTATGGGATCGGGATTCCCATCTTCGATCTATTCTTTATGTGTTAGTAATGGAGTCACTGCTG
The DNA here is from genome assembly GCA_022702705.1 of Papilionanthe hookeriana x Papilionanthe teres. NCBI lineage: Eukaryota > Viridiplantae > Streptophyta > Magnoliopsida > Asparagales > Orchidaceae > Papilionanthe > Papilionanthe hookeriana x Papilionanthe teres. The sequence continues at coordinate 11,037,521 of CM040425.1, read as the reverse complement.
ATATTTCTGAGGAGAAGCTGAAGTCTACCAAGCCAACTGGACAGGAGAGTGTTAGTATCTATGATCGACTTCGAGGGAAGAGATCGACTGCTCCTTCTACTTCTGCACACACTTCAGGTAGACCTTCTACTTCTACTGCTGAACCACCATCTAGTTTTTGGGAATCGATGCATGATCAGTTTTTAGAGCAGCAGCATGAGTTATTTCAAACTCACTGCAGTGTTAATTCTATTGATAAGAAAATTGATCATTTATCTGAGTATACCCAGAGGAAGAGTAGTTACGATGCTGAATATGATGAAGCTCTCGTTCAATTCCTGAAGGGAGAGCATGATGTTCAGTTTCCTACCTTTCCTAGTTTCTCACCATATGTTGATCCTAAGGATGTTGAGTTTTCTTTTGGTGATGATGACGATGCTGAGGCTACGTACAGTGATTAGTGGCTTGATTTACCTCTGAATTGTGCTAAGTCTGTTGTTAGTTTAGTTTGTTTTCTAGTATTGATTGTTGTTTGTTGTTTGCTAGTTTAGATTTGTTTATTTACTTTGTGTGGATTATTGGATGTTAAGATTGTTGTTAGAGTATTTTTAATGTATTGTGTTTAAGATTGAAATTTGGATAAATTTATTTTTATTCCTGTTTCAGCTTACTGTTTAGTAGTTAGTAATGTTGTTCTTTTTTTTAAGTAGTATAGTCATTTAATTTAATTATTAATGAGCATGCTTACTTTTATACTTGCTTCATTATTTCAGTATTATTCATAAAAGCATGTGTAGAAGTAAATTTTTCTTTCTAGAATGTTTTTTTTACATACTTATAAAAATTCCTTTTTAAAATTATGTTTTTCTTTCTCTCATACTTCAAAAAAAAAAAAATTATGATTGACCAAAACTTAAGTTTGGAGAAAGGGAAAATACATTCAAATTTAAATTTTATTTGTCCTTAAAGAACTAATGTTTTCTTAAAATAAAAATTTTTAACATAACATGAGGAATGAATAATCTATTTAAGATCACTTAAATTTTTGAAATTATAAATAATTTAGTATACTTAACCAAAAATTTTAATAACTTTGATTGATTTTAAGAATAGAATTATTCAACTTAAAGAAGAATAAGATTAAGAAATTTTTCTAGTCATAGTAGAGATAATTGAATTTTAGAAGTATTAAGAAATCAAAAATTATAACTCGAAAAAGAATAGATTGAAATTCTTTTTGAAATCTATTTATGTTATAATAATTAAGTGAAAATGTATAAGTTTGAAAATATAAGCTAAGGATAGTGAAGTTCAAAACCATTAACAGGCTATCCAGATATAGTAATCCTCTCTTCAAAAAAAAAAAAAAAAAAGAAGAAGAAAAAGAGAGGAGAAGCTTGAGGAAATGCCTAATCAAAAATTGGCTTCACTTGAATTAACTTATAAAAAGAAAACTGATTAAATTTATTACTTAATTTTTATGCATGTATTTTTATTAGAAAAGAATTTCATGAAGAACTTTTTCTTGTGAATAATTTATGTGATTTTAATATAATAAACTACAATTATTTTCGAAGTGAATGAAAAATTTTTGATGTCTTATGATTTGGTAGTTAGAATATTCTTTAAATTCTTAAAATTAAACTTAGTTAGTGAAATTTGGTTAATGATTTACTAAAGCCTTTATAAAATCAAAAATCTTAAGAAGTCTTAAATATTTACCTTTTTTTATTCCAAATGTTATACATTTTATATAGTAAAAAGGGTTATTTGAGGGCAAGTAACGTTTAAGTTTGGGATTTTGACCTAAGAAAAAAATACCTGTTTTTATGCCTTGATTTTTATTAAATTTTAAGGATATTATGCTTTGGTGAAAGGTATTTTTGTGTTTTTGGATGTAGGTGATACAAAAATGTTCAAGAAGGAGAAAAACATGAAAAAGGAGCAAAATGGAGCAAAATGGAGCAAAAATAGAGCCAAAATGCAGAATTTTCAAAATTATTGGCTTGGTGCCTAGGCGCCAGAGTCCGGCGCCTAAGCGCCAGCTCGATACAGAAAACTATTAAGTTTTTGACGACTTTTGGGCGGTTATTTTGACGGTGTGAGCGGTTATTGGACCTTCTAGAAGATTGGCAGTTGTTCCTGGTTTATAGGACATGTGATACAATGTATTTGAACGCTTCAAAACGGTTTTAATCGCGAAGAGGTGCAATCCAAAGTGAAGAGGTGCGAAGAACTAGACACGGTGTCCGCCGCCTAGGCACTAGATTCCGGTGCCTAGGCGCCAGACACACCTTCTAGAAGATTCATTAAATGTGGAAACATTTTGAAGAGGTTCCTTGAGGCAACCCTTGAAGCCTATAAATAGGAGGGTATTCCTTCAGAGAAAAATGCCCCATCTACCCCTCCCTATCTAAAGTCCTATCTAGAGAGAGAATTAGAGAGATCATATTAGGGCCACCTTTTTACTTTCCTTCATAAATTAGTGAGTTTATTTTAGAGTTTGTATTCGGAGTTTGAAAGAGTTGGTGCATCCGTAGTTCATTACGCTGTGGAGTCAGTAGGAATCAGAAGTTCGATAGGAGAAACATCTAAGATAAGTATTTTTATTTTGATTCAAAGTTTATTTATTATGTTTTGTTATTTAATTTCAATGTGTTCTGAGTAGTTACTTTACTTTCTCCTTTCAATTATGAAAAGATAAATAAGATAATACAAATTCGTTGGAGAATTAAAAATCATATATTTTCAAAACATTGTGATGATATTAATACCGGTTCATAATTTACTATTTAAATTGGCCATTTAAATTGTTAAAACCTGTTGAAGAGTTTTGAGATCTAGAACGAGATGAATTCTTAACTTGTAGATATCACATGAATCCTTGGGTATTCGAAGGCCTTATGCGGGTTATTCAAGGTGAAGTGCAAATAAATAGGAAGATATTTTATAATGGGCATAGAATAGATAAGTTTTTAGAGTGACAGACTAAATTCTTGTGATTTGGTTTATAGAAAAGGAAAGGGTCACTAGTAGGGCCGACCATAGCCACCCTTGGACATCTAGTAGTGTGAGCCTAGATTAACCTATTCTACTAACAATACATCCGGACCTGATCTATAGGCTAGCCAATGTTCTTTGCACCTGGATCAAAGGGTAAAGAATATGAATGCTTCTATTTTGCACAATACCATAGATTTATATTCTCCATGAATATTATCATTATCTTAGAAAATCTTGGATTAAGTGAAAGGGAGAAAGTTGCTTTTTTATTGCTATTTACATCAATTATTTTATTCCTGCTTTATTATTGCATCTAGTAAATTAAAAATTATAAGAGAAATAATTTAAAATAAAAATATTTATAAATCTATAACTCTCTCCTCGTGGGATCGATACTGGGGTCTTTGTTTCAAAGCCCTATATTACTTGAAACGATACGTATACTTGCGTAGAACCCCTAGTGTGTAAAATATTTTCCATAAAATTATATTTATATACACTAATCGCTATTATTATTTATAACATACATTTTTGAAAGCATTAATTAGTACGTTGATCTTCAGAGGACTTTCGGTCAAGTTTTTGGCACCGTTGCCAGGGAAGAAGATTTTAGTACGCATATATTTATATCGGGTCACTTCTATAATGGCATGAGATATTCTAACCCAGTTTTGACCACACTTGGACGTTACTGACTTTTCATCATCATAGTGTCAGGTCTATAAGAGCCAATCAAGGTGTTGTTCTTAGTGTCGCGGCTCCAGGTGGACATTGCTTCCACTTGGGCTAGAGTCATGACAAAAGTTTAGAAGATGTGATGTTAACCCTCTCTTTGTGGCCCACAATTGTATTTATCACTGATGGAAATATGACATGATCTTATCCACTACTAGTAGAACAAGTTCTTTGACATTACAATGCTTGGAGTAAATTGGGATTAATGTTGCTTTTTATTTGCGAGTAACATGGTTGATGCAACCACATATTTTGTGCAATGAATATGAGATACCCGTCACTCACTCTGGGTTATATTGCTTTTGAAACAATCATCTCTTATAATTTATAAGTTAAAAAGTATGATAGTTTCTTTTGGGTCCTTGGTACATCATTTCGCATGGGTGGCATCCCTTTTCTCTTTTTTCTCATTTCTTTAGGATATGTTTGGTAGTTTTCGAACAATCGGTTTCTATATCTTTATAGATAGCTGAATTGCTGACTAGCCATCCCAAAATGTTAATACGACCTTTTGTATGAGTGAAGGTCTGCTTTATCCGGCTGATCAGTAGAATTTTTGCTATCACGTAAGTTGTTTTCTAAAATGAACTAGTTTATGATCATTTTCTCCCACTTCAACTATTAAAAATAACTTATGTGAGGAGTGTGGTTAATGTTAGAGTCTGTCTACCAAATAAGTATAGGTTGCATAGAGCCTTCACCTTGTCAATATTTTTTTTATTTTTATCGAGGAGGAAAAAGGGGCTAGCTCGAGATGATCCATGTTAGTGCTCAAGTGCCATTTCCATTCTACCTAAGACCTTAGAATATTAGAGAATTTTTAGGAGATCGTGTTTCACTATCAAGTAGCATCATCTCTCTGATGATTAAAAGGATATTTTTTTCCCATTCATGCATATAGATGTGTGTATTCCTTGTTTCATTTCTATTTGTTGAATCTCTTCGTTGCTACAACATACCAAGATTTGATTCTTGTAGTTAAGTCCCCAAAGTATTTACTTATGCATTATTTTCATGCTTTATTGACTTTTAATCTCTATCGAGGGGGTTTTAACCATGTTTCAATGTTGGCAGGACTTAGCTCCCAAGGCATATCTTTTGTGGTATATTTTGTACATTGATATTGTGTGTTCTTGCACATAGGGCAAATTATTCCAAAAATTGCACCATATAAATTTAGGTCTTACGGGTCAGCATGTTGGTGGCAGTACATGGACAAACATTAGTATGACCAGTAATAATAATATGGAAACAAGCATTAGTCATTTGCTTTCCTTCATGAGTAATGTAAGTTATCTTATTATTACCAGATCTTGTAGGATTGTTCCAATCATAGATCTTGTGAACATTCTTCACTCATCATTACTAGGGTTAGTTCATTCAAATGCTCACAATATAACCAGCTTGGTGACCCTATTAAGCTCCCACAGAAAGACCATTAACCTATGTACTTGCACGTCCTTCGTAAATATATACATAAGAAATACCTTATAACCATATTTAGGATTAGGGTTAGAGTGTAGTTTGACATTTGTTTACATAATTATGGTTCTGGCTTAGTAGTCGTAAATTGCCTGTGCCATTTTTGTATGATTTATGGAGTTTAAGACTTGCGCACTAGCATATTAGACCAGATTTATCCTTGCAGGGCATTGTATCCAAGTAGGAGGAGCTTACTAATGATTTATATCTAATATATTTTTGCAGGTGCTTCTTAGCTCTCCTCTTACTGGATAAGGTTTTTTATATGTTGCATTGGATAGCTTGTAATGACTTTTATTTTGTAGGTTAAGTCTATTTTTTAGATTTTCACCATGTACTTCTATAGTCTTTTAGGATAGTCTACATTGAAAATGATGTACGAGCATGAATTTTATAAATTGGAGTGGGAACCATATGTTAATGACCAAGGGTATTTGTTTGTGCCTAGTAGATTAAATGTAAATTATGCATTTGATCTATAGTTACTATGATTTGGTATGTATTTTTGGAGCCCAACAGCCCTTTTTTTCAAGGATAATAACTGGCCCAGCAAAACTTGTCTTCTTATTTTAGAATATTAATTATTTATGTACTAAACTTTAATTGTTTTTAGTCTTTATTAAGCTCGTAGCTTTTCAAGATTCGGTCATGATTAAACTATTTAGGATTAAATCATTGTTATAAAAGTTAATCCTCAAAGATTTATCTGAATAGAATTTAAGACTAAAGATGTAAGATATTTAAATTAGTACTTTAATTCTTGCCTTTATCTTTTTATATGGTATTTTATCAATTTTAATATAATTATAAAATGCATGAATATTTTTTCCTTACAGAATAATTGGGCCTCTATGATAGGATGTCTTTGATCACTACATATATGTTGCATAACTGCGAGAAAGATACTCTTGCTTTCCAATATGACTGGACCAACATATGTTTTATACAAATAGGTGGTTTTCTAGAATGGTGTTGGATGTTAGAGTCTTTTCCAATCTAAGATGGATTGTAAGCCCATGAAGAGCAAGCTTAGCTTTGTGCTAAGTTGTTTGTTCCCTCTTTCTTCTGCATAAGTTTCTTATCCATATCTTTAAACAGGTATAATTTTTATTCTCCCATTTTTAATTCAGAATGAGTTTTAAGAGGTTTAAAATTTATTTCCGTTTACTTTAGATTTAATGGATCACTTTAGATGAAGTAACACATTGGTCTCTGCTGAGGTGATTCCCAACTATGTTGGGTCGACTGTATGGCACAGTGAATATGGGGTCTAAAAATTGTGGATGGATGGTACGATAGAGTCACAACCAGATTATTTGGCACATGAGTACTATAAGCTCAGTAGTGTCTATCTATCAGTTTATGAAGATGCACCCTTTAGCCTAGTGGCCTAGTTCTGCCTAGATGAATATAAGAAGTTTCCTTACTAGGATCATCAAAAATCTCCAGACTTCCAATATTTCAAAACAACTTAAGCAAACGAAACAACCTTTATTGCAAGTTATCATGGGTATTCCCTAAGATGTAATTAACCATGGGGATACTTCATTGTGGGTGGTCCTTATGAATCCAAAATAAAAAAAATTAATGTGTTTTCTAGTTTGACTGCAAAGGAATTTTCTATAGGATATTCTTGTATATTTTCTCAGAATGATTAAGGTTTGATTTACTTTGGATTGCTATTCTCTTGATTAGGTTACAAAGTCTTTTTTATCCTATTATTTTTGTAGCTAATTTTTTTATTTCTTGTTAGTTTTTCTCCACTTTAATATTTTCTTTTCTTCCTTTGCTTTTCCAATCAAGGGTGACCTATAAAGGGGAAATTTCAAGAGGACAAACACAAAAAGGTCATTCAATTAGAACTAAAATGGGTGCAAGAAAAATCTGGCAACTCCACGGAAGAGGGAGAGAGGCTAGCTCACCATAGTGGGTATTTTGTTTGTTTTAATTTATTTTTTAATTCATAATATTTCTTTTGCAACATGTTTAGTTTAAATCATGACATAAATAGATATTTTCTTTCTTCCAATATATTATCGTTAAGGTTAGCTGGTTGACACCATTGTTTTCACTTTTTCCCCTTGACGTGCTAGTTGTATACTTCTAGTATCCTAAAAATTTAGTTAGCTTTTTTTCTCAGGGAGACCAGTAGCATATTCCTAGTCTCTTAGCACTATTGTACCCTTATGTCCTGACATTTTATTTGTCATGACATCCCATTTTCTATATATTCAGGACACCAATATTTTAAGTTACTAGTGTCATTTTTTACTCCATATTTTGCTACCACATAGGTATAGCAGCTGAGAGAGTGACCGTGTTTTTGTTTGTTAGGGGTAAATTTTGTACTTGCCTCATTTTTTTCTTTCATGTAGATTTAAGCAAAATCACTTTAAGTCATGTTGACTATCCCACCCACATAGCAGTAGGAAACCCCATGCATATGTAGGAAATAGCTTTAAGCCCTCCTCAAAGGAAGGGGATTCATGCCTACGTAGGCGCCCCTATCATCTCTAGCGGTTTGAGGACCACTCTTCTTTCTAAGAATATGTCACTGTTTGAAACCAAGGCAACACGATGGCTTTCTATTTTTAGACAGCTTTTTGATAAGTTGTTTATTTTCTCTAGACTACTTGAGCTTGCCGACCAACACTTGAGGGGTTTTGTGTACTCTTTCCCTGAAGGCAACTAACACTACCACTGACACCCCCATGATTGTGAACACTATTAGACCACTAGTTTTCATTCAAAGTCCTCTTATTGTATCTACTCAAACGTTAAGTTTTAAGGTTAGGAGTAGCTAAATGCATGGTTGTTATTCAATAAAGATCTTTATAGATATCCCTTATTGAGGAACCTGTCTGTGAGATTGTCAGAGTAGATGTAAGCCCTAACTGGTTCCAAGAGTTGACAAATAATAATCTTTTCTCTTGTTAGATTGCTAAGTGTTCAACATCTCTGCCTCTTCCTCCTATTTATTTTTTGGTTACAACCCCCATTTGTAACCAAGTTTCCTCTAAAGTTGTTTTCTCGGCCCACAACCCAATTTTGCTTAGCCTACATCCCATACATTAAGGCTTTTTTCTCTTATTCCTATTTTTCTACTCGCAGTCTCGTTCTACCAAGATTGCTGACAGCACTTTGTGACTTGAATATTACTAAATTTGTAGTCCATATTTCTAAATATTTCAATCCTTGCTTGACAAGGATGATTGAGGGAGCCATCAACGCCCTCAGAGGGATGGTTTGGTAGATGGTAGGGATTTTCTTACTTATATTGATTGCACATTTGAGAAAGAAATACAGAAGCTTCTTTACCATCTAGTTTTTTTATTCCAACTTGAACGAAATTGAAAAGGATTCATAGAGATGCTCAACAACACATGAGGTTAACCTCGGTTGTCCATGTAGTTACTCCTACATCATTTATTTTGCTTGATGTCTTTAGTTTCACTGATATATTAGCAGATAAAGTTGCATAAATTATAAAATATAAGCTTTAATCAAAGAAATCATATAGTTAATCATTTTACAATATTCTTAATTTAGTAGATACCTCTCGTGTTTGGAGTAAGAGGCTATAAGATTACTCATGGAGGCAATCATACCAGCATTTGAGGAAACCTCATCACCTCCTTTTCTTGGAAAAAAAAACAATGAGTTCAAACAAATCTAGCTAAGCATGGTGCTACTTGTGAGAGATCTATTGTTGATTTTTCTCTTGCTGTTTATTTCCCTAGTTATAAAAAACAAATTCATTGTTCCAATATCATCTCAGTTGACACCTTACGATGATGTCAACATGGATCCACACGATGATTCCATTTTTTTTCCTAGGTGGCCTTGGATGCCTTACATAAGGAAGACCTACTCAGTAAAGAACTTACCATTGACATTGTTCCCATCGATGAGGATATACTTATCGATCACATTTGAGTGATCAACACTAAGGGTAGGCCCAATTCTGATGGTTTTCCTTTAAGATTGGATCTAATTCATCTTCTTGAGTCCTCAAGCACTCAGTAATTTGCCACAATAAACCATGTAGATGTGATACTCTCCTTGATCATTTAATAATCTTGATAGCAGATCCAAGGAATCCTAGGAAATAATTCATGGCTAAATACCTCTTAACTATTTAATATATCCGCTCTTCTTATGACCTTATCATAAGTTAAGGAGAAACTTTTATCCCTAATTTTCAATTATCACATTGACGAAAGCGATCCTGATTCTCTTTACTAGTGTTGGTGGCTGACGTTCGATTGGCGTTTTAATTTATGTAAATATATTAATAGATTTTTAGAAAAAATCATTTTTAATTTTGAAAACATGAAATCAAACCAATCTCATATAAATAATAGTTTAAATAATGAAACACTGCATTACGAGCCATGTATCTATCCCGAAGAATAGATATATTACTGAATGGTGAGGCTTGATCAAAACTAAAGGATTCATGACATTCGTTTGTTCTACAAACTATTTATGTTAACTAACAATTTCCACTATCCAATATGAAGGAATTAGATAGGGTTTATATTGATCTGGGGTCTTTAAGATTCTTATAAGGGCAAGCCCCTATAGTTAATTACACCTTAGATAACCGAAGTTGTCTAAAAAAAGTATTGATAAAGATCAAGAAATATTGTATTCATGACTTCTAAAAGGTAGGATCTTCAAGAAAATGTGGTAATAGAAAATCCAATAGGTGAGTGGCTCAAGTTTCAGAAGAGTTATTATAGGATTCCAAAGGAAGAGAAAGCTAGGGGAAAGACATAGATTAAAGAAAAATCTTGGTGATTTCGCAAACTACTCTATGGTTTGGCTTCGATTTAAGATAATTATTTAGTGTTTTCATCTTGCAAATTTTATTTATTTAGTGATTAAATTCACTTGATACCAATCATGTAAATATCTTAGAAGATAAGAGGATTTATGTCATATCGTATGACAACCTCGGAACCTAAGACGAGTTAGGGCTTATATTGCATGATGTGCAAAGGCCTAAAAAGATATGTTGAGGATTTATGCTTCACTAGGCCTAAAAAGATATGTTGAGGATTTATGTTGAAATTGTATTTTTTTAAATTTTTTATGACTATCCTAAAAGTTTTAGTTTTACGACTATCTTAAAAGTTTTGGTTTTCATGTAGGGCAACATTGTTGTTTAGCTTGCAAGATTAAGAACAAGAATAATAAATTAAGGAAATATAGAAAAGAAGGTACTACAAACTGTAGAAGCGTACCTATTGAGTCTTCTCATTTGTTCCACCTGAACCTTAGTATTTTGTAATAATCATTTATAATTTGCAGGAAAGCAAAAGCCTATAGATAGGTTTGTTACAGGTCAACAAAAAGCTTATGTCATAACTTGGTAAGTCCTATTTATTTCATTTGAGAGCTAATTTCCTTTAATAAATATGATAGGCTCGGTTATCCTATAAGATGTTCAGAAGATTTGTGAAAAGATCCAGAGAGTACATGGATTTTTCATAACCCTTCTTGAACTTTCTTGAGTTCATATGAACTTATCATGCTCACTAAATGATACAACTATTTCATACCCTTATGCTCAACAAATATTGATGTTTTAGTCATCCAAAAAAGTGGGGTAACTATCACTTGATATTTATTTATGAATTATGTGAGTAAAGACCTCTAGGGGCAAACTTGATTCATTAAGAATTCTAACCAGTTTTCTTTTTATTGGGCTTGTAGTGTTTCAAAAAAAGGTTTGATATTAGTTAATCTTTCTTTTCTAAACCTCATTAATCAAACTTAATTAAGCCTAGTTCACTACTAAGCCCTTAAGACTTTGGTGGGTATATTTATATTTTTGAGAAAAAAAGTTAAGTTGACTTTTATGATTATGATTCATATCCATATATTGAATTATCATTAAATCACTAACTAGGAGTTTTAGATCATTAAATATCACCTTCCACAGATGAAACCCCTAAATTAGGATCATTTAGTTTTGATTATTTATATTTAAAATTAGGTTTATATTTTTCAAAAGTCCTTCTGAGGTCAGGGAACCCAGAGAACCAAGTTTCATATTATTGTGATTTGTATTACAATTATTAAAAAATAATTTTGGTGAGAAATTAGGAAAAATCCATTTTTAAGCTTTAGAAATTATTTTAACCCTTTAAAATTTAATATCCTTACCTAATGGGTTAGGAAAATTATTCCAATTGTTCCTAAGTGCTTAGGAGGCAATTTAAAATATTTCCATCAATTTCATTATTTTCATGATTTTGATGAATTTTTATTTTTTTAAATATTTAAAACGACCGTAACAATGAAAATTTTATTTTAATACTAATTTTATTTTTCTTATGTTCCTCTGATCACTGAGAACTCCCAAAGCCAATTTGGGTAATTTTTTGGGTTGTACTTTATTTATTAGAATTTTTTTAATGCCAAATGTGATATTTCACTTAAAAATTCATTTAAGTGGCCAAATTAATTCCAAATGTCTTCAAAATTTTTATGGGAGTTCCTCTAATCATAAACCATAGTGGGGAACCATAGTCAAGTTATCTACACTTATATTTATCCCAAATTAATTTCCTTTTAATTTTAAGGTTTAATTGTAATTAGGGTTATATTCGATGATTTAAACCAAGTATTTTTCCTATGGACCTCTCTTCACAAGTAACCTACTAAAATATTTTTATATTTTTCTGATGAGTATTTTATTTTTTATTATTATTTGATTAGATGGACACAAAAAACCTGAAAAATAGGGATCTCTTTATATAGATCCCTCCTAACCTTGGAAAAATTAGAGAAGATCCCCCATGATAGAGGGAACAAAATCCCTAAATCTCAAGCCATGGTGAAATGTTCATGCAATAGGAGAATAAAAATACCAAATACTATATTTAATTAATTAAAAATAAAATATATATATTAAATGAACTTGAAATCATTCCACATTATTCTCCCTTGTTCACTGAGCAAGAGGATATTTTTATTTTATTTTTCTGATTTTTCTACACCAAGTTATGGATTTTTAAAGATGGTCTGATTTAAATAATTTAAATAAATCCTAATTCCTTACTTATCCACATGGGTCCCTGTCATCCTTGGGAGCCCTGAGTCTCCACACGTCGCTCTGCTATTTACGTCTCCATCCACATAGCCACCTCGTCAGCTAGTGCTTTTTGTATCATTTCCCCATCCGACAACATTATAACCGTTCATCCAAAACATGCGCGATCGAACGGTCCTCCTTCATCATCCCCAACTGGTTCATCCCGAGAGTTGTCCGCTTTTTATAGACGCAAGTAAATCACTTTGGGTTTGATCCTAGAACTTCATCTAAGTAAGATAAACCTATCTATACTACTTATATGGTATGAAATACAGTATACATGCATGGAGAATGAAGAATAGCTCGAGTGAGGGAGAGGGTTTAATAACTTTATCTGAGAGGGGAGGCCTCAATTAGATGGTTACAACAGCTTCAATTGGACCCAACGAACTTTCAGACGAAGCCTTAAGCTGTGGTGAAATGTCTAGACCAGAATTCGACCAAGGCTGATATCAGGTGTTGATCAAACTCTCCTCTAGAGGCTCTCTGTGATGGGGCTTTGATGGGAGAACTTCTTCTATTAGTGTGGAGATGGTGTGGGACTAGTTAATTTTGATTTGGTGCACTGTGGAGCTATGGTGGGAAGTGTCCTAGTTTTGAGTGGAATTTCAGTGGGGAAATTAGCCCTGGACAGTTGGGATTAGGGCTGGAAGACAGTAGGATTACACTTAAAAGATCTCAGAAAAGCTGTGGAAGGAATTTGGTAGAGTTCCCTTAAGAAATTCTCAGCACCTCTCTATGGCTGTGGAGAGCTCTATTGATGGCCATGGCTGCCTGGTGGAGCTCAGGGGTTGGCTATGGGTGGAATCAACTACTTAGGTGGTGTGCTGAAGAGCTCAAGTGGGCAATCAGAGCTGGACAGTTAGGATGGGTGAACTTGGGTTTAAAAGGGAGGAAGTGTCACTCAGTTTGAGCTCCTCCAGCGACTAGGCCTGCTGGCCAAGATAAGAGAAGTGGCCAGAAGTCGTGAGCCAGACGTCAGGCCATCATGCTGAGGAGCTTAAGTGGTTTATGGTTTATTGCAAATATACTTGGGTTTATCCATTTAAGGAAGGGGATCCCTTAATTTGGGGGAAGCTTGATCCATGGTTCCACTACAGTGGGCTAGGTGGATCTAGCTCAGTCATTAGGGTCCCAAGGCTAGCTGTGGTGAGCTTGGTTTAGTCACATTTGGTTCAATTTGCTACATTGGGTCATGAGTTCAATTTGGGCTATTTAGGCTCATATTGGGCTAAGTTGAGTTCAAGCCTGGGTTAGGTCTATAAAGAGTTTAGAAAAGGATTGGGGTAATTTTGGGACATTTGGGTTAACTTGGATTTGGGTTAGACTAGAGTAGGGTTAAGAGTCAATTGGTGGTTCAAAATGGTCTATGGGGATGTCATGAAGAGTTCTCAACATTAATTGGGTGGAGATTTTAGGATTGAGACATTCAATTTGGTGGATTTTTGACATGTGACACATTTGGGGCAAATTTGGGGATTTTGGATTTGGGCTCAAATTGGGCTTGGACTTGGGTCAAATTGGACTTGGATTTTGTTTAGGATGAAATTAGAAATTGTGAATCTGAGTTTAAAATTGAAATTGGGGAGAATTAAAGTCAATTTGGTGGAATTGGGGGTGATTTGGGCACTTTAGGCTTAAAGGGGCAATTTGGAGCTTTTGGCTAAAATGGACCAATTTGTTCAAATTGGGTCAAGTAAAGTGTTTTATATTGAAATTGGGAATATTTGGAGTGTTTTGGGAAATTTTGATAATTTTTGGAATTTTTAGGCTAGCATGGGTTTTTTGGTAATTTTGGGGATTTTGGGCTCTTTTGGGAAATTTGTTAAATTTAGGGTCATTTGGTCAATTTTGGTTATGGGGAACAATTTCAAAGGATTTTTAGAAGAAATTGGGTAATTTGTGGAATTTTGGGAATTTTGGTCAAAATTAGAGTTGTAGGGGCAACTTGGTAATTTGGTAGAGTTTAGGGGTAAGGAGTTAAAAGTTGGATTTTTGGTAAAATTAGGGTTGAATGAGATTGATAACCCATTTAGCCATGAACCAAGGGAATTCTTAATATGAACCCCCCATGTACTTGTACTAACCAAACCCTATCTTGTGGCTAAGAGCTTAGGAAAACCACCCACGTGAGTTTCAAAAATAGTAGGGGATCAAGCGTAAGAATTAGAGAAATTGGTATATTTTGTTTAAAGTTGTGAAGTAGTGTGTGAGAGTGTAATGTGCAGTGTGTGTATGCCAGCCTTAGATCAAAAGGGTTAGTCCTAAGGCTTAACCATCCTATAGGGAACTCTTCTTAAGCTTCTTCATACTTTGTCTCATCCTCCTAAGCATTTAGTGGTTAGACTTGAAGCATTTGAAAACTCTAAGTGAAGCAAAGAAGTGCTTTTTGAATTTTTATGGGGTGAGGGTTCCATTACTAGTCTTCTAAGATATTCACCAGAAAAGTTCTATTGCTAGGCCTAAGGCTATTCTAGAGAAAGAATAGACCTTAACAAAAGTGAGGTAACAACTACCAGCTGAAAACATATAAAATTAATCCAATTAAACTTATATTTTTGGTATAAAATATTCTTCTTTACAACAGCTCTAGAAACTTAATTCTAATCTAAATAAGAATACAACACTAATATTTTAATTTATGGATTCTATGCAAGTATACGTATCATTATCAAGTAATATATGACTTTCTGATTAAGCCCCAAAATATCGATCCCACGGGGAAATTTTTTGAAAATTTAAAAGATAAAAAAGTTCTTAGATCACAAATTCTATTTAAAAAGAGACACTTAAACAGTTTTAGATAACAGAAAACTTTAAAATATGATTTTTTTGGTATTTTCTTAAATTATGAAATAAAGTGAACAATTATCTAACTATAGCAAGATTTTCTTATAAGATTTAGAGAAGTATAAATGAAAATATCCTTTTCCTTATCACGAATAAGAAATAAGTAATGAAATTCAGTCATGGAAGTATTCAAAATGTGTTCTGCCAAATAGGAGAAATTTTATTTTACCCTTACTAAGGATACTATAAAGAACATTAGCTAGTTTAAAGTTTGAATAGTTTTGAAGATGGGTTAGGTTGGGAAGATACTAGCTCTCACTCTAGAGTTCCCTCCTTTACCTCTACCTGGGGGCTAACTCTCACATCAAAACCTAAAACAATAAACAAAATTTGGGGCTTTAGTCTATTACCCTAAAGTCTCTAATTCTACACCAATCAAAATATATTTCTTTATTTATTTGCACAAAATTATGTGATTTACTTTCTCATCCATACAATCCCATGTGATTCCTACCTATTGTTGATTGAGACAAAACCTACTAGGATTTTCCATGTTCTCACAAAAAATGTTAACAAAATGATTGGCCAAATGAAGAAGTAAATGAAGTGCAAGGATTGAATCAACACAACTTCTTCCAACATTAAAGATCAATACTTCCACAACATTCATACAACACTTAATTACTTTTCATTTTTAAGGAAAAGGATATAGAAGACTACTCAAAATCCATGGAGAAAACACAACCACAAATAGTATTAAAAGTAGAAACCATGTAGAAAACACAAGAAGTCTTAATTAAAACTAAATGAAGTACAAAGATAAAAACTTATCTCAAGTTCCTCTCCACCAAACTCTTTAAGTTCCATTGAATCTCTTCCTTTCTCTTACAAGCCTCCCTTGGACTAGTAGCCTAACCCAAGAGGGTTTAAATCTCTCTATACAATGGATTTTTACATAGGAATCCCTACTAACCCTCTCTTTGACTAAGAAGGAGAAAAGTGTGAAGAGACCCTAAGTAAGAATCCTACAACTTTTTACTTAAAATACTCTCTACAAAATCTAATTTTCCTCTCTCTAAAAAAACTCTACACACACACACTTCTCTTTAAGTCCATCATTTATATTTATTCCAAAAGGTGCCTTGGTGTCCCTTCAAAGTGTGTCCATATTCAATGAATATACCCAATAGATGCATCCTTTCAAGTGAAATTTTAATGTCCTTTGGCACCCTTTATTAGTTACCCATGTTTGTACCAAAGGATGCCTCAAACATGTCTTCAAAATTAGCCATATATTCTATAAAATTGCAAAGTAACTATATGACGCTTAAGCGCTGGGTCTCTAGCGCTTAGGCGCTACCTTCTCTATCTATTGGCGCTTAGGCTCACCCCCAGTTCATTTGAACACCTTCAATTTTGCTCCAAATTTGATCTTTTTTCACTCCATTTGTCATATTTGGTCCATTTAACTGTACCTGAAAGAGAAACACACAAATACCTTTCGTTAAAGTGCAATACCATTAAAAATAGGTATAAAAATGTGCATAAAAGTATTAAGTAATTTAGGTATATCATGAAGTCATAGAAAAATTTAGAGAAAACACTATACCAGTGTCATAGGAGCATGAGCCTCATTACCTCTTAAGAACTCAAGGCTCTTACCTATTATTTATGTTACCTACCATGTCTATCACCTACTATTTATGTTACCAGGCATATATATCACCTACAATTTTTTTCTACATGCCATTTATGTTTACCACCATTTTAAGACTATTATATTTTCATTTTTCTCTATGATCATTGCAAACTAGATTCAACAGTTTCATAAACCATGTGCAGCAAGTTAGAAATATTTTAACAATATCCTTGTGAGATTGACACACAGACTCATTAAACTACATTTTACATGACACACAAACTTGCATGAACGATTGATTTTACTCACAGAAATTTTGTCCATTAAGAAATCCTGAACACCCTTAATTAACAAAATCGAGAACTTTGAGGATGCTTAGTTTTATGTAGTGGATATGTAATGATACAAGACATCAGTCAATAAGCCTTTCTCGTATTTGATACACCTTTGTATCTCTTTTAAAGGACATGGAGAATGCTCGGGTTGGAAAGAAACACTATGTGATTCCCATCTAATGATAATAAAGGCCCTTCTACTTGAAGAGGATTTCTTAGTCCTCTAGCAGGAACATCATTGAGAGTGATGATGATAAGAAAATGGTTCAGCTCTCAAAAGGCTGAACTAGTTCCATTTATCAAACACTCAAATATAGGATCCTCTTTCGTGCATGTTCACTATTACAGATCTGGAGATAGGTGATTATATGATTATTTACATTGGCACTATCAGATGAGGCCTTGACAGTCCAACTTATACTTTAGTTATAACGGAGAGTTGGTCAAAAGAGAAGTAGTAGCCATTAATGAATTGTGTAATTTTTATGTATCTCCTAAAGAGGGGTTTATAGACTAGATGTGCTTGTGAGATAGCATGATGTACTTTCATTAAATTTTCTAATGAAATCATTTCCTTTTTTTTTTACTTTTATTCAGCTTTGATTAATAATATGTTGAGTACAAGTGGTATGTCTGATAAATGGTTAGCTAGCCAATCGAAAATATAGAACTGGATATGGTATGGAAAATCACCCTTGGATAGAAATGAACTGACATATTTTCATTTGTATAAGTTGACAAAATTAGATTGCTCTATGTTTCTTGTAGAATTATTGATAAACCTTCTTATAGTAGCCTACTCACCTCTTATGTAAAAGGTTTATCATTAAAAATTTTGTATTTCAATTCATGATTGTAATGATCATATGCTTACAGAAAGTAGCTAGTTACATTGTGTAGAGTACAGGTGCTCAATGAGCATCAAAAAGCTAAGGAAGGAAAAATAACCCAAAGGAAGCAGCAAACTCATGCCGCCTCACAGAGAAGGTGACATGCTTACATCCTTCATAGCATGCCTGCATCACACCTTCAGTGTACCCATGTTGCCATCTTTAAGAGGTAGTAAGCACATACACCTCTTCAACACATTTGTACCTTATACCGCAACTGTATGATTTTTGAAGGTTTCCTTACAAAATTTTATTAGATTTTGAGAATTTGATTATATAAGGTTTGGAGGACCCCTCTTGTCAGTTTTAGGGAGTCTTGGTGTGTCCAAAATTTTACATCAATTATTTTCCTTTAGAGAAGAATTAAAAGGTGTTTTCTTGGAGCTTTTCTAATAGTTTATGATGGAGAGATCTGTGTGAATTTTATAAGGGGGAATAACAGAGAGCTTGTCTTACAGAGAATATTGCAATGTATTGCAAAACTCTGGTTTAAGTTTTTTGTACCTTCTTACATTTTTTTCTCTATTATTTTTATTGTGATTGCCTTAACAAAATTTTTCACTTAGTTATAGGGAGAGTCAATTTATGAAGCTTGGGAGAGGTTCGAATAATTGCTTAGAAAATGCCCACACCATGCTCTACCTAACAATATAATTATAAAAATATTGTATAAAGTGCAGACGAGTTCCTGATGATCAAGCTTAGATGTTACACTTAAGAAAACATATGTCAAAGTCATTTTATGAAGCCTATGAATTGATACAATAAATGGCTACAAATAATTTCTAATGATCATAGAAGAGAGTAGCCATAAACAAGGTAGCTAGTGTGCATAAGACTAATGTTTTGACTATCTTACCATCACATGTTGTTTCCAATTCTAGAAATCTAGAAAATTTTAAAATGAATTTGGTGTCAGCATCCCTAAATACTTATGAGATATCATGTAGACTAGTAGGTGATCCTAGCATTACTACTTTGAAGACCCTAAATGTTATAAGAAATAGTTTCAATAATCTCTATTCCAAGAACTATAACCTGAGCAAAAAAATCCACACAAATTTCAACTAAAACGATAAAAAACAAACTGTAGGAAATTCGTAGTGAGGGAACACCCAATCTATTATCATAAGTAATTAGAATACCAATGACAATAGTAACCAGAGACAATCCAACCCACCTGGATTCACTCCAAGTTCTCTGTTTAAGGAGAAGAAATCATCTTTGTAATAGCTAATGTTACAGATATGAAACTGGCAACAAGGCTAAGCTATATCCACAAGAAACAAAAAAAATTCATTTGTTTTGTTAGAAAATTCTTTGACTAATAGACTCTTATGAATCCTTGATAATATGAAAGAGAATGTTAAGGAAAAGTGAAGGAGAGAGTGAAAGCTGTGAGAGTTAGAAATGAGATGGAGTTGGAAGATATTCCTAAGATGGAGAATATTGAGGTAAAGAGTTTTAGTAAGGATTCAACTAAAGACTAAAGAAAGCCTGACGAGAGCCCACAATCACTTTTTCTTAAAGGCTGTAGAAAAATAAGCTTACCGTCAACATTCTATTTGCTAAATCAATATAAAAAATGTCTAGTTATGTTAAGTTTATGAATAATGTCATGAATAAGAAGATAAATTTAAAAGACTTTGAAACTGTTACCATCAATGAAAATTGCAGTGTTATGTTGTAAAAGAAGCTGTAATAAAAACTTAAGACCCCATGTAGTTTTCATATTCCTTGTACCATAGAGGATAACAATTTTAGAAAATATTTTGAGACTTAAGAGATAACATCAACTTGATGTCTCTTTCCATCTATAAAAGACAAGGATTTTAAGATATTTGGCCAACAACATTAACCGTATAGTTTGTGGATTAATCTTTGACCTACCTGAGGAGAGTCATAAAGCATTTCTTAGTTGACATATACAATCTTATTTTCCTTGCTAGTTGTATTATATAAAGATAGAGAAATATAAGAAGATTCCAATAATTCTTTGTCTACCCTTTATAGCCACAAGAGGGCAATGATTGACGTTGAGACTGAGGAACTTACCAAGAGAGTTAACAATAAAAAATTTTTGTTTAATGTTTTAAAATTGATGAAGTTTTCCCAAGAGTATAATGATGATCCATTCCATGGGATAGATGTGGGGGGGGGGTTACTTGATAGCCAATTGAATGTATTTGTGGAGTTGTGCCGGTAGAGCTAGAAGAGGTTAAGGATTGTAGAGAGACTTATAAAGAGTAATATTCTATAATCTTAGAAGGAAACACTATATTTCTTATAAATAGGTTAAAGATCCTAGATATCTCACGCAAATTCCAAGCGTTTAATGTCTTCCATAGAAGAAGGCTTAATCATGAGCTAAAAATTCTCATTAAGCAACTCAAGTATGCCTAGAAGTGTCCTCTACTTTATCAGCGTTATTTCTGTTGAGTTGAGTGAAATATATAAGGAAAAGTTGATGAGTTTGCTAAGGAAATTTAGAAATATTTTTTGATGGATAGACTATTAATAACATAAAAGGAATAAGTTCTTGCTCGTGCACGGAAAAAATTTTTTATTGAGGGAGGACAACAACCTAAGGTTTTCCCTCAGAGGATGTTGAACAGTAATAAATTTTGTGGTGAAGAGGAGATTTAAAAGTGGTTAGATGCAAAAATAATATATCACATCTCAAATGTCTCTTGGTCCAACCTAATTCGTTATACACCCAAGAAAGCGCAGTGATGATAGTGGATAATAAGAGGAACAAACTAAGGGCAGTGGATGATAAAAAGAATAATTTGATGCCTACTAGAAGTGTCACTAGGTGGACATTGACTATAGAATGTCGAAAAAATCCATCAGGAAAAATGATTTTTCACTTCTTTTTATGAATAGATGTTGGATAGATTGGGAAGATACCTATTATTCTACTTTCTAGATGCATATTAAGGATACCACCATATTTTTATAAAACCAAAGGACCATAAAAAAATAACTCTCACTAGTCTCTGTAAATTCTTTTCATTATCAGAATGCACTTCAGATTATTCAATGTCATAGTCACTTTGCAATGTTTCTTGAAGGCCATATTTTCTGACATGATTGAGATTAAGATTTCATATTTCTTCATTGAAGTTATTTATCGAAAAGCTTAAGTCTCAGTGATTAGGAACATACATTGAAGAAAAAGAAGATCCATTTACAGAGGTAGAAATTCAAAATGGGAAAACTGCAAAAACATTCAAGGTTAATAGAGAAAGGTTAAAGCCATATTTAGGAAGAGATTGGATAAGTCCTTGAATATTTTCATCTTGGAGATATTCTTAATAGTATATTTGGCTTGGCTTGGCTGAGGATGTTGAGTCAGGAGCAAATTAAATGCAACCAAAGTATTATTACATGATTTGATTTTTGTTTGTATTATAAGTTATTCCTATTTTTGCTTTGAGTTTGACTTTGGTATACGTTAGAATATGTTTTTGTTCTGCTTGATCATGTTTAGGTGCTCAACTAGAGTTACATGGAGGGATTTGAAAGTATAGGGGAGAAAAACATAAGCATTTTAGTGCTAAGGCTAGAAACTCCATGATAGCCTTTGGCACCCTTGTGCTGGCTGACAGAGGGCTTAACATGCCCACAAAAGGGGTAGATGCACTCGCACAACCGTACTTACAACAGTTCACCTCTGCCACTGCTAGCACACCCATCCCACTTACTAGAGATGGTCACACACTTGTACTACACTCTCTACATGTTTTATCACCAAAGCGAATGAGAAGCACGTGTTTACTGTACTCTCTACAATTCTATGTTGTGTTTATTACACTTGCAAAATTTTGTTTCTCAATGTCTTTCTATTTTTTTTATTGTGCTTTATCACACCTTAATCATCTATTGTTAGTCACTCGAGAACAAAAGAGAGGAGAAAAAGAGATAAAGTGGCTAGAGTATGAAGAAAAAAAAACTAAGAATTAAAGAGCGCATTTAATGTGTGGTCTCTCCTTCTTTCTCTATTTCACTAGAATTTTAAGTATTCTTCTCCTTCTTCTTCTTTACCATTATTCTTCATCTTCCCAGTGTTTATGCTTCATTCCAATCCTTTAGCTTCAATGACACATAGAACAAAGGTATGAGAGATGAGAGACACCAGCTTTGATAATAAGAATTTTATGAGCCTTAAAGTGGCAAACTATTATAATAACCTCCTAATGTCAATGAAGTTGATCCTTGAGATACAATTCTTTGAGCAAGAGGGAAAAGTAGATGATGTGGTGGTTAGGAGGAATTTGGAGTGGTTATACTAGAAGGCTTTACCCACAGTTTGCCTAATCAATTCTTCCACCAAGGCAAAGGAGCCCATGGATAAGAAGCTCTTCATGAGAGAAAAATGTGTAGCATTTGATTTCTAAACCATTAATTCTATCCTTGTACTTTCCACCCAGATTATGAGTAATTTAGTTTCCCAAATCTTAATTATTAAAAAAAATATAAATTTTGTCACTCACGGCATAACCCAGTGAAAAGTTAAAAATGATACAATTGTTAATTTTCTAGTGCCACATTAAATAAGGAGTCAAATGTGTGGAACTACATTTTAGTGAGACTCTTGCCCAAAACAAGCCTAACCATTACCACAAAGGATAGAGTCATTCTAAACTAATGTATTTAGAAGGGGAGGGTCATTGATATGGACATGATTATCCATCATTCCTTGCACCACATCATTTGCTGGGAGAACACTGTATGATGGGTGCACCTTAGCTTTATCGTTGTCATTATGCAATGGCGGTGGTTGTTAGAAGTAAGTGGGAGGAGCAGTTCAACTTATTACAATCATTACCAAAGCCATATTTTTTTCTTATGAGAAAACACCCAACTATGAGAGAGCATAGAGTTCCTCTCGGCCAACCCGATCTCACCTAAGGCAAACCAGATTAATTCTTAAGATTTATACTGCATCCACACTCTGGCAGAGGACTCAACCATCTTGAAGTGGGAGTTCAAACATAGAAATGATATTACTTCTTTTACTCAGTATGAAGGAGATTCATTATACAAAGCTTGTGAAAGATTTAAGGAACTTATTAGAAAATGTTTGCATCATGCTCTACCATACTGGTTAATCATTCAAACTTTCTATAATGAGTTAATAGGATCTCATATATTTACCATTGTTGCTGCTGGTGGAGGTTCATTAATGTATAAACAATTTATGAAGCTTATTCATTAATTAAAGAGATGACTACAAATAATTTTCAATGGCTCTCTGAAAGGGTAAATCGAAAGAAAGTAGCCAATATTCATGATAATGATGTTATTTCAATGGTTTCATCTCAAGTTGCCGTGTTATCTAGGAAAATAGACCAAATTAAAATGAATTTTCTCCAACACCTAATATGATTGAAGAACATTCATTATGAAAAATGATTGATTCTTAAAGTTCATTACAAACTATAAATGCTATTAATAGACCCAATAAACCTTATTCTAACTATTATAACTCGAGTTGGAAAAAACATTCTAATTTTAACTAGAACAACAATTCTAATGGTGGAAGTCAACAATGGGGAACAATCAAGTAAACCCATTACGAAAATGGAACAACTAAGGTAATTCTAATCATAGACCTAATTATCCTCCAAGATTTAGTAGTAATCAACAAGTTAAGGAGAAGAAGTTGTTTATAGAGCAAGTGGTGTTATAAACGGGCAATCAATTACAGAGTTAAAGTGCTGCTATTCAAAATATTGAGAACCAACTAGGACAAATTGCTAATGAGCTTGACAATAGGCCTCAGGGAACACATCCTAGTAATGTTAAGCTCCATCCTATTGATAAAATTAAAGAACAAGAACAAGTTAAAGCAGTGTAATGGAGGAGTGGAAGGGAATTAAATGTTGAAGTACAAAATGAGATAAAAGTTAACAAAGAAAAAAAAGAAAATGAAAAACCTGAAGAAATTATTCATAAGGATGTAGAAACACTTGTCTCTCTAACTAAGATTAATTCAGAAAGACCACCATATCCTTCTCCTCGAAGACATATACAACAAAAGTTAAATTAATAATTTTCAAGATTTTTTAAGATATTTAAGAAGCCTATAATTAATATTCCTTTTACAAAAGCTTTGGAGCAAATTCTAAGTTATGCCAAATTTATGAAAGAAGTTTTAAAAAAATAAACGAAGTTTGAAGATTTATAGACTATTGCATTTAGTGAAGAATGTAGTGCAATAATTCAAAAAAAAACTTGCTTAAAAACTTAAAGATACATGTAGTTTCACCGTAACTTGTGCAATTGGAGAAATTTTTATGGAAAAGCTTTATGTGATTTAGGAGCAAGAATTAATCTCATATCATTATCTATATTTAGAAGGTTAGGATTAGGAGAGATATCTCCCACTACTGTAACCCTATAGTTAGTTGATTCATCTATCACTTATCCTAAGGGGGTTATAGAAGATGTTTTGCTTAAAGTGGAAAAATTTTTGGTTTTATTCTATTAGATATGAAAGAAGATAAAGAAATTCCTATCATTTTAGGGAGACCTTTTCTTTCTATTAGACGTGCAATAATAGATGTCCAAAAAGGAAAATTAACCATCAGGGTTAATGATCATGAAGTTACATTTAATTTGCTTAAATCAATGGTGCGTCCTGATAGAGGAAAAGATGGTTAATGTTATAGAATGGACATTGTTGATTATATTTTTGTTAATCATTATCAAGAAAGATGTGAATTCATATCAGATCAAAAAGACGAAGTCATATCAGATCAAAATGAACTCAAGAATGAAATTGTGAGTGATTTTGAGGATAAATCAAATGTGATAAACACTGAGTGTTTAAAGAAAATTTCAAATTTTAGATACTACTGAGAAAAGTAAACTTTTGATTTTTTTTTCTATTGGAAAACCTCTTGAACTTGAGATGAAGGTTCTAACTACACATTTACAGTATGCATTTTTGGGGAACTCATATACATTACAAGTTGTTATATCCTCAGATTTGACTGAAGAACAAGAAGAAAAATTGTTGGAGACATTAAAAAATCAAATGAAAGCTTTGGATGGATATTAGCTTATATTAAAGGAATCAGTCCTTCAATCTATATGGATAGAGTTTTAAGGGAAGATAATCATAAGCCTAAGCTTGATCCTTATAGGTTATTAATCATATAATGAAAGAAGTTGTTAAGAAAGAAATTTTAAATTTGTTTGAGGGTGGATTATTTAACTGATTTCAAACAGTTCTTAGGTTAGTCGTATTCATTGTGTTTCTAAGAAAGGGGTAGTGACTTTAGTTGTTAACGAAAGAAATGAATTAATTCCAACATGACAAGTTACAGGATGGTGAATCTGTATTGACTATAAAAAATTAAACCTTGCCACTAGGAAAGATCACTTTCCTCCACCTTTTCTGGATCAAATTTTGGATAGACTAGCTGAGCACTGCAATGTTTTCTTTTTGGATGGATATTCTGAATAACACCAAATACCCATAGATTTTGAGGATCAAGAGAAAACAACATTTACTAATCTATATGGGAATTTAACTTTTAGAAGAATGACATTTGGATTATGCAATGCACCTGCAACTTTTTGAAGATGTATGATGTTAATTTTTAGTGACTTAATTGATAAAGGAATTGAAGTCTTCATGGAAGATTTTTCAGTTTTTGGAACCTAATTTAATTCATGTTTAGGTCACTTAACAAGGTTTCTAAAATGCTACGAAGAAATAAACCTTGTCCATAATTGAAAAAATGTGAATTTATGGTTGCAGGAGGAATATGTTGGACATAAAATTTATAAAAAAGGCATCAAAGTAGATCAACCGAAAATTCAAGTTATTGTTAAATTATCACCTCTTACTACTATGAGAGGAGTTAAAAGTTTTCTGAGACATGCTGGTTTCTATAGCCATTATATTAAATATTTTTCATAAATTTCCAAGACTTTATGTCATCTTTTGGAAAAAGGCAAAAACTTCAATTTTTATAAAGAATGCCTAAATTCCTTCAATTTAGTAAAAAAAATTAATCACTGCAACAATTATTATTTCACTTTATTGGAAAAAATATTTTGAATTATTGTGTGATGCTAGTGATTATGCTATAGGAGCTATTTTAGAGCAAAGATATGATAAAATTTTTTAAGTAATATATTATGCTAGTAAAACCCTTAATGAAGCTCAAATTAATTACATTACTACTTAAAAGGAATTATCAGCTATAGTGTATAATTTTGATACATTCAAACCTTATCTCATTGGAGCCAAATGTATTGTGCATACTGATCATCTTGTTATAATGTATTTAATAATGAAGTAGGATGCAAAACCATGATTAATTAGATGGGTCCTTCTAATGCAAGAATTTGATTTTCAAGTTATGGATATAAAAGGTACTGATAATCATATAGTTGACCATTTGTTAAGGTTTGAACAGGAAAATAATGTTAACTTTAATGGCAAAATTAATGAAAATTTTCCTGATAAAGAATTATATGCGATTAATATGCTGATGTAGTTAACTTAGTAACATTTTGCCCTACGGATTAGATATCCATCAAATTAAAAAGTTCATTCATGATTCAAAATTTTACTTTTGGGATGACCCTTATTTATATAAAAAATGAAAGAGCTTAGTTATTTAAAGATGTATACTGACCTGACCCACAATAATGCAGTAATATTAGCTTCCAAAAGATGGCCAAAAACTTGACCCAATTTATAAATAGCGGCTAGTGTATAAAATCAAAATTTTTGTAAAATTTTAGAAAATATTTTACACACTAGGGGTACTACGCAAGTATACGTATCGTTTCAATTAATATAGGGTTTTCTTTTATAACCCCAGTATCGATCCCACAGAGAAGCGAGGTAAGAAATCCTTTAGAGCTAATTCCGATCCTATTTCTATAAGGCCTAAATTTGGAATGTCGATTAAAATGAGTTTTCTAATAACTAATCCTAAATTAAATTCTTAAATAAAAAGATAACTTATAGATAAATTGGTTTGGAGAAATTAGAGATATTAAAAATTACCTTTCTCTTGCAATTATATAGATAATGTGTAAGAAAGATATGCTTAGAATTAATGTAGTAGTGTCAAATAGAAGCATTCATATTATTTACCCTTTTGTCCAGGCATAAAGAACATTGGCTAATCTATAGATCAGTTAAGGATGTTTTATTAGTAGAATGGGTTACTCTAGGCTCACACTACTAGATGTCCAAGGGTGGCTATGGTCGGCCCTACCAGTGACGCGTTCCCTTTCTATAAATCAAATTATTAGAATTTAGTCTGTCACTCTAAAAACTAATCAATTACGTGCCCAATAAACAATATCTCCCTATTTATTTGCACTTCACCTTGAATAACCCGCACAAGGCCTTCGACTACCCAAGGATTCATGTGATATCTACTTGTTAAGAATTCATCTCCTTCTAGGTCTCAGAATTCTTCAACAGGTTTTAACAATACAAGTGATCAATTTGTAAAGTAAATGAATATCCGGTATGAATATCATCACCATAAATTAATAAGAGAATATCTAAGTGAATCTTAATTCCTAAACATGCATCTATTTTATTACAAAATAAAAGTAAATGAAAATAATGGCATAAGAAGTAAAAGAATTGATAGAACTATATAATAAATTAAGTGTCAACAAGGAACTTATTTCATTAGTATTCTATTATATTTATGCAACTATCTGTCACCTAGAAGCATTCAATAGATAATTCTATCATAAAAATGATTTCCTTACGCATGCCACTACTTCATATTAAAAGAAAGAGTAAAGGAAATCACTTACGAAACATGGATAATTCATGACAGAAAACTTGGTTTAAAACAAAGAAAATCCACTAGAAAGTGTTTACAATAATTACAAGAGAATGAAGAACACAATACTTAGCTTTTTCCTTCTGAAAGAAAGAAGAAGATCTCTCCACCAAAGTTTCCCACTGATCCATGCGACGCTCGTACATCCCTTACATAAATATCTTAAAATCCCTCACCAATCTCTCCATAAGATGTAAAAATCTACATTTTCATAACTCTAAATGACTAAAATGACTAAGGGGGAAGAAAGAGACTATAGGGTGCGATTTTCTCTGAAGGAGTGGCCTCCTATATATTGGCTTCAAGGGTTGCCTCAAGGCACCTCTTCAAAATGTGTTCATGTTCAATGAATATTCTAGAAACCAACTCTGGCGCCTAGGCGCCGGACACCGTGTCCAGTTCTTCACACCTCTTCACTTTGGCTCGCACCTCTTCGTGATTTAAACCGCTCCAATGTGTCTAGATTCATTGTATCACATGTCCTATATATTAGGAATAACTTCCAGGCTTCTAGAAGGTCTAGAAACTACTTAACACCGTAAAAATAACTCCCAAATCGTCAAAAATCCTTCCAATAACCATTTCTGGATGATTCTGGCGCCTAGGCCTTGATTCTAGCACCTAGGTGTTATTTTCTGGTCGTCACTGGCGCCTGGGAGTCGGGTTTGGCGCCTAGGCACCACCCTGTGCGCAGCTCCACCATTTTTCTCCGTTTGGCTCCGTTTCAACTCCGTTTCGCCCCATTTCAGTTGCGTTGCGTTCCTAACATCTTCACCTACAAGATAAACATAAAAACAACCTTTCTCAAAAGTATAATTTCATTCAAAAACATGTGAGAAATATAAAATATTTTAAGTATAGAAAGACATATCAATATGTGCTAAGTTAGAATTTGTTTTTCTTGCTCATTTTGGCTCAAAATTGCATAGTTTTTGTTTCATTTTCTCTAAAATCATATTTTTATACTTGAAAACAAAAATATGTAAAATTATGCAAAATACCTTCCTTCATAGTGTAATATATTTAAAAATATGCATAAAGTGGGCATGAAATGAACACTAAAAATAGGTACTTTTTTTCATGGATCATATACCGATAGAAGAAACCCAAGAAATTATACAAAAATGTCATAAATCAGGTTACGGGGCATTTTGGGGTTAATAAAACTGCATTTAAGATTTTACAATCTGGATTTTATTGACCTACATTATTTAGAGATGTTAATACCTACATAAAATTATGTAATGGATGTCAAAGAGTAGGCAATATTTCTAGAAAAAATGAAATGCCCCTAAATTTTACTATTGAAGTTGAAACTTTTTATTTTTGAGGTTTAGATTTAAGGGGACCATTTATACATCTTCTAGAAAAGTTTATATTTTAATAGATTTGGATTATGTTTCTAAATCAAATGAAGCAGTTGCATTGCCTTATTGGGATGCTAAGAGTGATGGCAATCTGAGACCAGCTCGTCGCTATCGGCGCCACCGATCAATTCTCTCATGTCGTGGTGAATGTGAGAATGTTTGTTTATTGTTATTTTGGTGTCACCACTCTGTTTATCTATCATATCAACCTAATATTCAAGTAATGTTATACTTTCGGATCAAGTAAGGGAACCATAGATATTAAGAAACTTGAAGAAGTGAAGATAAGGGTTGATAAAGAAGAAAGTAGTAGATTTAAGGAAATTTCTGCGGTAATCCTAATGAAGAAGATTTCAGAATGCCTTATTTTGGATATTTCTAGATAAAGACGACCACATGGAAAATCTAATAACCAAATATTTTAGGTATGATACCTATTTTGATTTCTTTAATTCTCTTATAGGAGCAAGCTCCTATAGTTAATTACATCTCACACAATTGGAATTGCCTAAAAAAACTCCTGATTAACGTTAACACTCATTCTCTGAGAAAAATTTATTAAATGTCATGATCAAGGAAAGAAAATTCAACATTCAATCCTAGGAGTAATAAGTTTCTAAATGTCACGCACTACCCTAATAATTTTTGTTTTATTTCTAGTTGATGTCATTTCAGTTTGTTTAGTTTGTTTATCTTTGTGTTATTTTAATTTTAATTTGTTTTATTTTCATTCTTTTCCTTTAGTTTTATTTTGATGTCTGTCTTATTATTGTCATTTTGTTTTATTTTGTTGTTTTTAATTTTATTTTGACGTCATTATTTTATTTTTTCGTTTTATTTTATTTTATTATTTTGGCTTTGTTTTGAAGTTTGTTGTCCCGTCTTTATAATGTTGTCCTGCAAAACAGAGTTCGCTCACCCAAACAACTTGCAAAGTAAATCTAAAACTTGTCTTCAACCTACAAGAAAAATAGTGTCGGAGTTATTCTTACAAAAGAGATAATGTCAATTTTATTTATTAAATTGTTGTTTAATTGATTAATTTTTAATTTTTAGATAAACAGGTCAAGATATCTATGGCTTCGTCATTCCGGGGTCATCTCATGCCTTGATCTACCTAGTTCGAAAGGTAATTAAACCCGGATCGGAAGATTCTTGCCAATAGCGAGGATTGCATCGTCTAAGGGATCTTCGTAGATCAAGACGCTGAGATTTAATTTGTATTGGTGATCTTTGTTGATTAACGTTTTATTTAACTTTTAATGTCTTCTGTCAGTTTTTAAAGCTTGAAATATTTTAGGTTGTTTACGATTTATTAACTGATTAACTTTAGTGGTTTTTGTCATTTTTTTGTTTTGTTTATGGTTCCATTATTATGATTTGAATTGGTGTAAAATCTAACATAAGTTAGAATTTATGATTTTAGATTTAATGTCATTTGAATCTAAATATATTTGGGTTAAGCCTAATATAAATTAGACTTAAAATTGGGTAAAATCTAACATATGTTAGTCTTTAGGATTTTATATTCAATGTTGTTTAAATCTAAAGATATTTGGGCTAAGCCTAATATAAATTAGACTTAAAGTTGGGTAAATTCTAACATAAGTTAAACTATAAGATTTTAGATTCAATGTATTTTGAATATAAAGTCATTTGATTAAGCCTAATTACACTTAAAATTAGTTATAGTCTTAGATTCAGTGTCTTTTAAATCTAAAGTTGTTTGGGTTGAGTCTTAGATTTAGTATCATTTGAATCTAAAGATATTGGGATAAGTTTAATATAAATAATACTTAGAAGTCTGGGTAAAATCTAACATAACTTAAACTTTAGGATTTTAGACTCAATGTCATTTAAATCTGAAGGGTTTTTACTTAAGTCTAATAAAAATTAGACATAGATTCAATTTGATTTTAGTCCAGGACTCAGACCAAGTTTAGGTCAACTTATGTTTAACCCAAGATTTGATTGATTTAGATTCAATTCAGATTTAACCTAGGGTTTGTTCAACTTAAGTTTAATATGAGTTGAACTTTATGTCTAAATTTGACTTAAGTTCAATTTAGGTTGAACCTAAAGTTTGATGGGTGTAGGTTGACCATAAAGTTTGGTTGAGTTAGGTTCAACTTTAGTTTTGATTCTAAGGTTTTAGTTAGGTTCAACTTAGGTTGAACCTAAAGTTTGGTTGAGTTAGGTTCAATGTAGGTTGAACCTAGAGGTTTGGTTAGGTTCAATGTAAGTTAAACCTAAGGTTTGGGTTAGCTTGGGTTTAAGTTATCTTGAACCTAAGTTTAGGTTTGATTAGGTTCAAGATAGGTTGAACCTAAAGGTTTAAGTTAGCTTTGGTTCAAGTTAGGTTTAATCTAAGTTTGGGTTAACTCTGGTTTAAGTTGGATTGATCTTAAGTTATGGTTTTGATTTAGGTTCAATATAGGTTGAACCTAAGGATTTGATCAACTTGGGTTGAAGTTATGTTTAACCTAAGTTAACTTTTTAATTTAAGTCTAATTAGAGATAGACTTAATTAGGGTTTAAGGTTACTTAAGCCTAATTTAAGTAAGGCTAAAGGGTTAATTAAATCTAATTAGGGTTAGACATAATTAAGGTTTATGGTTACTTAAGCCTAATGTAAGAAAGGTTTAAGGGTTAATTAAGTCTAGTTAAAGTTAGACTTAGGAAGACAACGGTAGTCCTATGAAGACTTGGGCTTATTGCATAAAAACTGATCTTAATTTATTTAAATTAAATGAAATTTCGACACTAAATAGGACGCAATGGAGAATAAGGATTCATGTAGCCGACCCCACTTAGTGGGATTTAGGCTTTGTTGCTTGTTTGTTGTTGTTGTTGTTGTTGTTGTAGGTTTAGACTTAATTAGGGTTTTTGGTTACCTAAACCTAATTTAGTTAAGGTTTAAGGATTAATTAAGTCTAATTAGGGTTAGATTTAATTAGGGACTATGATTACTTAAGCCTAATTTAAGTAAGGCTTAAGGGTTAATGAAATTTAATTAGGGTTAAACTTAATTAGGGTTTATGGTTACTTAAGCCTAATCTAAGTAAGGTTGAAGGGTTAGTTAAATCTAAATAAGACAGACTTAATTAGGGTTTATGGTTACTTACGCCTAACGTAAGTAAGGCTTAAGGGTTAATTAAGTCTAATTAGGGTTTATTGTTACTTAATCCTAATTTAGTTAAGGTTTAGGGATTAATAAAGTCTAATTAGGGTAAGACTTAATTAGGGTTTAGGGTCACTTAAGCCTAATGTTAGTAAGGCTTGAGGTTTAATTAAGTCTAATTAGGGTTAGACATAGTTAGGGTTTAAGGTTACTTAAGTCAAATGTAAGTAAGGCTTAAGGCTTAATTAAGTCTAATTATGATTAGACATAAAATGGGTTTAAGGTTATTTATGCCTAAGGATTAATGTCTATTTAATTCTAATTAGGGTTTGACTTAATTATGATTTAATGGTTGCTTAAGCCTGATGTATGTAAGGCTTAGGGGTTAATTAAGTCTTATTAGGTTAGAATTATTTTAGGTTTAAGGATACTTAAACATAATTTAGTTAAAGTTTAAGGTTTAATTAACTATAATTATGGTTATACTTAATTATGATATAGGATTACTTAAGTCTAAGTCTTAAGGTTTAGTTAAGTCAAATTAGGTTTAGGCTTAATTATAATTTAAAGGTTGCTTAATCCTAATGTAAGTAAGGCTTAGGGGTTAATTAATCTAATCAAGGTTAAAAATAATTAGGATTTATTTTTGACCTAAACCAAATGTAATTAAGGTTTAATAGGATTAATTAGGTCTAATTAAGGGTTAGACCTAATTATGGTTTGATTTAATTAAACCTAATATAATCAAGGTTTAATAGGATTAATTAGGTTTAATCAAGGGTTAGACCTATTTAGGGTTAGTTTTGACTTAAACTTAATGTAACTAAGGTTTAATAGAATAAACTAGGTCTAATGAAGGGTGACCTTATTAGGGTTAGTTTTGACTTAAACCTAATGTAATTAAGGTTTAATAGGATTTAACTAGGTCTGCTGAAGGGTTAGACCCAATTAGGTTTTGATTTTTATTAAACTTAATGTAATTAAGGTTTAATAAAATTGCTTAGGTCTAATGTAGGGATAGAACTAATTAGGGATAGTTTTGACTTAAACCTAATGTTATTAAGGTTTAAGATGATTAATTGGTCTAATGAAAGGTTGGGACTAATTAGGATTCAAAATATTAAAGCTGATTTGATTAAGGCTTAACAGGGTTTAACTAGGCCTAATTAGAATTTTCTAGCTAATTAGGATTTAAATATAGGTTCACCTGGGTTGAGCCTATCTATTGAGTTAGATTTGAATTCATTTGGAAAAAGATTCAGATTGACCAAAGTTCATATGTGTTAACCCTAAAATTTTAGGGTCTAGCCAGTCATACATGTCATTTAGGGTTTAAATTTTACAGTTTATATAGAAGAATTTGTTCTTTGCAACCCTAAATAATAAAACAATCTCATTCAAATTCTTTTGTAGTTAAAATTGTCATTTTAGAGTTCAAAATTTTTCCCCTAAAAATTTTAACCATTTAATTTAGTTTAATTTTCAATTTTCTGATATTTATAATTATTTTTAAAAATAATTATAAGATTTGATAGAAATTAGGAAATTTTATCCTGGGGAATTTTCCTAGTCTTGGGAAAATCATGGAGTGTTCCTAAGAGCTAAAGGTTAATCCCTAAAATTTTAAAATTTGTCTGATTTAAAAATAATTTTTAATAATTAAAATACCTGAAGAAGTAATTAATAAATTAAAAATTAAATATAGCTTGTTAATTTAAAATTTCATTTCCACATTATTCTCCTCATTTGCTTGAGTTTAAGGGTATTTTTAATTTATTTTTACGATTTTTTTTGTCAAAATATAGATTTTTTATTTTTTTAAGGTTATTATGTATTTAATTAAATTTTAATTAAACAGAATTAACCAAAGCTTGACATGCATCCTAGGATCCATCAAAAATGGTCTTGATCCGCCTTGGGGGTCATCACATGGGATTTGCTTCTATTTAATCAGAGTCGTCCATTTCCAAAACATGAAAATGGATGACATTCATTTATCTCCCTCAGCCTGGTTCGATCAGTAAACAATCCATTTTATAGGGAAAATATCTCACACAATTCATCATGGACTTGAGTGAAACTTGTTCCTAGAGCTTCAACTAGAGAGAACAAAGCCATTCAGATGGTGATGTATGTGTTGTGAAATGTTTTACTTTACAAACCTTTGGATTCGAGCCTAAACTAGGTCAGAGAGGCCATACATGGTCGTGGTGAGTTGTGGTTTCAATTAAACTGTACAGACACGATCATTGAGTCCTTGCGAAGATTCTCTTATCTCAATTTGCGGTGGAATTGGGTGGAGGTAGGACTTCTCTAAATTGAGTTCACGGCTTTGTCTTGAAGTAGATTAGGGCTAATGCGGTGATCCAATTTTGATTGGAAACTTCTTTGTACACCTTAGGGAAGGTGTAAGAATGGTCAATTTGAGGATTGGTGACGTTTTATGCAGACCTGAAAAATTGTACTATTTTTAGGGCATGAAATTAGGAGAGGATAGTGAGCTTCATGGCTTGATTCTATAGGGAATCAACTACTTAGATTATGGACAACAATTTTTGCCTTGGGTGTGTCTAGGTTTGGGTAGTGTAGGTTGTTCTCTCTTCTCTTTGGGGGCTCTCTATTTAGCACTATTTTTAGCCGTGGACGAGGCAGGTAGTTGCTTGGGGAAGGAGATAAACATTGTCATGATAGTTTGGAGATAAGATTTAGGCTAGGATATGATCATGGCCGAGCTCCCCAAATTTAATCATGTTATACTCAACTAGGGTGAAGGTTTGATTTATAATTGGCTTGCTTCCATTGGTTAGCTTATGAGGTGGATATGGTTTGTTGAATCTTATTGAATTCACCTTCCCTATATGAGTTTTATCAATCACCTAATGAAGTTTGAAGAGAGTGACACATAATCCCTCGTCTTCCTCATTTTCCTTAAGATGTCGTGATTTGGTGTCATTTATGGTGGAAAGGATGATTTGGATAAGTTTCTCTTCTATCAGATTAGAGGAGAGGTGAGAGGTGACTCACCTACATCATCCTTTAAACATAGCATGAAGCAATTACACCTTTTTCATCAATTTATGGTGGTGTCATAATGAGTTCTAACCTTGGTTAACAATGGTGACTCATGGGTTTGCATGGGGTTAGTCATGTCATGATGAAGTTTAATGGGTCTCATAGGTCATGGGTGACCCATTGGTGATTCCCTATGGTTGAATTTAAATTTAAAAGTTATTTATATGTTTTATGATGTCATGTATGATGTCACAATTTTGGTTTTAATTTGGGGTTATTTAATTATAATTTCATTTTGAATTAATTACGTAATTAATTAAAAGTGTATGAAATTATAATATTAACCCATAAATTGGTCAAAAAGGATTTTGTGTGTTGACTATTTGACCAATTTTATCAATTTGGTCCAAAATTAAGCATTTTGACCCAAGTTCACCAAATTTGACCATGGTTAACCATGGTTGACCATGTTGACCATGGTTTGATCAGGGATGACTAATTTAGGTCCAGGGTTGACCCAGGTGATTTACTTAACCTCGTCATGGTTGAGTGAGTCATGGAGAGCTATTAAATAGCTTAATTTGGTTAAATGGTTTAGTTTGACTCATTTTAACGTTTAATTAGACCAAATGGTCATGTTTGGTCATTTTAGTGTTTTAAGATGATCAACGGGGTCATGTTTGACCAATTTGGTGTTTGAATTGACCTGATGGTCAATGGGGTAACTATTGGGTCCATAATTTATGATTTTGACTAAAAGTTGACCAGTTAGGTCAAGGGTTGACCTATTGGTCAATGAGATGGTCTATAGTTTCATTTTGATCAAAGTTTGACCAGTTCGGTCAAGGGTTGACCTTTGGGTCAATGTGGTGGTCATTAGGTCCATTTTGACATTGTCTTCTTGTCATCTTCTCAACTTTGAATACTACTAGACCTACCATGAATATCTAGCACTCCAAGATAATATCATAAACACATTTTGTTAATTATATCCCAGGTGCTTGGATATTTGTAGGGTCATGGTAGTTTCAAAGGTTGTAGCCCCTCGAGCTCTGGCACAGGTTGATAACTGATAAGAAGTTTCTTAAAAAGCATTCTTCGTAATGTGATTGAGATTTGTTTTTTGCTTACACTCGGTATGCAGAGTTTGGCAACATCAGCTCCAATCACTTGCAGGATTAAGAATGATCCACATGAAAGGTAAATATTGTAAAACCCACGAAATTCTCCTAGTCCTATAATCTGTATCTCTCTCTCGAACATGATAGAGCATCTGTTTAACATTGACAACGTGAGAAAAGGTCTTTCAAAGTCATGACTATCGATATGTGGCAGGATACTATCCCCCTCTTCATAGAAGTTGACAATACCACTATCTAGAATGCAGCTATCTGGTATTATTTCCCAAGCTGCCAGTCATTTGATGATCTGAACAATAACTTTGGGCATCGAGTCCACCGATTCATGTTGTAGAATTTCAGGAGGATTCCCGTCTTTATCTTTAGCGTAATTACAATAGCATCAGTATTGGATAGTCACCCGACCTTTGTCGCCTATCCATTTATTACGCTCTAAATATGTTCCCTTTTAAAGCTTTCAGCTCATCCAAGATCTTGTACGTCCATTATATGTTTAACAATGGCGACCTGCTCATCTTACTCAAAGACTTTAGTAAATAACTGTATACCTTCCAATATACTGATAGCCTGGACTTAGATATGCTTGAGTTGCTTGAAAGATTTTCGTCTAATAGCCTTAATGTATTTTAATTCTTCCTCAGAAATAATTTGTCTATTAGTTGGTTCGTCTGATGTCGTAAGGTCGAGTACTGATATGTATGGAATCAGTACGAAGTGTCCTTTTTGAATTCTCTACTCTTAGGACAGGATATACCTTTCCAGGTGTATATTCAAGGATTGGAAATTCAAGTCTAGGAGTATATTCCTCCATAGGTTTTGTGTTTTGTCTTTCTTTTTTTTCAATTAGTTTTAGTCATTTATTCTAATTTCTTCTTTGAGCCCGAGTCAATCTAGCTGTCAATTTATTGAATCCTGCAACATATGTTTCTATGACTCCATGAGTCACAGCGACTACTACTTCTTTCAAACTTCTAGAGTCAAATTTTTATTTCTATCCTGTTGGCTTTGCTTTTTCTTGAATAATGTCTTGCTGTTGGGTTTTAAATTCCAAAGCAGGCAATTTCCTTTCCAACTTTTCTTTGTCGACAATGAAAAACAATGGCCCATTATATAGTTGCTCGACCTGTATCAAATAAAAATTGAAATGGATTTTTGATCCTTTTTCGATGCATCGGCGGTCCAGTGCCAAACACACACCACTTTGAAAAGTGAACAAAAGTTTGTTGTTCGACATTTTCTTGCAAGCAACAGGTTAATGGAAACATATCATATTTTGATTTAGTTTGTTAATGTGAAATTTATTTAATTTATTGTTAAGAAATGATGTCCACAAACACATGTTATATGAATAGAAGGCAAAGTACCAAATAGGACATTAATTGTCAGAAAATTCATTTGTCATTTTTATTATTGTTTTCCCAGTTTACAAACAAGTCATCATTTTTTATGTCGCATAAAATTTTTTTAACCGCCCATTTATTGGAGATAAGTCTGTTTCTCCTTAATAGTCTACCAACTGGTAAGATCCTCCTGAATATGTCTTTCTCAATGACATACGGGCCCTCCAACATTGGTTCAAAAATTCCACCTATTCTTTGATGAGTGAGGATAGGTCCTCAGAGAACTAAGACTAATTCACTGATTTTAAATGTTCTAGAATGAAACAATTTATCGTGGGCCCATATCATATTTGCTGGGTATAACTCAAGAATTTACTGAATTTTTAAAGATTTGCCTTTTAATCTTTCAAGTTCTTCAAGTCGTAACTTTGCATTTTCTTCTTCAATTATCTTATTTGTAACTGCAACTCTGAGAGAAGGAATCTGAACTTCAAGTGGTAGCACAGCCCAAGCAAACTGTATTTACCATGTTGGATTTCAGTATGCAGTTCTATAGGCCCATAAAGCTTCGATCAATCGCTCATGCCACTGTCTTGGATTATTAATTAATGTCTTTTTTTAAAATTTGTACCAATGTTTTGTTGAAAGCTTCAACTAAACCATTGGCTCTAGGGTAATAGATCGTTGAATATCTCCAGTCTATTTCATGTCTTTGGATAATGTTATTCATTTTTGTATTTTTGAAAGCCAGTCCATTGTTTGATATGACTCTTCAAAGAATTTTGAATCCATAGACAATGTGTGTTTTGAAGAAATAGCAGACTTGTTTTGAGTTGACTTCTATGAGTGGTATTGCTTCTGCCCATTTAGAGAAGCAATCGGTAGCTGCAAAAAATGAAGCAATGGCCTTTAGAAGATGGAGGTTCTATATGGCCCACTATATCTATTCCCCAATATTCAAATGGCCATGATTTAATTGTTGGATGTAATACATTTGGCGATTGATGTAAGACCACTCAATGTACCTGACATTAATGACATTTCTTTGCAGTTTCAAGATAGTCAATCATCATTGTTGACCAGTAATATCCCATTCTTTTTACTTTCATCTTCTGTTTAGGTCCAGATTAGTGTGCACCGCACTGACTCGATTGAACTTCTTTAAAAGTCTCTTGAGCCTCAGATTGGTTTAAACATCTTAACCACATTTGGTCAAAAGATTATCGGTAAAGAACAGCATTTACCAGAGCATAAGACAATGCTCTTTGTTTGAATTGAGTTACAATGGAATTATTTTCGGGTAAACTTCCAGTATGTAAATATAGAATAATTGGTTGTCGTCAATCATTCTCTTCATTGTCAATTACTGTCACTGTCATGTATTCACCAATTTTGTATAGATTGACAATGTTAATTTGTGAGAGAACCTATCATTTTTTAATGGAAATTAAATTCGTGTTCTTCTGGGCAAGCGAATTCATTTGCATGCTTTGCCAAGGCATCTGCTAGAGAAAAATTTCATCTTGGAACTAAGAAAAATGCCACATTTGGAACCTGCTGAAGCAATTTATGTGTGTAATAGAAGTATTAATCAACTTGAGGTTTCAGAGTCTTGTATTTTTCTGTGATTTTATTAATGATTAATTAAATGTTTCCATAGAGGTCAATGTTTTTAATTTTCATGAATATTGTCATTTCTAAGTCAGTTATGAGCGCTTCATATTCAACTTCATTGTTTGTACATGGCTCGACCAAATGATAGGAAAACCACATCATTTCTTTGTCTAGAGTAATGAAAATTAATCTTACTCATGCTTTGTCAGGTATACTTTTTTGTTTGTCTTTGTCTTTTCGAGAAGATGACACTCCATCTAAATATAATTCCCAAAGTTGTATGTCAGAATTTTTTATTTCTAATACTTTCTCATCGGGTAAATCATCATTAAGAGGAGACCGAGATGACATTGGATATGCTACTGAGAAATCTATCAAGATTTATCCTTTAATAACACGTAGCAGTACAAATATTATATCAAATTGGAGCAGTATCATTGCTCATCTTGCTAATCATTCAGAAAGTGTCGATTGAGTCATCATATATTGTAATGGCTTAACTCTTGAGAAAAGAGTTATCCTATGAGAAAGCATATAGTGTCTTAACTTTTGAACTGCAAAGACCAAAGCTAAGCAATGCTTCTCAATTGCAGGATATTTTATTTCAGTTGGAACCAAAAAGTTTCTTAAATAATCTAATGCATTTTCCTTTCCCTCATTGTTTACTTGAGCTAGTAATTCTCCGAGGGAATTATCCAATGCCGCAGTGTAAAGGATTAGAGGTCATCCTAGCACAGGGGCTGCTAGAATAGAAGGTGTTGTCAAATATTGTCTAATATTTTCAAAGGCATGTTAACATTTTGCATTCCACACAAATTTGATATATGATATGGTTAAGTCAATGAGAGGCTGACACCTATCTAATATATTGGAAATAAAGTGTCTTATGTATGCTAATTTTCCTTGGAAAGAAAGTAATTAAGTTAGGCTTTTAGGAGGAGGCATATTTAGAATAGCTTCAAATTTGAGAGGATCAATTTTGATCCCATGAAGTCGAACAAAAAATCCTAAAAACTTCCCTGAGGTGACACCGAAGGTGCACTTTAAGGGATTCATCTTAAGATTATACTGTCGTAATCTCTCTAAGACGATTCTCAAATCATACACATGATCATCTTTTTATTTACTGTTAAAAACCAAATCGTTCACATAACATACGACTTGATTGTGGATGAGTTCATCAAAAATTCATGTCACATCTCTTTGATATGTAGCACCAGCATTTTTTAATAATAGTTTATCATAATAGGTGTATTAAAGGTTGTGCTTGGCTTGTCCTTGACCGGTGCACTGCCACTAACGTAAATATTCAAAAGGTAGTTTCAGTTAAGATTCACAGTATGATCAATTTAATAATTAGGCAGCCACTCGTATACGCAAGTATACGTATCTTTTAAATAATACAGGGCTCTAGTGGAGCCCTGGTTATCGATCCAACAAGGAAGGTTGGAACTATTCAAAGTATAGTATAGAAATGAAATCCAATACTCAATTCACAATGCAAGTTTAGTAAATATTAAAGTTACTAAGTTAACTAAAGTTACTTTCTAAATTTCCAGACAGAATTAACTAACACACGAAGTTTTGCACTGAAAAGTTCAAATATGGAAACGTATCTTTCCCCTTACAATGATACTATGATGAGTGAATGATATAGATTGATAAATTTTTTTATTGTGACAAATAAGAGCATTCCTATTCTTTACCCTCTTCAGAGTACCCCCTCTTCAGAGTTATGTAAAGAACATTGGTAAATCCTCAGCTTAGTCCCTAAATCCATTGTTAGGTTGGGAGGATACTGGCTGTCACTTCAGAGCTCCCACTTCCCTGGACCTGATGGCTAACCCTAGCTTTAGTTAACAAACACGAT
The DNA here is from genome assembly GCA_022702705.1 of Papilionanthe hookeriana x Papilionanthe teres. Taxonomy (NCBI): domain Eukaryota; kingdom Viridiplantae; phylum Streptophyta; class Magnoliopsida; order Asparagales; family Orchidaceae; genus Papilionanthe; species Papilionanthe hookeriana x Papilionanthe teres. The sequence goes on along the minus strand of CM040425.1, from coordinate 10,996,261 downwards.
GAACAAATTGAGGATTTCAGTATGTCACCCTAAAATAACTTAACTCAATCATGAACATTGAATAAATTCTCCTCTTTTTTGCAGAACACTTAGTCCTCTCGGATTGAATGTTTCATAACAAGTTTTAACAATTAAATTGGCTAGATCGAAAAGTAAATGAAGTACAAAGTGAAAAATCATCATAATTTCTTAACACTTAAATGGCACATCAAATAGACATCATCACTTCACCATAAAAAAAAAAGAAATCTACTCGGAATTCATAAGGAAGATACGACAAAACATGAATTTTATATATAAAAGCAAAGTCATACAAACTATAAGATGTAAATACAACTTATCTCAATTTCTTCCCTCAGAAAATCCCTTGAAATTCCTTTCAATCATTTTCTCTCTTCACAGCAACACTCGATTCCCTCTTTAGAATAGTAAGGAAGAAGCAAACTCTCACTTTCATCCTTCTCCCACACTCTTTAGAGAAGAATCCCTCACAAAACAAGACTTCCACACACTTTAACACACTTACACACTCACTATCCACAAACCCTAACACATTTTACTCACACCCAAAATGACTCCTCTCCCTCTCTTATCTCCATTTCTTGGCATCCTAATTTGTCTCAAATATTTTAGAAATAAATTTCCCAAGAGTTTCCTCAAGCAACCCATCAAAAATCATCCAAATGCATTGAATTTAGCCTCCACCGACTTAGGGTGCCGTGGGTGCCCATTCTGGCACCGTCGGCGCCAGTAGGCTGATTTTGCCATTTTGCCTCTTTCTGCTCCAAATTCATTCATTTTTGCTTCCTTTGCTTCAAACACCTAAAAACATCATATCTGCAACAAAACATGAAAAATACCTTCCTTTAAAGTGCAATATCACCAAAATGAGTACAATATATACACATAAATATATATATATATATATATATATATATATATATATATATATATATATATATATATATATATATATAAGATAATTTTGGTGCATCAAAATTCCCCAAACTTAACCATTACTTTTCCTCAAGTAATCATTTTGCTACATACAAATATAACTCATAGTAGTGAAATTTCACTTAAAGAATACTATAATTTTTTATTTAAATTTATATAATAGTAAGATTCATAGAAACATGTTCAATAACTTAGCTTAAAAGTACAGGTATAACAACATTTAGTAGTCAAACCTAAGAGTTCTAGTTTCTTATTCATTTCAAGAATAAACATAATTTGTCACATTAAGGGTTCTTTGAAGGATTATATGAAAAAGAAGCTCATGCAAGCTCTATTAGAAAGTAGTCCTATATTTTAAATATAAATTCAGAAATGTAACTAAGCTTTTCCTTTAATTTGATTCAAGTGAAGCTAATTTTTTATTAGGCATCTCCTCAAGCTTCTACTCACATATATTTTCTTTCCTTTTCTTTTTCTCATTTACTTATTTTTCTTTTTAGGATTTCTTTTCAACCCTTTCTCTTTTTTTTCTCTTTCATTTTCTTGCGGGGATTACTGTTTCTGGATAGTCTTTAATAATTTTGAACTTCACTCTCCTCTTCCTAAAGTTGGAACTTGACACACCTCGTTACTTTATAGATATATATTACCTTTATAATTCATCATAGAGTCACAATCCTTTCTACTCACATAAATCTCTATGTCCCATAACATTTCAAAAATATAGTTTCCTTTACTTTAAATAGTCAACCATAGTCTAATCCTCTTATACTAAATATTTTATCTCCTTAGAGTTAACCTTTATCATAAAAAACTTACATTTAAATCTACTATGATATTTAAATGAAAACAAAAATTTAGTTATCTAAAGTTCGTTCAACTACTAAAAGTTATGTTAATAATTTTTTGAAATATATTAAATGAGAACAAATAAGAGTTAATATACTACCCCCCCCCCCCAAAAAAAAATAAGTTTTGCATTACATATAAATTTGTAAATGTAGAGAGTAAAATAGAAAGAAAACTAACCTTTTTGTGCTGAGATTTTGAAATCTTTTGAAGCTATAATGGTATTAATCAAAAATTTAAGCTAGCAAGCATGAAATAGTTAGAAGAAGTGTTATATATAATATTTAAAATTTGCAGGGTGAAGAAATATTAAAGACTTAAACTTTAAACATTCAACATAAGCATCACAGTTTCAATCCAAATCACTAAACAAATAACACAGAGTTCATTACATTCTCATTACTAATACAAGTACATTTACACGTTACATTGATGACAGAGAAACAAATAACTAATATATAGAGGTACTACACAACACAAATGAAAACAGAAATCACAGAACTACCAATCATCATCAGCAACTTCTTTACACTCATCTGCATACTCGGGTTGGTAAGGAACGTAGCTGGGGCAAGTAGGAGATATCACTCCAGTGTCTGCCCTCATTAATCTTACCTGAGCATCATGGCAGGCTATGTCGTATTCAACTATACCCCTATAATAATCATCATTAACATTGTTTCGAGCTTCTAATCCATCAACTCTACTATGGAGTCTCTCAATACTAGCATTTTAAATCCTTAACTGCTCCATAACATCAAACAAAGTAGGTACCTCAGAAGTAGAAGGTATGTCCTGGCTAGCAGAAGGAATATCAGTACACCTACTTCCTCCTCTCCATCCTACATTAGACTCATAAATATGAATATTACAGGCCTCAATTGATGGACTAATTCCTCATTTCTATCAAACTCCACTCCAGACTGTACACATAATGTATGAATCAGGACAGGATGTCTTAATCCACCAGTGGTTTCTCCTCTTGCAATAGTCTAGATACTCTTATAGATAGAAGCCCCAATATCTATCTTTTTCATGTTCTGAATGCAGTAATTTAAAATAGCTCTGTCTCTAGTAACTTTGTTGTGATGGTAAGAAGGTAATAATCTTTCTGTGATGAAATTATGTCAGGCATTAGATGCTACATTCAACATGGAAGCAGGGAAATTAATATTTTGATTTTGCTTTATCTTTCATTCCACTTTTCCATCAGTAAGAAAACAAATCACTTCATTCAGTTTAACATCCATAGTACCAAAATTCTCATATTCACAGAATGGCGTTCTTCCTAATTGTTAGAATCCATTAATACGATTAGGGGTAAATTCTATCATTTTCCCTCACACAAGCACATATTCACTTTCAGTCCATGGAAAATTTGCATAAAATTCTCGAACTATACCCATGATCACATCAGCAATAAAAAATCAAAATATTTCCCATTTTTTATCAGAACTATTCTACCATTCCGCCCATATTTTTAAAAGCTTGATCTGGAATACACTTCTTATTGTAAAGGGTTGAATTAAAACAAAATTACGCTTTAACATTCACAAATATATCCTCATCAAAATCCAATTTTCTCTTCCCTTAACTTGTCTTTGAAGCCATATCAAAATTTTATAAAAATATGCAAGAAAAATCCAATAAATTCCAAAATAACAAAGTAGAAGACTCTAAAAGCAAATCTTAGTAAGTAAGAACTTCTATCACCATGGATAATCTCAAAGCATCATCAAAAAATTCCAAATTTCGGATCTACATAATGTGGTAGATTTCCATGGTGAAAATAAAAAATATTTAGTTTAGAATATAGTTCTTACTAAGAGACGACAAGATCTAAACTTTTTAAGCCTTGAAATTGCTTCAAATCCGCAATCTAGCAAGCCCTAGATCTCTATTTGGTCTTGACTTGCGATTGAAGACGATGGAAAGGGCAAAAATGGTGGATCCCAGAGCAAATATCATGATTTTAAATGAATTTCCACCTTTTCTGGATTTGGGTGCCGTCGACGCTAGATAGGGCGTCGTTGGCACTCTATTTAAATTACATACCCAAAGTCCTCATATTTGGGCACCATCAGTGCCCATTCTTACACTGTCAGTGCCAGTTCAAATACTAGGTCCATAAAGTTTTTACGATTTTGATCATTTCTATGTTTCGCCATCATATAATTAGTCTTTTTAAGCATTAATTTCATCAATTAAGCAATTAACTAACATCAATTTCACACAAACAATACAAAACATCACTTTAATATATAAAATACACATTACAAATATACACAATTAAGCAATCACTATATGAGTTCATCAAGTCATATAACATTGAAATTCAGCATCGCAAACACACTACAATACTCTAACGCTGAAAACTAAGCATAAACACAAATTCCAAGAATAATAGGTCCAAACACAAATTACATAGTCAATCAAACCAACTATTAAGCACACTAAAGCTTAATAAAATGTAAATATGAAGTTCAAAATATAAGGTAGAGTCACTACTCATCTTCAGTCTCAATATTATCATCTCCACTGATATCTCCCATGGATTGACGATGCATGAACAAATTATAAAAGGGACAATATGGGAATTCATGAGTCGAATTTTCTGCAATCACAGCTTTCTTCTTCATCAAATTTATCAAATTTTCTTCAATTTGCTTAGTGTGATTGAATTGTTCTTTCATCATCTAATCCAAGTGATCGAACAAATCAAAAATATTGTTAATATCATTCATAAGATTATATACCTCTTTCTCCAATTTTGTAATCTTCTTCAAAATCAACTGTGAATTTTTCAGGAAAATAAGGATGAATAGGTCATGAACTCTAGGATGGTTGATCTCCAATTATGCTCATATCATTCTCATCTCCAATTGACAGTCAAATACATTAGTTTGGTCTAGGGGCTTCCAAGGAAGAAGCACTTTTTCCTAGCTTTCATATGGCACTTGTGACTAGCTGCAAAGAAGAAATATGGTGGAAGGATGTCCAAGCCCATATTTAGATCCATGAATAATCAATCCCAATAGAGATTTCACAATTATAGTGCAATATCGATAGGCCTTCCCGTTTGAGTACAATAATTAAAAATTACACATTCCTTTGTCAATTTACTTATTTTCATAGTTGGGAGTAACTTTGAAGATATGAAGAAATGTCATTGCCTCGACACAGGATTTAAAAATGTAGTAGAGAAACTTACATGTCCATTGTCTCTTATCTCTCAATCATCATTTTCATCCATCAGATATCAATAAATTTCATTCATGTTATCTTTCGTCACATCAAAATTCGTATAATGGAAAATAGACACGTCATCAATCATAAACAAGTCATTAAACATTGAAGGAGTGTATGGTACAAACCTTCTTCACACATAGACGAATCCTTTATTGAGTCCATGAAGATTTGCATTAAACTCTTTCACAACAGGAATGACTACAGCGGTAGTGGTGTAGCATAACACTTCTCAACACCTCTTCACAATAATCTCTTCCACTCGAGTACTTGGACTATCCATACCTCAGTTCACAAAGCCTCTTTCTTTGATAATCCTCCTCTTCCTCAGCACTTTGTTGAACAATCGCTAAGCCTTAAAAATGATGAACTTCCGTCAGTTAAAAACTATAAATCTCAGTGTTTCTACGAAGTTGGAATCCATCGAATGCAAATTTGGAATGAATCCTTTCATTTTCTGGAGTTTAGGGGTTCAAAATCGAGTTTAGGAAGTTAAAAGGATGAAAATCTCGCCTAAAACCAAAATTTAAAACTCCAAAAACCGTCACCAGTTCATCGACGTCGTCGGCGCCCAAACCCCAAATTTTGGTGATTTTCTCTGGAAATGGGCGCTGGTGGCACCCATTTTTGCGTCATCAGTGCTAGAGTTTAAAAATGCACCAAACTTCATTTTGGTCTGAAATATTCTAAATTTTTCAATACGATCTATTAATTTTCATTCTTTATGGTATTTATGAGTGAGTAGGACTGAAATATAATGAACTACAAGTAAAATTATTATTAAAATTAATACAAATGAACTAATATAATAAAGATAATTATGGGTTTCCTCCCATAAAGTGCTTGGTTTAACGTCATCAGCCCGACAAACATTCAGTTATTTAGAATGACTTAACATTAAAACCACTTTAAAATTTGGTTGATACCTGACTGGGATGTGCGAGTTGCCTTGAAATTCAATATTCAAAAGATTGTTTCAGTTTATTTTTGCAAATAGATTAATTTAATAATTAGGCAGTCACTCGTATATGCAAGTATACATATTGTTCAAGTAGTACAGGGCTCTAGTGGAGTCCTGGTTATCAATCCCACGAGAAAGGCAGGAACTCTTCAAAATATAGCAAAGATGTTGAAATCCAACACTCAATTCACAACATAACTTCAAGTACTATTTATTATGCTAATGCAAAGATAACAACAACTAGATTTACTATAAGTTACTTCTAAATTTTCTAAGCAGGATTAACTAACACACACACTAAGTTTTGTAATTGAAATGTTTATATATGGAAAAGTTTCTTCCTTCTTGCAATGATTCTATGATGAGTGCTTGATATATATTAATAATAGAATTGTATTGTGCCAAATAGGAGCATTCATATTCATTACCCTCATCAGAGTACTCCCTCTTCAAAGTCATGTAAAGAACATTAGCAAATCATAGGCTTAGTCACAAAATCCGTGGTTAGGCTGGGAGGATACTGGCTCTCACTTCAAAGCTTCCACTTCTCTACACCTGAAGGCTAACCCTAACTTTAGTTACTGAACTTTAGGACCAAATTGTGGATTTCAGTCTGTCACTCTAAAACCTCAAATTTGACGCCCATTAAAAAATATTTCCCTTTTTATCTGCACTCAATTCCCATAAACTATGCAATTCATTCAAGGACAATGAATTAATTCTCCAATATTGTTGTAGAACACTTATTTCTTTCGGATTGGATGTTTCACAATAATTTTAACAATTCAATTGTCTAGATCAAAATGTAAATAAAGTTCTAAATGAAAAACCATCACAATTTCTTTAACATTTTTTTGGCACATCAAATCTACATCAATACTTCACCACATCTCATTGCAAGCAAAAAGAAAAAGAAATCTACTCAGAACTCGTGAGGAAGATACAACAAAACGTAGATTATATATATATAAGCAAAGTCATACAAACCACACAAGGAAATAAAACTTATCTCTTTACCTTCCTCATGCAAATCTCTTGTAGTTACATTGAATCCTTTTCTCTTTTCTCTTCAACACTCAATTCTCTCTTTAGAATGTAAGGAAGAAAAAATATTTTGCTTTACTCTCTTACACTCCATCGAGAAGAATCTCTCACAATACAAGACTTCTATACACTTTCCTCACACTTACTACAAACCCTAAAACACTCTCTTCAGTACCAAAGACTTCTCTCCCTCTCCTCTCACACACACACCACTAAAAGTGGCTTCCAAAATAGTTTCAAATAAGTTAGAAACGAAATCCCCAAGAGTTTCCCTAAGTAACCCTTCAAAAATTTGTCCAAATTTGTTGAATTTGACTTGAACTAAAATTGGGCACTAGCAGCACTAGATAGGGCACCGGCGGGACTAGACCGTCAATTAATTGTTTGAACTCTCTAGAATAGGGCTCCGGCATCTCCCATTCTGGCACTGGCAGCACTAGAAGACAATTTTCTTCATTTAGCTCCTTTTTTCTCCAAATTCATTCCTTTTCACTCCATTTTGCTCCAATCACCTAAAATCATCATACCTGCAGCAAAACATGAAAAATACCTTCCTTTAAAGTGCAATATCACTAAAAAGGAGTTAGATTATATAGCAAAAACCTAATATATTTTTGGTGCATCAAAATCACCCAAACTTAACTATTACTTATCCTCAAGTAATCCTTTTACTACATAAAAATATAACTAAAAGTAGTGAACTTCTCACTTATAGAATACAATGATTTTTTATTTAAATGAAAATAATGGCAAGATTCGTAGAAAGAAGTTCAGTAACTCAGGTTAAAACTACATGTATAATAACATTCAGTAGTCAAGTCTATGAGTTTCAGTCTCTTATTCATTTCAAGATGAACCATAATTTGTAACATTAAGGGTGCTTTGAAAGACTATATGAAAAAGAAGCTCATGAAAACTCCATTAGAAAGTAGGCTGATATTTTAAATATAAATTCAGAAATGTAACTAAGTTCTTCCTTTAGTTTGATTCAAGTGTAGCCAATTTTTGATTAGGCATCTCCTCAAGCTTCTCTTTACATATATCTTTCTTTTTTTCTTTTTCAGTTTTTTCTTTTTCTGTTAAGATTGTTTTTCAATCCTTCTTTTCTTTCTTTTTTTTCCTTTTTTTTTATGTAAGGATTACTATATCTGGATAGTCTGTAATGGTTTTGAACTTCACTCTCCTCTTTCTAAAGTTCAAACCTGAAACACATCTTTACTTTATAGATATATATCAGCATTATAATTCATCACAAAGTCACAATCCATTCTTCACATATAGTTCTTTTAAGTCTCTTAACATTTAAAAAATACAGTTTTCTTTACTTTAAATAGTCAACTATAATCAAATCCTTTCATACTAAATATCTTACCCTATAAAATTAACCATTATTACTAAAAACATTCATCCAAATCTACCATAATATTTAAATGAAATAAAAAATCTAGTTATCTAAAGTTAGGTTCAACTACCAAAAGTTATGTTAATAAACTTTTTTAAAATTATATTAATTGAGAACAAATAAGAGTTAAAATTTTTACCCCCCCCCCCTAACTTAAGTTTTTCAATAAATTCAAAACGGTAGAGAGTAAAAGAAAATAAACCTTTTTGTGTTGGGATTTTGAAATCTTCTGAAGTTATGCTCATATTAATCAATAAATTAAGCTAGCAAACATGAAACAGTTAGAAGCAGTGATATATATAAAACATTAAACAATTTATAGGGTGATGAAATATTACACATTTAAACATTAAACATCCAACATAACATCACAATCTCAATTCAAATTACTAAACAACTAACACAAAGTTCATTACATTTTCATTTTTTAACAATATACATCAACAAACTACATAAATCACAGAACAACAAATAACAACACAACAAAATTCTACAACATAAACAAAAAACAAAATATCATAAAACATAATACACTACCAATCATCATCACCAGCTTCATCAGCAGGATCAGGTCAGTTAGGAAAATAGCTGGGGTAGGTAGGGAATATCACTCCAGTCTCTCCCCTCATAAATTTGGTCTGAGCATCATGATAAGCAATATCATACTCTACTCTCCTCATCATGTAATCTTCATTTACATCACTTATAGCCTCAAATATATCCATTCTGCTATGAAGTTTATCTATACTTTCACTTTGGATCCTCAATTGCTCCATAACATCAGATAGTGTAGGTGGCTTAAGAATAGATGGATTGTCCTGGCTAGTAGAAGGAATATCAGTACTCCTACTCTCTCCTCTTCCTACCACTTGAGCCTCATAAGTCCGAATAATAGTCTTGGTAATAGGTCTTAGTGGTATTGCTACCTCTTCAGAACTATCAAATTCAACACCAAAATGTGCACACAGTGAATGAACTAGGGCAGGTGATCCATGAAAAAAAATACCATTTTTATGCCTTGATTTTTATCAAATTTTTAAGGATATTATGCTTTAATGAAAGGTATTTTTGTGTTTTTAGATATAGGTGATGGAAAAATGTTCAAGAAGGAAAAAAAGTGAAAAAAGAGCAAAAAGAACAAAAAAGGAGCAAAAATGGAGCCAAAATGCAAAATTGTCAAAATTATTGGTCTGGCGCCTAGGCGCCAGAATCCGGCGCCTAAGCACCAGGTCGATACAGGATCTGTCGAGATTTTTGACGACTTTTGGACAGTTATTTTGACGGTGTTAGCGGTTATTGGACCTTCTAGAAGAATGGCACTTGTTTCTGGTTTATAGGACATGTTTGGACTCTTGGAAACGATTTTAATCGCGAAGAGGTGCGATCCAAAGTGAAGAGGTGTGAAGAACTGGACGCAGAATCAGGCGCCTAGGCGCCAGACACACCTTCTAGAAGATTCATTGAATGTGGACACAATTTAAAGAGGTACCTTGAGGCAACCCTTGAAGCCTATAAATAGGACGGTACTCCTTCAGAAAAAATCGCCCCCCTATCTAGAGCCCCATCTAGAGAGAGAATTAGAGAGATACTTTAGAGCCACATTTTACTATCCTTCATAAATTAGTTAGTTATTTTATTTAGAGTTTGTATTGAGAGTTTAAAGATTTGGTGCTTTTGAAGTTTAATTGCTTTGGAGTCAGAAGAATTCAGAGGTTCAGTAGGAGAAACACTTGAGATAAGTATTTGTAATTTTATTCAAAGTTTCATTATCAAGTTTTGTTGTTTAAATTTAATGTGTTCTGAGTAGTTAGTTTACTTTCTCCTTTCAATTATGAAAAGATAAATAAGATAATATAAAATTCCTTGGAGAATTAAAAACTATTTATATTTTAAAACATTGTGATGATATTAATACCAGATCTTAATTTACTATCTAAATTGGCCATTTAAATTGTTAAAATTTGTTGAAGAGTTTTGATACCTAGAAGGAGATGAATTCTTAACTAGTTGATATCACATGAATCCTTGGGTAGTCGAAGGCCTTGTGCGGGTTATTCAAGGTGAAGTGCAAATAAATAGGAAGATATTATATAATGGGCGTAGAATTGATAAGTTTTTAGAGTGACAGACTAAATTTTTATGATTTGGTTTATAGAGAAGGAAAGGGTCACTAGTAGGGCCGACCATAGCCATCCTTGGACATCTAGTAGTGTGAGCTAAGATTAACCCATTCTACTAACAATACATCCGAACCTGATCTATAGGTTAGCCAATGTTCTTTACACCTGGATCAAAGGGTAAAGAATATGAATGCTTCTATTTGGCATAATACCATAAATTTATATTCTCCACGAATATTATCATTATCTTTGAAAATCTTGGATTAATTGAAAGGAAGAAAGTTGTTTTCTTATTGTTATTTACATCAATCATTTCATTAATGCTTTATTATTGCATCTAGTAAATTAAAAATATCAAATTTTTAACTATAAAAGAAATACTTAAAGATAAAATTAAAATATTTAAAAATCCATAACTCACTCCTCATGGGATCGATACTGGGGTCTTTGTTTCAAAGCCCTATATTACTTGATATGATACGTATACTTGCGTAGCACCCCTAGTGTGTAAAATATTTTCGATAAAATTATATTTGTATACACTAGCTGTTATAACTATCTATTACATATATTTGAAAGCATTAATTATTATCTTTGCCATCAGCGGATTGCGGGTCAAGTTTTTGGCACCGTTGTCGGGGATTGAATTTTTAGTACGCATATATTTAGCGTTGGGTCAAGTTTTTGGCACCGTTGCCGGGGAACAAGCGGAGGAAAATTTTTAGATTTTAAATATTTTTATTTTATTTTATTCATTTTCTTTTATTTTTAAATATATAAAATACCAAAAAAAAAATAATAATAATAATAATAATATATATAAAAAAAATTTTTAATAAGTAGAGATTTTATTTTTTGCTAATTTACTTTTTATGCGTAGTGCTGGATCCGAAGGATTATTACTTTTAGATTCTGAATTAGAAAGAACTGTTAAAAGAAGTAAAAAAGGAAAACAAACTCAAAAAAATCCAAGAGATGGATAATTTACATAACAATTTACAAAATCCAATTGAAATTAATGAACAAAATGTTTACAAATCATTAAGGGATTATGCTAACCCTACAGTTGATGAATTTCAAAGTAGTATTCAAATACCTACTGTAGATGCTAATTCTTTTGTGCTTAAACCATCTATCATTCAAATGGTTCAAAATAATCAATTTGAAGGAACACCAAATGAGGATCCAAATTTACACCTTGCTAGTTTTTTAGAACTTTTTGCTACCTTTAAATATAACAATGTTTCTGATGATGCTATTAGACTTAGACTCTTTCCTTTTTCTTTTAGAGATAAAGCAAAGATGTGTTTGAACTCATTAGCAACAGGTTTTATTAAAATATGGGCTGAAATGGCACAAAAATTCCTTGCTAATTATTTTCCTCCTTCTAAAACTGCTAAATTATGAAATGATATTACTTCATTTAGTCAATTTGACGGGGAGACAATTTATGAAACTTGGGAAAGATTTAAAGAACTATTAAGAAAATGTCCTCATCATGCTTTACTTGATTGGTTAATTATTCAAACATTTTATAATGGTTTAATTGGATCACTAAAATCAATTATTGATGTTCGTCATTGGAGGTTGCTTAATGTCTAAATCATTTGAAGAAGCTTATACTTTAATTGAAGAAATGGCTAACAATAATTTTCAATGGCCTTCTGAAAGGATTAATCCTAAAAGGATGTCAAGTATTCAAGATAACCAAGCCTTTTCTATCTTAGCTTCACAAGTAGCTGCAATATCTAAGAAATTCGATAATTTTGCCATCAACATATCACATAACAACTCATCTAATATTGAAGATTCTCAAACTATTGAAACTTTACAAGCTATTGCTAGTAAAAATAATCCGTATTCAAATTATTATAATCCTGGATGGAAAAATCACCCTATTTTTAACTAGAATAATCAACAACAACAATGGGGTAATAATCAATCCCATCCAACTGGAAATTGGAATAATCAAGTAAATTCAAATTATAAACCACCTGGATTTAATAATCAACAGAAAAAGTTATCAATAGAAGAATTAATTGTATATATGAGTAATCAATTACAAAATCAAAATACTGCTATTCGTAATATTGAGAATCAAATGGGACAAATCGCTAATTTAATTAATAACAGACCTCCAGGAACACTTCCTAGTAATGTTGAAATTAATCCAAAAGAAACTGGAAAAGAACATGAACATGTTAAAGCTGTACAACTTAGAAGTGGAAAGGAATTAAAATAAAGAATGCAGAATGAAATTGAAAAAGAGATTAAGGTTGAAAAGATTGAAAAACCTAAAGAAACTTTTTCTCCTAATCAAGATCAAACTAATATTTCTATTAATGTGGAAGTTGAAAAACCACCACCACCTTTTCCTCAAAGATTAAAACAGCAAAAGCTTGATCATCAATTTTCTAATATCTTTGAAATTTTTAAGAAACTTACTATAAACATACCTTTTGCTGAAGCTTTGGAACAGATGCCAACTTATGCAAAATTTATGAAGGATATATTAAGTAAGAAACGAAAATTTGAAGCCTTTGAAACTGTTGCATTAAGTTAAGAATGTAGTGCAATAATTCAAAAGAAATTACCTCAGAAACTTAAAGATCCTGGAAGTTTTACTATACCTCGTGCTATTGGAGAAAAATTTTGTGGAAAAGCTTTATGTGATTTAGGAGGTAGTATTAATCTCATGCCATTTTCTATTTATCGAAGGTTGAATTTAGGAAAGATTACTCCCACCACTGTAACCCTTCAGTTAGCTGATAGATCTATCACTTACCCTAAAGGAGTTATAGAGGATGTACTTGTTCAAGTAGATAAATTTATCTTCCATGTGGATTTCATTGTACTTGATATGGAAGAAGATAAAGAAATACCAATTATTTTAGGGAGACCTTTTCTAGCTACCGGAAGAGCTATGATTGATGTGCAAAAAGGAGAATTTACTATGAGAGTTAATGATCAAGAGATTAAATTCAATGTTCTTAAATCAATGAAGTACCCTGACAAAGAAAAATGCTATCGAATGATTATTTTTTATTTTATAGTTAAAAAACACTATCGAGAAAAATGTAAAATCATTCCTGAAGAAGAAATAGAATTTTAACAAATTAAAATGAAGAACTAAAAGAAGAATAATTATTTAAAGAAACTCATTAAATTAAAGATAACTGGGAAACTTTAGACATAACTCAAAATGATATACTTTTACCCTCAAATAAAAAAGCCCCTGAACTGGAATTAAAAAATATTATCTTCACATTTAAAGTATCCATTTCTTGGAAATTCATTAACGTTACCTGTTATTATTTCTTCTGAGCTAAGTTTAGATCAAGAAGAAAAATTAATAGGAGTGTTAAAGAATTGTAAGAAGCTTTTGGTTGGACTATTGCTGATATAAGAGGAATAAGCCCTTCCATTTGTATGCATAGAATTTTAATGGAAGAAAATTTTAAACCTACTATTGAACCGCAAAGAAGATTAAATCCTATCATGAAAGAGGTTGTTAAAAAAGAAATTTTAAAATGGTTAGATGCTAGAATTATTTATCCTAATTCGGATAGCCAATGGGTAAGTCCTATTCATTGTGTTCCGAAGAAAGGAGGATTGTGTTCCGAAGAAAGGAGAGTAATTGTCACTGTCAATGATAAAAATGAACTAATTCCTACAAGACAAGTTACTGGATGGCGAATTTGCATTGATTATCAGAAGTTAAATAACGCCACTAGAAAGGATCATTTTCCTTTACCTTTCTTGGATTAAATTCTTGACAAATTAGCTGGACACTCATATTTCTGTTTTCTGGATGGATATTCTAGTTATCATCATTTACTTATCACTCCAGAGGACCAAGATAAAACAACATTTACAAGTCCTTATGGAACATTTGCCTTTAGAAGAATTCTTTTTAGTTTATGTAATGCACCTGCAACTTTTCAAAGATGTATGATGTCAATATTTTGTGATTTGATTGACAAAGGAATTGAAGTATTCATGGACGATTTTTCAGATTTTGGAACTTCTTTTGAGTCTTGTTCGGAAAATATTTCCAAAATTCTAAAAAGATGTGAAGAAACAAATTTAGTTCCTAACTGGAAAAATGTCAATTTATGGTCACAGAAGGCATTGTACTTGGTCATAAAGTTTCACAAAAAAGGTGGAAGTTCATCAAGCAAAAGTAAAAATTATTGCTGAACTGCAACCCCCTACTACTGTTACTGATGTGAGAAGTTTTCTAGGTCATGCAAGATTTTATAGAAGATATATAAAGGATTTTTCTAAAATTGCTAAACCTCTATGTCATTTATTAGAAAAGAAGCTAAATTTGAATTTAATGAAGACTGTGTTAATGCTTTCAATATTTTAAAAGAAAAATTAATAACTGCACCTATAATTATTTCACCAAATTGGAATAAACCTTTTGAATTAATGTGCGATGCAAGTGATTTTGCAATTGGAGTTGTATTGGGACAAAAATATGAGAAAATTTTTAAATTTATATATTATGCTAGTAAAACTCTTACTGAAACTCAAAGAAATTACACTACTACTGAGAAAGAGCTTTTAGCTATAGTATATGCCTTTGATAAATTTAGACCTTATCTTCTTGGTACCAAATGCATAGTTCATACTGATCATTCCACTATTAAATATTTAATGTTGAAAAAAGATGCTAAACCTAGACTGATAAGATTGGTTTTACTTCTACAAGAGTTTGATTTTCAAATAGTGGATAGAAAAGGCACGGACAACCAAATTACTGATTATTTATCTAGAATTAAGAATGATGTTATTACTGAAGAAAATATAAATGAGAAATTTCCTGATGAACATTTGTATGTTATTCAAGGACGCCAAACACCTTGGTATGCAGATATAGTTAACTATTTAGTTAGCAATATTTTTCCTTATTGATTGGATAACAAATTTATTAAGAAATTTAAAAATGATGCTAAATCTTATATTTGGGAAGATCCGCAGTTATTTAAATTAGGAAGAGATTCTGTAATTCGTAGATGCGTACCTTATGAAGAAACTTATGCTATTATACAAAAATGTCATGATTCTGAATTTGGAGGACACTTTGGAGTAGATAAAACTGCATTTAAAATTTTAAATTCAGGATTTTATTGGCCCACCTTTTTTAAAGATGTAAGACATTATGTGAAAACATGTGATCGATGTCAAAGGATGGGAAATATATCCAAGAAAGATGAAATGCCTTTAAACTATATATTGGAAGTTGAACTTTTTGATATATAGGGTTTAGACTTTATGGGACCATTTGTACCATCATCTGGAAAGATTTATATTTTATTAGCAGTTGATTACGTTTCAAAGTGGATTGATGTCGTAGCTTTATCTAGCTGTGATTCCAAAAGTGTTTCAAAATTTTTAAAGAAGATGATTTTTTTCAAGATTTGGAATGCCTAAGGTAATTATCACAGATGGTGGAAGTCATTTTAGAAATATAAGAATTCAATCATTATTGGAAAATTTTGGAATCAAACACAGAATTGCAACTGCATATCACCCACGAACAAGTGGAATGGCTGAAGCATCAAACAGAGAAATTAAAAGAGTTTTAGAGAAGACTGTTAATCCTAAAAGAACTGATTGGGTTGATAGACTTGATTATGCATTATGGGCTTATAGAACAGCTTATAAGACCCCAATCAGAATGTCACCTTACCGGTTAGTTTATGGTAAACATTATCACTTACCTGTTGAACTTGAACATAAAGCTTATTGGGCGATAAAGGAGTTTAATTTTGATTTGAATAGTGCAGGAGAAAAATGATTACTGCAATTAAATGAGATGGATGAAATAAGAAATGAATCATATGAAAATGCAAGGATTTATAAAGAGAAAATGAAAATCTTACATGATAAAAAGATTTCAGGAAAAATATTTGAGCCTGGACAAGAAGTATTATTATTTAGTACTCGTTTAAGATTTTTTCCTGGAAAATTAAGATCAAAATGGATAGGACCGTATATAATTGAAAAAATTTACCATTATGGAGCTGTGGATATTAAAGATCCCAAAACGGGAAAAAATTTTAAAGTAAATGGATTAAGACTGAAGCCTTATTTGGGAGATATTAAAAAGATTTATAAAGAGGCTTATGAGTTGAGTCTACCTAATTAAAAACTTAATTAGGTCAGGCTGACGACGTTAAACCAAGCGCTTTGTGGGAGGCAACCCATAGTTATTCATTGTTTTGTGTGTTTTTACATTTTTAATGTAAGGTTATGCCTCGGTCTTGTTTAATTTTATATTACTTTGAAAAATTTGATGCTAACAAGTCTTTATTGACTTAAGCTGAAATTTATATCGAAATATATAAAGCTTATTGGATCACTCTATTTCATATATGAGTAAAAAGGAGATCAAGTTAACCTTCATTATGATTGCTTATAATTTGTGTTACTGAGTCTATATTGATCTTACCATTCTAAATTACTTATTTTGGAGAACGAAACTTTAAAATTTGACGTTAGGCGAAATGGAGTCGAACATGGTTCCGGCGCCTTGGGGCCAGATTTGGCGCCTAAGCGCCAGAGTAAACAGTGTGTCTATGGGTCCGGCGCCTAGGCGCCAGATTTGGCGCCTAAGTGCCACAGTTACTGGATCATGTCAAAACCGAAAATCTTCAGTTTTTCACACGATTTTCTCTTATAAATTACCCTATCTTAGTCCCCAATCCCTATGCAATCATTATTTCGACCCATACACTCCATTCTTGAGAGATTAGAGAGGATTTTTGAAGAAATGAAGAGGAGAAATCTTGGAAGAGGCTAGAGACAAGGTTTCAAAGGATCCTAAACCCTACTTCAATGGTTTCATCGCTGTAAGTTTGGAGAAAATTTATAATCGTCTAGATAAGTTTGAAGCAGAATTTAAAAGCATTAGAGATCGCCTTCATGAGATGAATCATCAAATTGAACATTTGGAATGACAGACAAAACTTTAATTTGATCATCTAGCGACTTATCAAGATGCTCAAGTGGAGATGTATGCGAAGAACAATTGGATCGACGAGAAAATGGCTACGAATTTTTCGAGAGCATTAGTATTCTTCCCCAGTAGGCCAAGCAATCTTCATTGTGAAGATAATGGGAATTAGATAGTGATGTGGTGAGATTGTGATTTATCTAGTGTGTCGTTGTATCGATTTAGTGAATCGATTGTGTTTGTTTGTGTGTTTGCTTTCATGTTCAATTTATGTTGTATTTGCTTTCAAATTTCTGTTGTTTGATTGTTGTTAGAACTTAAATCATGTTATGATACTTATCTGAATTGTATTGAGCCCGAAATTGAAAATCATGAATGGAATTAGAAGAGTTTGATTTAAACTTGGGTTTAATTGGTGGATTTAATTTTAATTTTTAAAAATTTTTGGAAAATATTTTGGAAGATGGAAACTGAAGCAATACTCTTATATGAGTAATTAGAAGTTTAATTCATGAATTTTGGTGGAAAATAAAATTTTTAAAGTGATTTATTGGAAAGGCAAGTCTGGCGCCTAGACGCCAGAATTCGGCGCCTAGGCGCCGGTTCGGCCTGCTTACCCGAAAATCACCATTTAAACACCCATTAGCCATTGTTGACACCTAAGCTTCATCTCCTTCCTCTTTTCCGCGAAAACCCATCTTATAAATCCATTTTGAGGTCAAAACATCAAGATTTTGAGCCCGAAATCACTTGATTTCTTCATCTCAAGGTCAGATCTACACTCTAATCCATTTATTTTTTATTTTCACCATTGTTTTTCCTATTTTTGGCTAAAAACCGAAATTTTGAGAAAAATTTTGATTTTTAATGTTTCTCCATGAATTTTTAAACTCATTTTAAGTTTCTTAAGCTTAAAAAGAGTTTAAATCTTTGATTCCTTAATTTATTTGTGTTTTCTTTCACGTTTAGATGGCACCGAAATCTAAGCGAGGAATGGCACGAGAAAATTTTGACAGTAGCAAGTTCGCGACTGCGGCAGCGCAGTTTCGATATCATGAATTTGTAACGTCCAGAAAATTTTTCTCAGAGCGAAGCTTTTACAATCCCTGTGAAATGATCGAGAACACGATCGTTGGGCACAACTGGCAACGATTCTGTTATTTCACCGTTGTTGCTGTTATTCCAATTGTGCGTGAATTTTATGCTAACTTTTTGGATGCAGAAGACTACGAAGTCTTCGTCAGAGGTGTTGGAGTAGGATATACTCCGGAAAGGATCAATGTTTTTTATGGACTGCCACCTACCATCGAGTGCTACTATTCTGGATTATCTCCATCTGAGGGAGATCTTGAGATGATTATTGGTTATTTGACTTACGGCACTGGAGCTTGGAAGATCCGGAACAATAAACGGATAAATTTCAAATCTTCTAAGTTAAATGGTATTTCAAAGGCATGTCATTACTTTATTTTTGCAATACTTATACCTTCCAATCACCTGAGCGAAGTGACTAGAGATCGAGCTATCTTAAACTACTGCATTCAGGAGAGGAAGCTGATAGATGTATGCAGTATTATTTATGATTCTGTGGAGTCTACTACTAGATCCGGTACTTTTGTAGGACTAGGATTACCATATCTGATTTATACTTTATGTGTGAACAATGGAGTCACTACTGATATTTCTGAGGAGAAGCTGAAGTCTACTGTCGGCATATTTTTTAGGTTGAGTGTGTTGTATTTTGAAAAGGGATCGCCTACAGAAATTGTCGGTGAATTTTATATTTTAAATTTAATTTAAATATATATATATATATATATATATATATATATATATATATATATATATATATTAGAAAGTAGTATTTGATTTTGAAAATAATTTTAAGTTTGAAAATTTTATGATATGAAATCAAGCTGATCTCACATCCCGAATAGTTTATATAAACGAGCACCGCACCACAAACCGTATATCTATCCCGAAGAATAGACACACTTGCTTGATGATGGGGCTCGGTTAAATAAACTAGAAGATTTGTGACATCCGTTTGGTCTACCAACCAACTTTATAAGCCGACAAGTTCCCCTGCTTAATATAAAGAAATTAAATAGGGTTTATATTACCTGGGTTCTTAAAGTTCCCTATAAGGGCAAGCCCCTATAGTTAATTACATCTTAAATGATGGGAATCATCTAAGAAAACTCTCGATAATGATCAGTGGTTTTGCTCTCAAAAATTTCAAAGTTTATGGTTTCAAAGGATTGAGTTTTGGAAATTTCTAAAGGGATTTGCTCGAATTTGGAACAATTTATTTTAAGAGTCCAATAGAAGAGAAGTAGGAGAAGCTGAGGACCCAAGAAGAATCTTGGTAACTTCACAAACTATCCTATGGTTTGGCTTCAATTTGGGAGTTTATTTAATATTGTAATCTTGTCAATTTTATTTAATTAGGACTTATATTTATATGATATAATCACACAAATAGCCTCGAATATGTTAGGGTTTATGTCGTACCGAACGACTACCTCGGAATCCTAAGACCGGTTAGGGCTTAATTTGCATATCATGATTATGCAAATGCCTAACGAAAAGTTGAGGATTTATGTTGCACTAGGAAAACTACCTCGAAAGTCCTATGGCTTGGTTATTTAATTCTAAGAAAGGTTTTGCTGAAGTAGACCCGAGTTTTGCTGATGACGATGGCCGTGCTGCCCACCATGCTCCGAGCTCCTTGTTGTTACAGAGGTTTAGTTGTAGAAGATGAAAATTAAGAGATGAGAGAAGTGTTTTGGTTTAGAAATCTTAAAGTCCAAATATTTTTAATACTTTAATTAAAACAAATCTTAAATTTGTTTTAAACGGAACCGATTAAGATCCCGCGGTTCCGTCATCCCGCACCAGTTATTTTCATCGAATTCACTTAGTCCGGATGAACTTGCTAAACTCGATTGAATGAGTTCCACACTTTCATTTAGACCGTGGGAAATCCAGTTAGCAACACGTGGGTTACATCATCCGCGGTATTCCCGATCATTCAACGAGACGTCTTAATTTAGTTGCGATTGTAATTTTGTTGTTACGTTTGTGATTAAATTTTGAGTTGTTTTATATTTTGGAATGTTGTGGCGGTGAATTTTATCTTGTGGTGACTTTTAATTTAGTTTTGGTTTCAATTTTGTAGGCTATCCTAAAGGTTTTAGTTTTCATGCAACAATCTTGTTTAACATGCAGAAAAAGTAAAGTGCGGCGCATGTAAGTAAATTGCAATAAGGTAAATTGCAATAAAATAAAAGCGTACCTGGAGGGTCTTCCCGTCATCCCAAGCTACACTTAAAACACATATTACGACATTTAAATATTTCAACAAGTACCTAGGTAAAGCTAAGGGAAGGTTTTGGTTATCTAACAAAGTCCTAATCCTATTACTAGTTACTTCCTATGATGTCTAGGTTCTTGTGTTTTGTTTAAGGATGATTTTCTTCATCAAAGAACAATTAAATTCAATTATTCTTCTAAAACATCCTGTCATATTGAGGAAGTGCTTAGGATGAGTCCTAAACATCTTTCAATACTTCTGTGGTTATTTTGAGTCCAAGTAAATTTAATTGCACAGGTAAATTAATCATCCAGGAGTTTAGTTAAGCTTTGTCTCTTGCTCAGTGAACTTGGGCATTTGATTACCCGATGAATGAAGTGACATCTCACTTATTATTCTATTTAAGAGTTATAATAACTAAAGCCTTTAGGGGCAAGTTGGTTTGTTGAGAATTTTAATCATTCTTAGTTTGAAGTTTGAGTTAGTGGTTTAAAGTGATTTAGTTTAATTATGAGGTTTTAATTAATAATTTTAAGTTTGGAATAGTGTTCAAATTATATTTTGGTTTAAATCTTTATACTTTAAGTGATCTTAATATTTTAAATTTGTTTTACTTTTATTGTTGAATGATGTTAATTTAACATAATTTAAATTTAATTTAATTTAATTTAACTTAATTTAATTTAATTTAATTTCAATATTTTAAATTTAATTTAATTTTAATTTAATTTTTACTTAGTTTAATTTAATTTAATTTAATTTAATTTAATTTAATTGTTAAACCATTTAATATTTTGAGCTTTCCTTTAATTTAAGGGTTATTTATTTTTAATTTTTAATTTACTTAGTTTGGATTATCATTTTAATCTTAATTAAGAATTAGATATTATTGAAGTGATTTATTTAGGGATTTTTTTATTAAAGAATTAATACCCTCTCAAGTTATATCCCTATTTTTAATAATTCAAATTTTCGTTAATCTTCCAAAATTTAAATTGTTTAAATAATTAAAGTTTCATTTTTGGTTTATTAAAAGTGATTAATGGGTTCTTACCCATTTAATTTTCCAAAGTTTCAATCATCCAAGAAAGATAAAATCAAATATTTTACCCTCCATTTTAATTAAACCTAAAATTTTAATAAAGGGGTTTAAATTCTTTAATTACCTTTATGCCCTTTTAGGCTTATTTATTTCATAACTCACTAAATTGAGTTCAAATGAAATGGAGATTTTTATGTCACCTCACTCATATGTCAATTAAGAGATTAGAGGAGAAAATGTGATTTTTCTGAATTTAATCTATTTATATAATTATTTTTAGTGAAAAATAAGGGATTTCAAGGAAAATTAAACAACATGACCAAAGTATGGTTTCTATCCTTAAGAAAATTATGGGATGTTCCTAATGACCAGAGGACCACTTGGACTAATTTTGGTGATTTTTTAAATTATATTTTATTTGTTATAATTATTTTGAATTTTAGAGTATTAATTAATTATGAAATAAAATTAAAGTTGAAAAATGGATTTTATATTTTTCATAAATCTCTCTGACCTCAAGGAGTTTAGAGAAACAAATTTTACAATTTTCTAATTTTTCTTTGATTTATTGGAATTAATTTAGTGAAAAGGTTGGAAAATACATTTTTTAATATTAAAAATTGTTTTAAGCATTTAAAATTCAATATCTTTACTTTGAGACTTGGGAAAAATATTTGGTTCATTCCTAAGTGATTAGGAGTCAAAATGTGATATTTTTATAATTTTTATTATTTTTATGATTTTTATTATTTGTTAATTATTTAAATATCAAAAATATCATTAAAAATGAAAAATTTTAGAAAATTTCAATTTTAATTTTTATAGACTCCTCTGATATCAGAGAATCCACAAAACCAATTTGGTGAATATTTGAAATGTATTTTTGGAGTTATGAATTTTTAAAGTTTAATTTTGATCATGTAGTTTAATTAATTCATTTAGTGAGGTTAAACATTTCCAATTGATCTCAAATTTTTATGCAAGGTTCTCTGTATCCTAAAGATCAATGGAGAATTGATTTCAAGTTATTTTAATGTGTGGTTAACCCTAATTAATTAAAATTCAATTTTAGGTATTTAGGCTAATTAGGGTTATTCTTAATGAATTAAGCCTAACCATAATTATCCTAGGGTCCTTTGGCCTAAGAAACTTCACCAAATTTTTCTAGAATTTTCTAAGCAACATGCTAATTATTGGAATTAAAATACCAAAAACAGTGACATAAACTTGAAAAATACATAACTTTCCATAGAGATGGCCTCTAACCTTGAAAAATTCAGGGAATGTTTTCAAGATCGGAGGCTTCAGAAGCCCTATGGTCTCATGCCATGATAAATTGTCTATGCAAATGGAAAATCAAAATACTGAAATGCGTAAATAATTAATTAAAAATAAAATACTCATCAGAATAACTTGATTTCTTTCCACATTATTCTACTCTATTCACTGAGCAAGAGGGTATTTTTAGTTTATTTTTATGATTTTTCTACACAAAGATATGGATTTTCTAAGTTATAGGTATTTAAATAAATAGAAAAAATCCTATTTATCTACTTATCCGACTAAGCACCGCGTCAACCTACGGCAGATCGAAAGACCACGCGGTGCGCTCCCATTCGACACCGCCATCTGAGTCAGCCGCCACGCGTCCAGCTGTCTCGCTCCTTCCTCAGATCCGACGCCATCTGAGTCGTTCAACCGATACACGTGCGATCGGACGGCGCCTGGTCATCATCTACGACTGGTGTGCACCGGTGACCGTCCACACTAAAACCCTAAGAACTCTCTCATTTCTCAATGGATTTACGTGTTCTTATGCTCTATAGATTCGTCTTGAAGAGACGAACACATCCATATGATTTACATGCCATGAAATTAACTGGAATGAAATGAACAATTGTTGGAAGCTCGGAAGGAAGGAATGATCCATACCTTTGCTCTGAGAAGTGTAGCTTCAATCAGAGAGTTGTGTCACCTACGATTACACCCAAGGAAGCTCTAGATGAAGTCTCTGACTCTGGGGAATTGTCTGCAGGTATGAAAGTGTCCATGACCGATTTCAAAGCTTGGAGAGCTAGAAGCAGCTGGGTGGCTCGGAGAAGGGGCTTTCAGCTGGGAACTCCTTCTCTTGGTCTGTGCGGTGTGGGTGAGTTTAATTTGGGTTTGATGGAGGTTTCAAAGATGTCACGGTTGCGGGCTGAGAATTGAGCTCCAAAATTGAGCTCGATCGATAGGATTTAGGGCGGGAGAAGCGAGTGGGGATCAATTGCTCTAGGTGAGGAGAAGGTCCTGGAGCAATTTTGGCAGAGTTTTGTTTAGGTCTGGTTCATCACCTTGTTTGGCCGAGAAGGTGGTGGGTTTAAATAGGCATGGCTGGAGGGCCTCCTAGGGGGAGTTAGGGCTTGGGATCAGCTGCCTTGGTCAAGGGAAGAACAGCCATGAAGTCCAATTGAAGTGGGACAGCTCAGCTAGTGAGTTTAAATTTTTTGAATCAAACGGGTGCCCTCGGCCTGGTGTTTTCCGGCGACTATGGTGGCTGGCCGGCCAGGCATGGATCACCCTCAGGGTCAGGGAGGTCAGGGCTTGAATTTAGTGTAATCAATTGGCTGTGGACATGTGTAAAGGGCTTGATTTAAATGGAATGGGAGAAGGCTCATTTTGGCTTGGTTTGGTTCAACTCATGTATTAGGCTAGGTGCACCTCCCCAAGGCTTGACTTTGGGCTAGGAGGAATCATTTGGCCAAGAGAGAGTGGTGAGGTCTCTTTCCATGGTGAGGTGGCTAAGCTTGGTTTAGAGTGTGACATGAATGGTGTTAAAAAGCTTAATGAAGGATTAAGAAAGAGGCCCCTTCCATTTGCCATAAATGACATGGTGAGGTGTAAAGTGACTTCCATGGCTTGCATATGGCTTATGCATGGCTCCATGGCTTCATTTGGCTTAAGAAAAGATTTGGTCAATTTCATGAAAGAGGACTTTATGAATTTTGGCATTTTGGTGGAAATTTGGATGAAGCATGATTTGGAATGGTTCAATGATGATTTTGAAACTTAGGGGTGATATCAATTAAAGGTATGATGAAAAGAAATTGCCATGTGGGCTTTAGAGTCAATTTTGGGCTTTTGGATTTAATTTGGATGGGCCTTTAGAAAGGTTTAAGGAGGTGGGCTTTGAGGCTTGAAAACAAATTAGTAAATGGAAGTTTTGTAAAATATTGGGCCAAACAAATGTTGGGTTTAGTTTAGGGATGTATCATGAGTGATCTAGAATAGGTTTGAAATGATTTGGGGTTGAATTAGGTTTAATTTGGGATTTTTTTGGTAAAGGAGCCAAAGTGGGTCAAATTGGGCTAACTTGGACTAAGGATGGGCTAGGGTTGGATTTGATGTAAAATTAATGTTTAGAAATGTTTATAGGGGTGCTAAAAAGAGTTTTCAACTTTGGTTGGGCATTGATTTTGGGATTTGGGCCCATTTGGGTTAGGTTTGGGTTTAGGTCAAAAATGGGGATTTTAACTTTTGGTTAGGTTTGGGTGGAGTTTAGGCTCAAATTTGGGGCAAATCTTGTTAGTATCTTGTTTGTGGGGATATTAGGAAGGTTTCGAAAAAGATTTGGGGTTAATTGGAGTTGAATTGAGTTGGTTTGGGCTAAGTTTAGGTCATGGGCCAAAATTGGGCTTTAGGCTTCAAATTGGAATTGGATCCAAATTTCAATCAAATTGGGCTTGGATTTGGTCTAAATTGATATTGGAGATATTGACTTGAAGTTTAGAATTGAATTTGACCAAAATTGAGGTCAATTGGGTTGATTTGGTTTGACATTGGGCTTACTTTGGTTAAAAATTGGTCAAATTGGGGGGTTATGGTAAAAGTGGGTTAAATTGACAAAATTGGCCTATGGTGTAGTTGAATAAAATGACATTGGGAATATTTGGGATTTTTTGGAATTTTCTGGGAATTTTTGAAATTTACGGAATTTTTGGTTAAGAAGGGCATTTTGGGTATTTGGAGGGTATTGGGGGGTATTTTTGGAAATTTTGGTATATTTGTCTATGGATGATCAATTTGAGTGGGAGGAAATGTTTAAGATTGGTTTTGAGGAATTTTCGGTAATTTAGGTGATTTTGCAAATTTTGGGTAGTTTCAAGGACATTTGGTAGGTTTAGCGGGTGTAGGCCCCCGGGGGTCAAAAATTGAAATTTTTGAAAAATGAAGATTGATCAAGTTTGAGTAGAATGGAATCACTTTGGTTGAGCCATGAAGCCATATCAAGCCCATAAGAGCCATGAGAGGACTCATTTGAGGCATTCACTATGTTGTTCCTAACCCTCTTAATCAAGGGCTTAGGGGTTGAGGACCATCCATATGGATTACCTACATGAGTCAGGAAATCAAGCTAGGTATGAATGGTTTTAGGATTTGGAATGTGTGTGAAAGTGTAATGTGTGCAGTTCAACCCTCACCGGACCAGGGCCACCCGGGGTAGTCTAAGGACAAAGAGTCCTATAGGGAACTCATCTTTTAAACCTCCACATTTGATCTTAACCCTCCAAGTGACTTAGGGGTTTACAATCAAACTTATGGGGTTTGCAGGGAGTTTAGAGGTGTTTAGATTTCTAAGTGGTGGGTCCAATTTCTAGTCCTCTATGATAGTCAAAGGGAAGCCCTATGGCTAGATCCTAAGTACTAAGGAGAGAGAAGAGAAAAGACCACATCAAAAATGAGGTCAACAAATGGACCCCCAATAGGTGTGGTGTGCTAACCAAGCACACCACGCGTATTGGTGTTGACTGAAGAGATCAACAAAACCAACACAGACGTCTAAGTGACACACTTAGAACAGATTAGAAACAAATTTCCGCTGGGGAGTATCGAGTATATCTCCAAGACTGGAGATCCCTAAACTCTCACTGGGGAAAAGAGAAGGAGGTGAATTCCAGATCATAAGATCTGGGGAACTTTGATTTAGATTTCATTTCACTTTCTATTTTATGTTTTAATGTGTGAGTTTAGGTTTTGATTTATTTGACTTTCAATTTCGACTGAGGTTTAATTTAAAATCAATTCAAGGAAATCTGGATTTGAAATGAGAATTGGAACCTAGGTTCCAACCTCAGGATTGCGAAGAGAACTGGAATTTAGGTACCAGCCTCGGAGTGAGAATCGGAGTTTAAATATCGATTGAAAAGGATGAGAATCAGAATTTAGGTACTTATCTCGAATGTTTAAAGAGAACTGGAATCGGGTTCCAGCCTCGAAGGTTTAAAGAGAACTGGAATCTGGTTCCAGTCTCGAAGATTTAATGAGAAATGGAAACTGGTTCCAATCTCAAGGATTTAATGAGAAATGGAAACTGATTTCAATCTCGAGGATTTAATGAGAAATGGAAACTGGTTCCAATCTCGAGGATTTAATGAGAAATGGAAACTAGTTCCAATCTCAAGGATTTAATGAGAATTGGAAACTGGTTCCAATCTCGAGGATTTAATGAGAATTGGAAACTGGTTCCAATCTCAAGGATTTAATGAGAATTGGAAAATCTCGAGGATTTAATGAGAATTGGAAACTGGTTTCAATCTCGAGGATTTAATGAGAAATGAAAACTGGTTCCAATCTCGAGGATTTAATGAGAATTGGAAACTAGTTCGAATCTCGAGAACTTAATGAGAAATGAAAACTGGTTCCAATCTCGAAGGTTTAATGAGAAATGGAAACTTGTTCCAATCTTGAAGGTTTAATGAGAAATGGAAACTGGTTCCAATCTCGAAGGTTGAATGAGAAATGAAAACTAGTTCCAATCATTTTCTTCATACTGTAGCCCGGCTGGTGTAAAGTCAGAGTCAATCTCGATCACGGCTCCATCCCTCACCCTCTTTTCATCAAGTGCTAGACTCACGCCATTCTTAAAGTTCAGAACCAACCGCCCGTTCGATATTTCCCTGCGAAAAATAAGGAAAGGATCAGGGGCTGTACTAAGAACAAGAACAGTAGAAAAATATGTTTATTAATGAAGAGCTTTTATTTGTTTATTTTAACTTTAAATGGGAGTAGGAAAAGATCAAGAGTGAGACTCGATTTAAAAGGAAGGATAAAAACTTTATTATCAGGATTTCACATGTTTTTTTTTTAACATTTTTTTAACGATTTTTTTTATCATCCACTTTTTATATTTTTGGGTTCAGACCAAGTCATAAGTAATTACTGTGAGAATTGGAAACTGGTTCCAATCTCGAGGATTTAATGAGAAATGGAAACTGGTTCCATTCTCGAGGATTTAATGAGAATTGGAAACTGGTTCCAATCTCAAGGATTTAATGAGAATTGGAAAATCTCGATGATTTAATGAGAATTGGAAACTGGTTCCAATCTCGAGGATTTAATGAGAATTGGAAACTGGTTCCAATCTCGAGGATTTAATGAGAAATGAAAACTGGTTCCAATCTCGAGGATTTAATGAGAATTGGAAACTAGTTCCAATCTCGAGAATTTAATGAGAAATGAAAACTGGTTCCAATCTCGAAGGTTTAATGAGAAATGGAAACTGGTTCCAATCTCGAAGGTTTAATGAGAAATGGAAACTGGTTCCAATCTCGAAGGTTGAATGATAAATGAAAACTGGTTCCAATCATTTTCTTCATACTGTAGCCCGGCTGGTGTAAAGTCAGAGTCAATCTTGATCACGGCTCCATCCCTCACCATCTTTTCATCAAGTGCTAGACTCACGCCATTCTTAAAGTTCAGAACCAACAGCCCGTTCGACATTTCCCTGCGAAAAACAAGGAAAGGATCAGGGGCTGTACTAAGAACAAGAACAGTAGAAAAATATGTTTATTAATGAAGAGCTTTTATTTGTTTATTTTAACTTTAAATGGGAGTAGGAAAAGATCAAGAGTGAGACTCGATTTAAAAGGAAGGATAAAAACTTTATTATCAGGATTTCACATGTTTTTTTTTTAACATTTTTTTAACGATTTTTTTTATCATCTACTTTTTATATTTTTGGGTTCAGACCAAGTCATAAGTCATAAGTAATTACTGTGCCCGTGTTTCTAGGAATGAGGATTCATCCTTCGAAACATCAGGTTGCGTAATACTTCTTTAGATATCGTCCATTAATTGGAAGCATAGGTCATTCTCCACGGCAATTTACAAGCTGGTAGGAACCTCCTGAGTAAACTGTCTCGACCACGAATGGCCCTTATCATGTTGGTTCAAATTTTCCTCCTATCTTGAGATGTGCAAGAATAGGTCCTCTGAGAACTAAAACCAAGTCACCGACTTTGAATGTCCTTGGACGGACCAATTTTTCATGGGCCTGGATCATCTTGGCCTGATATAGTTCCAAATTCTACTGTGCTAAAAGTCTTTTCCCTTCCAGGCTTTCCAATTCTTCTATTCATAATTTGGCATTTTCTTCTGTAGTGATTTTGTTTGCAACTGCAATTCTGAGAGACGGAAGCTGAACCTCTAAGGGTAGAACGGCCTCGGACCCGTACACTAAGGCGTAAGGCGTAGACTGGGTAGGAGTTCTGAAAGTCGTCCTGTAGGCCCATAAGGCTTCTAACAACTTCTCGTGCCAATTTCTCTTATTGTCGTCCAAAGTTTTCTTTAGGATTTGGACGAGAGTTTTATTAAAAGCCTCGGCCAAGCCGTTCGCTCTTGGGTAGTAGATTGTTGAATAGCGCCAATCAATCCCGTATCTTCTGACAAAATTGTTGATCTTCGTACTCTTGAATGCGGACCCATTATCTGAAATGATTCTGTGCAGTACTTCTAAACGCTAGACGACTTGATTCTTGAATAATTGTAGCACGTGATGTGCTTTCACTTCTCTGAGCGGTACTGCTTCTTCCCACTTAGAAAAGTAATCTGTAGCTGCAAGAATGAAGCGATGTCCTCTTGAAGAAGGCGGTTCTATTGGACCCACAATATCTGTGCCCCAAAACTCAAATGGCCACGATGCGATTGTCGGATGTAGCACATTTGGAGGTTGATGTAGAACCACTCCATGCACTTGGCACTGGTGACAACTTTTGGCGACTTTCATGCAATCGGTCATCATTGAAGGCCAGTAGTACCCTAGTCTTTCAATCTTCATTTTCATTTTCGGACCCGACAGATGAGTGCCACAAAGTCCAGAATGTACTTCTTTAACAATTTCACGAGCCTTAGACCCGCTCAGGCATCTTAGCCACATCTGATCAAAAGACCTTCTGTATAATGTATTGTTTATTAATGCGTAAGACAGAGTTCTTTTCTTGATTTGATGGGCTATCAACTTATCGTCAGGTAGGTTTCCTGTTGTGGCTTCCGCCAATCTTCCGTAACTTATGTTACTGCTGCAACCGATTCTAGGCTCATTATCTGCTCGTCTAGCAAGTCGTCGTTAAGAGGCGATTCCGCCGGTAAAGGGTGTGCTGCGAGGAAGTCTGCTAGGACTTGTCCCTTTACGGCACGAAGAGGAATGAAAGTTATATTGAATTGCAATAGTATCATTGACCACCTGGCAAGTCTGTCGGAATGTGTCGGACGGGTCATCAAATATTGCAATGGATTAAACTTCGAAATAAGGTTGACCTTATGAGAAAGCATGTAGTGCCTGAGCTTCTGTGCGGTGAAGATCAGAGCCAAACAATGCTTATTAATCGAGGGATACTTTACTTCTGTTGGAATTAGACGACGGCTTAAGTAGTAGAGAGCATTTTCTTTTCCCTCATCATTGACCTGGGCTAGCAGGGCTCCGAGAGAGTCGTCTAAAGCTGCGGTATAAAGTATCAACGGTCTACCTGAGACTGGGGCTGCTAAGATAGGAGGTGTCATTAAATATTGTTTGATGTCATCGAAGGCATGTTGACATTTGGAGTCCCAAGTAAACTTGGCATCCTTCTTAACCAAAGCAGAAAAAGGCTGACACCTTCCTGACAAATTCGAGATAAAGCGTCGAAGATATGCCAACTTTCCTTGAAAGGATCGTAGTTGTTTCAAGGTTTTAGGAGGTGGCATTTCTAAGATAGCTTTAATCTTCTCCCGGTCGATTTCAATTCCACGATGTCGAACAACAAATCCTAAGAATTTCCCAGAGGTGACGCCGAAGGCGCATTTCAAGGGATTCATCTTAAGGTTATATCGTCTTAATCGCTTGAAAAAAATTCTCAAATCATACAAGTGATCCTCTTTTTGATTACTTTTGATGACTACATCATCCACATAGCACTCGACTTGGTTGTTAATGAGATCATCGAAAATTCTTGTCATTGCTCTTCGATAGATTGCTTCTGCGTTCTTTAATCCAAACGGCATCACTGTGTAGCAGTATACCCCAATCGACGTTCTGAAGGTTGTCAGCTTTTCATCTTCTGGTGCCATCTTTATCTGGTTATACCCTGATGATCCATCCATGAATGAGAAGACTTCATGTGTTGAAGCGATGTTGATCGATAATTCTGGAATTGGTAGCGGGAATTCATCCTTTGGACAAGCTTTATTTAAATCTCTGAAGTCTACGCAGATTCTGATCTGACCATTCTTCTTTCTGACTGGTACCACATTGGCTAACCAAGTTGGATATTTTTCCTCACGGACAAATTTAGCGTCCATTAGCTTCTTAACTTCAGCTATAACTGGTTGTTCAATCTCTAGATGCATTCTTCTCCGAGCTTGTCTAACTGGAATGGCAGTGGGATCCACTCCTAATTTGTGAACTGCAACTTCCTGGGCTAATCCTGGCATTTCATCATAACTCCAAGCAAAACAGTCCTTGAATTCCATTAGTAGCTTGATTACTCTTCGGAATCTTCTTTATTAAGTAAGGAGCTAACAAAGGTCGGCCTAGGCTCTTCGTTAGTACCTAAGTTAACTTCCACTAACTCGTCTATTATAGATTTAATTTCTTCTTCGAATTCTGGTGGAGCATTTCTGATTGGTAGATCTTCGAGATCTTCTGAAGCTTCCAAGCATTCTTCATTGGGCTCGCAAGTGACAACCAAGCAAAATCCCGTATCGTCAACTGATCCTACCGTGTCGAATCCGAGACCATGTTTTGAATTAGGAGGCCGACTGGCATTGTTCCATAATTTTTCAAAGTGTTGTGATCGACCTTTTGTCCATTGTTTAGGTAAGACACCATGTTGAATTAAATTTTGAACACAGGGAGAGTACCACTCAAAAGGTAATTTCGTTAATTCAGAAGAAGAAACATCTTTAAATTGTACATCTTTTTCAGTTTTGGAAGAAGCACCACGGTAGAACTTCATCGGCTTAGCACCACCACCATGCACTTCCTTGACCACCATACCCTCGATCTTATTAGAATGGATCGGGGTCAGGGTCTTAGTATGTACATAATGGTTAATCTTCTCGTACATTGATTTATATTATTCATTCTTTTCATCTTCGAGAAAGATCTTGAACTGGGGTTTCTTCCGATTTATTTGCATTGCTTCTTTCTTGATTTTTTCTTCTTCGGAACCGGTCTCCCAATCAACGTCGACGGTCGGTTTCTTACGTCCAGCTGTTCTAACGTCTCTTCCACGACCTCATCCACGGCCTCGACCTCGGGTGCGAGTTACGGAGAAACCTTCACCATCTCGCCGTGAGGGAGTGGTGAGTAACTGTTGGACTAGAATCTCAGGCTCTTTATCGTCTTGCACTTCTTTTGCTTCATTTGGTACGGTGTTTCTGGAAAAGATTGTTTTATTCGGAGGCGCGTAATAGGCTGCATCTTCATACGGAGAACGGTTGCAAGTCACCTTTGATACACTGTTCTCCTCCATCGTAATACTTTATGCACTGGTGTTGAGACGAAGGTACCATCCGATTTTCATTAATCCATGGCCGGCCCAGTAGAGCGTTGAACGATGTCTCAGAATCAATTATGTGGAATTTTGCGGTTGTCTTTGCTAAATCACCGGTATTCATCATTAATGTTATCGATCCAAGAGCTCTTTCTCCTTTCTGATTGAACACTCTTAATAACATCTTCTTTGCTTTGAGGTCACGAGCATCAATTTCCAAATATGCTAACGTTTGAAGGCTCATTATGTTGATTGATGCTCCTGGATCAACCAACACTCTGGAGAGCGTAAACTTTCCAATAGTGACTGAAATGTACAACGGTCGGTTGTGATCAGTTGTTCCCAGTAATAGATCATTGTCCATGAAGGTAACACCTCGCTGTTCTTTTAACAAGCAAACCTCGTCAAAGGAATTACCGGCCATTTGAGCTAAACAAATCTCTGGATCAAGTAGAGCCTTGATTAGAGCTTCTCTCATCTCCTTTGACAGGATCAGAGCATCGTATATGCTTAGTTTGGCTGGTAGCTTCCTAAGATGGGCTAGCACGTTATAGTCCACTTTATTACCATGTTATTCATTTTCTTCCCGGATGGGCAGTTCGTCTGCTTGGGTTGGCTCTTCCTGAGCAACCATCTGCTTTTCTTTATCCTTTGGACCCATTCTCGGAGGTAGAACATTTCCACTTCTTAGATTACTTCTGTTATTTCTTCTGAAACTTCCGATGTCTCCTCTTGAATTGGAATGACTGGCTCTTCTGGCATTGCTTCGGAATATGATGACTCTAATTCTATTGCAATCAGAGTTCCTCGAAATTCACAAATGGACTCGTTGCTTGTTGAGCTTTTGTAGCCATCCTTGTGAACGTCTCCTCCTTCGTTGTGGTCATCGAGGTTTAGTATGATTTGAGAATAGTTATTTATATCGGAATCGAGATCCGGATTAGGTTGGTTTTTGTTAGTTACGTAATCGTTAGAAACAGTCAAAACGTAGCCAACGCCGAAACTCTTATCATTATAAGATCCTACCGGGGCGAGCAAATAATCATACAAAGTCAGTGGTTCGAGGGATTTCTCCCCCGAATCGGAAACAACCATCCTAGGATAAGTAGCCCCTAATCTACTCTTTAGAGCCTCAATTTTCTTTTCTTCTACGATCTTCTCTTCCTTCTAGGGCGGTTCTTTAATCGCAAGTGATAGTGCCGGCTCGACAGGCTTCAAACTCTGAGTTGAAGCGCTTACTAAAGCGGTCTGTATGTGATCCAAAATTTTCTTCGAAGACTTTATCTAGACGGTACTCCATCCATCATGGGTCGTATAAGGGTCTATCGGAACAATAGGATCCGTTGAAATAA
The DNA here is from genome assembly GCA_022702705.1 of Papilionanthe hookeriana x Papilionanthe teres. NCBI lineage: Eukaryota > Viridiplantae > Streptophyta > Magnoliopsida > Asparagales > Orchidaceae > Papilionanthe > Papilionanthe hookeriana x Papilionanthe teres. The sequence continues at coordinate 10,962,218 of CM040425.1, read as the reverse complement.
CATTGACGGAACCTCCCTTTTGGGGTTCCTTCATGTATTCCTTCGGGATCGTTATGTTCCCTTTCCGGAGATTATCGTCAAGCCAAATCTTGAAAGTGATGCAATCCTCTATCTTGTGCCCGAGCATCCAGTGGTAAGGGCAATAGTTTGGATGATATTTCTTATTGACTTCTTCCGGCCTCTTGGGCTCTGGTAACTGGAAATCAGGTGTCTTCATTAAATTGCGGAACATCTTCGCTACTGCTTCAGTTTTGAATGGATATTCCTTATTCAGAAAATATTTCAGGGTACGCTGTGGACGAGGCAGTCGCTCATAATGCTGAGGCGACTGATAGCTCAGTTGAGGTTGTTGATAACCCTGCTGATGTTGTTGGTAAGTACGTTGCGGCGGTTGATAGCTAGGCTGTGGCCGCTCTGGCTGTATCTGTACTGGATGCTTGCTCATATTTACTGCCGCGACGATTTCGGACTTCTTTTCGAATGTTTTTATGGGCTTCTGCTTATCGCTTTTGTCCACGAAACTTAGTTGCTTTGCTTCCTCTTGTAAGCTCCCGGCCTTGCTAAGCATCTTCTCGAAAGTCTTGATTGTAAATCCTTTAAGGAGAAGTGTTATCGGGCCATGGATGCTCTTAAGCAAGATGCTGACTACATGTTGTTTCTGAAGTTGGGGTTCACACTTCATGCTTAAATTTCTCCATCGAAGCATGTAATCCACTAGAGTTTCGTTCGGTTTCTGGTGTTCCACCACTAGATCACCGATGGTGATGTGGTGCCGAGCCCAGGCAAACCGCTTAACGAAAAGGTTTTCTAATTCTGCAAAGTTCTTAACTGAACCATTTGGCAATTTTGTGTACTAGTTGAAGGCAATCCCTGACAGGCTGCTGACAAACTGTCGAAAGAGTAAGGCGTCACTCCCACCGGCATTATAGCAACTAGCACGAAAGTGTGCAACATGCTGTCGGGGGTTTCCCGTTCCATCAAAAGTCTTAAACAGAGGTGGTACGAAGCCTTTCGGGTATTGGACTGCATCGAACTCTTCAGGGTAAGGTCTACACGTCTGAATAGATGCTCCACTCTTAGATTGTGCTAAAGCTTCTCGCACCTGCTGTTCTACCATGTTTTTAATGTCCTTTTCAGGAATCATACTCTGTGTAGAATCCTTCTTTGGTTGCTCATCTCCGTTGACGGATGTGATCTCTTTTACTCCATCTGCAATATGGATGATCTGCAGGGGTGTTTCTTTCGAGGTTGTACCGACTGCGGAGAGTGGCTAAGGCGGCAGCCATCTCTTCCATCCTCTTTGCCATCTGGGAAATTGTGTCATCTATTTCCCGAAACTGTGCTCTTATCACATCTGGTTCATCTCTTTCCGCAGCTGCCGGAGCACCTTGCGAAGCTAATGATGCTCGTGTTTCAACCATGTTGATCTCGGCATACTCCTCAACCATGAACTCTAATGAGTAAACTTCATTTTCCAACTTTTCTCCTCTTTTTTTTGCCAACCGGCGGATATCCGTCCTTTGCTTTCCTATAGCATCCTCGAGGGGTCTCTTCCAGACGGTCTCGTGATTGTCGTCTGATGGTTGTTGAACTTCTTTTCCGGGAGTTTCTTTTATTGCAGTAGCACTTCCTTCTGATTCAGGCTCTTTGACGAGGCTTTTCTTCTCAGGCCGTTGTATTGGTCTTGGCTCGGTAATAATAGGTCGCCACACCATCCTTCTTGCAGCAGAAGGCCTAGGACCAGACGGTCTGTCGGCTAAATGCTGGTAGGTGGTGTCCTCCCTAATATGACGACCAGATACAACAACAGGTGAACTTGCTCTCATTTTCTTCTTGGTTTCTCTACGGCAGTGACAGGCTCTACTTACGGTCCGAGGCGAGATCTAGCTGGCACTCGTCCCATTCTTCTTAGGATTTCTGACACAGGGCATCTTTCTTTCTTTGCCAATTTTTCTATTATAGCTTGTAGCCGAGCAAATGGCGTAGTCTTAAATCTTTTTCTTTTGTAGTTACTATAATATGCAGGTCGGGGTAGAGTAGCGGCAATCCTTCGGACATCTTCTTCATCCGATGCGACGAGAGAGGGGTGAAACCTACTCCCTTCCAACGAGGTATATACTCGGGCGGTTCTTCTCTTTCCTCGGGAATTTCTTCTAGAAAAGCAACTTCAACGGCTTTGGCTTTCTCAATCACGACGATCTTTCGCTCTATTTCTCCTTTGAGTCCGAGTTAGGGGTGCAACTCTTGAGCCGGACCCAATCTCGAAAACGAGATGGTATTGTAGCAAAATCCGGTCCCTCCGCGGTGACGAGGCTCATCCCGGACTTGGGTTTCCTTCCCCTTTAGTTTGGCGAGCCGGGGTAGGTGCGAGAGATGATTAGACCGGTGGGGGTAGAGACAACGGTCCTCTTATGAATAGCGAGTACTTCTTTCAATTGGAACTTTTTGTAGGGAGGGAATTCTTGAGTCGACTTCGAGTTAAACTCGATTACGGGCTCTTCAGTTTCTGGCACTTTGTCCATTAGTGCGAAGAGAGTGACGCCAGCGAACTTGATATCTGTGTTGTCGAATCCTTGTCCAAAACGGATGATCCCATTGTCAGGCAGTTCATCCTTGTAGACGGCGAAGTCCATTCCATTGGTGAAGGACAAAATTAACTTTGGTGCAGTCATTTTCTGCAGTGGTAGATTCTGAGTATTAATCCCGAATTATGCTTCCTTTTGTCGCAAAATTTAGAACAAAAAATAAAGAGTCCGAACACATTTTCGTTTATCTTAATTTATTTATGATTTAAAAGAGTTCGCTTATTAAAAGGGTCGTTTATTAGAAGATTTTTTTATAAAGGAACGAAACATTTAAAGAACGGAGTTTATAGAGAAAGGAAGGGACCTGGTTCAGAATTGAAAAGGAAGAGAAATTCTCGCAAAACTTCTCAACCCGAAGGATCCTTCCTAAGCTAACACCTATTGGGGGTCCACCCCACCTCAGAAAAAGAGGTAAAAGGATTTCGGAACCTCTCTATTTAGGGGTGTCTAAACAGTGGCTCCTAAATCCGAGAGAAGTTGACTATAACCGTTCAAGATAGAAATGAACGTAGTATTCCAACAAATGAATGATAGTTTTGGTCCACTAGGGATATGGACTCACTATCGATTTATGAAAGTAAAACCATCTAATCAAAATGGAGAGAGGAACTAATCCCCAGCGGAGTCGCTAGAAGCTGTCGGCATATTTTTTAGGTTGAGTGTGTTGTATTTTGAAATGGGATCGCCTACAGAAATTGTCGGCAAATTTTAGATTTTAAATTTAATTTAAATAAATATATATTTCTTAGAAAGTAGCATTTGATTTTGAAAATAATTTTATGTTTGAAAATTTTATGATATGAAATGAAACTGATCTCACATCCCAAATAGTTTATATAAACGAGCACCGCACCACAAACCGTATATCTATCCCGAAGAATAGACACACTGCTTGATGATGGGGCTCGGTTAAATAAACTACAAGATTTGTGACATCTGTTTGGTCTACGAACCAACTTTATAAGCCGACAAGTTCCCCTACTTAATATAAAGAAATTAAGTAGGGTTTATATTACCTGAGTTCTTAAAGTTCCCTATAAGGGCAAGCCCCTATAGTTAATTACATCTTAAATGACGGGAATCATCTAAGAAAACTCTCGATAATGATCAGTGGTTTTGTTCTCAAAAATTTCAAAGTCTAAGGTTTCAAAGGATTGAGTTTTGGAAATTTCAAAAGGGATTAGCTCGAATTTGGAACAATTTATTTTAAGAGTCCATTAGAAGAGAAGTAGGAGAAGCTGAGGACCCAAGAAGAATCTTGGTAACTTCCCAAACTATCCTATGGTTTGGCTTCAATTTGGGAGTTTATTTAATATTACAATCTTGTCAATTTTAATTAATTAGGACTTATATTTATATGATATAATCACACAAATAGCCTCGAAGATGTAAGGGTTTATGCCGTACCGAACGACAACCTCGGAATCCTAAGACCGGTTAGGGCTTAATTTGCATATCATGATTATACAAATGCCTAACAAAAAGTTGAGGATTTATGTTGCACTAGGCAAACTACCTCGAAAGTCCTATGGCTTGGTTATTTAATTCTAAGAAAGGTTTTGCTGAAGTAGACCCGATTTTTGCTCATGACGATGGTCGTGCTGCCTACCATGCTCCGAGCTCCTTGTTGTTGCAGAGGTTTAGTTGTAGAAGATGAAAATCAAGAGATGAGAGAAGTGTTTTGGTTTAGAAATCTTAAAATCCAAATATTTTCAATACTTTAATTAAAACAAATCTTAAAGTTGTTTAAACAGAACCGTTGAAGATCCCACGGTTCCGTCATCCCGGCACCGTTATTTTCATCGAATTCACTTAGTCCAGATGAATTTGCTAAACTCAACTGAATGAGTTCCACACTCTCATTTAGACCATGGGAAATCCCGTTAACAACACGTGGGTTACATCATCCAAGGTATTCCCGATCAATCAACGAGATGTTTTGAGTTGTTTTATATTTTGGAATGTTGTGGCGGTGAATTTTATCTTGTGGTGACTTTTAATTTAGTTTTGGTTTCAATTTTGTGTCTATCCTAAAGGTTTTAGTTTTCATGCAACAATCTTGTTTAACATGCAAGAAAAAGTAAAGTGCAGCGCATGTAAGTAAATTGCAATAAGGTAAATTGCAATAAAATAAAAGCGTACCTGGAGGGTCTTCCCGTCATCCCAAATTACACTTAAAACACATATTACGACATTTAAATATTTCAACAAGTACCTAGGTAAAGCTAAGGGAAGGTTTTGGTTATCTAACAAAGTCCTAATCCTATTGCTAGCCACTTCCTATGACGTCTAGGTTATTGTGTTTTGTTTAAGGATGATTTTCTTCATCAAAGAACAATTAAATTCAATTATTCTTCTAAAACATCCCGTCATATTGAGGAAGTGCTTAGGATGAGTCCTAAACATCTTTTCAATACTTCCGAGGTTATTTTGAGTCCAAGTAAATTTAATTGCACAGGTAAATTAATCATCCAGGAGTTTAGTTAAGCTTTTTCTCTTGCTCAGTGAACTTGGGCATTTGATTACCCGATGAATGAAGTGACATCTCACTTAATATTCTATTTAAGAGTTATAACAACTAAAGCCTTTAGGGGCAAGTTGGTTTGTTGATAATTTTAATCATTCTTAGTTTGAAGTTTGAGTTAGTGGTTTAAAGTGATTTAGTTTAATTATGAGGTTTTAATTAATAATTTTAAGTTTGGAATAGTGTTCAAATTATATTTTGGTTTAAATCTTTATACTTTAAGTGATCTTAATATTTTAAATTTGTTTTACTTTTATTGTTGAATGATGTTAATTTAACATAATTTAAATTTAATTTAATTTAATTTAACTTAATTTAATTTAATTTAATTTTAATATTTTAAATTTAACTTAACTTAATTTAATTTAATTTTTACTTAATTTAATTTAATTTGATTGTTAAACCATTTAATATTTTGAGCTTTCTTTAATTTAAGGGTTATTTTTTTGTAATTTTTAATTTACTTAGTTTGGATTATCATTTTAATCTTAATTAAGAATTATATATTATTGAAGTGATTTATTTAGGGATTTTTTTTATTAAAGAATTAATACCCTCTCAAGTTATATCCCTATTTTTAATAATTCAAATTTTCGTTAATCTTCCAAAATTTAAATTGTTTAAATAATTAAAGTTTCATTTTTGGTTTATTAAAAGTGATTAATGGGTTCTTACCCTTTTAATTTCCCAAAGTTTCAATCATCCAAGAAAGATAAAATCAAATATTTTACCCTCCATTTTAATTAAACCTAAAATTTTAATAAAGGGGTTTAAATTCTTTAATTACCTTTATGCCCTTTTAGGCTTATTTATTTCATAACTCACTAAATTGAGTTCAAATGAACTTGAGATTTTTATGTCACCTCACTCATATGTCAATTAAGAGATTAGAGTAGAAAATGTGATTTTTCTGAATTTAATCTATTTATATAATTATTTTTAGTAAAAAATAAGGGATTTCAAGGAAAATTCAACAACATGACCAAAGTAAGGTTTCAATCCTTAAGAAAATTATGGGATGTTGCTAATGACTAGAGGACCACTTGGACTAATTTTGGTGAATTTTTAAATTATATTTTATTTGTTATAATTATTTTGAGTTTTAGAGTATTGATTAATTATAAAATAAAATTAAAGTTGAAAAATGGATTTTATATTTTTCATAAATCTCTCTGACCTCAAGGAGTTTAGAGAAATAAATTTTACAATTTTCTGATTTTTCTTTGATTTATTGGAATTAATTTAGTGAAAAGGTTCGAAAATACATTTTTTAATATTAAAAATTGTTTTAAGCATTTAAAATTCAATATCTTTACTTTGAGACTTGGAAAAAATATTTAGTTTGTTCCTAAGTGATTAAGAGTCAAAATGTGACATTTTTATGATTTTTATTATTTTTATGAATTTTATTATTTTTTAATTATTTAAATATCAAAAATATCATTAAAAATGAAAAATTTTAGAAAATTCCACTTTTAATTTTTATAGACTCCTCTAATATCAGAGAACCCACAAAACCAATTTGGTGAATATTTGAAATCTATTTTTGGAGTTATGAATTTTTAAAGTTTAATTTTAATCAGTGGTTTAATTAATTCATTTTGTGGGGTTAAACATTTTCAATTGATCTTAAATTTTTATGCAAGGTTCTCTGTATCCTAAAGATCAATGGAGAATTGATTTCAAGTTATTTTAATGTGTGTTTAACCCTAATTAATTAAAATTCAATTTTAGGTATTTAGGCTAATTAGGGTTATTCTTAATGAATTAAGCCTAACCATAATTATCCTAGGGTCCTCTGGTCCTAAGAAACTTCACCAAATTTTTCTAGAATTTTCTAAGTAACATGTTAATTATTGGAATTAAAATACCAAAAATAGTGATATACACTTGAAAAATACATAACTTTCCATAGAGATGGCCTCTGACCTTGAGAAATTGAGGGAATGTTCCCAAGATCAAAGGCTTCAAAAGCCCTATGGTCTCATGCCATGATGAATTGTCTATGCAAATGGAGAATCAAAATACTGAAATGAGTAAATAATTAATTAAAAATAAAATACTCATCAAAATAACTTGATTTCTTTTCCACATTATTCTCCTCTATTCACTGAGCAAGAGGGTATTTTTAGTTTATTTTTATGATTTTAATAGACAAAGATATGGATTTTCTAAGTTTTAGGTATTTAAATAAATAGAAAAAATCCTATTTATCTACTTATCCGACTCAGCGCCACGTCAACCTACGGCGGATCGAAAGACCACGCGGCTCACTCCCATTCGATGCTGCCATCTGAGTTAGCCGCCACGCGTTTCACTGTCTCACTTCTTCCTCTGATCCGACGCCATCTGAGCCGTTCAACCGATACATGCGCGATCGGACGGCGCCTGGTCTTTGTGTACGACTGGTGTGCACCCGCGACCGTCCACACTAAAAACCTAAGAACTCTCTTATTTCTCAATGGATTTCGTGTTCTTATGCTCTATGGATTTGTCTTGAAGAGACGAACACATCCATATGGTTTACATGCCATGAAATTAACTGGAATAAAATGAAGAATTGCTGGAAGCTCGGGAGGAAGGAATGATCCATACCTTTGCTCTGAGATGTGTAGCTTCAATCAGAGAGTTGTGTCACCTTAGATTTCACTCAAGGAAGCTCCAGATGAAGTCTCTGGCTCTAGGGAATTGTCTAGGTATGAAAGTGTCCACAGCCGATTTCAAAGCTTGGAGGCTACAACAACTGGGTGGCCTGGAGAAGGGGCTTTCACTGGGGAACTCCTTCTCTTGGTCCTGTGCAGGTGTGGGTGAGTTTAATTTGGGTTTGGTGGAGGTTTCAGAGATGTCCTGGTTCTGGGCTGAGAATTGAGCTCCAAAATTGAGCTCAATCAATGGGATTTAGGGCGGGAGAGCAGTGGGGATCAATTTCTCTAAGTGAGGAGAAGGTCCTGGAGCAATTTTGGCAGAGTTTTGTTTAGGTCTCGTTCATCACCTTGTTTGGCCGAGAAGGTGGTGGGTTTAAATAGACATGGCTGGAGGGCCTCCCACGGGGAGTTAGGGCTTGGGATCATCTGCCTTGGTCAAGGGAAGAACAGCCATGGAGTCCAATTGAAGTGGGACAGCTCAGCTAGTAAGTTTGAATTTTTTGAATCAAACGGGAGCTCTCGGGCTGGTGTTTTCCGACGACTGTGGTGGCTGACCGGCCAGGCATGGGTCACCCTCAGGGTCAGGGAGGTCAGGGCTTGAATTTAGTGTAATCAATTGGCTGTGGACATGTGTAAAGGGCTTGATTTAAATAGAATGGGAGAAGGCTCATTTTGGATTGGTTTGGTTCAACTCATGTATTAGGCTAGGTGCACCTCCCCAAGGCTTGACTTTAGGCTGGGAGGAATCATTTGGGTCAGCCAAGAGAGAGTGGTGAGGTCTCTTTCCATGGTGAGGTGGCTAAGCTTGGTTTAGAGTGTGACATGAATGGGGATAAAAAGCTTAATGAAGGATTAAGAAAGAGGCCCCTTCCATTTGCTATAAATGACATGGTGAGGTGTAATGTGACTCCCATGGCTTGCATATGGCTTATGCATGGCTTCATGGCTTCATTTGGCTTAAGAAAAGATTTGGTCAATTTCATGAAAGAGGTCTTTATGAATTTATGCATTTTGGTGGAAATTTGGATGAAGCTTGATTTGGAATGGTTCAATGATGATTTTGAAACTTACGGGTGATATCAATTAAAGGTATGATGAAAGGAAATTGTCATGTGGGCTTTAGAGTCAATTTTGGGCTTTTGGATTTAATTTGGATGGGTCTTTAGAAAGGTTTAAGGAGGTGGGCTTTTAGGCTTGAAAAAAAATTAGTAAATGGAAGTTTTGTAAAAGATTGGGCCAAACAAATGTTGGGTTTAGTTTAGGGATGTATCATGAGTGATCTAGAATAGGTTTGAAATGATTTGGGGTTGAATTGGGTTTAATTTAGGATTTTTTTGGTAAAGGAGCCAAAGTGGGTCAAATTGGGCTAACTTGGGCTAAGGTTGGGCTAGGGTTAGATTTGATGTAAAATTAATATTGAGAAATGTTTATGGGGGTGCTAAAAAGAGTTTTCAACTTTGGTTGGGCTTTGATTTTGGGATTTGGGCCCATTTAGGTTAGGTTTGGATTTAGGGCAAAAATGGGGATTTTGACTTTGGGTTAGGTTTGGGTGGAGTTTAGGTTCAAATTTGGGGTAAATCTTTTTAGTTTTTTGTTTGTGGGGATATTATGAAGGTTTAGGAAAAGATTTGGGGTTAATTGGAGTTGAATTTGGTTGGTTTGGGCTAAGTTTAGGTCATGGGCCAAAATTGGGCTTTATGCTTCAAATTGAAATTGGATCCAAATTTCAATCAAATTGGGCTTAGATTTGGTCTAAATTAATATTGGGGATATTTAATTGAAGTTTAGAATTGAATTGGACCAAAATTGAGGCCAATTGGGTTGATTTGGTTTGACATTGGGCTTACTTTGGTTAAAAATGGGTCAACTTGGGGGTTTTGGTAAAAGTGGGTTAAATTGACAAAATTCACCTATGGTGTAGTTGAAGAAAATATAATTGGGAATATTTGAGATTTTCTAGAATTTTCTGGGAATTTTTGGAATTTATGAAATTTTTGGTTAAGAAGGGCATTTTGGGTATTTGGAGGGTATTGGGGGGTATTTTTGGAAATTTTGGTATATTTGGCTATGGATGATCAATTTGAGTGGGGGGAAATGTTTAAGATTGGTTTTGAGGAATTTTGGGTAATTTAGGTGATTTTGCAAATTTTGGGTAGTTTCAAGGACATTAGGTAGGTTTAGCGGGTGTAAGGCCCAGGGGGTCAAAATTTGAAATTTTGGAAAAATGAAGATTGATCAAGTTTGAGTAGAATGGAATCACTTTGTTTGAGCCATGAAGCCATATCAAGCCCATAAGAGCCATGAGAGGACTCATTTGAGGAATTCTCTATGTTGTTCCTAACCCTCTTAGCCAAGGGCTTAGGGGTTGAGGACCATCCATTTGGATTACCTACATGAGTCAGGAAATCAAGCTAGGTATGAATAGTTTTAGGATTTGGAATGTGTGTGAAAGTGTAATGTGTGCAGGTCAACCCTCACTTGACCAGGCCACCCAGGGTAGTCCTAAGGCCAAAGAGTTCTATAGGGAACTCATCTTTTAAACCTCCACATTTGATCTTAACCTTCCAAATGACTTAGGGGTTTACAATCAAACTTATGGGGTTTGCAGGGAGTTTAGAGGTGTTTAGATTTCTAAGTGGTGGGTCCCATTTCTAGTCCTCTAAGATAGTCAAAGGGAAGCCCTATGGCTAGATCCTAAGTACTAAGGAGAGAGAAGAGAAAAAACCTCATCAAAAATTAGGTCACCATCTACCAAGTCAATTGGGCAGGAGAGTGTTAGTATCTATGATCGTCTTCGTGGGAAGAGATCTACAGCCCCTTCTACTTCTGCACCTACTCCAGGTAGAGCTTCCACTTCCGGACCTTCTACTTCTACTGCCGAGCCACCGTCTAGTTTTTGGGAATCGATGCATGATCGATTTCTGGAGCGACGAGAATGCGTTATTTCTAACTCACTGCGAGTTGATACTATGGATAAGAAAATTGATCACCTATCCGATTACACCCGGAGGAAGAGTGAGTATGATGCTGAGTATTCAGAGTCTTTAGTTAGATTCTTGAAGGGTGAGCATGATATTCAGTTTCCCACCTGTCCTAGATTTTCACCATATGTTGATCCTAAGGATGGGGAGTTTTCTTTTGGTGATGACGATGACGAGGCTACAAACAGTGATTAGTAGCCTGATTTACCTCTGAGATGTGCTGAGTCTGTTGTTAGTTTAGTTTTTGTTTGCTAGTACTGATTGTTGTTTGATGTTTGCTAGTTTAGATTTGTTTATGAGACTTTGTATGAATTGTTTGATGTTGAGACTGTTTTGGATATTTAGTTGCAGACTGAAATTTTAATGAATATGTGTTTATTTTTGTTTCAGCCTACTGGTTAGTATTCTAGAATAGTTAGTAATGTTATTCTATTTCTGTTTGTAATATAGTTATTTAATTCAACTACTGCTATATATAAAATTTTTAAAAAAAAAAAAATTTGAGCCTGCTTACTTTTATATGCTTCATTATTTCTATAATATTCATAAAAAGCATGTGTAGAAGTAAATTATATTTCTTTCTAGAATATTTTTACATGCTTATAAAATTCCTTTTTAAATTATACTTTTCTTTCTCTCATACTTTATTTTTTTTTATGATATACCAAAACATAAGTTTGGGGGAATGGAAAATACATGCAAATTTAAATTTTATTTCTCCTTAATAAACTAATATTTTCTAAAAAAATCTTAACATAACATAAGGAATGAATAATCTATTTAAGATCACTTAAATTTTTGAATTTATAAATAATTTAGTGGACTTAACTAAAATTTTAATAACTTTGATTGATTTTAAGAATAGAATTATTTAACTTAAAGAAGAATAAGATTAAGAAATTTTTTTTCTATTCATAATCGAAAAAATTGAATTTTAGAAGTATTAAGAAATCAAAAAATTTTAACTTGAAAAAGAAAAGATTGAAAGTCTTTTTGAAATTCTATTCATGTTATAAAAATTAAGTGAAAATGTAAAAGTTTGAAAATATAAGTTAAGGATGGTGAAGTTCAAAATCATTAACAGGCTATCCAGATACAGTAATCCTCACTATTAAAAAAAAAAAAAAAAAGAAGAAAGAGGAGAAGCCTGAGGATATGCCTAACAAAAAATTGTCTTCACTTGAATTATCTTATATGAAGAAAACTAGTTACATACTTTACTTAATTTTTATGCATGAATCTTTATTTAGGAAAGACTTTTCATGAAAATCTTTTTCTTGTAAATAATCTATGTGATCTTAATATAATAAACTTCAATTATTTTTGAAATGAATGAAAAATTTTTGAAGTCTTATGATTTGGTAGTTGAATATTCTTTAAATTCTTAAAATTAAACTTAGTTAGTGAAATTTGGTTAATGATTTACTAAAGCCTTTATAAGATCAAAAATTACAAGGAGTCTTAAATATTTATCTATTATTCCAAATGTTATACATTTTATATAGTAAAAAGGGTTACTTGAGGATAAGTAACGTTTAAGTTTGGGGGATTTTGATCCATGAAAAAATACCCATTTTATGCCTTGATTTTTATCAAATTTTAAAGGATATTATGCTTTAATGAATGGTATTTTTGTGTTTTTGGATATAGGTGATGGAAAAATGTTCAAGAAGGAAAAAAAGTGAAAAATGAGCAAAAAGAAGCAAAAAGGAGCAAAAATGGAGCCAAAATGCAAAATTGTCAAAATTATTGGTCTGGCGCCTAGGCGCCAGAATCCGGCGCCTAAGTGCCAGGTCGAAACGGGATCTATCAAGATTTTTCACGACTTTTGGACGGTTATTTTGATGGTGTTAGCAGTTATTAGACCTTCTAAAAGACTGGCAGTTGTTCCTGGTTTATAGGACATGTGATACAATGTATTTAGACTCTTGGAAACGGTTTTAATCGCGAAGAGGTGCGATCCAAAGTGAAGAGGTGCGAAGAACTGGACGAAGAATCCGGCGCCTAGGCGCCAGACACACCTTCTAGAAGATTCATTGAATGTGGACACAATTTGAAGAGGTGCCTTGAGGCAACCCTTAAAGCCTATAAATAGGAGGGTACTCCTTCAGAAAAAATCGCCCCCTATCTAGAGCCCCATCTAGAGAGAGATTTAGAGAGATACTTTAGGGCCACATTTTACTATCCTTCATAAATTAGTTAGTTATTTTATTTAGAGTTTGTATTGAGAGTTTAAAGAGTTGGTGTTTTTAAAGTTTAATTGTTTTGGAGTCAGAAGAATTTAGAGGCTCAGTGGGAGAAACACTTGAGATAAGTATTTATAATTTTATTCAAAGTTTCATTATCATGTTTTGTTGTTTAAATTCAATGTGTTATGAGTAGTTAGTTTACTTTCTCCTTTCAATTATGAAAAGATAAATAAGATAATATAAAATTCGTTGGAGAACTAAAAACTATTTATATTTTAAAACATTATGATGATATTAATACCAGATCTTAATTTACTATTTAAATTGGCCATTTAAATTGTTAAAATCTGTTGAAGGGTTTTGATACCTAGAAGGAGATGAAATCCTAACTAGTAGATATCACATGAATCCTTAGGTAGTCGAAGGCCTTGTGCGGGTTATTCAAGGTGAAGTGCAAATAAATAGGAAGATATTATATAATGGGCGTAGAATTGATAAGTTTTTAGAGTGACAGACTAAATTCTTGTGATTTGGTTTATAGAGAAGGAAAGGGTTACTAGTAGGGCCGACCATAGCCACCCTTGGATATCTAGTAGTGTGAGCCTAGATTAACCCATTCTACTAACAATACATCCGGACCTGATCTATAAGCTAGCCAATGTTCTTTACACCTGGATCAAAGGGTAAAGAATATGAATGCTTCTATTTGGCACAATACCATAAATTTATAATCTCCACGAATATTATCATTATCTTAGAAAATCTTGGATTAATTGAAAGGAAGAAAGTTGTTTTCTTATTGCTATTTACATCAATCATTTCATTACAGCTTTATTATTGCATCTAGTAAATTAAAAATATCCAATTTTTAACTATAAAAGAAATACTTAAAAATAAAATTAAAATATTTAAAAATCCATAACTCCCTCCTCGTGGGATCGATACTGGGGTCTTTATTTCAAAGCCCTATATTACTTGATACGATACGTATACTTGCGTAGTACCCCTAGTGTGTAAAAGATTTTCGATAAAATTATATTTGTATACACTAGCCGCTATAGTTATCTATTACATATATTTGAAAGCATTAATTATTATATTTGTCATCAGCGGATTGCTGGTCAAGTTTTTGGCACCGTTGCCAGGGATTGAATTTTTAGTACGCATATATTTAGCATTGGGTCAACAGGATGTCCTAATCCACCAGTGGTTTCTCCTCTAGCAATAGTTTGAATGTTCTTGTAGATGATAGATCCAATATCAATCTTCCTCATGGTCTGAATACAATAATTTAGAATTGCTCTATCCTTTGTAATTTCACTGTGGTGATATGAAGGAAGTAGTCTCGTAGAGATGAAATAGTTTCATGCTTTAGAAGCTACATGTAACTTAGAAACAGGGAAATTAATCATATCTTTTTGTTACTCTTTCCATTCCCATCTTCCATCAGTCAGAAAAGCAATCACTTCTTTCATATACACCTCCTGCATATCAAAATTCTCATATTCACAAAACCTCACCCCCTGTAACTATTAAAAATCATTAATACGTTGAGGGGTGAATTCTACCATTTTTCCTCGAACTAGCACATATTTTGTTTAGGTCCAGAGTGGATTTGCATAAAATTCTTGCACAAGTATTAGGAATGAAATAACAAAATTTTCCAAATTTCTACTAGAAATCAACTGATAATAGATCCACCTAGACATTCAAAAGCCTGATCTTGTATACACATTTTATTATGCATGACAGAATTGAAACAAAACTGTGCTTTCACATTAATAAATTTATCTTCATTAAAATCTAACTTCCTCTTGCCTTTGCTTGTTCTTGTAGCCATGTGAAATTCTAAAAATTTGTAATAAAATCTGATAAATTCCAAAATCACAACATAGGAAACTCCTAAAGCAAATCTATGTAAATAAGAGCTTAAATCATCATGAAAATCACAAAATATCTTCAAAAATTCCAAATTTCAGTTCCAAGTAATGTGAGAAATTCCCAATGTGAAAATAAAAAATAATTAGTTTAAAGTGAAGCTCTTACAAAGAGAAGTCTATATCCACTCTCAAAAACATTTAAAAATGCTACAAATCCTTGATCTAGTAAGCGCTATATCCAATTTTTGCGAAAGCTAGAGGAAGAAGAAGAAGGAAATGACTAGATTTGCGGGTCCCAGGGAAAAAATTGTAATTTTAAAGGGGTTTGGCCCTTTATTTGTACTTGGGCACCGGCGGCACTGGTTTGGTCGCCAGCGGCGCTCTATTTAAATTAAAATGGCCCAATTCTTTGTATTTGGGTGCCAGCTGTGTCAGTTCAATTTTTGGGTCTGAAAATTTTTTGTAATTTTGATCATTTCAACGTTCCGCTATCGCATCAGTAGCCTTTTTAAGCATCTATTGTATCAAGTAAGCAACTAACTAACATCAAACTTACACAAACAACACAAAACATCACTTTAATATAAAAAATCCATGCTACAAACATACCAACTTAAGCATTCACCAAATAAGTTCATCCAGCCACAGATAGTTAGCGTTAGAAACACATTACGATACTCTAACGCTGAAAACTAAGAACCAACACATTTAAGCATAGCAAGTCTAAACACATACTACAAAGTAAAGAAAGTTAACAATAAACACACCAAAGCATAGAAATACCAAATAATAAATACTATGCAGAGTCACTACTCCTCATTAGTCTCTGAACTATCATCTCCTCTGATATCTCCCAGAGATTGACAACGCACAAATAGATTGTAGAAGGGATGATACGGGAATTCTTCAGATGAATCCTTAGCAATAACGGCATTCCTCTTCAGCAGATTTATCAAATTTTCTTCAAATTTCCTAGTATGACCAAATTGTTCTTTCATCCTCTAATCCAAGTGATCAAATAAATCAGAGATATTATTAATAGCATTCACAAGATTTTGTACCTCTTACTCCAACTTCTTGATATTTTTCAAAATCACTCCGGAATTTTTAGGAAAGTAAGGCCTAATTGGTTGTGAACTCTGAGATAGTTGATCAGCAATGAGGTTTATATCACTCTCATATCCTATTGCCTGACAGTCATAAAGATTGGTTGGATTAATAAGCCTCCAGAGAAAAAGCACTTTTTCCAACTCTCATATGGAACTTATGACTGGCTGCAAAGAAGAAATATGGTGGAAGGATGTTCAAGCCCATATTAGATCCATGAACAGTCAATCGCAATACAGATTTCACGATCATTGTACCAATATCAATCGGCCTTTGAGATTGAATACAGTAATTTAATATAGCACTCTCCTTCGTCACTTTAAGAGACTTTGTAGAAATGAAGTAATGTCATTTCTTTGACACCGGATTTAATGATGCAGAAGAAAAACTTACATATTTGTTATCTCTAATCTCTCAATCTTCACCTTCATTTGTTAAATAGCGATAAACTTCATTCATATTGTCTCTCGTCGCATCAAAATTTGAATAATGGTAGATAGGCACATTCTCAATCATAAACAATTCATTTATCTTCAAAGGAGTGAATGGTATAAACCTACCTCGCACATAGATGAATCCTTGATTGGTCCCATGAAGATTTGCATAGAATTCTTTCACAACAGGAAAGACAACGGCGACGGTAGTGTAGCATAACACTTCACGACGTATCTACAAAATTATTTCTTCAACTCTTGTAGTAGGATTATCCAAATCTTGATTTACAAAACCTCTTTCCTTGATAATCCTCCTCTTCATCATCACCTTGTTGAATAAACGCAGCGCCTCAAAACTAACAAACTTTCGTTGATTGAAAACTCTAAATCTTGGGGTTTCTACGGAGTTGGAACCATTGGATGCGAATTGGGAAAGGAATGTTTCATATTTCTGGAGTTTGGGGAGTTAAAAGGAAGAAAATCCCGCCTAAAATCATAAGGGCTAGTAAATATAGTCTTCTCTTGATCCTCAAGAGCAATAGGTATTTGATGATAACCGGTATATCCATCCAAAAAGCAATAGTACTTGTGTCCATCAAGTCTATCCAACATTTGATCTTGAAAAGGAAGAGGAAAGTGATCTTTCCTGGAGGCGCCATTTAATTTTCTATAGTCAATACAAATTCTTCAACCATTAATTTGTCTGGTTGGTATCATTTCATTCTATTCATTCACATCAACAGTCACTCCTCCCTTCTTAGGAACACAATGAATTGGACTTACCCAAGCACTATCTGAAATTGGGTAAATAATTCCAGCATCAAGCCATTTTAAAATTTCCTTCTTATCTACTTCCTTCATCATTGAATTCAATCTCCTTTGTGGATCAGCTCTAGGTTTATTTTGTTTATCCAACAAAATTCTATATATACAGATCGAAGGACTAATTCCTTTAATATCTACTAAGGTTCAGCCAAAAGCTTTTTTATATCTTGTTAAAGTCTCCAAAAATTTATGTCCTCGATATTCATTCAAATTCGAAGATACAATGACTAGTAAGGTAGATGATACCTCTAAAAATATATATTTAAAATGATTAGGAAGAATTTTTATCTTAAGTTCTGGAGGTTTTATGATAGATGGAATTAAAATTCTATCACTACTTTCCATAGTATCCAACATTTCAAATCTTTCCTGAACATAATCTAACTCTCCATTCTCCATATAATCAAAATCATTTTCTATTTCACTTTCATCCTCACACTCCACATTTTCAAATTTTATTTTCTCTTTTAACATTTCTTTAAAATGATCATCTCTCAAATAATTGCAGATTTCCATTCTAAAGCATTCATCAACTTTTTCTATTGAGGGATATTTCATAGATTTTAGAATATTAAAGGTCACCTCTTGATCATTAACACTCATAGTTAATTTTCCCTTTTGAACATCAATCATAGCTCTCCCAGTTGCAAGGAATGGTCTTCCCAAAATAATTGAAATTTCTTTATATTCCTCCATATCTAATACAATAAAATCCACAGGAAAGATAAATTTATCCACTTTCACTAACACATCTTCCACCACACCTTTAGGATAAGTAATGGTATGATCAGCCAACTAAAGAGTCACAGATGTAGGTGAAATTTCTCTTACTCACACTCTTTTGAAAGTTGATAAAGGTATAAGATTAATACTAGCTCATATATCACATAAAGCTCTTCCAAAAAAATTTCTCACATATAACACACGAGACATTGAAACTACCAAGGTCTTTAAGTTTTTCGGGAAGCTTTTCTGAATAATTGCACTACACTCTCAACTAAGTGCAACAGTCTTGTGATCTGTGAACTTTCTTTTCTTTTTAACAATATCCTTCATAAACTTTGCATAATCAAGCATCTGCTCCAATGCTTAAAAAAAGGGAATATTTACTGTTAATTTCTTAAGAATTTCCAAAAATTTCGTAAATCTTTTATCCCTATTTTGTTCTTTCGATCTTTGAGGAAACAGAGGAGGTAGTTTTTCAATATTAATCTTCATCGGTTCTAGCGGATATTCTAAGTCTGGATATATCTTATTAGAACCTTTTTCAATATTCACCTTCTCTTTCTCAACTTCTACTTCTTTTTGCACTCTTGTTTCTAATTCCCTTCCACTCCTTAATTAAATAGCCTTAATTTGCTCCTTGTTTTGATCTTTTGGATTGATCTCAACTTTGCTGGGAAAAACTCTAGAAGGTATGTTATTAAGTATAGTGAAAATATGTCCTAATTGATTCTCAATGTTCTTAATTGCAACACCGTGAGCTTTTAATTGATTACAAGTGTTCAACATTAATTATTCAGTAGACAACTTCTTTTCCTTAAATTGTGTGTTACTATTAAAGCCAGGAGGATAAGAAGGTCTATAATTGGAATTTCCTTAATTGTTCAAATTTCCAACTGGGTTAACAGGATTGTTTCCCCATTTCGGGTTAACAATAGCATTGTTTTTATTGTTCCAGTTCAAATTCGGGTGATTCTTCCAAACGGGATTATAATAGTTTGAATAAGAATTTTTGGGTCAATTATTGATAGCATTCAAGGTCTCATATGGTGTCTGAGATTCTATTATCTGTCCTACTTAATTTTCCTCTAACACTGAGGGTGTTTGAGAATAATTCATTCTGTATTGATCTATTTTCTTCGAAAGGGCAGCAATTTGAGAGATTATCATAGTTACAGCATTAAAATCATGAATACTAGCTACTCTCTTAGGATTTACCCGTTCAGAGGGCCATTGAAAATTAATAGTAGTCATTTCTTCTATTAACAAATATGCTTCATCAAATGGTTTTGACATTAATGATCCAACAACAGCAACATCTATAATTGATCTCAAAGATCCCACTAATCAATTATAAAATCTCAATTATTAACCAATCTGGTCAAGCATGATGTGGACATTTCCTAAGAAGATCTTTAAATCTTTCCCAAGCTTCATATATTGCATTCTTTTTAAACTGACTAAAAGATGTGATATCATTTCTTAGCTTAGCAGTTTTTTATGGAGGGAAATATTTTGAGAGAAACTTTTATGAAAGTACTCCATAAGTTCTAATAGATCCAGGTGCTAATGAATTTAAACACGCCTTGGCTTTATCCCTTAATGAAAAAGAAAAAAGTCTAAGTCTAACAATGAGCATTCGACACTCCATATAATTTGAAAGTAGCATACAGTTTTAGAAAACCAGTGAGATGTAAATTAGGATCTTCATTAGGAGTTCCTCCAAATCGATTATTCTATATCATTTGGATAATAGTAGATTTAAGCTCAAATGAATTAGCAGCAACATCATGGTTTTGAATGGTTATATGCATTTCATCTGTTGTTGGATTAGCATAATCTCTTAAAGGTCTTGGTAAATTTTTATTTTTATTATGTGAGAATTTTCATATTGTTTTTATTATTTTTGAATTTTTCTAATAGTACGCTCTAACTCTGAATCGTAAGGCACTAAACCTATAGACCCAATCCTACGCATATAAAATCACACAAAACACACTAAAAAGTAAACAAGCACGCACAATTGCAAACTACAAAGTAAAGGTTTTAACAACTACAATTTTGATTAGTTGTCGTTTCTACCTTCCCTGACAACGACGCCAAAAACTTGGCTGGGATGTGCGAGCTGCCTCAACATTCGATATTCAAAAGATAGTTTCAGTTTAGTTTTACAAATAGATTAATTTAATAATTAGGCAGTCACCTGTATACGCAAGTATGTGTATCGTTCAAATAATACAGGGCTCTAGGGGAGTTCTGGTTATTGATCCCATGAGAAAGGCAGGAACTCATCAAAATATAGTGAAGATGTTGAAATCCAACACTCAATTCAGAACGCAAGTTCAAATACTATTTAATATGCTAATGCAAAGATAACAACAACTAGATTTACTACAAGTTACTTCTAAATTTTCTAAGAAAGATTAACTAACACACACACAAAGTTTTGTAATTGAAAGGTTTATATATAGAAAAGTGTCTTCCTTCTTACAATCCTTCTATGGTGAGGGATTGATATAGGTCGATAATAGAATTGCATTGTTCCAAATAGGAGTGTCGGCGTTCATAGTCGTGTCAGAGATTTTCTCGGTGTCGATGTCGATGTCATTGTTTGGAGTCGCCACTCTGTTTATCTATAATATTGCTCTACTCTTCAATAAATCTTATTTCTTTGGATCCTGTAAAAGGATCCATGGATAATAAGAAATTTGAAGAAAGTAAGGGCTAATAAGATAGAAAACAGTATAAAAGGAAAAAATGTCGGTGATAATCCCTATAAAAGAAATATCTTGAATGTCTTATCCTAGAAGTTCTATATAAGGATAAAGAAATTTTGGTAACCAGAGACTTCTAGATGTAATATCCATCCTGAGTTCTTAAATCTTTTATAGGAGCAAGCTCCTATAGTTAATTACATCTTAGACAATTTTGATTGTCTACGAAAAATTTTGATTAATGTTATTCACTTATTTTCTAAGAACTTTCAAGAAAAAGGAAAGAGATGTCAATGTTCAATCCTAGGGATAATGTGTCATACTACCCTTAAAATTTTGATTTTGTCAATGTCATTTATTATGTCCTTTTTATTTTGTTTTATTTTGATGTTTGTCATTTTATTATTGTTTTTGTAATTTGTTTGGTGGCTATACTAAAAGTTTTAGGTTTTGTGACTATCCTAAAAGTTCTATGTTTTGTTTTGTCTTGGTTCTGTTATTTTAATGTTGTTTGTTTTGTTTTATTTTGTCAATTTCATTATTTGGATGTCGTTGTGATTTTGTTTTGTTTTGTTGTCGTTTTTCCCATCTTCGGAATGTCATCCTGCAAAACAGAGTTAGTACACTCTATAACATGCAAAGAAAATCTTAATTGAATTTAATGTCGTCGTTTCATCTTGATCATTCTGCAAATCAGAGTTAGCACACCTTATAATATGCAAAGACCTAACCTACAAGAAAAAGAGTGTTAGTCAAATTTAAGAAAATTTAGATTAAAATTAAGTTATATTTCAATGTCATTTTATGTTTAATGTTGAATAGACTTAAAATCTAACAAAAAGTTAGATTTTAATATCTTAGATTTAATGACATTTGAATCTAAAAAAAGTTAAAGTCTAATGTTCATTAGACTTAAAATATAAAAAGTTTAGATTTTTAATACTTTAGATTAGATGTCGTTCAAAAATGTTACGTTTAATGTCGATTAGACTTAAAATCTAACAAAAAGTTTGATTTTATTATTTTTTATTCGATGTTATTTGAATCTAAAAGTCTTAAATTGATTAGAAGTCTAACAATTAGATTCAATGTCATTTGAATTTAATATTTTTGATTTAATCATTTAGTTAAGTTAGGTTCAATATTGGTTAAACCTAATATTTAGGTTAACTTGGGTTCAAGTTGGATTGAAATCAAGTTGAATTTTGGTTAAGTTAGGTTCAATACAAGTCAAACCCAATGTTAATGTCAAATTAGGCTCAATTTGGGTTGAACCTTAAATTTATGTTGAGCTTGATTTAGGTTCAAGGTAGATTAACTAAAGGTTTAGGTTTGACTTAAGTTCAATTTGTGTTGAACTTAAGTTAGGTCTGTCTTGGGTTTAATTTGGATTTAACATAGGTTTAGGTCAGGTTGAATCCTAAGCTTAAGTTTGACTTAAGTCTAAGATGGGTTAAACTTATGTTAGGTTGGGGTTAACACGGGTTTAACCTAAGTTTAATTTATGTTTATGTTGGATTTAATCCTAAGCTTAAGCTCAATGTGAGTTGATCCTAAGTTATGTTTAGTTTAATTTAGATTTATGTCATGTTGAACCTAAGTTAATTTTTATTTAAGTCTAATATGGGTCGGACCTAAGTTAGGTTTAGGTCTAGGTATAATTAAGCTTTAGTTGGTTAATTTTTAATTGTATACTTTAGTCTAATTTGTTAGACCTAATTAGGATTTAAGTTTGATTAAAACTTAGTTGGTTAAGGCTTAATAGTTTAATTAAGTCTAATGTGTTAGACTTAATTAGGGTTTAAGTTTGATTAAACCTTAGTTGGTTAAGGTTTAATAGTATAATTAATTCTAATGTTTTAGACTTAACTTGGGTTTAGGTTTGATTAAACCTTAGTTGGTTAAGGTTTAATAGTTTAATTAAGTCTAATGTGTTAGACTTAACTAGGGTTTATGTTTGATTAAACCTTAGTTGGTTAAGGTTTAATAGTTTAATTAATTCTAATGTGTTAGACTTAATTAGCGTTTAGGTCTGATTAAACCTTAGTCGGTTAAGGTTTAATAGTTTAATTAATTCTAATGTATTATACTTAATTAGCATTTAGGTTTGATTAAACCATTGTTGGTTAAGGTTTAATAGTTTAATTAAGTCTAATATGTTAGACTTAATTAGGGTTTAGGTTTGATTAAACCTTAGTTGGTTAAGGTTTAATAGTTTAATTAAGTCTAATGTGTTAGACTTAATCATGGTTTAGGATTAATTAGGTATAATATGGGTTAAACCTAATTAGTGTTTAATAGTTACTTAAACCTAATGCAAGGTTTCAATTGATTAATTCGGTTTAATATGGGTTAAATCTAATTAGGGTTTAAAAGTTAATTAAACCTAATTCAAGTAAGGTCTAAGTTGATTAATTAGGTTTAATGTGGGTTAGACCTAATTAGGGTTTAAGATTTACTTAAACTTAATGTAAGTAAGGTTTAAGTTGATTAATTAGGTTTAAACCTAATTAGGGTTTAATAGTTACTTAAACCTAATGCAATTAAGGTTTAAGTTGATTAATTAGGTTTAATGTGGGTTAAACCTAATTAGGGTTTAAGAGTTACCTAAACCTAATGCAAGTAAGGTTTAATTTGACTAATTAGGTTTAATGTGGTTTAAACCTAATTAGGGTTTAAGAGTTACTTAAACCTAATGTAAGTACGGTTTAAGTTGATTAATTAGGTTTAATTTGGGTTAAACCTAATTAGGGTTTAATAGTTACTTAAACCTAATGTAAGTAAGGTTTAAGTTAGATTTAATGTGGGTTAAACCTAATTAGTGTTTAAGAGTTACTTAAACCTACTGTAACTAAGGTTTAAGTTGATTAATTAGGATTAATTTGGTTTAAACCTAATTAGGGTTTAAAATTTACTTAAACTTATTGTAAGTAAGGTTTAAGTTGATTAATTAGGTTTAATGTGGGTTAAACCTAATTATAGTTTAATTTGTATTAAACCTAATGTTGTTAAGGTTTAATGATGTTTAATTAAGCCTAATGTTGTCGTAAACCTAATTAGAGGTTTGATTTATATTAAACCTTATTTAGTTAAGGTCATAATAAGGTTTAATTAAGCCTAGTGATGTCTTAAACATAATTAAGGTTTGATTTTTGTATTAAACTTAATTTAGTTAAGATTTAATGATTTTAATTAAGCATTATAATGTCTTTAAGCCTAATTATGGTTTGTCTTGGGTCTATTTGGGTTTAGACTCAATTTTGAACTATTCCAATGGAATGGACTAGGTAAGATAAGGGGGATATTTTAGGGTTTAAAATATTAACTTATAATCAATAAATTTTAGCCCTTACTTAAAAATGTCATTTTAAATTGTCTAATGGTTTAAGGATTGTCATTTTACAGTTATTGCCTGTCACCCTAAATTTCCTAACCATTTTCCAATTTAACTTCTTATTTTCTGAATTTTTATAATTATTGTTGAAAATAATTATAAAGTGTCTTGATAATTATAAAATTGTCTTAGAGGATTATTCTAGCCTATGAAAAATCAGAGAAAGTCCCTAAGGACCTAGAAATGAATCCTTGCAATTTTCATATTATTTTGTTTTATAAATAATTTTTAATATGTTAAATACTCCAGAGAGTATTTAATTATTTAAAAATAAATATAAAGAATAAAATTATAATTTTGATCTCATAATTTTTTCCTTCTAACCCTGAGCTCAGAGGTATTTTTTTCATATTTTTATGATTTTTCTTTATCAAGTTATCGAATTATGATTGAATTAAGTTTAATCTGTTTTATATTAAACCTTAACTCAAAAGAAAATTTGATGGGGTGTCACGTTTCCTCAGACCCATCGAAGACGTGTCTAGTCTGCTACGGTAACCCAAACAACGGAGCGGCCAGAATTTAATCAGAGTCATCTGATTCCAAAACAAAGAAACGGACGGCATCCGTTCATTCACTTTGATTTATCATAAACCATGGACAGTCCATGTTTTAGAGGCACGATCTCACTCAATACTTGATAGAATTGAGTGATTTTTGTCTCTACAACTTCATCTTGAAGAAATGAAGACATCCATATGGATTTGTTAGGGTTTTGAATGGGTTTGTTTCATAAAGTCTCAAAACCAAACACCATTGATGCCAAATAATCCACACCTTGGTCTCAGTCGATTTTAACTCGATTTGAATGGCTCTGAAGCTTCTTCTGGTCCTCAAAAAGCTTTTCCCCAAGTCAATTTGGATTTAAATGAGTTCTATATATGATTTTGTTCTAAAGGTGTGTCGGTGATCCACCCGATATTTATAATTACAATTATGATATGAAAATTGGCAATGGCGACAAAAACTTTTCTCCGCTATATATATATGCTTAGGATTTTGATATGAAAATTATGATTTATAATATGGATACTACGCAAGTATACGTATCGTTTATCAAGTAATATAGGACTTTCTGATTAAGCCATGAGATATCGAACCCACAGGGAAAGTAAAAAATCTTTAAAGAAATAAGAAAATTATCTTTTTACTTTTTTAATTGGCTTCTGAAAGTATGTTTTGATTTTGAAAAGTTTGATAGTTGATTTCACTTTTTAAATTTTCTTGTAAAATTCAAACAAGAAATTAAATGATAATAACTATAAACACGGTATGAAAAACACTATTAACTAGAATATATTTTTCTTTCCTTTATAAAGTAGTAATAATTATGAAAGTATTGTTGTGGAAGTATTTAAATTTGTTGTGATAAATAGAAGCAAATGCATTCTTTACCCTTACTTGGTTCTATAAAGAACATTGGTTAATTTGAAATTTTATCATTTTGAACATGGTTAGGAAGGGAAGATACCAGCTCTCACTCTAGAGTTCCTTTATTTCCCTCCACCTGGGGGCTAACTTCTCATAAAAAAATTCAAAACTTCAAACCAAATTAGGAGCTTTTAGCCTGTCACACTAAAAATCCTCTAATTTTACTCCCCTTTAAAAAATCTTCTAATATATTGCATTCAATTATATGAACTACAATTTTCACCCATATAATTGCATGTGATTCTTACTAACTTTTATGAGACAATACTGCATTGGATCTTACATAATCTCACCACAAATTTTACATCTTAACAGGCCAAATTAAGAAGTAAATAAAGTTTATAGAATCAATCTTCACAACTTCTTCCAACTTTAAACACATATACATTCCACAACAATTTTTCATGAATTACTTACTTCTTCATTTAAGAAAGAAAAAGATAAAGTAAACTACTCAGAATGCATTGAGAAAATACAAAAACACATTGATTTAAAATTAAAAACCATAAGAAAAACAAAAAACACAACAAGTATTAATTAAAAACTAAATGTAAGAACAAAAGTAAACACTTATCTGAAAATCCTCTCCACAAGACTCAGGAAGTTCCTCTGAAACCTTGACTCTTCACTGAACTACTCCTCAGAGCAGGTCTCCCAACTCCGATGACTCAAAAACAGACTTCATACTTCAATAAAAACTAAACTAAAGGAAAGAAAAGAAGTGGGAAGAAGAAGGCTTCAATCCTACCCTTTTCTCTTTTGTACTCTCTACTCCTACTCCTAAATACAATAAAAAATCTGTAAAAACTCTCTTCAAAATGCAATGGAAGAGCCCCTAATCTTTCCTAAGATACTCTTTAAAAATTAAACCAAAAGGTGCATTGGTGTCTCTTCAAAATGTGTCCATATTTGATGTATCCACCAAAGAATGCACCCCTTCATTCAAACTTGCCTCTCAAAGGAAGTTATGGAAGTTACCACCAAGAGTTACATCCCATCCCCTTTGAAATTGGTGTCAAATTCAAGTTAATCTTGATTTTTAACTATGGCGGCTAAGCGCCGGCCAAGCGGCGCTTATCCGCCTGTGCCCAAATTTTCATTTTTCATTTTTTTGCTCCAAATTTGATCCAATTTTGCTCCTTTCATCATAATCACTCATTTTCAACATACCTATAAGAAAAACACAAAATACCTTCCATTAAAGTGCAATATCATCAAAAATAGGTATAAAAATTTGCATAAAAATACTATATATTTTAGGTGTATCAAAATCCCCCAAACTTAAAATGTTACTTGTCCTCAAGTGACAGTTAATCTCATAGAAAAATTTTAACATGCAAATTATGTAATGAGTTTCTTAGGAAGATAACAAAATTTTGTTCTAGAAATGGAATAGTCAAATTTAGAAAAAATTTCAGTAATTAAGACCAACTTAAAGTTTAGAAAGTTCTTAAGGAAAGAAAAATGATAAATATATGTCTCTATCTAATTCAGAAATGATTGTAGATTCTTCAAAATAAAGGATTCAAACATTTTATTTTTGTCACTTAAAAATCTTTATTTGAAAATAATTTTACTTACTATGTTATAACCTTAAGCTTTAGATTTTCTCTGAACTTATATGTTAAACTTTGGGTATGGAATCAATTTTTGATTAGGCCCTTAAATCCTCAAGCTTCTCCTCCCTTTTACATACTATTTTTCACTTTTTATTTTTCTTTTTCTTTGCTTTTTCTTTTTCTTTTTTTCTTTTTCTTTTTTTTTTTCTTTTTCTAAGGCAAGGATTATTGTATCTGGATAGGCCTTTAATGATTTTGAATTCCACCCTTCCATTTAAAATAAAGGTCAAATATATATCTTTCACTTAAAAATTATAATAATAGTATTTAAAAATTATTCTTCAATAAAAGAAATTTAAGCTTTGAAGAATAAAAGTCAAATATTCTATTTGTCCAAAAATATAAAATTTCTTAATAAAGATAAATAGCTATATTTAACATCTCTTCACTAAGTAAATTTTAAATTTAAGTTTTTCATGATTACTATAAATTTTAACTAAATTCTTTTATTTATTTCTATATTCAAAATTTTTTTTCCCCTAATATAACTTCATATACATAATTGTTCTCAATCAAGAAATAAGATTTATTTTAAGTATTCTTGAAAAAAAATAAAATTTTAGGTTTTTGAATAATTTTTATTTTTAAAATTCCCCCGCAAAATTTAATTTTTATTTAAGATAAAACATTTAAGCATAAGAAATGATACATGGATGAGAATTAAAGACTAACATAACATGCTTGCAGGAATTTAAATATCCTAAATATGCAATTATAACAATTTAAACAACAGAGTAAAATGAAATTAAATTCAGTTTTTCAAAACATTTTCTTTTTATAACAAGAAAAGTAAAAATTCAAAAGACTTCTAAAGTAGTGGAGGTTTTCAAAGCAAATACACACCAACTGAAATCACACTGATACTAGATAGCACATGGTAGTGGTAGATTTTTGTAAAGTTTTTAAGCATGCAGTTTCCTAAATAGTAGCTTTTGTAGTGTTCTCTAATCTCCTAACATTTTTAGAATTAAAGTACACCCTAAAAAAACTCTAGTACAACATACACATTAAAACATTTACTACCACACACACTACGCTCAAAGTGACATATAAAACATCAATCCAACAACAATACATCTGAATATGCATAACAGATAAATAGTACAACTACAATCTGCATAATATCAGAGTTCACATCACAACACAATTAACAAACAAAATACTAGACAAAGTACACAATAACACAGCACAACAACACAACAACTAAAAAAACAACATACATCTACTCTTCATCCTCATCATCATCCTGCTTGTTCCAATCCCTGGATGGCACATAAGGTATGTAGAATGGATGAGGGGGCATCTCAGCACTCTGATCACCTCTAATCAGTCTATCCAAATAATGCTGATAATTCTCCTCATACTCATCATGTTTTACAATATATTTCTCCACATTATCCATCTTACCATCCATATCTTTCATATGCTCTCGAGTAAGACTCATTAAAATTTTTTCTTAATAAACCAATTCTGTGAATCAGTAGATGATGAAGCACGTGAAGTAGTAGAATGAGAAGTAGATGCAGCAAAAGCAGAAGCAGAAGCAGTAGAAGCCCTACCAAATCCTCCTCTCCAGCCAGATTCTGAATGTACAATGTAAGCTCCAACATTTACACTGCTGATAGGTCTCAAAGGCTGAAGTACCTCTTCCCAAGTTTTCAAATTTCACTTCAGACCGTTCACATAATGAATGAATCAGGGAAGGAAATCCCATATCTACAAGAGTGGTAGATCTGACACAATTCACAATATAATCATAAATGATCGCTCCAATATCTATAGGCTTCCCTTGCTGAATGCAATGGTTCAAAACAGCTCTTTCCCTTGTCACTTCACTAGTATGACTTGAAGACAATAGTTTAGAAGAGATATAATAATGACATGCCTTAGAAGTGGCATTTAATTTGGAAGCAATAAAATTCACTCTTCTATCATTTGTTATTTTCCATAATCCTCTTCCATCAGTCAAAAATCCCATTATCTCATCTAACTCTCCCTCCGTAGGATGAAAATTAGAATAAAAACAAAACATAGCAGTAGGCAGTTGATAGAAAGTGTTAATTACCCCAGAAGAAAAGTCCACATCATGCCCCCTAACCATCACCAAATTCTCTTCTGATGCAGGCAAATTTGCATAGAATTCTCTAACAACAGAAACAACACCAACATCGAAGAAGCAACAGTAGTTCTCCCGGTTCCTCCTAGCAATCATATCTTCAATTACTTCTTCTGGCTCACTGAACACTCTCTCAGGAATCAATTTACGTGATTGCAACACATCGACGTATCGTTCCTCAGCCCTCGCACTAACAAATTTGTCGGAATCAAACTTCGTCTTTCCTCTCGCGTGCTTTGACTTTGGATCCATCTCTAAAAATTCACGAAAAATTTACCATAAATTCCAAAATCAAACTAAACTTGCTAAATAATCATTCAAATGATGTTTCCACTAAATCCAAGAAATTTCTCAAGTTTTTCCTCAAATTTTCACCATGAATAGTGATTTTAAGATTTTCCAAAATGTACTCAAAATATATGGTGAAAATCAAAAATTTTTACATAGGAGTAGTGTTTTTACCTTAAGGAATCCAAATTTTCAAATTTTTATTGAGATCGGCTCTTAAATGGTCTAAATCGAGGATGCCCTAGACTCTCTCTCTAGTGAAAATGATGAGTTGAAGATGAACAGGGGAGTTAAAATGGCGATTTATGGATGGGAACCAATTTTCGCGAACTGGCACCTAAGCTCGAACCCATCGGCGCTTAGCCGCGAAATCTGGCGCTTAAGCGCCGGCACTCTGGCGCTTAGCCGCCAATACCCAGACTTTCACAATTAAGGTATATGCTTTATACCACTTCATTAATCACCCTTAATCTCTTCAAAATAATTATCTCTTCCCTATAAACATATAAAAAAAACATACTTAATTCCACTCTTCATTAGGTGGATTATATCCAGGACCGCTATTATTCTCATTTGACCCTTCTGGAATATAAATCTGATAGAACGTGCGATAATTGTTGATTCTTATATCTTCTTCAATCCATTTGTTTTTCAAAAACATCGCCTTATCCGCTTCTTCCACGTATCTTGAATGACTGAATTGCATCTTGAGTTGTCATCCCATGTGCTCCAAATGTAAGTTAGTTTCATTGATCTTTGCTTCCATTGAAGTCACTCGGGCTTCAATTTTTGCAATCATTTCTGAAATCCCTTGAATACTAACAGCGAGAAATCAATTGAGTAACTCTTTAGCACTGTCACTAATGAACTTACTCTTTTCAGAATCTTGTTTCTTCTTAATCACATTTTCCCAGGAAGACATGATGTACTCAAAATACTCTTCTTAAGATTTAGAAATGAAAATAGGACTTGGGGTAAGTGTTTCTCTTAAATCAGGTTCTTTTTATAGACTTAGGAAGTGCTAAAACTACCCCAAGACATTTTAAAACTCCAAAATAACGTCCAAAACCTCTTCCCCACGATCTAGGCTTCTAGAATCTCATTTTTCACGTTTTTTGTAACTCCGGCGCCTATGCGCCAACTAGGTGGCGCTTAGCCGCCAGTGCTCAATTTAGCACAGGTCTGCCAAATGTCCAAATTTTCATTCTGACTCCTCTAATTCATCAAATAAGGTTAAATAAACTCTATTTAGTTTAAAAACTCTAAATTACTACCACTAAAAACATAAAAACAAACCAAAAAAAGTAAACAAAGCACACAAAACAAACATAAAGCAAATCACACCGATAATTATGGGTTATCTCCCACAAAGCTCTTGGTTTAACATCTTCAGCCTGACAAACCCAGAACACATTCTGAGTGACCCAACATCAGATTCTAATCAGACTTAGATTGCTCGACTGAAAAATATGGTTTAAGTCTATTTCCATTAACTTTAAATATTTTTCTAATCTTAAAATCATGAATATCCACAGCTTCATAGGAATAAACTTTCATCACAATAAAAGTACCCATCCACCTGGACTTAAGTTTTCCAGAAAAAATTCTCAATCTGGCATTATACAGCAAAACTTTCTATCCTGGCACAAAATTTTTAGTAATAATCTTCTGATCATGCCATAACTTCATCTTTCCCTCATAAATCTTAGCACTTACATAAGATTTTTTCCTTATCTCTTTAAGCTCATTTAATTGCAATAATCTCTTCTCAGAAGCATCTTTCAAATTATAATTGAGCTCTTTAATAGCCCAAAATGCTTTATGCTCAAGTTCAATAGGTAAATGACAAGCTTTTCCAAAAATCAGCTTATATGGGGACATTTCTATAGGGTTCTGTAGGCAGTCCTATAGGCCCATAAAGCGTAATCCAGTTTGATTAACCAATCCTTTCTATTTGGATTAACAGTCTTTTCCAATATTCTTTTAATTTCACGATTGGATAATTCAACCAAACCACTTGTCTGCAGATAATAAGAAGTAGCAATGCGATGATTAATATGATATTTCTTTGCTAACTTTCTAATAATTGCATTTCTAAAATGACTTTCCCCATTAGCTATGATTACTCTTGGTATTCCAAATCTGTAAAATATATTCTTCACCAAAAACTTTGCAACACTTTGAGCATCACATCGAGGTAAAGCAATAGCTTCAATCCATTTGGAAACATAGTCTACTGCCATCAAAATATAAACATTTTTGAAAGATGGTGTAAATGGTCCCATAAAATTGAATCCCCAAACATCAAGTATTTCAACTTCCAACATATAATGGAGGGGCATCTCATTTCTCCAAGAAATATTGCCTACACGCTGACATTTATCACAATTTTTAATATAAACATTCACATCCTTAAAAATTGTAGGCCAATAAAATCCATATTGTAAGATTTTATATGTAGTTTTATCACTTCCAAAATGTCCTCCATAATCAGAATCATGACATTTTTAAATAATTTCGTAAGTCTCTTCCAAAGGTACACATCTTCAAATTATAAGATCCTTTCCTTGTTGATATAAAAATGGGTCATCCCAAAAATAAGTCTTAGCATCAGACAGAAATTTCTTCTTTACCTGATATGTCAAACCATAGGGTATAATATCACTGACAATAAAATTTACTATGTCTGCATACCACGGAACACGCCACTCATTAACTGTGAACAATTTTTCATCAGGAAAATGTTCATTAATTTCTTCAACATCACAGAGAGATTTTTCAATTTCAAGCCTGGACAAATGATCAGCAATTTGATTTTCAGAACCCTTTCTATCTACTATCTCAAAGTCAAATTCTTGCAAAAGAAGAATCCATCTTATCAGTCTCGGTTTAGCATCTTTTTTCTTCATTAAGTATTTGATAGCAAAATAATCAGTATGCACAACACATTTAGTTCCAATTAAATATGATCGAAATTTATCAAAGGCAAATACTATAACTAATATCTCTTTCTCAGTAGTGGTATAATTAATTTGGGCTTCATTAAGAGTTTTACTAGCATAATAAATAACTTTGAAAATCTTATCATATTTCTGACCCAAAACAGCACCAATAGCATAATCACTAGCATCACACATTAATTCAAAAAGTTTTTCCCAATTTGGTGAAATTATTATAGGTGCAGTGTTTAATTTTTCTTTTAATGTTTCAAAGGCTTTAAGGCAATCTTCATCAAAATAAAAAATGCATCCTTTCTGAGTAAACGGCATAAAGGTTTTGTAATCTTTGAAAAGTCTTTGATGTAGTGCCTGTAGAATCCAGCATGTCCTAAAAAACTTCTAATTCCCCTTACATTGGTTGGGCAAGGTAAATTAGATATAACTTGAATTTTTGCAGGTTCTACCTCCAAAACATTTTTCTGAAATCCGATGTCCCAAAACAATTCCTCCTGCTACCATAAATTTGCATTTTCCCAGTTAAGGACTAAATTAGTTTCTTCACAGTGTTTTAGAACCTTGATCAATGTTCTAAACAAGATTCAAACAAATTTCCAAACACTAAAAAGTCATCCATAAAAACATCAATCCCTTTTTCAATTAAATCACAAAAAATAGCCATCATACATCTTTGAAATGTAGCAGGGGCATTACATAAACCAAAGGGCATTCTTCTAAAAGCAAACGTACCATAAGGACTGGTAAATGTAGTTTTCTCTTGATCCTCAGGAGAAATTTGAATTTGGTGGTAAACAGTATATCCATCTAAAAAATAAAAGTATTTATGCCCAGCCATTCTATCCAACATTTGATCCAGAAATGGGAGTGGAAAGTGATCTTTCCTTGTGGCAATATTTAATTTTCTATAATCAATGCATATTCGCCACCTTATAACTTGTCTTGTTGGTGTTATTTCATTCTTTTCATTAACAGTCATAGTTAATCCACCTTTCTTAGGAACACAGTGAATAGGACTAACTCATGCACTATCTGAAATAGGTTATATAATTCCAACATCCAACCATTTTAAAATTTCTTTCTTAACAACGTCTTTCATGATAGGATTTAATCTCCTTTGGGGATCAGCCTGCGGTTTGCAATTATTTTCCATAAGAATTCTGTGCATATAAATTGAATGACTAATTCATGTAATATCATCAATTGTCCATCCAAAGGCTTTCTTGTGCTTCTTCAAAATTTCAAGCAAACTCTCTTCTTCTTTTTCAGTTAATTGAGAGGAAATTATAACTGGCAAGGTTGAGGATTCACCTAGAAAAACATACTTCAATTTATCAGGAAGCATTTTTAACTCAAGTTCAGGAGGTTTTTCAATTGATGGACCATAAGATCCATCTTTTTCAGTCAAATCCAACAATTCAAAACTTTCATGAACATACTTTAAATCTTCCTCTTGAAAATCCTTAGAATCAAGTAACTACTCTTCTTGCTTATGTTCCAATTCTTCCCTTTTAGATTTCTCTTCATAATTTGACTTGAAATGACATTCACTTAAATATTTGATATCATCCATCCTATAACATTCATCTTCTTTACCTCTATCAGGATATTTCATGGATTTTAAAATACTAAATGTAACAGTCTGATCATTAACCCTCATCGTTAATTCCCCTTTTTGTACATCTATCATGGCTCAGCCTGTAGCTAGGAAAGATCTTCCTAAAATTATAGGTATCTCTTTGTCTTCCTCCATATCTAACACAATGAAATCAACAAGAAAAATAAATTGATCCACTTTAACCAAACATCTTCTATAACTCCTTTAGGATATGTGATCGAATGATCTACTAATTTCAGAGTTATAGTAGTTGGGGTTATTTCTCCTAGTCCCAGTCTTTTGAATATTGATAGAGGCATAAGGTTAATGCTTGCACCCAAATCACATAAAGCTTTTCCATAGAATCTGTCTCTGATTGTACATGGAATTGTGAAACTATCAGGATCTTTAAGCTTTTCAGGAAGCTTTTTCTGATTTATTGCACTGCACTCCTCACAAAGTGCAACAGTCTCATTATCTTCAAAGTTCCTTTTCTTGTTAAGAATATCCTTCATAAATTTCGCATAGCTTGGCATTTGTTCTAAGGCTTCAGCAAATGGAATATTAATAGTAAGCTTCTTAAATATCTCTAAGAATTTTGAAAATTACTTATCCAACTTTTTTGACGAAGTCTCTGAGGAAATGGAGGTGGTGGTTTTTCTAAATCAACCTTAGGTGGAGAAACAGGTCTTTCTAAACCTTTCGGAGCGTCCTCTTTTGGTTCTTTAATATCTTCTTTCTCTACTTCAGTTTCTTTTAGAACTCTATCTTCCAATTCTCTCCCACTTCTCAGTTGAATTGTTTTTACTTGTTCTTTATTCTTTTCTCTTGGATTTACTTCAGTATTACTTGGCAGCATTTCTTGGGATCTATTACTTAAGGCATTTGCAATTTGTCCCAATTGATTTTCAATATTTCTTATGGTTGCTCCTTGAATTTGTAATTGATTTCCCATATGTGACACCACTTCTTTAATAGACAACTTCTTCTCCTTTAATTGTAAAGCATTGTTATAACCTGAAGGATAAGTTAATCTTTTTTTATTATTATTTTCTTGGTTGTTCCAATTCCCCAATGGGCTTACTTGGTGGTTCCCCCTTTGTTGATTAACACCACCCTGATTATTGGTATTCCAGTTAAAATTTGGATGATTCTTCCAACCTGGGTTATAATAATCGGAATATGGGTTGTTGGACTTAATTATAGTATTTACAGTATCTGGTGAAGAATAAGAATCAACCATTTTGCCTAATGAATTTATTTCAATCATGGAATGTGGCTGAGAAAAATTCATCATAAATTTGTATATCTTCCTTGAAACAGCAACAACTTGATTTGCTAACATTGTAAAAGCATCATTTTCAAAAACACTGGCTATCTTTTTAGGATTTAAACTTTCAGAAGACCATTGAAATTATTAGTATTCATTTATTCAATTAAAGCATAAGCATCAGAAAATGGTTTAGACATTAATGATCCACACGCAACAACATCAATGATCGATCTAAGAGATCCAACTAATCCATTATAAAAAGTTTTAATTATTAACCAATCTGGTATCGAATGATGTGGACATTTCCTGAGGAGATCTTTAAATCTTTACCATGCTTCATATATTGATTCCCCTTCAAACTGAAAAAAAGATGTAATATCATTTCTCAACTTAGCGATCTTAGATGGTGGAAAATATTTAGCAAGGAATTTTTGTGACAGTTCACCCTAAGTTCTAATTGATCCAGGTGCTAACGAATGTAACCATATTTTAGCTTTATCCCTTAGTGAGAAAGGAAAAAGTCTAAGTCTAATAGCATCATCCGAAACACCATCATATTTATAAGTAGCACACAACTCTAGAAATTTAGCAAGATGCAAATTAGGATCTTCAATTGTTGCTCCCCCAAACTGATTATTAGACACCATTTGGATAATAACAGGTTTAAGCTCAAAAGAATTAGCAGCTACAGCAGGGTTTTAAATACTACCACGAAGTTCATCCACTGTAGGGTTAACATAAATTCTTAAAGGTCTTAATTCTTGATGGATGCCAACATTTTGATCTTGATGATTAGTCATTTCTTGCATATTTTTATCTTTTTTTGTATTTTAATTTTTTTTATTTTTCTAATAGTTCTTTCTAATTTGAAATCGTAAGGCACTAGTCCCTCAAAACCTGAACTATGCATAAAACAATAAAACAAAACAAAACACAACACACTAACAAAAACAATGAAAAGTAAAAATTTAAAATTTCTTAGTTTTCTTTAAAATGTAATTTTGATTAATTTCTTTCCCCGGTAATGGCGCCAAAAACTTGATCCACCCGATATTTATACTTACAATTATGATATGAAAAATGGCAATGGCTACAAAAAACGTTTCTCCGCTGGATATATATGCTTATGATTTTGATATGAAAATTATGATTTATAATGTGGATACTACACAAGTATACATATCATTTATCAAGTAATGTAGGACTTTCTGATTAAGCCT
Organism: Papilionanthe hookeriana x Papilionanthe teres; assembly: GCA_022702705.1. Lineage (NCBI taxonomy): Eukaryota > Viridiplantae > Streptophyta > Magnoliopsida > Asparagales > Orchidaceae > Papilionanthe > Papilionanthe hookeriana x Papilionanthe teres. Next base: position 10,925,719 of record CM040425.1, on the reverse strand, counting down.
CGAGATATCGAACCCACAGGGAAAGTGAAAAATCTTTAAAGAAATAAGAAAATTATCTTTTTACTTTTTTAATTGGCTTTTGAAAGTATGTTTTGATTTTGAAATGTTTGATAATTGATTTCACTCTTTAAATTTTCTTGCAAAAGTCAAATAAGAAATTAAAATGATAATAACTATAAACACAATATGAAAAATACTATTAACTAGAATATCTTTTTCTCTCCTTTTTAAAGCAGTAATAATTATGAAATTATTTCTGTGGATGTATTTAAATTTGTTGTAATAAATAGAAGCAAATGTATTCTTTACCCTTACTTGGTTCTATAAAGAACATTAGTTAATTTGAAATTTTATCATTTTGAACATGGTTAGGCAGGGAAGATACCATCTCTCACTCTAGAGTTCCCTCATTTCCCTCCACCTAGGGGCTAACATCTCATAACAAAATTCAAACTTTAAACCAAATTAGGGGCTTTTAGCTTGTCACACTAAAAATCCTCTAATTTTACTCCCCTTTAAAACATCTTCTAATATATTGCATTCAATTATATGAACTACAATTTTCACCCATATAATTGCATGTGATTCTTACTAAATTTTATGAGACAATACCGCATTGGATCTTACATAATCTCACCACAAATTTTACATCTTAACAGGCCAAATTAAGAAGTAAATAAAGTTTATAGAATCAATCTTCACAACTTTTTCCAACTTTAAACACATATACATTCCACAACAATTTTTCATGAATTACTTACTTCTTCATTTAAGAAAGAAAAAGATAAAGTAAACTACTCAGAATGCATTGAGCAAATACAAAAACACATTGATTTGAAATTAAAAACCTTAAGAAAAACAACAAACACAATAAGTATTAATTAAAAACTAAATGTAAGAACAAAAGTAAACACTTATCTGAAAATCCTCTCCACAAGACTTAGGAAGTTCCTCTGAAACCTTGACTCTTCACTAAACTACTCCTCAGAGCAGGTCTCCCAACTCTGATGACTCAGAAATAGACTTCAGACTTCAATAAAAACTAAACTAAAGAAAAGAAAAAAAGTAGGAAGAAGAAGGCTTCAATCCTACCCTTTTCTCTTTTCTACTCTCTACTCCTACTCCTAAATACAATAAAAAATTGTAAAAACTCTATTCAAAATGTAATGGAAGAGCCCCTAATCTTTCCTAAGACTCTCTTTACAAAATTAACCAAAAGGTGCCTTGGTGTCTCTTCAAAAAGTGTTCATATTCGATGTATCCACCAAAGAATGCACCCCTTCATTCAAACTTGCCACCTAAAGGAAGTTATGGAAGTTACCACAAAGAGTTGCATCCCATCCACTTTGAAAATGGAACCAAATTCAAGTTAATCTCGATTTTTAACTGTGGCGGCTAAGCACCGGCCCAGCGGCGCTTAGCCGCTAGTGCCCAAATTTTCATTTTTCATTTTTTTTGCCCTAGACTTGATCCAATTTTGCTCCTTTCATCATAATCACTCATTTTCATCATACCTACAGGAAAAATATAAAATACCTTCCATTAAAGTGCAATATCATCAAAAATAGGTATAAAAATGTGCATAAAAAATATTATATATTTTAGGTGTATCAGTCGGTTTGAGGGGAGATGATTAAAAAATGGGTTAGAGGCTATGAGGATGGCCAATTTCGATTGGGCTCACCCTTGTTCAGTCCCTAGATAAATTTAGGTCAGTTAATTTGAAGTTTTGGAAGGTTTGGTTTCACACTCCTATTTTGTCCTATTTTTTGTCCTTTTTGGTTAGCCAAATTGAGGGGATTTAGTGGGCTTTGTGGCTTGATTTCATGTGGGATCAATTTCCTAGGCATTGGGCAGTGTCTAGGGTTTTCCAATTTCTTCTCCTCCTCTTCCAAGCTCTCATGTTTGCTCTATTTATAGCCATGGCAATGGCCTTTGCTAAGCTTAGCATGGCTTTGGTTCATTTGGGGGAGTTGCTAACTTCCCCATTAAGGCTTAGAGATAAGATTTCAGCTGTTAGGATTATACATTGGGGTTTTTTAAGCTTAGCCATCGTGAATTTAACCATGTTGAAGAGGGATGATGCTATCTTAGTTTTCTCATGGCTTTCTTCTATTGGTTTGATTAGGAGGTGAATATTCAAGTGCTTTGGATCAGCCTTCCCCATATGAATTCTATGGATCATTTAATGTATGTAAAGGGGGGTGACACATAAGCTCGTTACTCACTTCATGCATGCATTGGTTATGATTGCATCTTGCCATGGTAAAGGATTCATTAAAGTCATGTTTGATCCTTATTGGAGATTCTTGGAGGTGGCTAAGATAGCATTTGATATGGCTGACCAACTCATCTTGAGGAAGGAGTTGATTCATACTTTAAAATGAGGAAATTTTGCCATCTCAAATCCCTCACCATGATGAGGTTTAATCATGATTAATATGATGTGGCATGGGATGGATTCATTTGTAATGGGTCATATGTGTTGTGTCTAACCCATTTGAGGTCACCCATGATGTCATTAATGAGTTTGGAAATTTGAATCATTTATTATGTCATAAATGGTGTCATATGTCCAAATATCATTTTTATGGCTTTTTAATTGTATTTCCATTTTTAATTAATTATGTAATTAATTAAAAATATTACAAATTATAATATTAACCAATAAACTGATTAAAAAAATTTTGGAATTAATTATTTAATTAATTTTATTAATTTTTGTACAAAATAAGGTATTTTGAACAAATTTGACTAATATTAACTAGGATTGACCATAGTTGACCCAGGTTGACCTATTCTAGTCCAAGGGTGACGCATTTTGACTTTTCTAACCTTGTCATTAGTTGATTAGTCATAAAGTCCAAGGGTTTTAAATTTTTGAGTGGGTTTGATCATGATGACCTTTTTTAGGGTTTATGTCAAACCAAAAGTCAATGTATTGACTTTTGAGTTTTACCTTGGTCTCCTTAGCCAATGTCAAGTTGATTACGTTAATGTCTGGCCAATGATGTCAATGTGATAATCTTTTTGGGTTAACCATTGATCCATGAAAAAAAGTACCTATTTTAAATGTGCATTTCATGCCCACTTTATGCACATTTTTAAAGATATTAGGAATTTTGCATATTTTTGTCTTCAAGTATAAAATTATGATTTTAGAGAAAATGAAGCAAAAACTATGCAATTTTGAGCCAAAATGAGCAAGAAAAACAAATTCTAACTTAGCACATATTGATATGTCTTTCTTTGCTTAATATCTTTTATATTTCTCACTTGTTTTTGAATGAAATTATACTTTTGAGAGAGGTTATTTTTATCTCTATCTTGTAGGTGAAGATGTTAGGAACGCAACGCAACTGAAATGGGGCGAAACGGAGTTGAAATGAAGCCAAACGGAGCAAAACGGTGGAGCTGCGCACATGGTGGCGCCTAGGCGCCAGTGACGACGAGAAAACGGCGCCTAGGCGCCAGAATCATCCAGAAACGGTTATGTGACGGATTTTTGATGACTTTGGGAGTTATTTTGACGGTGTTAAGTAGTTTCTAGGCCTTCTAGAAGCCTGAAAGTTATTCCTAATATATAGGACATGTGATACAATGTATTTGGACACATTGGAACGGTTTTAATCGCGAAGAGGTGCGACCCAGAGTGAAGGGGTGCGAAGACTTGGTCAACGACTCCGGCGCCTAGGCGCCAGACACACCTTCTAGAAGATTCATTGAACATGAACACATTTTGAAGAGGTGCTTTAAGGCAACTCTTGAAGCCTATAAATAGGAGGCCACACCTTCAGAGAAAAGCAACTATAGAGCCTCTCTCTTTTCTCTCTCTCTCCTCTCTTTCTCCTCTCTCTCTCTCTCTCTCTCTCTCTCTCTCTCTCTCTTTCCCCTTAGTCAATTAGAGTTATTAAGATGTAGATTTATACATCTTATGGAGAGATTGGTGATGGATTTTGAGATATTTATGTAAGGGATATACGTGCGTCGCATGGATCGGTGGGAAACTTTGGTGGAGAGATCTTCTTTTTTCCTTCAGAGGAAAAAGCTAAGTATTGTGTTCTTCATTCTCTTGTAATTGTTGTAAACACTTTCTAGTGAATTTCTTTATTTTAAACCATGTTTTCTGTCGTGAATTATCCATGTTTCGTAAGTGATTTTCTTTACTCTTTCTTTTAATATGAAGTAGTGGCATGCGTAGGAAAATCATTTTTATGATAGATTTATCTATTAGATGCTTCTAGGTGACAGATAGTTGCATAAATATAATAGAATACTAATGAAATAAGTTCCATGTTGATAATTAATTTATTATATAGTTCTATCAATTCTTTTACTTCTTATGCCATTATTTTCCTTTACTTTTATTTTGTAATGAAATAGATGCATGATTAAGAATTAAGATTTGCTTAGATATTCTCTTATTAAATTATGGTGATGATATTCATATTGGATCTTCATTTACTTTACAAATTGATCACTTGTATTGTTAAAACCTGTTGAAGAATTCTGAGACCTAGAAGGAGATGAATTCTTAACTAGTAGATATCACATGAACCCTTGGGTAGTCGAAGGCCTTGTGCGGGTTATTCAAGGTGAAGTGCAAATAAATAGGGAGATATTGTTTATTGGGCTCAGAATTGATTAGCTTTTAGAGTGACAGACTAAATTCTAATAATTTGATCTATAGAAAGGGAACGAGTCACTGGTAGGGCCGACCATAGCCACCCTTGGACATCTAGTAGTGTTAGCCTAGATTAACCCATTCTACTAATAAAACATCCTGAAACGATCTATAGATTAGCCAATGTTCTTTATGCCTGGACCAAAGGGTAAAGAATAAGAATGCTTCTATTTGGCACTACTACATTAATTCTAAGCATATCTTTCTTACACATTATCTATGTAATTGCAAGAGAAAGGTAATTTTTAATATCTCAAATTTCTCCAAACCAATTTATCCATAAGTTATCTTTTTATTTAAGAATTTAATTTAGGATTAGTTATTAGAAAACTCATTTTAATCGACATTCCAAATTTAGGTCTTATAGAAATATACTGGAATTAGCCTAAAAAATTTCTTACCTCGCTTCTCTGTGGGATCGATACTGGGGTTATAAAAGAAAACCCTATATTACTTGAAACGATACGTATACTTACGTAGTACCCCTAGTGTGTAAAATATTTTCTAAAATTTTACAACATTTTGATTTTATACACTAGCCGCTATTTATAAATTGGGTCAAGTTTTTGGCCATCTTTTGGAAGCGAATATTACTGCGTTATTGCGGGTCGGGTCAACCATTTTCACGAATTTTTGTCTTTTTAGGTCAGAGTCTGACCAATTATATCAATGTGATGGTCTTTAGTTCATGAGTTGATAATATTGTCCAGTTTTGACCTTTTAGGTCAAAAGTTGATCATTTAAGTGTTATCAGGTTAAAATTGACCAATTTGACCAAAGTTAACTTTTTGAGTCAAAGGTTGACTTGTTGGGTCAATGGGGTAGTCATTGGGTCAATAATTGACCAGTTTTACCAAAGTTGACCCTTTGGGTCAAAATTTGACTCGTTGGGTCCTCAGTTGATCAAATCAGGGTTTGTCATTGTTGATTTTATCATTTAAGAATATCATTAAAATTTAGGTTAAAAAGGCTTTATTAGGGTTTACCCTAGTCATTAGGGTTTAGTGAGTATCATCGAGATTTAGGGAGTTAAAATTGGTAGATTCCCTGCCTCAACATGTATTATAAATGATCCTCAGAAAAGTGCAGTCAACAAGGAGCATTCATATTCTTTACCCTCGTCAGAGTACCCGCTCTTCCAAGTCATGTAATGAACATTAGAAAATCCTAGGCATAGTCACTAAATCTGTGGTTAGGCTGGGAAGAAACTGGCTCTCACTTCAGAGCTCCAACTTCCCTTCTCCTGAAGGCTAACCCTTTCCTTTAGTTGCCAAACTTTAGGATCAAATCAGGGATTTCAGCCTGTCGCCTAAAACCTCCAATTCGACACCTATTAAATCAAATTTCCCTATCTATTTGCACTTAATTCCCGTGAACTATGCAACCCATTAAATGGATTCTCCACTATTGTTGTAGAACACTTAGTCCTTTCGGATTGGATGTTTCAAACCAAATTTTAACAATTCAATTGACCAAATTGAAAGGTAAATGAAGTTTAAAATGAAAAACCATCAAAATTTCTTTTACATTTTTATGGCACATCAAATCTACATCAACTTTTTACCACATCTCATTGCAAGAAAAAGACAAAGAAATCTACTCAGAACTTATGAGGAAGATACAACAAAACATGGATTTTATATAAAGCAAAGTCATACAGACGACAAAAGTAAATACAACTTATCTTTTTCTCTTCCCCAAGCAAATCTCTTGTAGGTTCTTTAAATAATTTTCTCTCTTCTCTTCAAAACTCAATTATCTCTTTAGGATGGTAAGGAACAGGTAATCTCTCACTTTACTCCTCCTATACTCCTTAGAGAAGAATCCCTCATAATACAAGACTTCTACACACTTTCCTCACACTTACTACAAACCCTAACACACTCTCTTCACTATTAAAGACTTCTCTCCCTCTCCTCTCTCACATACACCACCAAAAGTGGCATCCAAAATAGTCTAAAATAAGTTAGAAATGAATTCACCAAGAATTTCCTCAAGCAACCCTTCCAAAAGTTGACCAAATATGTTGAATTTGACTTGAACCGTCATTGGGCACCGTCGGCACTAGATCGGGCGCCGACGGTGCTAGATCGCCAATTAATTGTTTAAACTCTCTGGAATAGCACGCTTGTAGCTTCCATTTTCTTCATTTTGCTCCTTTTTGCTCCAAATCCATTCCTTTTCAGTTCCTTTTGCTCCAATCACCTAAAATCATTATACCTACAGCAAAACATGAAATATACCTTCCTTTAAAGTGCAATATCATCAAAAATGAGTTAAATTATATAGCAAAAACCTAATGTATTTTTGTTGCATCAATACTCTTCAAAATATGGTTTTAATCTATGCCCATTAACTTTAAATTTTTTTTAGTTTTAGGATCCTCAATATCAATAGCTCCAAAAGGATAAACTTTTATAACAGTTTGAGTTCCTATCCACCTAGACTTTAGTTTTCCAGGAAAAAATTTTAATCTCGTATTGTATAGCAAAAATTCTTGTCTAGTTTCAAATTTCTTTCTTATAATCATCTGATCATGCCATAATTTTATTTTCTCTTTATAAATTATGTCATTATCATAAGATTCATTTCTAATTTCTTACAATTCATTTAACTACACTAATCTTTTTCTCGCCTGCATTCTTTAAATTGAAATTTAACTCTTTTATCGCCCAATATGCTTTATGTTCCAATTCTACAGGTAAGTGGCAAGTCTTTCTAAACATTAGTCTATAAGGAGACATTCCTATAGAGGTCTTGTAAGCAGTCCTATATGCCTATAATGCAGTATCTAATCTAACAGACCACTCTAATTTGTGAAGATTTACAGTATTCTGTAAAATTCATTTAATTTCACGATTAGACACTTCTGCTAAACCACTAGTTTAAGGATGATAAGCAATAGAGATTCTATGAAAAATATTATATTTTCTAACCGATCTCTGAATCATATTATTCCTAAAATCAGATCCACCATCATTAATGATCACTCTCGGCATTCCATAACTTGTAAAAAAAATTTTATTAAGAATTTTGAAACACTTGGAGCATCACATCTAGGTAAAGCAATTGCTTTGATCCATTTTGAGACACTGTGAACAGCAACCAATATATATAAATTTCCAAATGAATGAGTAAATAGTCCCATAAAATCCAATCCCTAAACACCAAAGATTTCAACTTCCAATGTAAAATTTAGAGGCATTTCAATTCTTCTAGAAATATTACCTACTCTCTAACATCGATCACATGATTTAATATATCTCTAAACATCCTTAAAAAGGGTAGGCCAATAAAATCTAGATTTCAAAATATTATGTGCAGTTTTATTAGTTCCAAAATGTCCTCCAAATTCTGAATCATGACATCTCTGAATTATTGGTTCAGTCTCTTCATAAGGCACACATCTTCTAATAATAAGATCCATACATTGTTTATATAGATATGGTTCATCCCAAAAGTAAAATTGAGCATCATATAAAAATTTCTTTTGTTTTTGTGTTATTAATTCAGGTGGCATAATATTACTCACAATATAATTCATAATATCAGCATACCAAGGTAAATTTATTTCCTTAATATTATAAAGTTGTTCATCAGGGAAAGTTTATGTAATTTCCTTCTCAAATTCAGATAGTTTATATTGTTCCATTCTAGACAAATGATTAGTTATTTGATTATCAATTCCTTTTCTATAAACTATCACAAAGTCAAATTCTTGCTTAAAAGTATCCATATGATTAATCTTGGTTTGGCATCCTTCTTTTGCATTAAATATTTGATAGCTGAATGATCCGTATGCACTATACTTTTTGTTCCTATCAAATAGGATCTAAATTTTTCAAAATCATACACAATAGCTAATAATTCTCTTTCCATGGTGGTATAACTAATTTGAGCTTTATTATAAGTTTTGCTAGCATAGTAAATAACCTTAAACATTTGTCATACAATTGCCCTAAAGCAAATTCAATCGTATAATCATTGGCATCACACATAAGTTCAAATGGTTTCTCCCAATCAGGTGGAAAAATTATAGGGGCAGTGATTAATTTTTCTTTTAATAGTTCAAATGCATTTAAATATTCTTCATTAAAATCAATTTTTTTATCTTTTTCTAAAAGTTAGCATAAAGGTTTAGTAATTTTTGAAAACTCTTTAATATAACGCCTGTAGAACTCAGCATGTTCTAAGAAACTCTTACCCCTCTCACTGTAGTAGGAGGTGGTTATTTCTCAATAATCTAAATTTTTGTAAGGTCTACTACCATAGCATGCTAAGATATTTTATGCCCAAGTACAATTCCAACTGCAACCATAAATTGACATTTTTCTTAATTTAGAACTAAATTTATTCTTTTGCAAAGCTCCAAAACATTTTCTAAATTATTTAAACATATGGAAAATGAAGCTCCAAATACAGAAAAATCATCCATAAATACTTCTATTTCATTATCAATCTGATTACTAAAAATAGACATCATACATCATTGAAATGTTGCAGGTGGATTACATAATCCCAAGGGCATTCTTCGTAAAGCAAAAGTTCTATATGGGCTAGTAAATGTAGTCTTTTCTTGATCCTCTAGAGCAATAAATATTTGGTGATAACCAGTGTATCCATCAAAAAAGTAATAGTACTTGTGCCTAGCTAGTCTATCCAACATTTGATCTTAAAAAGTAAAGGAAAGTGATCATTCCTGTTGGCGGCATTTAATTTTCTATAATCAATACAGATTTTCCAACCAGTAACTTGTCTTATTGGTATAATTTCAGTTCATTCATTCACATCAACTGTCACTCCTCCTTTCTTGGAGACACAATGAATTGGAGTTACCCAAGCATTGTCTGAAACAGGATAAATAATTCCAGCATCAAGCCATTTAAAATTTCTTTCTTACCTACATCTTTCATCATTGGATTTAGAATCCTTTGCAGATCAGCTCTAGGTTTATGTTGTTCATCTAACAAAATTATATGCATATAGATCGAAGGACTGATTCATTTAATATCAGCTAATGTCCAACCAAAAGCCTTTTTTTTCTTTTCAATGTATCTAATAATTTTTGTTATTGGTATTCATTCAAATCTGAAGGTACAATGACTTGTAAGGTAGATAATTCTCATAAAAACATATATTTCAAATGGTTAGAAAGAATTTTCATTTCAAGTTCAGGAGGTTTTAAGACAGATGGAATTAAACTTTTATCATCATTTTTTATAGTATCCATCATTTCAAATCTTTCCTGAACATAATCTAGGTCTTCGTTCTACATCTCATCAAAATCATCTTCACATTTCAAATCTTCATATTTTATTATATCTTCAAACGTTTCTTTAAAATGATCATCTCTCAAATAATCACAAATTTTCATTCGAAAGCATTCATCATGTTTTTCTGTTGAGGGATATTTCATGGATTTCAAAATATTAAATGTCACCTCTTGATCATTAACTCTCATAGCTAATTCTCCTTTTGAACATCAATCATAGCTCTTCCAGTAGCAAGGAATGGTCTTCACAAAATAATGGAAATTTATTTATCTTCCTCCGTATCTAAAATAATAAAATCCACAGGAAAGATAAATCTATCAACCTTTACTAGTACATTTTCTACAACTCCTTTAGGATAAGTAATAGAATGATCAGCTAACTGAAGAGTTACAAAAGTAGGTGAAATTTTTCCTATTCCCAATCTTTTGAAAGTTGATAAAGGCATAAGGTTAATACTAGCTCCTAAATCAAATAAGGCGCTTCCAAAAAATTTCTCGCTTATAGCACAAGGAATAGTGAAACTATCAGGGTCTTTAACTTTTTCGGGAAGTCTTTTCTGAATAATTGCACTGCACTCTCTGCTATGTGCAACAATCTCGTGATCTATGAACTTCATTTTTTTAAGAATATCCTTCATAAACTTCGCATAATCAGGCATCTGTTCTAAGGCTTCAACAAATGAATATTTTCTGTTAATTTCTTAAGGATTACTAAAAATTTTGTAAATCGGTTATCTTTATTTTATTGTTTTAATCTTTGAGTAAACAGAGGTGTTGGTTTTTCTACAGTAATTTTCATTGGTTCAAGTGGATATTCTAATTCTAAGTAAATTTTATCATTACATTTTTTCGATTTCCACCGTCTCTTTCTCAGTTTAAATTTCTTTTTACACTTTCGTTTCTAATTCATTTCCACTTCTTAATTTTATAGCCTTAATTTGTTCTTTATTTTGATCTTTTGGATTAATTTCAACATTACTAGGAAGATTTTCTAAAGGTCTATTATTAAGCGCAGTGAAAATATGTCCTAATTGATTTTTAATGTTTTTAATTGAAACTCCCTGAGTTTGTAATTAATTACCCATATTTAGAGTTAACTCTTCTGTAAACAATTTCATCTCCTTCAATTGTGGGTTACTATTAAAACCTAGAGGATAAGAAGGATTATAGTTTATGTCTCATTGGTTGTTCAAATTTCTTACTGGGTTCACTGAATTGTTTCCCCATTGCAGGTTAACAGTAGCATTGTTATTATTACTCTAGTTTAAGATTAGGTGATTCTTCCAACCGGTATTATAATAATGCAAATAAAGATTGTTGGGTCTATTATTTATATCATTCAAGGTCTCATAAGATGTTTGAGATTTTATTATCCGACCTATTGAATTTTCCTCTAACACTGGGGGTGTTTGAGAATAGTTCATTTTGTATTGATCTATATTCTTTGAAAGGGCAGTAATTTGAGAGACTAACTTGGTTATAGCATCATAATCATGAATACTAGATACTCTTTTCGTATTTACCCGTTCAGAGGGCCATTACAAATTTTTAGCAGCCATCCCTTCCATTAAAGAATATGCTTCATTATAAGATTTTGACATTAATGATCCACCAGCAGTAACTCTATAATTGATCTATGCGATCCAACTAATCCTTTATAATATGTTTGAATTATTAACCAATCTGGTAAAACATGATGTGGACATTTCCTGAGGAGATCTTTAAATCTTTCACTAGCTTCATATATTGATTCCCCTTCAAACTGACCAAAAGATGTAATATCATTACTAAGCTTAGCAATTCTTGATAAAGGAAAATATTTTGACAAAAGTTTTTGTGAAAGTTCTCCCCAATTTCTGATAGATCCAGGTGTTAATGAATTTAACCACACCTTAGCTTTATCGCTTAAAGAAAAAAGAAAAGTCTACAGTCTGACAAAGATCATTTGACACACTATCATAGTTAAATGTAGCACATAATTCCAGAAAACTAGCAAGATGTAAATTAGGATCTTCATTAGGTGTTCCTCCAAATTGATTATTTTGTACCATTTGTATAATAGCAAGTTTAAGCTTAAATGAATTAGCAACAATATCATAATTTTGAATAGTTAGGTGAATTTCATCTGCTGTTATGTTAGCATAATCTCTTAAAGGTCATGTTAGATGTTCATCTTCATTTCTTCGAGTATTTAAATTGTTTTCCATTTTGAAAGGATTTTCAAATATTTTTTTCAAATTTCTCTAATAGTACGCTCTATATATGAATCGTAAGGCACTAAACCTATGAATCTAATACTATGCATATAAAATCACACTAAACGCACTTAAAAGTAAGCAAACATAAACAATTGCAAATTATAAAGTAAAGGTTTTCAAGCACTACAAATTTGATAGTTATCGTCTTCCCGGCAATGGCGCCAAAAACATAACCAGTGCATTGTCACTAATGTAAATATTCAAAAGGTATTTTCAGTTTAGTTTCATAGTAAGACCAGTTTAATAATTAGGCAGCCACTCATATATGTAAGTATATGTATCGTTTAAGTAATACAGGTCTCTAGTAGAGTCCTAGTTATCGATCCTATTTAATGAATGTTAGAACTATTCAATTTATAGTATAGAAGTGACAATCAATACTCAATTCACAATGCAAGTTCAGAAAATATTAAAGTAGCTAGTATAACGATGACTAAAAGCTAACTTAACTAAAGTTACTTTCTAAATTTTTAGACAGTATTAACTTAACACACACGAAGTTTTGTATTGAAACTTTCAAATATAGAAAAGCATCTTTCCCCTTACAATAATACTATGATGAGTGAATGATATAGATTGATAAAATTTTGTATTGTGCCAAATAGGAGCATTCCTATTCTTTACCCTCTTCCGAGTACCCCCTCTTCAGAGTTATGTAAATAACATTGGCAAATCCTAAGCTTAATCCCTAAATCCATGGTTAGGCTGGGAAGAAACTAGCTGTCACTTCAGAGCTCCCACTTCCCTTCACTTGAAGGCTAACCCTAGCTTGAGTTACCAAACACTATGACCAAATTGGGAATTTCAGTCTGTCACCCTAAAATCTCCAATTCGACACCCATCAAACCACATTTTTAAATTTATTTGCACTCAACCCTCTTGAACTATGTAACTCATTCATGGACATTGAATGAATTCTCCACTTTTTTTATAGAACACTTAGTCCTCTCGGATAGAATGTTTCACAAGTTTTAACAATTCAATTGGCCAGATCAAAAGGTAAATGAAGTACAATCTGAAAGATCATCACAATTTCTTAACATTTAAATGGCACATCAAATCTACATCATCACTTCACCATATCTCCTTGCATGGAGAAAGACAATGAAATCTACTCAGAATTCATGAGCAAGATACGACAAAACATAAAATTTATATATATAACCAAAGTCATACAAACTACAAGAAGTAAATACAACTTATCTCAATTTCTTTCCAAAGCAAATCCCTTGAAGTTCCATTGAATCATTTTCTCTCTTCACAACAACACTCAATTCCTTCTTTAGAATAGTAAGGAAGAAGGAAACTCTCACTTTCAAGAATCCCTCACAAAACAAGACTTCCACACACTTTAACACACTTACACACTTAATCCACAAATCCTAACACACTTTACTCACACCAACAATAACTCCTCTCCCTCTATTCTCTCCTTTTCTTAGCGTCTAAGAGTTTTCTCAAGCAACCCTTCAAAAATCATCCAAATGCATTGAATTTGGCCTCCACTGACTTAAGGCACTATCGGTGCTGGATAGGGTGCCATCGGCGCTACTCTGCTGAATATTTTCTGAACTCTCAGGAATTGCACCCATTCTGGCACCGTCGGCTGATTTTGCCATTTTGTCTTTTTTTGTTTCAAATTTGTTCCTTTTTGCTTCTTTTTTCTCTAAATGTCTAAAATCATCATACCTGCAGCAAAATATGAAAAATACCTTCCTTTAAAATGCAATATCATCAAAAATTAGTATAATATAAAATACCTTCCTTTAAAATGCAATATCATCAAAAATTAGTACAATATATATATATATATATATATATATATAACATACTTTTGGTGCATTAGTCCTCTGGAGACATTTTTATTCGATTGTATCATGATGATCCATCCATAAAGAAAACTTTTGCATGTGCGGATGCTATGTCGACCATCAACTCTAGAATTGTTAAAGGAAATTCATCCCTTTTTTAAATTTTTAAAATAGACACAGACTCTAATTTGGCCATTTTTCTTCTTTACCTGCGCTACATTAGCCAACCATGTTGGGTAATTTTCTTCTCATATAAATCAGCCTCAATTAATTTCTCAACTTCAGTAATGACTTGTCGTTCATTTTCAACACAAATCTTTCTTGGAGCTTCTTTAAAAGAGATTGAAGTTTGATTTATCCCATGTTTATGGACTACAACTTCTGGAGCAAGCCAAGGCATTTTTTCATAGCTCCAGGCAAAGTAGTTGTGCGGCTTATTTTTTAGGTTGTGGTGTTTTATTTGGAAAAGGGGGTTGCCTACAGAAATTGTCGGCGAATTTTAATTTAATTTAAATAAATAATTTGAAAAGTAGTATTTGATTTTGAAAATAATTTTTAAATTTGAAAATTTTAAGATATGAAATCAAACTGATCTCACATCCCGAATAGTTTATATGAACGAGCGCCGCACTTGCAAGCCGTGTATCTATCCCGAAGAATGAGACACCGTTGCTTGATAATGAGGCTCGATTAGATAAACTAGTAAGGTTTGTGACATCCGTTTGGTCCGACGAACAAATTTTATAAGCCGACAAATTCCCTATTTAATATGAAAACATTAAACGAGGTCTATATTACCGGGTTCTTAAAATTCCCTATAAGGGCAAGCCCCTATAGTTAATTACATCTTAAGTGACGGGAATCACCTAAGAAAACTCTCGATAATAATCAGTAGTTCTGCTCTCAAGAATTTCAAAGTTTAGGTTTTCAAGGGATTGAATTTTAGAATTTCAATAAGGAATGGATCAAGTTTGGAACATTTTGTTTTGGGAATTCGAAGGAAGAAAGGTAGGAGAAATCACAGATTCGAAGTGAACTTCGGTAATTTCCCGACTATCCTATTTGTTTGGCTTGAATTTAGGAAAGTCCTAATGTTTATTTAATGTTTTGATCTTGCCAATTTTAATTAATTAGGACTTATATTAGTATGATAAAATCATACCAATAGCCTCGAAGATGTGAGGGTTTATGTCGTATCGGACGACTACCTCGGAGTCCTAAGACCGGTTAGGGCTTAATTTACATGATACGATCATGCAAATGCCTAACGAAGAGTTGAGGATTTATGTTGCATTAGGCAAGCTACCTCGAAGTCCTACGACTTGGTTATTTAATTCTAAGGAAAGTTTCTGTGAAGTAGACTCAGGTTTTGCTGATGACGATGGCCGTGCTGCCCACCATGCTCCGAGCTCCTTGTTGTTGCAGAGGTTTAGTTTTAGAAGTCATAAATCAGGAGATGAGAGAAGTGTTTGGTTTTAGAGAAAGTCTTAATTTCCATGTGTCTTTAATATTTTAATTAAAACAGGTCTTAGAGTTGATTAAACGAACCGATTAAGATCCCACGGTTCCGTCATCCCGGCATCGTTATTTTCATCGAATTCACTTAGTCCGGATGAATTTGCTAAACTCAATCGAATGAGTTCCGCACTTTCATTTAGGCCGTGGGAAATCCCGTTAGCAACACGTGGGTTACATCATCCGAGGTATTCCCGATCATTCAATGAGACGTTTTAATTTAGTTGTAGTTGTAGTTTTGTTGTTCGTTTCGTGATTAAATTTTGAGTTGTCTTATATTTTGAAATGTTGTGGCGGTGAATTTTTATCTTGTAGTGTCTTTTAATTTAGTTATGGGTTTCAGTTTTGGTTTTTGTCCTAAAGGTGTAAGTTTTCATGCAACAGTTGTTTATCATGCAAGCAAAGTAAGTGCGATGCGATTAAATAAGTTGCAATAAAGTAATTTGCAATAAAATAAAAGCGTACCTGGAGGGTCTTCCCGTCATTCCAAGCTGCACTTAAAACACGATTAGAACATTTAAGCATTTAAAGTAAGTTCCTAGGTAAAGCTAAGGGAAGGGTTATGGTTTTCTACCAAGTTCCTAATCCTATGGCTAGTCATTTCTATGACGTCTAGGTTCTTGTATTTTAGTTTAAGGACGATTTTCTTCATCAAAGAACAACTAAGTTCAATTGTTCTTATAGATATCCTATCATATTGAGGAAGTTCTTAAGACGAATCTTAAACATCTTTTCAATATTTCTAGGATTGTTTTAAGTCCAAATAAATTTAATTACACAAATGAATTAATCGTCCGAGAGTTTAAGTTTTGTTGTCTTGCTTCGGTGAACTAGGACATTTGAATATCCTATGAGTGAAGTAACACTTCTTTTAACACTCCTTCTAAGAGTTATGACATCACGAGCTTTCGAGGGCAAATGGATGTTCAAGTGAGTTGTGATTTAATTTTAGTTAATGGATTTAAGTTTGGAATAGTGTTCAAGTTGTTTTAGATTTATTTTGAATTCTTCATGTCTTAGGTGATGTTATATTTAATTTAATTTAATTTAATTTAATTTAACTTAATTTAATTTAATTTAATTTGATTTAATTTAATTTTATTTAATTTAATTTGATTTAATTTAATTTAATTTAATTTGATTTAATTTTAATTTAATTTAATTTAATTTAATTTAATTCAATTTAATTTAATTTAATTTAATTATTTAATTTAATTTAATTTTTAATTTGATTTAATTTAATTTAATTTAATGTGTTTTAATTTAATTTAATTTAATTTAATTTAATTTTTTTAATTTTAATTTAATATTTTATTTTAAAAGGGTTTGCTTTAAATAATTTAACTTTAATTTAATTTAATAATTAAATCTTTTAGCATTTTAAATCTTAAACTTGGATTATCATTTTAATTAGGAATTAAATATTATTGGGATGATTAATTTAGGGATTCTTAAATTAAAGAACAAATCTTGTCCTAATAATATCCCTATTTTAATAATTCCAATTTTATTATTCTTCCAAATTTAATTAATTATTTTAATTAAAGTTCATTTCAATTATTGTTGAATTGTTTAATAAGTTCCTACCCTTTAATTATTTAAGTTTCAATCATCCAAATCAGATTAAAATCAAATATTTTACTCTTTCATTTTATTAAGCCTAAAGTTTTAATTAAAGGTTAAAATTTTAATTACCATTTTGCCCTTCAAGCTTAATAATTCCATAACTCATTAAATTGAGCTCAAATGAATTTGAAATTTTTATGTGACTTTACTCATATGTCAATGAGGACATTAGAGGAGAAAATGTGATTTTTCTGTATTTAATTTATTTATGTAATTATTTTTGGTGGAAAATAGGGATTTCCAAGGAAAATTTAATAATATGACCAAGGGAAAGTTTCTGTCCTTAAGAAAATTATGGGACATTCCTAATGACCATAGGACCACTTGGACCAATTTTGGTGATTTTTTGAATTATAAATTATTTATTAGAATTATTTTAAGTTCTGGAGTATTAATTAATTTAAAAATAGAATATAAGTTGAAAAATGAATTTTATAATTTTTAAAATTCTCTCTGATATCAAGGATTCCAGAGAACCAAATTTTACAATTTTCTAATTTTTCTTTGCTTTATTATAATTATTTTAGTGAAAATGTTAGAAAATACATTTTTTAAATTTTAAAATTACCCTAGGGCTTTAAAATTTAATATCTCATTAAATAGACCTGAGAAAAATATTGGGTTTGTTCCTAAGTGATTAAATTTCAAAATATGACATTTTGGTGAATTTTATTATTTTTGTGATTTTTATTATTTTTTAATTATTAAAATATTAAAATAATACTAAAAAAATTAACTTTTTTAGAAAATTGAAATTTTAATTTTCTTAAATTCCCTGATATCAGAGAGGCTCCAAAACCAATTTGGTGAATTTTTGAAAGGTATTTTGAAAGTTATGAATTTTTAAAGTTTAAAATGACTAAATGGCTTAATCAACCCATTTAGTAAGGCTAACCAAGTCCAATTGACTTCAAACTTTTGTGGTGGTTTCCTCTGATCCTAAAGGTCAGTGGAGAATTGATTTCAAGTCAATTTGATGTATAGTTAGCTCTAATTAATTAGGGGTCTATTTTGGGTGTTTAAGCCAATTAGGGTTATTTTGAGTGCATTAACTCAAGTCCTATTTTTCCTAGGGTTCTCTAGTCATAAGGAACATCACCAAATTTTCCTAGAATTTATTTCACAACATGCTAATTTTTGGAATTAAAATACTCAAAACAACCACATGCATTTGAAAAATCAATAACTTTTCACAGAGATGGCCTCTGACCTTGGAAAATTCAGGGAATGTTCCCAAGTTCGAGGCTTCAAAAGCCCTATGGTCTCATGCCATGGTGAATTGTATGAATGCATGGAGAATTAAAACAATGCAGGGAGTAAATAATTAATTAAAAATAAAGTACTAGGCAAAATTAATTAATTTCTTTTCCACATTATTCTCCTCTGTTCACTGAGCAAGAGGGTATTTTTATTTTATTTTTGTGATTTTTCTACACAAAGATATGGATTTTTGAAGTTTTGGTATTTAAATAAATCAGAAAAATTTCTACTTATCCACGCGGCGCCGCGTCAACCTCGGCAGCTCCGAAGGGGTACGTGTCGCGCTGTGATTGGGCGCCGCCATCTGAGTCAGCCATCCCGGGACCCGCGGTTCACGTATCATTCCCTGGTCCGGCGCAATCCGAACCGTCCGCTTGATACACGCGCGATCCAACGGCTCTCGGTCATCGTCTACGACTGGTGTGCACCCGTGACCGTCAACCTTCTAACCCTAATTTCTCACTCGATTCTCAACGGATTTTCATGTTCTTATGCTCTATGGATTCGTCTTGAAGAGACGAACACATCCATATGGTAAACATTCATTGAAATTTATTCAAATGAAATGGAGAATCTTTGTAAGCTCGGGAAGAAGAATGAGTTCATACCTTTGCTCAGAGAAGTGAAGCTTCGATCTGAGAGTTGTGTCACCTTCGATTGGGTCCAAGTAAGCTCCGGATGAAGTCCCTTGGCTCAGTGAATTGTCTAGCTATGAAAGTGACCACGGCACGATCACAAAGCTTGGAGGCCGGAGCAACCGGGTGGCTCGGAGATGGGGCTTTCGGTGGGAAACTTCTCCTCTTGGTCCGGTGAAGGTGTAGGACCAATCAATTTGGGGATTGGCTCACCGTGAAGAAGTGTCCTGGTTTTGGGCTAAAGTTCGAGCTCAAAATTGGGCTCGGCTCGGAGGGAATTGGGGCCGGAATTCGAGTGGGGATCAAGTGCTCTATGTGAGGAGAGTGGTCTGGAATGATTTTGGCAGAGTTTCCTTAAGGTTTGGTTCAGCACCCCCTTTGGCCGAGAGGGTGAGGGGTTTAAATAGGCATGGCTGGAGGCTCTCCCAGGGGGAGTTGAGGGATGGGATCAGCTTCTCTTGGCATGTGAAGAACAGCCATGGTGGCCATTTGGAGTGAGGCAGCTCAGCAAGGTAGAATTCCAAAGCTTGGCCTCTCCCAAGGTTTCGGGCATGGTGTTTTCCGGCGACTGGGTGGCCGGCCGGCCAGGCATGGGTCACCCTCAAGGTCAGGTGGGTCAGGGCTGGGGCTTGGTGCAAGAAATTGGCAATTGCCATGTGTAAAGGTGTTGGATTAGAATGGAATGGGGATAAGGTCACTTTGGCTTGGTTTGGGTCAACCCACCATTTTGGGCTTGGTGCACCCTTCCAAGCTCTGATTTTGAGCTGAGGGAATCAGTTGGGTCAGCCAAGAGAGGATGGTGTGGTCTCTATCCAAATAGTTTAAGTTAATTTTGGGTTATAGTGTTGCATTAAAGAGGTTAAAATGGCTTAAGGAAGGCTTAGGAAAGGACTCCCTCCACTTGCCATTAATGGCTTGGTGACAAGTCAAACCCCCATGGCTTCATGTGGCTTGTCTATGGCTTGTATTTGGCTTGGAAAAAGGTTGGCTTATTTCATGAAAAAGGGTTTTAGAAATATTTGGCATTTAGGGGGTAATTTGACATGTGGCTTGATTTGGAATGGTTTAATTGATGATTTTGAAACTTAGGGGTGATTTTGATCAAATGGATGATGAGGGGAAGTGTCATGTGGGCTTTAGGATGATTTGGGCTTTTGAGTTTTGAAGTAAATGGGCTTTTAAGTTTAAGAATGTGTTCATGGATGAGAATTTTTGTAAAAGGTTGGGCCAAATAATTGTTGGTTTTGGTTTAGGGATGTTTCATGAGTAATTTGAAATAGATTTAAGGTGGTTTGGGTTTGAATTGGGTTGAATTTGGGTTTATTTGGTAAATGGGCCAATGTAGGTCAAATTGGGCTAACTTGGGCCAATGTTGGGCTATGATTGAAATTGATGTAAAATAAATGTTGGGAAATGTTTATGGGAGTGTTTCAAAGAGGTTTTGGCTTTGGTTGGGTTTTGATTTTGAGGTTTGGGTCTATTTGGGTTAGGTTTGGGTTTAGGCCAAAATTGGGCTTTTTTATTTTGGGTTGAATTTGAGTGGGGTTTGGGTCAAAATCTTGGGCAAATCATGTTAGTGTTTTGTTTATGGGGATGTTAAGGAAGGTTTAGAAAATATTTGGGGTTAATTGGAGTTGAATTGGGTGAGTTCGGGCTAAGTTTGGGTCATGGGTCCAAATTGGGCTTTAAGGCCAAAAGTGAAATTGGATCCCAATGCCAATCAAATTGGGCTTGGATTTGGTCTAGATTGGTGTTGGGGATGTTGAATTGAAGTTTAGAATTGAATTGGACCAGAATTTGGGTCAATTGGGTAGGTTTAGTTTGACATTGGGTTTACTTTGGGTTAAAATGGGTCAAATTGGGGTTTTGATAAAAGTAGGGTAAATTGACAAAATTGGCCCATGGTGTAGTTGGACAAAACGAAATTGGGAATATTTGGGATTTTCTGGAATTTTCTGGGAATTTTCTGAATTTTTGGATTTTTTGGCTAAGAGGGGTATTTTGGGTATTTGGAGGGTATTGGGAGGTATTTTTTGGAATTTTGGTATTTTTGGGTATGGATGATCAATTTGATTGGTGAGGACATGTTTAGGAATGATTTTGGAGAATTTTGGGTAGTTTAGGTGATTTCGCAAATTTTGAGGGTTTCGACGGTATTGGGTAGTTAAGCGGGTGTAGGGTCCCGGGGGTCAAAAATTGAAAATTTGGAAAATTGAAGATTGGGTGAATTTACGTGAAATGAAATCATTTTGGTTGAGCCATGAAGCCATATCAAGTCCACATGAGCCATGAAGGGACTCATTTGAGGCATCCACTATGTTGTTCCTAACCCTCTTAGCCAAGGGCTTAGGGGTTAAGGACCATCCATGTGAACCACTCGCATGAGTCGGAGGTCAAATTGGGTATGGGTGTGTTTTTAGGAGGTGTGTGAAAGTGTAGTGTATAGGTGTAGTGTGTGTGTAAGTCAGCCCCTTCACTGCACAGGCCACCCAGGGCAGTCCTAAGGCCAAAGAGTCCTATAGGAACTCATCCTTTAAACTTCCACATTTGATCTCAACTCTCTAGGTGATTAGGGGTCTACAATCAAGTTTGTGGAGTTTGCAGGGAGTTAAGAAGTGGTTTGAATTTCTAAGTGGTGGGTCCCAATTCTAATCCTCTAGGATAGTCAAAGGAAAAGCCTAAGGCTAGATCCTAAGTACTAAAGAGAAGAAGAGAAGACCTCATCAAAAATGAGGTCAACAGCAGTCTTTGTATTCTTTTAACACTTGGATATTTTATTTTGCTTCCATATCGTTAAGGCATGAACTAATAAAAGTTGGCTTTGGGTTTTCTTCAGTCCCTAAATTTACTTCTTTTAATTCATCAACTGTCGATTTAATTTCTTTTTCAAATTCTGGAGGAGCATCTTCAATTAGAGGATCAGATGTGTGTTCAGAATCAAGTTCCTCGGTGATGACCAGGTAAAATTATGTATCATCTAAAGGTTCAATGGAGCCAAACCCAATATCCTCCTTAAAGATTTATTTATTATTATCCCACTTTTGTTCAATAAAATGTGGTTGTTTTAAAGACCAATATTTGAGCATTAAGATATTGAATAATTTTTGTGCCTATAGAGAGTACAACTCAAAAGGGATTTTCATTAATTTCATAAGATTCTCATCTTCTAAATTTTCATCAATTTCAGAACTAGAAGAAGTAGAACCAAGTCTAAACTTGATTTACCTTTTATCATCACTATATACTTCTTTGACCACTAAATTCTTAATCTTAGAGGTATAGATCGGAGTTAGGGTCATAGCGTGTATGTAGTGATTATTTTGTTCATACATAGACTCTAATTATTTTTCTTTGTCTTCTTCTTCAAGAGGTATTTTGAACTGGGGTTATTTTGAAATCATTGATGTTGTCTTTTGTTTTTCTATTTCTTCTTCATAGTTCAAGTGAATTTTGAAATTTAATGGTTTCTTTATTTTGACAATTGGGTTTTCTTTTTCTTGACCGCATCCCTAACCTCGACCTCGGATGCGAGTTTGATGAGAGTTCTTATCCTTCATGTTTGTTGAAGAAAAATCTTTGTCAATTTGGTTTCCTTTATTGTGATTATTTTCACCCATTTTCTTATTTTTTTCTTTTACTTCTGCATTTGGTGTCTTTACTACTTCTCTAAAGAATATCTTTTTGTCTATTGGAGAGCAGTATGCAGCATCTTCGTATGCTCCAATTTCATGGACTGAAAATGGTTGCAGATCTCCTGTGATACAATATTCTTGTCTGTTTTGTAAATATTTTATGCATTGATGCAATGTAGAAGGAAACATTTTATGCTCATGAATCCATGGTCCACCAAGTAAAGCATTAAAAGTGGTATCAAAATCAATGATAAGGAATTTTGTTGTTATCACAAAATCATCCATCTTTAAGAGCAATGTTATTGAACCTAAAGCTCGTTCTCTTTGTTGGTTGAATCCTCATAACATCATTTTATCTCTTATTAATTGGCAAGCATCAATGTCCAAATATCCAAGATTTCTTAGATTCATAAATTTGATCTAGGCACTAGGGTCAATAAGCACCATTTATATTTATTGTGATGTATAAAGGATGATTGTGTTTAGTCGTTCCTACCAACAAGTCATTGTAAGAAAAAGTTATCTTAGACATTATCGAGTTGAGCTAAACAAATCTCTGGGTCTAAAAGAGCTTTTATTAATGATTCCCTCATTTCTTTGGAAAGCATAAGAGCATTGTAAATGCTCAACTTTACTGGTAATTTTCTCAAATGGGCTAGTACATTGTAGTCCACTTTGTTATGAAGACTGTCTTCATTCATTCAGATAACTGTTGATGTACCAGAGGAATGATCTCTTACAGTGTAACTATTTGTTTTTCTTTCTTTTTAGAAGCCATTCTGGGAGACAGTCTCTTCCACTCCGTAAATTGACATCAATTATTCATTCTAGTTTATTATCCAACTATTTTGTCTCTGAGTTGGAAGGCTTCAATTCTATGGAAATTGGTGTTGCTTATAGTTGGAGTGTGATAATGTCATCTTCGTTTTCATCATTGTCAGAATTATTGCTGTTTTCATTATCATTTTGGTAGATGTTCGGCTTAATGAGATCATGTATGATTTGAGTATTGTCTACAGGATCGAAATTGGATTGATCATTTTCAGAAGTGGCATCAAAAATAGATAAAATGTAAGCAGAACTAGAAATATTATTATTCACAGTATCGATAAAAAGGAAGTCATACAAACTCAATGACTCGAGGGATTTCCTCCCTTCATCTGAGACAACTATCCTAGTAGAAGGTAAAGGAATATGAGATCTAGAAGCCACAAAAGGAAAAATAGTTCATATATCTAGAAGACCTCTAACCCTTTTTGTTTCTTTTTTTTTCTTTTTCTTTTATTTCTTGGAACCAAGGAGAGCACGAATTGTTGCTTAGAGGAGCTTCGCAAGGTCACTATGAAGGTTTAGAACTATTCTGATTGAGGCCCCTCCACTCAGACCAAGGTACTGAGCCCTCACTTTAACCCGATCCTATTTTTGTTCTCCATACATGAATATTGTATTTCACAATGTGTAAATTATATGGATATGTTTGTTTGGACTATATGAGTCTATATGATCAAACCCAAAGTGATTTGGTTGAGTATAGCTTGAGATATTAGGGTTAGAAGATGGACGGTTTACGGTTAGGTCAGTTGACGATGAACGGCTACCCTTGGATCGTGCGTGTATTCAGTGGACGGCGCTGATGCAGTCTGATTGGAGAATAGTATACAAAGTGTGGGATGTGTGGCTGCCGAGTCAGATGGTGACTCGAAATGGGAGTGCACTACGTGGGAGTTCAGAGCTGCTAAGGATTCAGTCAGTGCCGCGGGGTCTAAAAAAGAAAATAAGGATTTTTTATTTATTTAAATCATTCCACCTTTAAAAATCCATAACTTGGTGTAAGAAATCCTAAAAATAAAAAGAAAAAATCCTCTTGCTCAGTAAATGGAGGAGAACAATTTGGAAACAGTTTGTAGTTTATTTGAAGTATATTATATTTTTAACTAATTAAATACAGTAAATTATATTTAGAGCCTAATTAGCTCTAGATATTTCACCGTGGTATGAGGTTTGGAGAGCTTAAAGACTCTATGGATAGAGATCTACCCTAATTTTTCCAAGGTCAAGGGACATCTCTAGCTGGAGATACCTAAATTTTAAGTTAATCCCCTCTTTTTTGGTATAAAAATGATAATAATTAAAATATTAAGAAAAAAAATGCAAAGTAAATTTTCATAGGTTCACTGTAACCAGGGGACTAGAGGAAAAATATAAACTTGATTTAACTCATTAAAAATCTCACTAATGATAATTAAACCTCTAAAATAAAAAAGACTAAAATGGGTTAAATATAAAAGTAAATAACTTAATAATGCTTCTTCACTGTACATTAGGGTAAGAGGAGCTCACATAAAAAGTTTCAAGTCAATTGGATTTAATTTGATTACCTAATTTTATTTTCTAAGTTAAATAACATCTTTGGCATTAAAATAATTATATTAACTAATATATAAGTTGGAAAATTTTGAAATTGATTTTGGAAGTTCCTTATGACTAGGAGAATTTAATAAAAATAAAATAGTAATTAAAATGAACACTTTATTTTTAGGCTTATTTTTGAATTTTTAAAAATTAATAAAAATTATTTAAATTATTTAAATTAATTAATAATCATAAAAATCACTAAAATACCAAAACACACTAAAATGTCACATTGGCTTTTTAATCATTTGGGAATCATTAAAGTAATTTATCAAATTTTCTAAGTGAAGATATTAATTTTAAAAGGTTTAATACAAATTTTTTTTAAAGCTTAAAAATGGATTTTTCCTTGTTACTCACTAAAATAATTCTATTAATTAAAATATAAATCATAAAAATGTAAAATTTATTTCTCTAGGTTTTCCAAACTTAGAGAAATTTATGAAAAATACCAAACTTAATTTTCAACATAAATAGTATTTTATATTTAATTAATACTCCAAAAATTAAAATAATTAAAATAATTAAATTAAATTTCAAAAAATCATGAAAATTGGTCCAAGTGGTCCACTGGTCCAAGTGTACCTCCACTAATTTTCGTAAGAATAAATATTTTGTTTTGACTATGTTATTAAATTATCTTTGAAAATCCCCATTTTGCACGTAAATAATTACATCAATTAAATTTATATTAGAAAAATCACTTTTTCTCCTCTGATGTTTTAATTGACCCACGAGTAGGGTAATATAAAATATTTAATATCATAAGTTGAATTTAATAAATTATGAGGTGATAAGTCTTATAGAAACAAAATTGTAATTAAGGAATTTAAGCCATAATTAATTTTTAGGCATAATCAAAGTGAAATGGGTAATGAATGATCATAATTAAAATATTTAGATGATTGAAATACAAGGGATTTAAATGGTAGAAATTAACCTCACCTTTGTGACAGAAAAGATAAGATTTGCAATTTCCTTTAATTATCTTTATTTGAAAGATAATCAAAAATAAATGTTCCCATGGTTAGGGGTTTGACTTTGGAAGTTGATAATTCATCATCTAGTACCCCTAGTGTTTAAATGATAATTTAGTAGTTTCATAAGAATAAAGATCACATAAGTTAACTTGTCCATAAATTGCAAATATACCCATTAAGTCTTAAGGGCTTGGTGGTGAGCTAGGCATAATCAAATTTAACTAATATGGGTTAGAAAAGATGATGAAAGTAATTGTAAATATCTTTAAAACACCACAAGCACAACTTCAAAATCAAATCGGTTAAGCTTCTTAGTTAAGTCAAATCTGCCTCTAAAGGCCCCACTCACATAATTTATAAATAGAACTTCAAGTGATAATTACCCCACTCTTTGGGATGATTAGAACATCAGTTCATTGAGTGTAAGGGTATGATAGAGGATGAATCATTAAGCAACATAATAAATTTGAATGAACTCAAATGTTCCATAAGATTGTGAGAGGTTTGGGGGACAGTCCTGGACCCTTTCTCATACTCTTTTGGATACCTTGGAGGACGATTAAACTTATTATGCCTTGTTTAAGGAGTCATCTATACATTTAAAACAGGACCAGCCAAGTTATGACATTGGATTTGATAGCTACGCTTCAAACCTGTATTCCTGCTTTCTAACATTCTTCATTTCTCATGAAATTATATTTATGCATTGCAAGGCTAACCTTTCAGGTAAAGGGACGAGAAGAAATTTCATGTATGCTTTTATTTTATTGCACTGCAATCTAATTTAATTTACTTTCTCGTACCTTTTCTGCTTGTGAAATTGCATGTTAAACAACAAGGTCACCTTGCATGTCAAAACCAAAAACTTTAAGGATAGCCACATGAACAAAACTAAAACTAAATTTAAATGAAAAAGTAAAATCAAATTCACAGGCACAACAAAGTAAAATATAAGGCAACTCAAAATTGAATCACAAATAGAACAAAAAACACAAGTGAAATTAAATTAAAATGTCTCTTTGGATGATCGAGAATACCTCGGAGGAGGCAACCTACGGCTGCTAATGAGATTTCTCATGGTCTGAATGAAAGTACTAAATTCATTTAGTTGAATTTGGTAAATTCATCTGGACTAAGTTAATCCAAAGAAAATGGTAGTACCGAAATGAGGGAACTGTGGGATCCTAACCGGTGTCACCATAATTAATTTAAATATTCCTCTAATTAGATGTTAAGACACGTCAATTTAAACATTTCTAAAGCACGACATTTCTCTCATCTTTTCAATTTGACCTTTTAAAATTCAATCTTCTACGATGAGGAGCATGAAACATACATAGTGAGCAGCATGGCCATCTTCAACAAAGAAATTTTTTTAGAAATAAACAACAACCCATATGACTTTGAGGTAGTTTTCCTAGTGCAACATAAACCCTCACTTTACCCTTGAGGACTTTGCACCTCGTGCAATATAAGCCTTAATTTGTGTTAGGATTCCAAGGTTGTTATCTGATATGACATAAATCCTTCTATCTTCCAGGCCATTCACACGATTGGTATCAAGTGAATGTAAGCCCTAAATAATAAAATTGGCAGGATGAAACACTAAATAATTGTCTCAAACTGGAGCCAAATAATAGGATAGTTTGAGAAATCGCTGAGATTCTTCTTGGAGCTATGTTTTCCCATAGCTCTCTCTTTATTTGGATTCCTATAATAACTTTTCCAAACTTGAGCCACTCAACTATTGGATTTTCGATTACTACATTTTTCTTGAAAATCCTACCTTTTGGAAGTCATGAAAATAATACTTCTTGATCTAAATCAAGAATTTTCTTAGGTGACCTTTGTTATTTAAGATGTAATTAACTATAGGGGCTTGCCTTTATAGGAAACTTAAGGACCCCAAATTAATTTAAACCATATCTAATTGCTTCATGTTAGAGAGGGGAAGTTTTCGGTCAACATAAAGGTTTGCAAGACAAACGGATGTCATAGACTCTTTAGCTTTTTCTAATCAAGCCTCATTATCAAGTGATGTGTTTACTCTTCATGGTAGATGCATGACTTGTGATGTAGTGCTCGTTCATTTAAACTATAGCATATACGAGATCAGTTTGATTTCATATTTTTAAAAATTAAAATGATTTTTTTTAAAAATCAATATATATTTTTATATAAATTAAACCTAAGCATTCAAACGACTAACAATTTTTCGGCAACTCCGCTGGAGAAAGTTTTTCTCTTCATTTATATTCATACATCGGTAATACTTTCATGTCTCTCTGACCCGATATAAATATATGAGTACTAAAATCTTCTTCCCTGCAACGGCGCCAAAAACTTGACCCGAAGTCCTCTGAAGATCAACATACTAATTAATTCTTTCAAAAATATATGTTATAAATAATAATAGCAGCTAGTGTATATAAATATAATTTTATGGAAAATATTTACACACTAGGGGTACTACGCAAGTATACGTATCGTATCAAGTAATATAGGGCTTTGAAACAAAGACCCAGATATCGTTCCCACGAGGAGAGAGTTATAGATCTTTAAATATTTTTATTTTAAAGTATTTCTTTTATAGTCAAATATAAAATATCTTTAGTTTACTAGATGCAATAAAAAAGCAGAAATAAAATGATTGATATAAATAGCAATAAGAAAGCAACTTTCTCCCTTTCAATTAATCCAAGATTTTCTAAGATAATAATAATATTCGTGGAGAATATAAATTTATGGTATTATGCCAAATAGAAGCATTCCTATTCTTTAACTTTGCTCGATAAGTATAAAGAACATCACAGATTTATAGCATCGAGTCCGGATGTATTGTTAGTAGAATGGGTTAATCTAGGCTCACACTACTAGATGTCCAAGGGTGGCTATGGTCGGCCCTACTAGTGACCCTTTCCTTTTCTATAAACCAAATAATATGAATTTAGTTTGTCACTCTAAAAACTTATTAATTCTATGCCCAATATATAATATATTCCTATTTATTTGCACTTCACCTTGAATAACCCGCACAAGGCCTTCGACTACCCAAGGATTCATGTGATATCTACAAGTTAAGAATTCATCTCCTTCTATGTCTCAAAACTCTTCAACAGGTTTTAACAATTTAAATGGCCAATTTAAATAGTAAATTAAAAACTGGTATTAATATCATCACAATGTTTTGAAAATATATGATTTTTAATTCTCCGACGAATTTTGTATTATCTTATTTATCTTTTCATAATTGAAAGGAGAAAGTAAAGTAACTACTCAGAACACATTAAAATTAAATAACAAAACATAACAAATAAACTTTGAATCAAAATAAAAATACTTATCTTAGATGTTTCTCCTACTGAACTTCTAATTCCTACTGACTCCACAGCATAATGAACTCCAGATGCACCAACTCTTTCAAACTCTAAATACAAACTCTAAAATAAACTCACTAATTTATCAAGGAAAGTAAAAAGGTGGCCCTAATATTATCTCTCTAATTCTCTCTCTAGGTTAGGCATTTTTCTCTGAAGGAGTACCCTCCTATTTATAGTTTTCAATGGTTGCCTCAAGGCACCTCTTCAAAATGTGCCCAAATTCAATGAATCTTCTAGAAGGTGTGTCTGGCGCCTAGGCGCCGGAATCTGGAAACCGCGTCCAGTTCTTCGCACCTCTTCACTTTGGATCGCACCTCTTTGCTATTAAAACCATTTTGAAGCGTCCAAATACATTGTATTACATGTCCTATAAACCAAGAACAACTGCCAGTCTTGTAGAAGGTCCAATAACCTCTCACACCGTCAAAATAACCGCCTAAAAGTCATCAAAAACTTATCAGTTTTCTGTATCGAGCTGGTGCTTAGGCGCCGGACTTTGGCGCCTAGGCGCCAGGCCAGTAATTTCGACAATTTTGCATTTTGGCTCTATTTTTGCTCCTTTTTGCTCCTTTTTGCTCCTTTTTCATATTTTTCTCCTTCTTGAACATTTTTGCATCACCTACATCCAAAAACACAAAAATACCTTTCAGTAAAGCATAATATCCTTAAAATTTAATAAAAATCAAGGCATAAAAATAGGTATTTTTTTCTTGGATCACTCTCATGAACCAGATAATCATTATTCCATTGACATACTTTTACCCATATCTTTGTTGGGAAAGTATAATCAACTCTCCTCGATTTCAAAACCATCTGTTTAACCATCCTTAAACAAAGGGGTTCAGGAGTCTTTTGGCGTTGGACCCCCAATAGTTGTGCTGGTGAACAGGTTCTGCCAAAGCAATGTGCATTGTGGAGGTCCCGAACAAGGTCCCGGACTTCACTTTCTCTTTCTGCCTTACAGGCTCGATTTTGCTATCGGTAAATTGAACCACTCTTTTTTCAAAATCTTAAACTCTCATCGAAGACAAAATAAAATTCTAAAATTAAAAATAAAATGAAATTGTGCCCAGGTCACAGAATAACCTTTTTTATAGTGTTTGTACTATGATTATAAGGTTTTAGGCCTTCGTTAACTTTTGGAATGTTTCTTTCGACTGTCACGATGTCTACCCCTACGCTTACCTTCTCTTGCAACTTTCCCACTTCCCATGAGGGCCGTCTTGCTGCACCAATGATCCAGTTTGTGATCGGTTTCATTGAGTTTGAAGTCGTACTTGGAAAAACCACGCTCGTCGTCGTGAAAGTTGCTACCCCAAAAATTCAAGAATCATCTGCCAAGTTTGATTTGAACTCATACCAAAACTTCCCTTATGCTAAGAAGGTGAAGTTTACTACCACCCCGGTCAAGTCAGTTGTCTCTGTGCCTAGGAGAGTTATTACCCCTATTGCTGGTGGTGTTGCCATCACCGCACGTACATTCCTTTCTACCAAGTGGAAAAAAGTTTTGTATGAAAATGATACTGATAATACTTTCCTTGCTTCACCATCAGTTTTTTAGATTGGTTCCAGCTCTAGAGTTCCCCCACCAACTAGATCTCAAAGGAGGAACCACAGTTGTAAGATTCTCAAAGCTGTCAGGGCACAAGCTATAAGTTTCCTAGTGATTGACCAGATTCCTCACTAGGAAGAACATAGTTTACCATAGACCACACCATTACTTCGTGGGAGTCGATTTCCCCCATTGGTTGAGGCTACCGGAGATAAAAGCCTCTACAGGATTGCTGCTACTCTGTCATCGCGATATGGGCATAACAAGGTGAGGGAGAGGCCCACACCCATCACCCGAGTCCACATAATATTCTAGAGATTAGCTCAAAAAGAAGGATGTTCCATTGTCAATCTCCTCAAGAGAATGGGATGTGTAATATCCCTGAGAATGAAAAATGAGATTCTAATAGAAGAAAGATCCGACCATCCGGTACAGAGATTTTTTGAAGCAACGTCAGTCAATGTTCTTGCTTGACTCCATTTAGGGAGACGTGTCGGTACTGCTGCCACAACTAAATATGCTACTACTGCCACTACGACACCCGCAGTGTGCAGATTATTCAAGTCTCGGCTGGGTCCGAGAGTACCATCTGCCGAAGATTATGAGGAATTCTGAAAGAAGAAGATTAAGAGAGGGTTTTTTACCTCTGTACATGGTCTACATCCTTAGGAGCATACTTCTCCTCACCACTCTGATGTCTCTACTGAGACACTCCGTCTCAAGGCACCGACTCTTAAGAGAAAATTGTGGTTACCAAAGTTTGTTGCACTAGTACACTCAGAGAAGTTTGTGAATCATAAGATAGATCATGAGTCCGATATTCCGGTTGCCACTACCGTCGTTGCTTCAGAGTCAGTTACAAATAGAAGTGACAGTTGAGGAGAGTATTCAGATTTAAATTTAATTAAAGAGAAAGAAGTCGATGATAAAGTCAAAAAGCTCCAAGCTGAGATTTCAAAATTAGCAAGAGAACGAGGATTAGATGTCGATAGAGAAGATTACTACCTGTGAGATTATATGGAAGAAGAATTAATGGAAATTAATGTTATTGAGACCAGGTCCAGGTCATCTGCGCGCAACGCTCTTAATTAGAAGGATGTCGTAGATGAGCTTCAAAGGGCCATTTTGACAAGAGATGAATAGATTATTCATTAGGAAAAGAAGATGGAGGAGATGGCTACCGCCAAGACCACCATGGCCATGTTACACTGACAGTCGCAGTTATGACCAGTAGCATCTCTGGAAGTTAACCAGCTTGAAGTTAGACATATAACGGATGAAAAAAGGTAAGTCACTTATGCCAATGAAGATGAACCTCCAAAGAAGGATTCAGTTCTGAGTCTACCAGAGAAGGATATCAAGCAGTTAGTCGAACACCAAGTTCGGGAGGCCTTGGCTTAGTCTAAAAGAGGTGCATCAGTTTCAAAGGGTAGCCCCTACCTGGAGGAATTGGATGTTGTGCCCTACCACAAATGCTTTGTGCCCTCGACTTTCAAGACATTCAACGGGGCAGGAAACCCTCTTCATCTTATAGCACATTTCAGAGCCAGTTGTTGCAACCCAGAAAGAAGTGAATCTCTATTGTTTTGACAGTTCTTCTGCAGCTTGTCTAGGATAGCTTTTGACTGGTATGCAGAAATACCTAATGGATCAGTGAAAACCATCACAGAAAAGGATAACATATTTGTAAAAGGATTCGCTAGCACACAACACCACGTTACCATAGTAAATTTCATATTAGAGTGGTAGAAACCCGACGAGACTTTGGTCGACTACATTTTGAGATGGATAAACCTTAGCATGAAGTGTAAACCTCAGCTACAAGAACAGCACACGATCAAGTTACTACTTAGAAGTATCCATGGACTGGTGGCTTTCATGCTTAAGGGTTTTACTATTATCCTTCGAAAAGTTACTCAAAGAAAGCAAGCAGTTTACAAGAGGAAGTTAAGCATATGGAGTCTGCAGAGAAAGCAG
The DNA here is from genome assembly GCA_022702705.1 of Papilionanthe hookeriana x Papilionanthe teres. Lineage (NCBI taxonomy): Eukaryota > Viridiplantae > Streptophyta > Magnoliopsida > Asparagales > Orchidaceae > Papilionanthe > Papilionanthe hookeriana x Papilionanthe teres. Next base: position 10,892,725 of record CM040425.1, on the reverse strand, counting down.
AGAAAACAAGACTGGTCAAAACATATGAAAAGAGATCTGGTGTACTGGTAACAATCGAAAAATGGAAGCAACCGATGAGGATTTAGACTGAACAGTCACCATAGCAGCAAAGTCAGTCGCTCCAGTAAAGTCAGCCTCCATAGTACAGTCAGTCTCAGCAGTATGGTCAACCCCATCCACAGCAAAATAATCAGGCTATTCAATAGTCTTTCCAATAGATCCAGTACATAACAGATGGGATACAGGGTCCGACAATGTCAGAACGGCTACATAGCAACTACTCCTTCAAAGACGATGTCATGGAAAAGATGTTAAGAAACTTGATGAAGAAACCCGAGTTCAGATTATCTAAGCCGAAGAAGCCAGAAGAGTTGAACAAGAAGGACAATCCAAACTTTTGTCCATACCATAGGTTGATCGAGCATATGATAGAAAGATGCTTCAGTTTTAATAACGAGCTCAAGAAGAACTACAAAGAAGGAAATATAATAATCTCAAAAGAATATTTAAAAGAACCTGAAAGAAGTTCTGTAAATATGATTTCAGCCGAGCCATTCTACCCGATAGATCCATATGCTGATAAAGATAGATGGAGCACAGTATGGCCCATGTCTTCCAAGAAGATACTGAATCAGGTACAGACAGCCTAGGAATGAGTTGTTGCATGGAGTATGCCGACTCCTAAGCTAAAGATGGAGATTACACTAGAGAATCGCCGCAACAGCAAATCAAGAAGGAAGATATCCTGGACGAAGCGAAGACCGATAGCATGAGGGGTAGGATAGAGGCTACTCCCATTAGATTAGTTGTCTCAGATTTGGGGGAGAAATCCCTCAAACAATTAACTCTATATAATTTCCTCTTCACCGCTCTGGGGTCTTATGATTATAAGAGTGATGATTTTGGTTGCATTCATACTGTCTCTAGTGATGACATAACTAATCACAACCCATCTAACCCCAATTTTGATTCCCTAGATGATCCTTAAATCATATTAGTTTCCGATGAGAACATTAACGAAAATGAAGAAGATGTCGAAACACCTGTTATGACTTTTTGGGAAGCAAGGAGCCAGTCCTGGAGTGTAAGGGAACTCCACTTGCCATACTTTTTAGATACAGAAATAGTACCGTATTAGTTAGCTACAATGTCAGGAGAACCTCCAGGTTCACAGGAGGAAGAAATAACAGAAGTGAATCTCAAAAGTGGGAAGGTGCTACCACTAAGGACAGCTCTAGTAGAGAAAGGAAAATAGATAATTACTCAAGAAGAACTGCCTCCAGCAACGGAAGAAATATATATTCAAAATGAGATTGAGAATTCAATTAAAGTGGATTACAATGTACTAGCTCATCTTAGGAAGTTGCCAGTCAAACAAAGCATTTACGACACTCTGATCCTGTCAAAGGAGATGAGATAAATTCTACTCAAAGCTCTAGTTGATCCAAAAATTTGCTTAGCTCAATAGGATAGTTCATCCTTGGATGGAGTTTGAACTTTGAGGGGACAGCCTGGTATAACCTTCACCGATGAAGACTTGTTACTTGCTACTGCCGACCACAACCGTCCGCTCTACATTTCCATCATTATCGCCAGGTTTATGCTTTCTAGAGTCTTAGTAGATCCTAGAATGTCACTTAACATAATTAGTCTATGGACATTAGCTTACTTGGACATCAACGCACGAGAGCTCACTACGGATAAGATGATGTTAAAAGGATTCAACCAGAATTGCGAAAGAGCTCTTGAATCTATAACGCTATAGATGAAAGTTGGAGATCTAGTAACAAACATAAAGTTCCTTTTCATCGATGCAGATACTTCATTCAATACTCTTCTAGGTCGACCGTGGCTTCAAGAGTACAATATGGTCCTGTCATCACTTCACCAATGCATCAAATATTATAAAGATGGACCAGAACATTGCATCAAGAGAGACTTACAGTTGTTCTCAATACATGAACTGGGCATTCACGAAGACACCTCCTACTACGCTCCCTCGAAGAAAACAGTATTTTCAAGAGAAAGTGTGCCAAATGAGACTGAAGATTCAGAAAGATGACAAGAATGGGACCATTAACCTCCACGTTGACAATCTCACACCACTCATTCACAATGAATTGGTGGAGTTTCTTTTAGCCCACGCATCTAAGATAGAGGCTGGGGACACGGGCGAGGAACAACTCACCAGATTGTTGAATAGATGAAGCCCACGATCAGCATCGAAGTAGAAGGAAGATTTGAGGAGGATGAAATCAAGAAAAAAACAATGCTGATAAGTCAGAGGAAGCCTCAGTTCAAAATCTCTTTGTATGACACAAAAAGAAGTGAATATGAGTTAATGTACGATTGAATTAACCATTATGTTTAAGCCACGACCCTAACTCCGATCCAACATCAAAATATTGAGAGTATGGAGGTCAAGGAATTCCATAATGGTGGTTTTAAACTGATCAAGTTTTATCGACCTTCTCCTTCTATTTCTGCACCTTGTGTAATTCTCGAAGAAAATGATTTTAATGAATTAATGGAATTATCGTTTAGCTACTTCTCGCCATGTGTACAAAAATTAATTCAACAAGGATATGTGCCAAAGCAAATTCCATAATATAAGTTAAAATCATTTGAAAATTTATGGAATGTAAAAGGAAAGAAACTCAATTCGAAAGAAGGTCTTGGGTTTGGAACAACTAAGCCGTTTGATGACTCGGGATTTTGCATGTTTGTTACTAGCCAGTCAGATGAAGATTTCCTCAACATCAAATATGAATTTAATGATCAACCTATAGATGATGCTCTGCCGAAGTTTAAAGAAGAAATCAAATCAACAATAGATGAATTAAAGGAAATCAACCTCGGGACTGAGGAGCAACCCCGACAAACTTTTATAAGTTCACTACTCAGTGAAGCAAAATCTACAGATTTGATCAAGTTATTGTTAGAATTCAGATAATGTTTCACCTAGAGTTACAAAAATGCCTGGCTTATCTCCAGATGTTGCAATTCACCAACTCGGAGTAGATCTAAGAATAACACAAATAAAAAAAGCTTCCAGAAGAATGTGTCTCAATATATAATAGAAAATTATAGCCGAGGTGAAGAAATGATAGACACTAACTTTGTGCGAAAGGAGCAATACCCCACAAGGTTAGCTAATGTTGTACCAGTGAAAAAGAAGAATGGACAAATTCAAGTATGTGTCGACTTCAGGGATCTAAATAAGGCATGTCCAAAGGATGAGTTTTCATTTCCAATACTAAAACTAATGATGGACATTGCATCGGCACATGAGATCTTCTCATTCATGGATGAATCTTTAGGTTACAATCAAATCAAGATGGCTCTAGAAGACATAACACTCACAGTATTCAGAACTCCGATCGGGATTTACTGCTATACCATGATGTAGTTCGGACTGAAGAATGCCAGAGCAACTTACCAACGAGTAATGACCAAGATCTTTGATGACCTTATTCACAACAAAGTTGAATGCTACGTGGACAATTTGTTCATCAAGAGAAAGTGAAGAATGACCACCTATATGATTTGAGGATTGTATTTGAATAATTGTGGCAATACAATTTCAAAATGAATCCCTTAATATGCACCTTTGACGTTACCTCTAGGAAATTTCTAGGATTCATTGTCCTTCATCGAAGAATCAAACTCGACCCAGATAAGATTAAAGCTATCTTAGAAATACTTTCTCACAAAGCCTTAAAGCAATTAAGTTTTTTTCAAGGCAAATTGGCATACCTAAGACGCTTTATATCAAATATGTCAGGAAGGCGTCAGCCCTTTTTGAATTTACTTCGAAATGATGTCAAATTCGTTTTGGGAGAGCCCTATCAACTGGCTTTCGAAGATATTAAACGATATTGGATAACACTGCTTGTTTTAGCAGCCCCTATCCCTGGGAGATCATTGATACTTCATATCGCGGCCTTAGATGAGTCCCTCGGAGCCTTACTCGCTCAAGTCAATGTGAGGGTAAGGAAAACGCACTCGACTTCCTAAGTTGATTTCTAATATCGATGGAGGTAAAGTATCCTCCTATTGAGAAACATTGTCTAGCTTCAGTTTTCGCCACCCAAAAGCTTAAAAATTAAATGTTATCTCATAAGATTAACCTAATATTGAAAGTTAATCCGTTGCAATATTTGATGACCCGACCAAAACTTTCCCGACGCTTACCAAGGTGGTCAATGATTTTATTACAATTTCATATAACTTTCGTAACTGTTCGCGTTATCAAAGGGCATATTCTTGCCGACTTTCTCACACCACACTCACTACCAGCTGGGTCCCTGATCTCTGAATATTTACGCTAATGTTTTTCACTTTATATTTCTTTTCCATGATAATATCTCTTTCTTTGTAACAGCGTCAAAAATTTGACTCTGAAGCAAATAAGAAATATATTTTTATTGTTTTATAACATGGGATTCTACGCAAGTATACGTATCTTTTATCAAGTAATATAGGACTTTATGATTAAGTCCCGAGATATCGAACACACATGAAAATGTCTAAAAATATAAAGAATTAAGAAAATTAACTTTTTACTTTTTAAATTGATTTTGTAAAGTAGGTTTTAAAGTAGGTAATTGGAAAATTGTTTTTGATGTTTTTTTAATAAAAGGTAAGAAAGCAACTAAAATTAACAAGACTACTAAATGATATGAAAGCAATGAGAATAAAATATCTTTTCCTCTTTAATGAATCAGTAATAATTATGGAATTTTGTTGTGGAAGTATTTAAATGTGTTCTGCCAAATAGGAGCAATTATATTCTTTACCCTTACTTGGTTCTATAAAAAAAGTTGGTTAATTCAAAGTTTTGAAATTGTGTAGATGGGTTAGGCAGGGAAGATACCAGCTCTCACACTAGAGTTCCCTCTATTCCCTCCACCTTGGGGCTAATATCTCATAACAAAAATTTTCACTTTAAACCAAATTAGGGGGTTTTAGCCTCTCACTCTAAAGTCCTCTAATTTTACTCCCCATTAATAACATATCTCCATATTTATTTGCATTCAATTATATGGACTACAATTCTCATCCATATAACTGCATGTGATTCTTTCCAGTTGTTGATTGAGACAATACCGCATTGGTTCTTACATAACCTCACAACAAATTTTAACATCATAATTGGCCAAATCAAGAAGTAAATTAAGTGCAAGGAAATAAATCATTACAACTTCTTCCAACATTAAACTTATATACTTCACACAACTGACTTCCATAATTTAAGTACTTCATCATTTAAAAGGAAAAAGATAAAGAAAATTACTCAGAACTCATGGAGAAAACACAATTAGAACTTGATTTGAAAGTAGAAATCATAGAGAAAACACAACAAGTTTTACTTTAAAACCAAATGTAAAAACAAAGATAAACACTTATCTGAAAATCCTCTCCACAAGATGCTGAAGTTCCTCTGAAATTTTTCCTTCCACTAAAAGACTCCACAGAGCTTGGTGCCCGACTCTGTTGACTCCAACTCTGACTTTATACTCCAATACAAACTAGATAAATGGATGAAAGAAAATTGGTGAGAAGAAGGCTTCACACCAACCCCTTTCTCCTTTAAAGTTTCTTAAACTTAAAAGACTTAACTAACTGAATCTAAACAGTAAAAAGAAGACTCTAAAAAGACTAAGAAGGACTCTTCTAATTATAAGACTTTATATTTATAATTCTTCAAAAGGTGCTTTGTTGTTTCTTCAAAAAATTTCCAGATTCAATGTATACACCAAAGAATGCATCTCATCATTCAATTCTACCGCCCAAAGGAAGTTAAGGAAGCTACCACCAATAGTTGCTTTAAACACCCCTTGAAAATGGCACCAAATTTGATTTAATTCGTATTTTTAAACTATCGTACCTACGCGCCAACCATGAGGCGCTTCGCCGCCACAGGTCAAATTTTCACATAGACTATTTTTTATTCAAATTTGATTCTCTTTTGCTCTTTTTTATCATAATTAGTCATTTTAATCTTACCTGCAAGAAAAACTCAAAAATATCTTCCATTAAAGTGTAATATCATCAAAAATAGGTATAAAATGTGCATAAAAAGACTATATATTTTAGGTGAATCAAAATCCCCCAAACTTAAAATGTTACTTGTCCTCAAGTGACTCTTAATCACATAGAAAATTTTAACATGCAAATTATGTAAATGAGTTTCTTAGGAAGGTTTCAAATATTTTTTCTATAAATGAAATAATCCAATTTAGAAAAAAATTTAGTAAATAAGACCAACTTAAAGTTTAGAAAATTCTTAAGTAAAGGATCATGAAAAATATAAGTTTCTACCTAATTCAGAAATACTTGTAGATTTTTCAAAATATAGTATTTAAACATTTTATTTTCCTCACTAAAAAAATTTTATTTGAAAATAATTTTACTCACTATATTATAATTCCAAAACATATATTTTAAACTTTAGGTATGGAAACAATTTTTTATTAGGCCTTTAAATCCTTAAGTTTCTCCTCCTTTTTTTTTTCTTTTTCTTTTCCTCTTTCTTTTTTTCCTTTCTTCTCTCTTTTTTAAAATTTTTTTTTATAAGGCAAGGATTACTATATCTGGATAAGTCTTTAATGATTTTGAATTCCACCCTTCCATTTAAAATAAAGATCTGATATGTATCTTTCACTTAAAATAATAATAACAGTGTTGAAGATTAGTTTAACTACATTTAACATTTCTTTACTAAGAAAATTTTAACTTAAAATTTTTCATCATTACAATAAATTTTAACTAAATTCTTTTACTGATTTTTATATTCAAAATTTTTCTTCCCTAATATAATTTCATATACATAATTGTATTCAAGCAAAAATCAAATTTCATTATAAGTATTCTTGAGAACAAATAAAATTTTAGTTTTTAAAAATTTGTTTTTAAAATTCCCCCCAAACTTTAAATTTTACGATAGGATTAAACATTTAAGCATAAAAAATTATACATTGGTAAGAATTAAAAATTAAAATACCATGCTAGCAGGAATTTTCATAACTTAAACATGTAAGTATAACAATTTAAAAACAAGAGTAAAAAGAAATTAAATTCAATTTTTATTTTTTTCTTAAAATAAAAATTTCAAAAGACTTCTACCGTAGTGGAGGTTTTCAAAGCAAATACACACTAACTTTAACATGACTAAAATCACAACAACATTAGATAATATATGGTAGCAGATTTTGAAAACTTTAAAGATGCAATTTAAATAGGGGTTTTTAATTGTGTTCTAAATTTTCCTAACAGTTTTGGAATTAAATTATACACTGTTAAGTACTTAAACACTAGATACACATTTAAAACATTTACTACCATAAACATATCACAAACATACAACATAAAACATCAATTTATCTTATAAACATCTGAATGTGCATAAAAGAAATAGTTCCAACTATGCTCTACACAATATCAGAGTTCATACCATAATACATCACATAAAAATTTAATCAACACATCACATTGGATAACATCACATAAAAACATCACAACACATAAGAAAATCACATAACAACATCACAAACTCAACACAAAAATCCTAATCATCATCATCTTCTTCTTCATTCCAATCTCTAGATGGCACATAAGGTATATAAAAAGGATGAGGGGGCATCTCAGAACTGTGATCACGTCTAATCAAGTTGTCCATGTACTGCTGATAATTCTCCTCATACTCATCATGTTTCACAATATACCTTTCAATATTTTCTATCTTACCATCCATATCTCCAACATGGTCTCCTGTAAGACTCACTTTCTTTAAAATATTTCTTAACAATCCAGTTTGTGAATCTCTTGAAGATGATGCACGTGAAGTAGAAGCTTAAGAAGTAGAATCACTGGAAGCTCTAACAGATCCTCCTTTCCAGCCAAATACTAAATGCACAGTGTAAGTGTTTACATTTACACTGGTAATGGGTTTAAGTGGTTGAAGAACCTCTTCCCATGTTTCAAAATTCTCTCTAGACTGCTCACAAATAGAATGAATCAAAGAAGGAAATCTCATACCTGCAGTAGTAGCAGCTCTGGCACAGTTGAGAATATAATAAAAAATAATAGCCCCTATGTCTATAGGCTTTCCTTGCTAAACACAATGGTTCAGAATAGCTCTTTCTCTCATAACTTCACTAACATGACTTGAAGGCAACAGCTTTGATGAGATAATGTAATGTCATGCCTTTTAGGTGGCATTCAACTTAGAGGCCTGAAAATTTTTTCTTCTTTCATTTGTTATCTTCCATAAACCTTTTCCATCAGTAAGAAAAGATATTATCTCATCTAGCTCTCCCTCAAAAGGATGATAGTTGGCATAAAAACAAAACATCTCAGGAGGTAAATGGTAAAAGACATCAATTACCACATGTGAAAAATGCACTTGTTGACCTTGAACCATCACCAAATTTTCTTATGTTGCTGGCAAGTTTGCATAAAACTCTCTAACAACATAAACAACAGTAATAGTGAAGAAGCAATAGTAATTTTCCCAATTTCTTAGAATAATTATTTCTTCAATCTCTCCACCTGGTTTACTAAAAACTCATTCAGGAATCAACTTACGTGACCAAAGTGTGTTGACGTATCTATCCTCCGCTCTAGAACAGACAAATTTGTAGGAATCAAATCCCGCCTTCTCTCTCGAGCAATTCAACTTTGGAGCCATCTCTAAAAATTAACAAAAAATTCCTCATAAACTCCAAAATCAAACTAAACTTGCTAATTTAACTTCCAAATGTAATTTTCGCTAAATTCAAGCAATTTCTCATCCTTTTCCTCAATTTTTTACCATTAATAGTGATTTTCAGATTTTTTAATAATGTACTCAAAATACATGGTGAATATCAAAAATTTTCACTTATGAGAAGTGCACATACCTCAAGGAACTCAAATCCAACAAATTTCGGAGAAATCGGCTCTTAAATGATCCAACTTAGAGATACCCTAAGCTCCTATTTTGCGAAATCGAGAGGTTGAAGGTGATGGAGGGCTAAAATGGCAAAATTTTAGGTTTTTAACTGCAGAAAACCAATTTTTCATGAACCTGTGCCTATGCGCGGAGCATACGACGCATACACGTGAGATTTGGCGCTTAAGCGCCGACGGTTTGGCACTTAGCCTCCAGTGCTCAAATTTTAACAATTAATTTTAATGGCACAAAATCACTTAGTTAATCTCCCTCAATCACTTCAATAATTATTTCTCCCTCATAAACTCATCTAACACTCCAAAAATACACTAAAATTTATCATTTGATTCCAACCAAATTTCACACAAACACAAAATTATACTTCATTAATAACTAACCACACCTAATACAAACTAAAAATTTCTATCCAAACATTTTAGATGAAATTCCCCAATACATGAGTTCATAACACATTTCTTAAACACAAACTTACATTATTAAGCTATAACAAACGTCAAATTAAAGTGCAACAAAACACAAACATAAATCACAAACACAAAACACTAAACACAGAAAACCAAATCACAAGACTACACTTAATTCAATTCCAATCTTCTGCAGGTGAATTATATCCAGAACACCATAACTTCCATTTGAACCATCTGGAATATAAATCTGATAAAACGGGTGATGATTAAAAACTCTTACATCTTCTTCTTCTAACCATTTGTTCTTCAGAAACATTGCTCTATTTTCATCTTCCACATAACTTGTATGACTGAATTGCATTTTGAGTTCTCATCTAATATGCACTAAATGTGCATTAGTTTCATTTACCTTTGCTTCAATTGATTACACATCGGCTTCAATCTTTACAATCCTTTCTACAATTCCTTGAATACTAACTGCTAGGAATCCATTGAATAACTCTTGCGCACTTTCACTAATAAACTTCTTGTTAGCTTCCTCCTTCTTCTTAACTTCGCTCTCCTAAGAAGACATTTTTCCACTCAAAATGCTTTTCTTTCGACTGAGGAATGAAAATAAGAACTAGGGCAAGTATTTCTTTAATTTAGGTCCTTTTTATAGACTTGGGAAGGCATAAAACCGATCTGAGACGTGTTAAAACTCCCAAATAACTCCCAAATTTACTTCCCTGCAACTTAGACATCTAGAAACCATTTTTTCACATTTTGTGTAACTCTGACGCCTAAGTGTCAATCTGTGACGCATAGCCTCCAGTGCTAAATTTAGCACAGGTCTGCTAAACGTCCAAATCTTCATTCTAACTCCTCTAAGTCATCAAATAAGGTCCAAATAACACCACTGTAACATAAAATCTTTAAATTACTACCACTTAATCATAAAAATAGAGCACACACATCAAACATAAAGTAAAGCACACCGATAACTATAGGTTTCCACCTATGAAGCGGTTGGTTTAACGTCTTCAGTCTGACATACCCAGAGTTTATTATGAGTGACCCAACATCATATTATTATTAGGTTTAAGTTAATTGACTGAAAAATATGTTTTAAGTCTATGACCATTAACTTTAAATATTTTTTCTGTCTTAGGATCTTGAATATCCACACCTCCATAGGAAAAAACTTTCATCACAATAAATGGGCCTCTCCACCTGGACTTAAGTTTTCCAGCAAATATTTTTAATTTAGCATTATATAGCAAAAATTTTTGTCCTAGCTCAAGATCTTTAGTAAGAATCTTCTGATCATGCCACAACTTCATCTTTTCTTTATAAATATTAGCATTTTCATAAGATTCAATCCTTGTCTCTTTAAGCTCATTTAATTGCAACAATCTCTTTTCTCTAGCATCTTTCAAATTATAATTGAACTCTTTAATAGCCCAATATGCTTTATGCTCAAGTCCAACTGGTAAATGACAAGCTTTTTCAAAAATTAACCTATATGGGGACATTTCTATAAGAGTCTATAAGCAGTCCTATAGGCCCACAAAGCATAATCTAGTATAGTTGACCAATCCTTTCTATTTGGATTAACAGTCTTTTTAGATATTCTCTTAATTCTATGATTGGATAATTCAACTAAACCACTTGTCTTCGGATGAAAAGCAGTAGCAATACGATGGTTAATATGATTTTTCTTTGATAACTTTTCTATAATCACATTTCTAAAATGACTTCCACCATCAGTTATGTTTACTCTTGGTATTCCAAATCTACAAAATATATTCTTTCTTAAAAACTTTGCAACACTTTGAGCATCACATCGAGGTAAAGGAACAGCTTCTATCCATTTGGATACATAGCATCCTTCTATCAAAATGTATATATTTCTGAAAGATGGTATAAATGGTCCCAGGAAATTTAATCCCCAAACATCAAATATTTCAACTTCTAATATATAATTTAGGGGCATCTCATTTCTTCTAGAAATATTGTCTACACGTTGACATCGATCACAATTTTTAATATAAGCATTAACATCCTTAAAAACTGTAGGCCAAAAAAATCCAGATTGTAAGATTTTATATGCAGTTTTACCAACTCCAAAATGTCCCCCATAATCAGAATTATGAAATTTTTGAATAATCTCATAAGTTTCTTCTGACTGTACACATCTTCGAATGATTAGATCATTCCTTATTTATAAAAAAATGGGTCATCCCAAAAATAAGTCAGCTTCATATATAAATTTCTTCCTCTCCTGATATGTCAAACCATAGGGTAAAATATCACTAACAATAAAGTTTATAATGTTTGCATACCATGGAACATGCCACTCATTAACAGTGCACAATTTTTCATCAAGAAAATTTTCATTAATTTCTTCAGCATCACTGAGAGATTTTTCAGTTTCAAGCTTGGACAGATGATTAGAAATTTGATTATCAGCACCCTTCCTATCTACTATCTTAAAATCAAATTCTTGCAACAGAAGAATCCATCTTATCAGTCTTGGTTTTGCATCCTTCTTTTCATTAAATATTTAATAGCAGAATGATCAGTATGCACCACACATTTAGTTCCAATCAAATATGATTTGAGATTATCGAAAGCAAATACTACAGCTAATAACTCTTTCTTAGTAGTGGTATAATTAATTTGAGCTTCATTAAGAGTTTTACTAGCATAGTAAATTACTTTGAAAATCTTATCATATTTCTGACCTAAAACAACTCCAACAGCGTAATCACTAGCATCACAGATTAATTCAAAAAGTTTTTCCTAGTTTAGTGAGACTATAACAGGTGCAGTGATTAATTTTTCTTTTAATGTTTCAAAAGCTTTTAGGCATTCATCATCAAAATAAAAAATTACATCTTTTTCCAGTAAACGGCATAAAGGTTTCGAAATTTTTGAAAAGTCTTTAATATAACGCCTGTAGAATCCAGCATGTCCTAAGAAACTAATAATTCCCCTTACATTAGTTAGGCAAGGTAAATTAGAGATTACTTGAATTTTTGTAGGATCACCTCCGTACCATTTTTTGATATACGATGTTTTAAAACTATTCCTCCTGCTACCATAAATTGGCATTTTTCCCAATTAAGGACCAAATTAGTTTCTTCACGGCGTTTTAGAACTTTAGACAGATGTTCTAAACATGATTCAAATGAAATTCCAAAAATTGAAAAGTCATCCATAAAAACTTTAATCCCTTTTTCAATTAAATCGCAGAAAATTGTCATCATACATCTCTGAAATGTAGCATGGGCATTACATAAACCAAAGGGCATTCGTCTAAAAGCAAATGCACCATAAGGACTGCTAAACGTTGTTTTCTCTTGATCCTCAGGAGTAATCTGTATTTGGTGGTAACCAGTATATCCATCCAAAAAAAAAAATATTTATACCCAGCTAGTCTATCCAACATCTGATCAAGAAAGGGAAGTGGAAAATGGTCTTTCCTTGTAGCAAGGTTTAATTTTCTATAATCAATACATATTCTCCATCTTGTAACTTGTCTTGTTAGTATAATCTCATTCTTTTCATTAATAGTCACAGTAACTCCTCCTTTCTTAGGAACACAGTGAATAGGACTAACCCATGCACTATCTGAAATAGGGTAGATAATTCCAGCATCCAACCACTTTAAAATTTCTTTTTAACAACTTCTTTCATGATAGGGTTTAATCTCCTTTGAGGATCAGCCTGAGGATTGCAGTTATCCTCCATAAGGATTCTATGCATATAAATTAAAGAACTGATTCCTTTAATATCAGTTATTGTCCATCCAAAGGCTTTCTTATATTTCTTTAAATTTTCAAGTAAACTCTCTTCTTCTTTCTCAGTCAATTGAGAGGAAATTATAACTGGCAAAGTTGAGGAATCACCTAAAAAGGCATACTTCAAATGGTTAGGAAGCAACTTTAAATCAAGTTCATGAGGTTTTTCAATTGATGGACCAAAAGATTCATCTTTTTCAGTCATGTCCAACAATTCAAAATTTTCATGAACATAATTTAAATCTTCCTCATGAAAATCTTTAAAATGTTGTAATTCCTTTTCTTGCTCGTATTTCAATTCTTCACCTTCATATTTTTCTTCATAAGCTAATTTGAAATGACATTCACTCAAATATCTGATAGCATCCATCCTATAGCATTCATCATCTTAATCTATTGCAGGATATTTCATTGGTTTTGAAATTTTGAATGTAACAGTTTGATCATTGACTCTCATTGTTAATTTCCATTTTTACACATATATCATTGCTTTGACTGTGGATAGAAAAGGTCTCCATAAAATTATGGGTATCTCTTTATTTTCCTCCATATCTAGTATAATGAAATCAACAGGAAAGATAAATTGATCCACTTTCAAAAAAACATTCTCTATAACTCCTTTAGAATATATGATTGAACGATCTGCTAATTATAGAGTTACAGTAGTAGGGGTTATTTCTCCTAATCCCAGTCTTTTGAATATTGATAATGGCATAAGGTTAATGCTTGCAACCAAATCACATAAATCTTTTCCATAAATTTTGTCTCCAATCGCAAATAGAATTGTGAAACTACCAGGATCTTTAAGCTTTTCAGGAAGTTTATTCTGAATTATTGCACTGCACTCTTCACTAAGTGCAACAGTTTAATTATCTTCCAACTTCTTTTTTCTATTGAGAATACACTTCATAAATTTTACATAGCTTTGCATTTTTTCTAAGGTTTTAGCAAATGGAATGTTGATTGTAAGCTTCTTAAATATCTCCAAGAACTTTGAAAATTACTTATCTAACTTTTATTGACGAAGTTTCTGAGGAAATGGAGGTGGTGGCTTTTCTAAATCAATCTTAGGTGGAGAAATAGGACTTTCCAAACCTTTCGGAGCGTCCTCTTTTGGCTTTTCAATCTATTCTTTCTCTACTCCAATCTCTTTTTGAATTCTACCTTCCAACTCTCTTCCACTTCTTAGTTGAATTACTTTTACTTGCTCTTTATTCTTATCTCTTGGATTTACTTCAGTATTACTAGGAAGCGTTCCTTAGGATCTATTACTTAATGAGTTGGAAATTTTTCCCAATTGATTCTCAATATTTCTTATTGTAGCTCCTTGACTTTGTAATAGATTTCTTATTTGTAACACCGCTTCTTCAATAAACAACTTCTTCTCCTTAAATTGTGAAGTATTGTTAAATCCTGTAGGATAGATTGGTCTATAATTATTATTCCCTTGGTTGTTACAGTTATCCAATGTGTTTACTTGGTTGTTCCCTCATTGTTGATTATTATCACTCTGATTATTGTTATTCCAGTTAAAGTTTGGATGGTTTTTTCAACCTGGGTTATAATAATTGAAATATGGGTTATTAGGCTTGCTTATAGCTTTCAAAGTTTCTGGTGAAGTTTGAGAATCAACCATTTGGCCTAATGAATTTTCTTCAATCATGGAAATTGGCTGAGAAAAATTCATTCCAAATTGGTCTATCTTTCTTGAAATTGCAGCAACATGATTTGCTAGCATTGCAAAAGCATCATTATAATGAATATTGGCTATCATTTTAACACTCCACTGAAAATTGTTAGTAGTAATTTCTTCAATTAAAGCATAAGCATCAACAAACTGTTTAGACATTAATGAACCACCAGCAGCGACATCGATAATCATCTAAGAGATCCAACTAATCCATTATAAAATGTCTGAACTATTTACCAATCCGGTATCGAAAGATGTGGACACTTTCTTAAGACACTTTAAATCATTCACATGCTTAATATATAGATTCACCTTCAAACTGAAAAAAAGACGTGATATCATTTCTAAGCTTTGCAGTCTTTGATGGTGGAAAATATTTAGCAAGGAATTTTTGTGCTAAATCACTCCATGTTCTGAAAGATCTAGGTGCTAATGAATTTACCCATATCTTAGCCTTATCCCTTAGTGAAAAAGGAAATGGTCTAAGTCTAATAGCATCATCAGAAATATCATCATATTTAAAAGTAGCACACAATTCTAAAAAATTAGCAAGATGTAAATTAGAATTTTCAGCTGGTGCTCCCTCAAACTAATTATTAGATACCATTTGGATAATAACAAGTTTAAGTTCAAATGAATTAGCAGCTACAGCAAGGTGTTAAATACTACAATGAATTTCATCCACTGTAGGGTTAGCATAATCCCTTAAAGGTCTGAATTCTTGATGTATGTTAATATTTTAACTTTCTTGATTTGTCATTTCTTGAATATTTTTATCTTTTTCAGTATTTTTAATTTTTTGATTTTTCTGGTAGTTCTCTCTAATTCAGAATCGTAAGGCACAAGTCATTCAGGCCTTCAGAACCTGAACTATGCATACACAACAACGAAATAAGATAAAGTTAAACACACTTACAAAAGAAAAAAAAAGTAAAAGTTTTAATTTTTCTTAATCTTCTTTATATAAAATTTTAATTAATTTTCCCGACAACGGCACCGAAAATTTGATCCCCGAGTACTTATGCTTACATTTTTCACATTATATTTTTTTCAATGATAATATCTCTTTCTTTGCAACATCACCAAAAACTTGACTCTAAAGCAAATAGGAAATATTTTGTAATTGTTTTAAAATATCGGATTCTACGCAAGTATACGTATCGTTTATCAAGTATAATAGGACTTTTTGATTACGCCCGAGATATCGAACCCACAGGGAAATGTCTAAAAATATAAACAAATAAGAAAATTAACTTTTTACTTTTTAAATTGATTTTGTAAAGTATGTTTTAAAATAGATAAATTAAAAATTGTTTTTGATGTTTTTTTAATAAAAGGTAAGCAAGAAACAATTAACAAGACTACTAATGATATGAAAGTAGTGAGAATAAAATATCTTTTTCCTCTTTTAATGAATCAGTAATAATTATTGAATTTTGTTGTGGAAGTACTTAAATGTGTCGTGCCAAATAGGAGCAATTATATTATTTACCCTTACTTCGTTCTATAAAGAAAATTGGTTAATTTGAAGTTTTGAAAGTTTGTAGAAGGGTTAGGCAGGGAAGATACCAGATCTCACTCTAGATTTCCCTCTATTCCCTCCACCTGGGGGCTAACATCTCATAACAAAATTTTTCACCTCAAACCAAATTAGAAGGCTTTATCCTGTCACTTTAGAGTCCTCTAATTTTACTCCCCATTAAAAACTTATCTCCCTATTTATTTTCATTCAATTATATGGACGGCAATTCTCATCCATACAATTACATGTGATTCTTTCCAATTGTTGATTGAGACAATACCGCATTGGTTCTTACATAATCTCATAATAAATTTTAACATCTTAATTGGCCAAATCAAGAAGTAAATTAAGTGCAAGGAAATAAAACATCACAACTTCTTCTAACATTAACTTATATACTTCGCACAACTTCCTTCCATAAATTAATTACTTCATTTAAAAGGAAAAAAGATAAAGAAAATTACTCATAACTCATGGAGAAAGTACAATCACAATTTGATTTGAAAGTAGAAATCATAGTGAAAACACAACAAGTTTTATTTAAAAAGAAAATGTAAAAACAAAGATAAACACTTGACACGCCTAAAATATATACGCTTTTTGCTATATCATTTTACTCATTTTTAATAATATTACACTTTAAAGGAAGGTATTTTGTATGTTTTTTGGTTTTAGGTACAAGAAATGGTGATTGGAGCAAAAGGAAACAAAAATGGTGTAATTTGGAGCAAAAATGAGCAAGAAATGAAATTACGCACGACACCTTTCGAAAAGTCTTTTGATGCTTAATCTCTTTTACACTTCATACATATTTTTGAATGTGATTACACTTTAAAGAAAGGTTGTTTTTATGCTTATTTTTTTGGGCTATCTATTACGAACGCAACGCAACTGAAACGGGGCGAATCGGAGCTAAAACGGAGCCAAACGGAGCAAAACGGTGGAGCTGCGCAGCAGTCATCTCGCTGACAGCGACCTCGATCTCGCCGACAGCGACCTCGATCTCGCCGACAGCGACCTCGATCTCACCGATGGTGAGATTTTCCAGAAAACACCGAAAAGTGCCCGAAAAGCTCGCCAACAGAGAGCTCAAACCCGCCGACGGCGCCCGAAAGGTTCTGGACCGACTTTTGGAGGTTTTTGGCCTAAATTCGACGTATTTGGACGCTTTTTCGAAGGGGTGCTTATGGAAACTCTTCAAACTTCATCCATACTCTTTAAAATGGCAAATATATGTTAGAAATGAGTGAGAAAAGTAGAGAAAAAAAGAGAGGAATGTTTAGGATTCTTAGATTAAGAGTAGAAATGTAGATTTCTACCCTTTTGGAGAGATTGGAGAGGTGATTTTGAGAGAATTTGTAAGGGATTTCGCTAGCATTGCATGAATTGCCGGGAGACTTTATGGGAGAGATCTTTGTCTTTCTTTCAAGGGGAAAAAGCTAAGTATTGTTCTTCATTATCTTATAATTTTGTAAAAAATTACCTAGTAGATTTGCTTTGGTTAAATAAAGTTTCTGTTGTGTTTTCTTCGTGCTTTGTGACGCATTTCTCTTACTCTTTTTTCTTCTTTGAAAATAGTGACATGAGAAGATTATGCCATTATTTTCATTTTACTTTTCTTTTGTAATGAGTAGAAATCATGTTTAGGATTTTGTGATGCATGATAGAAGTGAATTTAATTATAAATGTGATGGTTTTTACTTGCACTTCATTTACATTGCAGTAAGGGCCCATTGTAGTATTAAAATTCGTTGTAATTGCATCGACCCGAAAGGGCGGTGTAATTCTCAACAAAATGAAACCACATTCAAATTCCATGGATGGTGAAGTTCATGGGGATTGAATGCAAATAAATAGGGAAATATAATTATCGGGCGTAGAATTGGAGATTTTAGAGTGACAGGCTAAAATCCTCAATTCGGTCCTCTAGTTTGGGTGCTAAAGCGGAGATGTTAGCCCTCAGGCGAGGGGAACGTTGGAGCTCCAAAGTGATAGTCGGTATCCTCCCAGCCTAGCCACGGATTCAGTAACCAAGCATAGGATTAGTCAATGTTCTTTATGCCTGGACCAAAGGGTAAAGAATAGGATTGCTCCTATTTGGCACATACAATGTTTAATGCATCTCAATCCTATACATTATCTATTTCATTACATAAGAATAATAGTTTTTAATATCTCAAAATTCTCCAAACCAATTCATCCAAAAAGGGTTATATTTAGAATTGTTATTTGCACTTAGTTATAGTTACTATTACATTTAACTCTTGTATTTAGGAGTAGTTGCTAGATAAAATACAATTTTAATCGACATTCCAAACTAAGGACTATTAGTAGTAGACTAGAATTTGACTAAAGACCTCTTAGTTCACTTCTCGTGGATTGATGCTCGGGGTTTTTAAAGAAAACTCTATATTACTTGAAAAGATACATATACTTGCGTAGTACCCCTACTGGGTAAAATATTTTCTAATTTTTATATCATTTAAGATTTTGCACACTAGCCGCTATTTATAAATGGGTCAAGTTTTTGGCCATCTTTTGGAAGTTAATTTACTGTGTAATTGCGGGTCGGGTCAACACTTACTTGAAAATCCTCTCCACAAGACTCTGGAAGTTCCTCTAAAATTTTGCTTTCCGCTAAAAGTGTTCATAGAGGTTGGCACCCAACTTTGTTGACTCCAACTCTGACTTTAGACTCCAAAACAAACTAGATAAATTGATGAAAGAAAATTGGTGAGAAGAAGGCTTCACACCAGCCCCTTTCTCCTTTAAACTCTCTTAAACTAAAAAGACTTAACTAACTGACTCTAAACAGTAAAAAGAAGACTCTAAAAAGACTAAGAAGGATTCTCTTTTGATTATAAGACTTTATTCTTATAATTCTTCAAAAGGTACTTTGGTGTCTCTTCAAAATATGTCCAGATTCAATGTATCCACCAAAGAATACATCTCTTCATTCAAATCTGCCGCCCAAAGGAAGTTAAGGAAGTTTCCACCAAAAGTTGCATCAAACACCTTAAAAATATCGCCAAATTTGATTTAATTTGTATTTTTAAACTACCGTGCCTATGCACCAACAATGCGGCGCTTAGCTGTCACAGGTCAAATTTTCACATAGCCTATTTTTGCTCAAAAGTTGATCCTCTTTTGCTCCTTTTTATCATAATGAGTCATTTTAATCATACATGCAAGAAAAACAAAAGAAACCTTCCATTAAAGTGCAATATCATTAAAAAATATGTATAAAAAGGTGCATAAAAATACTATATATTTTAAGTGTATCGGTCCTCGCTCAACGATGAACTATTAGACGAACAAATACTACAAGTGGAACAGTTATGTGTTAAACTTTGAGAAATTTATTTCGACGGAGTTTCATTAGCTTGAAGAGACAAAGGACAACAAATAGTAATACCCGACAAAGGAGGAGTCGGTTTAATCTTCGTGACATTGGATCAGACGATGCTAAGATTTTCCTATCACCTGATAGAGCCATGCACCAAAAATGAAGAAAAATATGAAGCCCTAATCATGAGATTGGAATTAGCAATACTAATGGAAATAACGGACATCACCATCAATGGCAACTCACAACTCGTCATTCAGCAAGTGGTAGGACAGTATATGATTCTGAAGTCAAGATTGGAAGAATACCACCGATAAACATTAAAATTGTTGGAACATATTCCAAGTGTGACATTCTATAAGATTCCTTGAGTAGACAATGCCCAGCCGGATCCTTGAGCTAAGCTTGCAAAAGAATTAGCTTGTCCACCCGAAGATTCTATAGACATTACAGTACAAGGACGTCAAGTTTTGTCACAGATTGACCTTGACAGTTTGCATAGGCTCGAAAAAGAATAGATACCAGTTACAATGACAGACAATACAGAAGATTCGCGTCAACCATTGATAGAATATTGGAAAAAAGGAAAGCTACCAGAAGACAAGTCAGCAGCGCATCAGATTCAGAAGAGGGCACTGTCGTATACCTTATAACATTCTGTATAGAAGATCCTTCAATCAGTTGTGGCTGAGATGTCTAAGCAAAGCAGAAGCACAGAAAATTTTCAAAGAGGTACAAGCCAGATTGTGTGGAGAACACCAATCAGGGTCGAGATGAAAATGAAGATCAAACAACTTGGATATTATTGGCCATCAGTGATGACAGACTGTATGAACACAGCTAAGAAATGTCATCAATGTCAAGTGCATGGAGTGGTCTTGCACCAACCTCTGAATGTTCTACACCCTACAATTGCTTTGTGGCCATTCGAGTGTTGAGGTATGGAAATAGTGGGTCTAATAAAACCTCCATCTTCAAAAGGACAAAGATTCATACTTTCCACTACATATTACATCTCTAAATGGGCAAAGGTAGTTCCGTTATGAGAGGTTACAGCGCAGCAGGTCTTACAATTTCTCAAGAATCAGATCATCTACCGTTCTGTTGTACCGCTGACCCAAGGAAAAAAGATTAAGATTTTCATACCTATTTTATACTGATTTTGATGATATTGCACTTTAAAGAATAGTATTTTTGATGTTTTTCGGTAGGTATGAAAATTTAAGGACAAATGAGCGAAAATATGCAAAAAGGAGCGAATTTGGAGCAAAAAGGGCTAAAATATGCAAATTTGACCTCGGGCGTCGATGGCGAGGTCTATGGCGCTGACGGCGTGATTTTCCCAAGAGATCATAATATATTCTAAGGGAGGCCGCCAACGGTGGAGGTCAGTTTAAAGCACTGTTTCTAGAAGGTTGCTGATGGCGTAGCTTGAGGCCGTTGACAGCGGGATCGGCGGTTCTTTCTCAATATACATTGAATGTGGACGATTTTCGAAGGGATGCCTGGAAAACCTTCGAGACTCTTCAACAACATTAAAAAGAACCATTTTAGGCCAAAAATTGTCCTTTTAGAGTCCTCTAAAAGTCACTAAGAGTCTGTAGTAAGTACTATTAGAGTCTTCTAATAGTTACTTATTATTCAATTAGAGAGTCCATTAGAGTCCATTGTTATTAGTAAGTGTTAATTAGTGAGTTCAAATAGAGATTGTGAGGAATTCTTCGAAAGATAGTAAGAGTGGAAGGGAAGTAAGAGATCTCTTCTGCATTGCTGTTTTGTAGGAGAATTTCGTGTACTGTAAAGAAGGAAAAGATTCAGAGGAACTTCAAGGAGTTTGCTTAGGGAGGAATTTAAGATAAGTTGTGTTTATTTACTTTCATTTGTATTACTTTACTTTTATATATGAAATCCAAGTTTTATTGCATCCTCTCCATGAATTCTGAGAAGTTGTTATATTTTTCTCCTTGTTTTGATATTTTTGTGATATGATAAATAGAGGTAATGTGCCATAAAAGATTTAAATAAGTTGTGATAATCTTTAACTTAGATCTTAATTTACTTTCAATCTGGCCAATTAAAAAGTTAAAATCATTGAGTTTGACAACTATAGTTAAGATTACATTCGAGATTCAACGATATCAAAATCTTTGGAAGCAAGGTGCAAATAAATAGGGAAATAATATTAAATGGGCGTAGAATTAGAGATTTTAGAGTGACATACTAAAATTCTCAATTTGGTCCTATTGTTTGGGTGCTGAAGTGTAGATTGTTAGCCCTCAGGCGAGGGAATGTAGGAGCTGCCAAGTGAGAGCCGATATCCTCCAAGCCTAGCCGCAGAGTCAGTAACCAAGCATAGGATTAGTCAATGTTCCTTATGCTTGGACCAAAGGGTAAAGAATAGGTATGCTCATATTTGGCACAACACCAATTAAAAACTAATTCTAATTATCTGTTTACTTAAATATCTTAACAAAGGAGAAAGATTCTTGCTTTTATATTTGAACTTAATTTTAGTAATATTAGTTATTTGTTAGTAGAAGTAGTTTAATTTAAATTTCATATTATTTTCAATTGCGCATTAGTAACAGATAGACAATTTCGATTTAGTTGTGATTTTGAATAGATTTCTATAATCCTAGTCTGTAGCCTCTAAAATATTCCCTGTGGGATCGATATCTAGGACTCCACTAGAGCCTTGTATTACTTGAGCGATACGTATACTTGCATTTAAAGGTAACTCTGCGATTAAAAGATTATAATATATAATTGTTACTCAAATTAAAATTACGCTCCAAGTCAAGTTTTTGGCGCTATTGCTAAGGAATTAGATCTTCTAGTAGTGGTGTTGAATTCTTATATTTTTAAGTATATTAAAAATCACGATCAATTTTTTGGCGTCATTGCCAGGGAATATAACTAGAGTAATGGACAATTTATGACTGTTAGAAAACTTTTTAATAGAATTGCAACTTATTTAGTTAACTATTTTACTGTGTACTGATTTCAATTTTATGCGTAAATTTGGTTCTGAAAATCTTATACCTTACTATTCGGAATTAGAACGCACTGTTAGAAGAATTAGAAAACTGAGAAAAGAACCTATAAATTCTGAAACAATGGAAAACAACATAAACAACCAAAGAATAGAAAATGAACATCAATCTAGACCATTAAGAGATTACGCTAACCCTACATTAGATGAAATTCACTTAACTATCCATAATCCTCATGTAGTCGCTAATTCATTTGAGCTTAAACCTGCAATTATCCAAATGGTACAAAACAATCAATTTGGTGGAACTTCAAATGAAGATCCTAATTTACATCTACAAGTTTCTTAGAACTTTGTGCTACTTTTAAGTACGACAGAGTGCCTGATGATGCTGTCAAACTTAGACTTTTTTCTTTTTCACTAAGGGATAAGGCTAAGGCTTGGTTAAATTCGTTAGCACCTAGATCTATTAGAACTTGGGGAGAACTTTCGTAAAAATTCTTATCGAAATATTTACCAACATCTAAGACTACTAAGCTTAGAAAAGATATCACTTCTTTCAGTCAGTATGAGGGAGAATCGATATATGAATCTTGGGAAAGATTTAAAGAACTTCTTAGGAAATTTCCACATCATGCTTTACCAGATTGGTTAATTATTCAAACATTTTATAATGGATTAGTAGGATCTCTTAGATCTATCATTGAAGCTGCTGGTGATGGATCACTAATGTCTAAACCTTTTGAAGAAGCCTATGCGTTAATAGAAGAAATAGCTACCAATAATTTTCAATGGCTGTCTGAAAGAGTAAATCCTAAGAGAGTAGCCAGTGTTCATGATTCTAATGCTTTAACTATGATAGTTTCTTAAATTGCTCCTCTTTCGAAGAAAACAGATCAATACGGAATGAATCGTTCTCAAACACCTCCAGTGTTAGAAGAAAATTCATTAGGACAAATTGTAGATGCTTAATATTCATATGAAACTATAAATTTAATAAATAATAGAATAAATAACCCATATTCAAACTATTATAATCCAGGTTGGAAAAATCATCCAAACTTTAATTGGAATAACCAAGGTAATGCAAATCCTGTTAATCCTCAGTGAGGGAACAATCCTGTAAATCCATTAGGAAATATAAACAACTAGGGTAATTCTAATTATAGATCTTCTAATCCACTAGGTTTTTATAATAATTCACAATTTAAGGAGAAGAATTTGTCTATGGAAGAATTATTTTTGAATATGGGTAATCAATTACAAAGTCAAGGAGCTGCTATTAAAAACATAGAAAACCAATTGGAGCAAATTGCTACTGCATTAAGCAATAGACCTGTTGGAACTTTACCTAGCAATGTTGAAGTAAATCCTAAAGATCAAGGAAAATAACAAATTAAGGCTATTCAATTGAGAAGTGGAAAAGAGCTGGAAACAAGAGTTCAAAAAGAAATTGTAGTTGAAAAGGAAAAAGAAAAAACTGAAGGAGAAAATAAAAGTTTATATCCTGGTTTTCTTATAAAACCTATGAAAATCACTGTTGAAAAGCCTCCACCACCATTTCCTCAAAGACTAAAGCAAAAAGATAAAGGAAAAAGATTTGCTAAATTCTTAGACATTTTGAAAAAATTATCAATAAATATTCTATTTGTTGAAGCTTTGGAGTAAGTTCCTGATTATGTTAAATTTATGAAGGATATACTCAACAAAAAGAGGAAGTTACTAGATCATAAGACTGTTGCACTCAGTGAAGAGTGTAGTGCAATAATTCAAAGAAAGCTTCCTGAAAAACTAAAAGATCCTGGTAGTTTCACTATCCCATGTGCTATTGGTGAAAACTTATATGGGCGAGCATTATGTGATTTGGGAGCTAGCATAAATTTAATGCCTCTATCAACTTTTAAAAGGTTGGGAATTGAAGAAATATCACCAACTTCTGTAACTCTACAGTTAGTTGATCGATCTATTACACATCCTAAGAGAGTTGTAGAAGATGTTTTGGTCATGGTTGATAAGTTTATTTTTCCTGTGGACTTTATCATTTTAGATATGGAAGAAGATAAAGAAATACTAATCATTTTAGGAAGATCATTCCTAGCTACAGGAAGAGCAATGATAGATGTTCAAAAAGGAGAATTGATAATGAGAGTAAATGTTCAAGAAGTAACCTTTAACATCTCAAAGTCAATGAAATATCCTTCAATAGAAAAATATGATGAATGTTTCAGAATGGATATGTGATTATCTGAAAAGAAAATATTTCAAGGAAAATTATGAAGAAAAATAAGATATAGAAAAAGATAATTATGATGAAATTAAAAGTGAAGAAGCTGATTATATTCAAAAGAAAATTGAAATGCTCAATTCAACAACACCAGAAAACGAAACATTAATTTCATCTGTTGTAAAATCCCCTAAACTTGAATTAAAGAATCTTTCAAATCATTTGAAGTATGTATTTTAGGAGAGTTTTCAACATTACTAGTAATTGTATCGTCAGACATAAATGAAATTCAAGAACAAAAATTAATGAATACATTAAAAAAATATAAAAAAGCTTTTGGTTGGACTTTAGCTGATATTAAAGGAATTAGTCCTTTGATTTGTATGCACAGAATTCTATTAAATGAGGAATATAAACCAAGAATTGACCTTCAAAGGAGACTGAACCCTATAATGAAAGATGTAGTTAAAAAAGAGATTTTAAAGTGGTTGGATGTTGGATTTATATATCCTATTTCAGATAGTACTTGGGTAAGTCCAATTCATTGTGTTCCTAAGAAAGGAGGAGTAACTGTCGAAGCAAATGAAAAAATTGAATTAATACCTATCAGACAAGTTTCTGGTTGGTGTATTTGTATTGACTATCGAAAATTAAATGTTGCCACCTGAAAAGATCACTTTCCTCTTCCTTTTCTAGACCAAATGTTGGATAGACTTGCTGTACAACTACGCAGAAGTATTTCAGATAATGGGTCCGCCTTTAAGAGTATAAAAATCAACAATTTCGTCAGATGACACGGGATAGATTGAAGATACTCTACTTTATACTACCCCAAAGCAAATGGCCTAGTAGAAGCTTTCAACAAGACACTTGTACAAATTTTAATGAAGACTCTCAAAGACAACAAAAGAGGATGGCACGAGAAGTTACTAGAAGCATTATGGGCATACAGAATGACAGTCAGAGCACCGACACAGTCTACGCATTACGCACTTATGTACAGGTCTGAAGCAGTTCTTTCATTAGAGGTTCAACTATTATCGATCAGAATCATAATTTTCAATCAAATTACAACAGAAGAGAATGTCAAACTCTGACTTACAGAGTTGGAAAGCCTTTAAAGGAAGAGATTGCTTGTACAACAGAACTCGGAACTCTATCAAGCGATGATGATTGAATCCCATGATAAATTGGTCCACTCAAGGATGTTCAAAGTCAGTGGCCTCATCCTCATTCTCAAAAGTCCTATTCTTGCACATTGCATGATAGGTGGAAAATTTGAACCAACCTAGGATACACCCTTTTTGGTGTAGAAGGTTTGCTCAGGAGGGTCGTACCAACTAGTGAATTCTCAAGGAGATAGGCCCATGTTGTCGATAAATTGACGATATCTAAAGAAGTACTACGTGACATGACAAACCCGGAGAAGGACATCTATTCCAATATAGTCGTGTGGCCAGTGTCTGTGAATGTGTCCTAAATTAAAGAAATTTTGTAATCAAAATTAAATGTAATAAAATAAATTTTCATGAAATAAGATGCTCTCATAAATGAAATCTTTTAATTCCAAATATTATAAAGTTATGTTAAATAAGAAAATGACATCAAATAAAAAGTTAAAATCTAATAATTTTTAATAATTTGCTATTATTCTTATTCATGCAAAGTACCACCTTACTGATGTTTCCTCTATTTCATGCAGAAAAATGTCAGAAAGAAAACCAGTTTTTATGTTCAAAGATATCTTACATCTAGAACTCAGAGAAGAGAAGGCACCTAAGGGAGGTGTGATAAATTTTGTCATGGACTTCTCCTCAGTCAAGGTGGATTATGAGGGCCCCCTCATGGAGTTTATCAGCCACAGGAAGGCCGAGGGCCTGCGATCATTGGTCAGAATAAGTCACCAAGAAGAAGGAGAAATGTCAAAACAAGGAGTCGCCATAGTTTTTACTGACTCACACCTCCGTGCACTAAGAAATAAGTAAATCCCATCAATGATCACCATGCCAGAAAGAGATCTAATTACTGCTACCACAGAGAGGACTACAGATGCACTGCTAAGGCACACACAGCAAAGGAAGGCCAACCGTCGCAAGCACCGACACATGGACAGGATAGAAAGAAGATAGTCCAGAGAGACAGCTGTGGAGCTTCCTCCAATTTCGGAGGAATTCTATAAGCCAGAAATGAAAGATTCAGATGCACCTAGCCTGCTACAGAGACAGAGCTAGAGTTCACTAAGGAGCATTTGCCGACATAAGATTCAATTGACTAGATTTTCACCGAGTGTCCAACTTACAGCTCGGGTTTACCTAGACAACTATCAGCTACTAAAGCATTTTCAGAGTGTCCAGATTGCAATGTTCTGTACTAGGAAAAATATGGGACATTCGAGGCATATGCAACCACCTCAAAGCTACTAAGGAGCAAAGAGCACGCAGATGTAGAGCCATAAATTCCGGAGTATGTTCAACCACGATAGAAAAAAGGAAGTTCAGACTACACGATGGAAAAGATACACCGTGTCAAAAAAAAAGAGTTTGAGCATTATGAAAAATCCAAGGAAGATTTTGTCACTATATTGGAAGGCATTGAGCTTTACGTATTCTCAAGAAATGTTCAAGAAAGAATTTTGAATTGTGTTTTCAGCTTTAGAGATTTGGGCAGAGTTGATCGTTTAAGGGCGAAGACCTATTCCAAGCTGATGAAATGGAAAAGAGAAAAAGGCAGTGTGGTTGTTGTTACAATTTCACGAAAGAACGATGAGGAAATCTCTCAAGGATTTTACAAAATGATGAAGTGGATCTGATGCCGCCAGAGATAAAGAACATGGTAAAGAGGATGGTTGAGTGGAACATACTGTCAACTGATTGTATTCCAAATTGTTACATAATCAACATCTATGAAGATGGAGATTGCATTCCGCCCTATATTAACCACCACGACTTCGTGAGACCTTTTTGCATGGTTTCATGAGTGAAAGCAACATCCTGTTTGGTCGAGAAATTCAGATTGTTGGGTCGGGAGATTTCAGAGATTTCATCGAGATCCCGCTGTCAGATGGATCGGTACTGATATTAAAAGGAAATGGAGCAGACCTATCAAAGCACAGCATACCTGGAGTGGCATAACATTTTGTTTCAGTTACTTTACATCAAATAAATGAAGATAAGACACAAAACAAATATTAGTCAGACTCATATTTTGAGGGTCTTCAGCCATTGGAGCTGTGACATAGTCGTACCTTTGAGCATACGCGAGGGGACTTTTGGTCTCGGAGCATAGCGTAGGAGGTTAGCTCGTTCACAGGGTGATCTCAAAGGATACACAGTTGCTACTTTTATGCCAGCAGACAACATGTGATATGTTTTTCAGTTTTTGTCCATATGTACTACAGATGTTTTGGATGCCTCACATTATATGATTTTCGTTGTACCGCATTTTCAAATCAAGATCAATAAAGAGATAGTTTTTCTACTATAATTTTTACTTCTGATTGTGCTATGAATAAAAAGTTGCAGGACCATACATTGGTCCCAAATTATAGCAAACAAAGAACGATACAAAATTGAAAATTAAATTAAAATTCAAAATAAAATTGAATGAAAATTCAAAATGAAAATGAAATGGAAATGATAAAAAAACAAACAAAAGATAAAAGATAATCAAATCAAGGCAAATCCTTCTCGAAATCTTGAGTTCCTCACTCGTTCTACGAATTTATGTTCTTCATAACATCACTTCTCACAAATACAAAAGAATCTCATAATTTTCTACAGCTCTCCATGAATTCACACAAATTGCACAACTTCCACCACCCTGAAATTCCACAAACTCTTTACAATTTCCCCCATAAATCTCCATAAGATTCCACACTCCTCCCAAAAATTCTCCTCATTCCTGAAATTTTGAGGTCCGTACCGAAATTTTGATTCTCATTCTGAGGCTGATACCTAAATTCCAGTTCTCATCTCAGGGGTCAATACAAAAATTTTGATTCCCTTGGTCACCTATTAGGTTGGATGTGAGTCCCCGAGCTTTCCTTCCTAATTTGATCCCCTTTCTGCTTCGTGAGTTGGATTTGAGTCCCTGAGCTTTCCTTCTCAATCTGGCCCTTTCTGCCTCTTAGGTTGGATGTATGTTCCTGAGCTTTCCTTCCTAAGATTCCTTCAAACTCCCTAAATTCTCGCATTCAATCCGAGAAATCTTTTGCCATCCATGAAATTTTAGGTTCTGTGCAAGGTCGTTTGATTCCTTCAAATTTCCTAAATTTCCACATCGTATTCGAGAAATTTTCTGCCATCCATGAAATTCTATAGTCGGTGCGAGGTGGTCTGATTCCTTCAAATTCCCTAAATTTCCACATCCTATAGGATAAATTTCTCGCCATCCATGATATTCCAGGATCAGCGCGAGGTCATCTGATACCTTCAAATTTCCTAAATTTCCACATCAAATTCGATAAACTTTCCGCCATCCATGAAATTCTAAGATCGACACAAGGTCATCTGATTCCTTTAAATTTAAGTTTCCACATCCTATCCAAGAAATTTTTTGCCATTGATCCATGAAAAAAATACATATTTTTATGCCTTGATTTTTATCAATTTCTAAGGATATTAAGCTTTAATGAAAGGTATTTTTGTGTTTTTGGATGTAGGTGATGTAAAAAGGTCCAAAAAAGGAAAAAGGGTGAAAAAGGAGCAAAAAGGAGAGAAACTGGAGCAAAATACAAGAATTATCAAAAATTATGGCACGGCGCCTAGGCGCCGAAGTTGGCGCCTAAGCGCCGGACTCGATACGTAGCACCGTCAAGTTTTTGACGACTTTTGGACGGTTATTTTGACGAGTGAGCGGTTATTGGACATTCTAGAAGGCGGCGGTTGTTCCTTGATAATAGGACATGTGATACATTGCATTTGGATGCTCCAAAATGGTTTTAATCGCGAAGAGGTCCGAGCCAAAGTGAAGAGGTGCGAAGAACTGGACGCGGTGTCCGGCGCCTAGGCGCCAGATTCCTGCGCCTAGGCGCCAGACAGACCTTCTAGAAGATTCATTGAATTTGGACATGTTTTGAAGAGGTGCCTCAAGGCAACCCTTGAAGCTTATAAATAGGAGTCCACTCCTTCAGAAAAATTGTGACCCCATTGTATCCCCTATCTCTTAGCCACTTTAGGATCTCTCATCCTTAGAGAGAGAAATAGAGAAAGAAATTTAGGGCTACTTTTATTTAGTTTAGTGAGTTTATTTTCAATTTGTTGCATCTGGAGTTCATTATACTGTGGAGTCAGTAGGAATCAGAAGATCTGTAGAAGGAATATTTGAGATAAGTATTTTATTTTTGATTCAAAGTTTATTTATTATGTTTTGCTGTTTATATTCAATGTGTTCTGAGTAGTTAGTTTACTTTCTTCCTTCAATTATGAAAAGATAAATAAGATAATATAATATTCGATGGAGAATTGAAAATCAAAATATTTTCAAAACATTGTGATGATATTAATACCTGATCTTACTTTACTTTCTAAATTGGTCATTTAAATTGTTAAAACCTGTTGAAGAGTTTTGAGACCTAGAAGGAGAAGAACTCTTAACTTGTAGATGTCACATGAATCCTTGGGTTGTCGAAGGCCATGCGCGGGCTATTCAAGGTGAAGTGCAAATAAATAGGAAGATAAGATTTAAAGGGCGTAGAATTGATAAGTTTTTAGAGTGACAGACTAAATTCTTATAATTTGATTTATAGATAAGGAAAGGATCACTAGTAGGGCCGACCATAGCCACCCTTGGACATCTAGTAGTGTGAGCCTAGATTAACACATTCTACTAACAATACATCCGGACCTGATCTGTAGATTAGCCAATGTTCTTTGGGCCTGGATCAAAGGGTAAAGAATAGAAATGCCTCTATTTGGCCCAATACCATAAAATAGATTCTCCAACGAATATTAAATAATCTTAAAAATCTTGGATTAATTGAAAGGAAGAAAGTTGTTTGTTTCATATTGTTTTCACAAAATCATTTTCTTATTATTGTTTTCCTTATCTGCATCTAGTAAATTAAAAGTAATTTATAGTTAGATTTAAATACAAAAAGAATTTGAAATACAATATTTAAAAATTTATTACCCTTTTCCCCCGTGAGATCGATACTGGGGTCTTTGTTTCAAAGCCCTTTATTACTTGAAACGATATGTATACTTGCGTAGTACCCAAAAAGTATATAAAATATCTTCCTTTAAAATTTTTTTTTTTTTTTAGCAGAAATAAAAATATATTAATCAAGAAAGTCTAGTACATCTGATATGAGGAAAAGAAAGCAGATCCCCATGTAATAGAATTCTAAACTCCCTAAAAATAGGAGATTTAGGATCCAAAGAAGAGTAAGAAAAGCATAAAATGTCCTTAGAAGAACTGCCTCTAGTAGCAAGCCAATTTGCTGGCTGATTTCCCTCTCTATGAATGTGACTCCAAACTATAGATAGATTAGATACCAATAATGAAATTTTATTGATCCAAATTTGAAGATACCAAGGAGTAGCTGCTTTATGTAGAAGAATATTCAGTAATATTAAGGAATCCATCTCCACATGAATTGGACCTTGATGATTCAGAATGGTTGTCTTTAGACTCCAGAAAACAGCTATAGCTTCAGATTCTAATGCATTAATGGCAGTAATTGGTGCAGAGATAATCCATAAGCAAGTCCCCATGTAATTTCTGCATAGAGCACCAATACCAGCATTGGAACAATTAACAGCAGTGGAATGTATATAACTTCCATCAGTATTGATTTTAACCCAAGGGTATTTAGGAGTTCTCCAAAAGATCAATTGGACTTTGATTGCTGATGGCTTATCAAATAAGTTCAAAGAAGCTGTCATCTTATGAAGAAAATTCAAGCAGTTCTTTATAATAACTTTGGCTGAAAAAACCATATTATTATGCACAATCTCATTCCTAACCATCCAAGTGAACCAAAATATAATTAGGGGGATGTAAAATTCTGTTGTCAACTTCCAATCTTGTCAGCAATCAACAAGCTTGACCCAACAACAATATCTATGAATCAATCCCTTTTGAGTAAGAACAGTCTTCCATACCTCCTGTATAGCATTGCAACTGATAAATAAATGGGAAATAGATTCTTCACTTGAGAGACAAAAAGGACACATAGAAGGCCCTCGAATACCCTTTAACTTCATAATATCATCAGTTGGCAAAAAATTCTGAAAAGCTTCCAACGAGAAAAATGACATAGAAGGAGTTATGTATTTATTCCAAAGTTGCTTGCCCCAATCATTAGCAGATCAATTATTACTAGAAAGATAAATGAACTTGGAGAGACTTTGAGTAGATGGATTCTTGGTAATCAATCTATCCTTAACATTAGGCTGTAATGGTATAGACAGAATTTTATTCACCAAATCAGTATTAACAACAACTTTCAGTTTAGCTTCATCCCAATTGGAATTGGACCGTAAATCGAAACTTTCCGATTAGAAGAAGATACTCCTTGCTTATACAGGTGGTCATTAAATAAACAATTGTCAAGCCAAAAGTCCACTTGACCATCACCAATATCCCAAATAAAAAGCTTTTCAGCAAATTCTCTTACTTTTAAAAGCCTTTTCCAGTTTTTAGAATCACCTAATTTAGCTTGAACCTGAGAGGGATGGGATATTCTGCAATATTTACCATGAAGAAATAGAGACCAAAGAGAAGACTTTGATCTGAAATGAATCCATTGTTTACAAAAATAAGAGAAAATAAGATGTTGAAAGCTTTTGAATCCAAGACCTCCACAAGCAAGTGGTTTACACAATTTATCCCAGTTAGTCCAATGCATTTGTTTATGTTGTCCCTCCCATAAAAATTTGTTGAAAATAACTGAGAGTAATTTTTGAGAGCTTCTCTTCATATTAACCATTTGGATAATATACAAAGGGAAAGTAGTTAAAATACTCTTCAAAAGAGTAACTCTTCCACCATTAGAGAGAAAAGAACTCGTCCAACATTGAATTCTAGAAAAAATTTTGGCAACCACATCATCAAAATGAGACAATCTTCTTCTTCCTTTGGACAAAGGAAAGCCCAAATAAACAAGAGGATAATTAGCCTCTTTAAATCCAGTATAATCCAATATCCAATTTTTCATATGAGCCTTCATCAATGAACTAGAAAGAAAAGAACATTTGGCTTTGTTAAACTCCATTCCAGAAACAGATTCAAAACTGGAAAGATTTTTCATAATACATTTAATTGATTGTTTGCTCCCATTACAAAAGACAATAACATCATCTCGCATAAGCCAGGTGACTAACCAAAATATTAGATCTATGCTGATATTGAACATAAGGATTAGCCATATGAACCTGATTTAATAATTTAGAGAGGTAGTCAAAAGCCAAAATGAAAATATAAGGAGATAATGGATCCCCTTGTTTAATCCCCCTGCCAGCTTGAAAGAAACCATGAGTACTTCCATTAATCAGAACACTATAATAGTTGGTCTCCAACCATCTAGAGATTAAATTACAAAAATCAGAGTTGAAACCTTTAGCAGCTAATACATCAATAATGAAAGACCAATTGATTGAATCAAAAGCTTTAGAAAGATCTAGCTTAAGAATAATATTAGAACCTCTACATGGCTTATCAATATCAGCAAGCAACTCCTGAGCAAGAAGAATATTGTCACTAATACATCTCCCTTTGATGAAGGTAGATTAATTTTCAGAGATTAAATCCAATAGATAAGGTTGTAGCCTGTCCACTAGAACCTTACTAATGATCTTAGAAAAGGTAGAAGTAATACATATGGGCCTAAAATCCTTCCAGCTGTTTTTAAATTTATCTTTAGGAATAAGGATGATAGTAGAGGCAGCAAAATATTTAGGCAAATTAGAACCTTGAAAAAAAGCTATGATAGCAGCCATCACCATTTGCTTAATAATACTCCAAAACTTTTTATAGAAATCAGAAGAATAACCACCGAGCCCAATTTGTTTTGTTGCTATCCGGAGAATTAATAGCAGAGAAAACTTCATTTTCGATAGGAGGATAAGTTAAGCGAGCGAGCATTACCTTTAAACATGCTACATTGCAATAATCGAACGAGAAAAAGATGAAGAGATAAGCTGGATGAGCTTGAAAAAAGATTCAGAAATAGAGAACGACATCTTCGACTATACCTTGGGAATCATAAATCCATCCTTTAGTAGAAGAATTAATTTTTAAAATAGAATTAATAGATCTTCTATACTTGATCACAGCATGAAAAAATCTAGAATTTCTATCTCCATATAGAAAGTGATTGGCTGAAGCTTTTTGTTGGAGAAACAGTTCCTCCTGAAGTATGGCAGTGTTTAATTTTTCATTAGCAATGAATAATTCATGATCAGAACAGGAGCCATTTTCAACAGCTTGTTCAGTTTTGGAAACCAATTCTTCAGCATCTTTTATATTGGAATTAATATTGCCAAAATCACTCCAATTCCAGCTAGTTAAAACCTTAGAAAGCTTTTTCTGAGTCTGCCAAAGCTGAATGAGAGGATTAGCATTTAAGAAATCCTTTGGAATATTCCAGTTAGACTCAATTAGTCGCTTGCAATTAGGATGTGAAGACCATACATTCAAATATCTGAAACAGGTTTTATGAACAATATTTGCAACAGCAAGCTTAATGAGGAGAGGAGAATGATCAGACCCCAGTCTAGCAAGATGCTGAACTTTAGAAATAGGAAATAAAACAAACCATGGCTTGTTAACAAGAACTCTATCCAATCTTTCATAAATATTACCCCTCCTCCAAGTAAAAGGTGAACCTTCAAATCCAATATCAAACAGTCCAGCATTTTTGATAGAATCTGAGAAAAACAACAAATCATTCAGATTAGGATTCCCGCCTCCCTTCTTCTCACTAGGATGAGAAATACAGTTGAAGTCACCTCCAACCATCCAGCCCTCATTGATAGTTTGACCAATCACATGCAATTGGGACCAAAGATCCTCTCTATCCACTTTAGATGAAGCAGCATAGACAAAAGAAGCATAACCTTTAAAAGAATCAATCTCAAAATGAACATGCAAAAACTGAGAATGATCCACCAGAATATCAATCTTTAATTCATTCCTATAAAAGACCCAAATTTTATTGGAAGAATTGTAAACAAAATTGTATCCTGGGAACTTTTTAGTAAATCTGTCATAATTAGACTTAACCATTGGCTCAAGAAGAACCACCATCCAACACTTATGAACCACCGTTTATTCTTAACAATCTATTAAGGGAGCCAAGGTTTGCCACTCCCCTAATGTTCCAGCAGAGAAAATTAAGCATGATGGGTAGATCTACCTCCCCTAGTCAATCTAGAGAAGGAAGATGCAGTAGGACTGGAGGGAATAATGTTCTCAGCAGAAATATGATCAACTGATTTTTTCTTCTTGCTTCTTTTCACTACCCAATCCTCATTCACTTCATTATTGACAGTAGCCATATTAGTATGAATATCAGGAATCTCCTGAGGTTTAATATTGAAGACTTGGATATTGCATTCATTGGTGGTAACACTTCTTTAGATAAATAATTATTTCTATCATCATCAACAGAAACTTCATTGGCTAAGTTTGGTTCCAATCCCTGAGCACCAGTAGTCAAATTAGTATCAGAAATGATTTGTGAAGTGGGAACCATATTTACTAAACCAATATCAGAGTTAACATCTCTATCAGTAACCATAGGCAAATCAACAGGTAATTCGAAGGAACAAGTGATAGCAAAATAGTTGAAGGAGTCCCAATAGAACTTTTATTGGAATTAATAACAGAACTTTCAATCAATATGGCAGACTTATTGGAACTAATAACAGCAGCAGGTAATTCTGAAGGAACACAACAGGTAAATCTGATGGAGTCCCAAAATTATTGGAATTAATAATAGAACTTTCAATCAGTATGGTAGACTCAGAATTAGAATTCTGAATATGAATAAGATCTTGAGGACCAACAACAACTTCCATAACAGGTATTGAAGTTTGAATACCGAAGCTCGTAGCATTAACGATATCAATAATCCCAGAACTTTTATTACCAGTAGCTTGTGAAATCTGTTTTCCAGCTGTTAAAGATCCTTCAGGCAATGAACCATCCTTAACCAAAACAGAAGAATTAACATTTTTATTATTAACAGGTTTAAGATCTGGTTTCAATCTATAACAGCCTTCTTTGGAATGACCAAACATTCTACAATGATAGCAATATGTAGGCTTTTGTTCCACAACTATGGGTTGCCAATAGCCATTATGAGGAGAACCAAACCAAATTTCATCAATTTCAGGGAGAGTAATGTCTCTTTCTCCAAGAATTCTGGCTAAGGATGGTCTAGAAAGATTAAATGTGGACATATCCAATTTTAATGGTCTCCCTATAGCAGTCCCAATAGCATAAATTACTTGGTGATTGAAAAAATGAAGTTTCAAATTGGGAAGCCTATACCAAATAGGAATAATAGGGGCTTCTTGATTTGGATCAAAGTTAGGGGACCATTTCAAGATTTTCATATATCTACCTTCCATCATAATAAATTTTCTGGAAAAAAGATTAGCATAATCTTCTTCTTTAGAAAGATGAATCATAATATGCCTACCATCAAATAAACCAACTTTCCAAGTCCCTACCGATTTCGACCCTTCAAAAATCCTTCTAATGTTATCCATTTTTGGATGACCATATTGAAACTTACCAATTAATGTGAATTTATGAACATCCACCAAAGATGTCAATTCGGAATCGTAGAAAATAAGGGCTGGTTTTCCACCCTTTTTAACCACTTGTTTGATGAATTGACAATCACCCTTCCCTGCAGCCGTGTCATGGTTACATTGAGGAAAAGTAAGTTTATCTTGCTGATCAGAAATTCCCTTACCAGGAATTTCAAGAAAAGTAGCCTTGCCATTAATCAATTCAGCCATCAGGAAATAAGAACCTCCAAACAAGAACAATGAAATAAAACCAGGAATCAAGAACCCAGCAACACAGCAAGAAAGATGATTTGAAAATCGAAAAACAAAATCCAGGATTTGAAAAACAAATGCCCGGGAAGAAGAAGACCATAGTAAAACCTTCAAATCAATGGAAATTCAAGCAAATCAAGATTAAACAGCAGAAAGAAAAGAAAAGCTTGAGGGGATTTGAAAATCGCCTCAAGAAACCTCCCTAAAATCAGGAGCTTCTCTCTCTTCCATATTTTATTCATATATTATCCTTTAAAATTATATTTTTCTATATAAACATATATTTTAAAAGTATTAATCACTAACGGCCTAGCATTCAGTAGCAATCAAGTTTTATTTAATGTTATTGTCGTAAATTAAAATTTGGTACACATTTATATAGCAAGTTATTCCGGGTCAAGTGTTTCGCGCCTTTGCCAGAAATTAAATTTTCTAGCAGTGGTAACAAATTCTAGTGTTTGGAAATACAAAAATCGGGTCAAGTTTTTGGCGCCGTTGTCGGGGATAAGAGGTACAATTTATAGATTTTTAAATATTATATTTCCAAAAATATAAAAAAATATAATAATATAAAAATAAAAATATAAAAATAAAATAAAATAAAATAAAATAAAAATTTTTTTCCTTGCTTTATTTTTTTTATGCGTAGTTTTGGTTCTGAAGGATTAATACCTTTAGATTCTGAACTAGAAAGAACAATTAGAAAAATTAAAAAGGGAAAACAAATTCAAAAATTTCAAGAAATGGCTACTTTACAAAATCCAATTAACCTTAATGATCAAAATATTTATAAACCATTAAGGGATTATGCTAACCCTACAGTTGATGAACTTCATAGTAGTATTCAAATACCTACCGTAGATGCTAATTCTTTTGAACTTAAACCGTCTATTATTCAAATAGTGCAAAACAATCAATTTGGTGGAACACCAAACGAGGATCCAAATTTACACCTTGTTTGCTTTTTAGAACTTTGTGCTACCTTTAAATATAACAATGTTTCGATGATGCTATTAGACTTAGACTCTTTCCTTTTTCCTTAAGAGATAAAGCAAAGATGTGGTTAAACTCATTAGCAACTGGTTCTATTAAAACATGGGCTGAAATGGCACAAAAATTCCTTGCTAAATATTTTCCTCCTAAAACTGCTAAATTAAGAAATGATATTACTTCGTTTAGTCAATTTGACGGGGAGACAATATATGAAACTTGGTAAAGATTTAAAGAACTATTAAGAAAATGTCCTCATCATGCTTTACCTGATAGGTTAATTATTCAAACAATTTACAATGGATTAATTGGATCTTTAAAATCAATTATTGATGCTGTTGTTGGAGGTTCTTTAATGTCTAAATCATTTGAAGAAGCTTACACTTTAATTGAAGAAATGGCTAATAACAATTTTCAATGGCCTTCCGAAAGGATTAATCCTAAAAAGATGGCAATTATTCACGATAATGAAGCCATTTCTATCCAAGCTTCACAAGTAGCAGCAATGTCTAAAAAAATAGATAATTTTGCAATTAATATTTCACATAATAACTCTGCTAATATTAAAGATTCTCAAACTATTTAAACTTTACAAGTTATTGCAAGTAAAAATAATCCTTATTCAAATTATTATAATCTTGGGTGGAAAAATCATCCTAATTTTAACTGGAATAATTCACAACAACAATGGGGTAATAATCAATCTCATCTCACTAGAAATTGGAATAATCAAGTTAATCCAAATTATAAACCTCCTGGATTTAATAATCAACAGAAAATGTTATCAATAGAAGAATTAATTCTACAAATGAATAATCAATTACAAAATCAAAATACTGCTATTCGCACTATCGAAAATCAAATGGGGCAAATTGATACTTTAATTAATAACAGACCTGTAGGAACACTTCCTCGTAATGTTAAAATTAATCCAAAGGAAACTCGGAAAAGAAAATGAACATGTTAAGGGCACGTGCAACTTAGAAGTGGAAAGGAATTAAAAGAAAGAATGCAGAATGAAATTCAAAAAAGAGATTGAGGTTGAAGAGATCGAAAAACCTAAAGAAACTCTCTCTCCTAGTCAAGATCAGACTGTTATACCTATTAATGTGGAAGTTGAAAACCACCACCACCTTTTCCTCAAAGACTTAAACAGCGAAACTTGATCATCAATTTTCTAAGTTCTTTCGAAATTTTTAAGAAACTTACTATTAACATACCTTTTGCTAAAGCTTTGGAACAAATGCCAACTTATACAAAATTTATGAAGGATATTTTAAGCAAGAAACGAAAATTTGAAGCTTTTGAAACCGTTGCATTAAGTGAAGAATGCAAGTGCAATAATTAAAAATAAATTACTCGAAAAGCTTAAGGATCCCTGGAAGTTTCACTATACCCTGTGCTATTGGAGAAAAATTTTGTGGAAAAGCTTTATGTGATTTAGGAGCAAGTATTAATCTCATGTCATTTTCTCTTTTTTGAAGATTGAATTTAGGAGAGATTACGGCCACCACTGTAACCCTTCAGTTAGCTTATAGATCTATCACTTATCCTAAAGGAGTTATAGAGGATGTCTTTGTTAAAGTGGATAAATTTATCTTCCCTATAGATTTCATCCTACTTGATATGGAAGAAGATAAAGAGATACCTATTATTTTAGGGAGACCTTTTCTAGCTACCGGACGAGCTATGATTGATGTGCAAAAGGGAGAATTAACCAAGGGAGTTAATGATCAAGAGATTAAATTCAATGTTCTTAAATCAATGAAGTACCCTGATAATGAGAAATGTTATCAAATGGGTATAATTGATTATTTAATTGAGAAACATTATCAAGAAAAATGTAAAGTCATTTCTGAAGAAAAATTTGAATTTTTAACTGATAAAAATGAAGAAGTAAAAAAAGAAGAGACTCATTTTATTATAGATAACTGGGAAACTTTAGACATAACTCAAAATGATATACTTTTACCATCAATTAAAAAAGCCCCTGAACTGGAATTAAAAATGTTAACTTCACATTTAAAATATGCGTTTCTTGGAAATTCGTTAACTTTACCTGTTATTATTTCTTCTAAACTGAGTAAAGATCAAGAAGAAAAATTACTAGGTGTGTTAAAGAATTATAAGAAAGCTTTTGGTTGGACTATTGCTGATATAAGAGAAATAAGCCCTTCCATTTGTATGCATAGAATTTTAATGGAAGAAAATTTTAAACCTACTATTGAACTGTAAAGAACATTAAATCCTATCATGAAAGAGGTTGTTAAAAAAGAAATTGTTAAGTGGTTAGATGTTGGTATTATTTATCCTATTTCGGATAGTCAATGGGTAAGTCCTATTCATTGTGTTTCGAAGAAAGGAGGTGTAACTGTCATTGTCAATGATAAAAATGAACTAATTCCTACAAGACAAGTTACTGGATGGCGAATTTATATTGATTATAGGAAATTAAATGACGCCACTAGAAAGGATCATTTTCCTTTACTTTCTTGGATCAAATGCTCGATAAACTAGCTGGACACCCATATTTCTGTTTTCTGGATGGATATTCTGGTTATCATCAATTACTTATTGCTCCTGAGGACCAAGAGAAAACAACATTTACAAGTCCTTATGGAACCTTTGCTTTTAGAAGAATGACTTTTGGTTTATGTAATGCACCTGCAACTTTTCAAAGATGTATGATGTCAATATTTTGTGATTTGATTGACAAAGGAATTGAAATATTCATGGATGATTTTTCAGCTTTTGGAACTTCTTTTGAATCTTGTTTGGAAAACATTTCCAAAGTTCGAAAAGATGTCAAGAAACAAACTTAGTTCTTAACTGGGAAAAATGTCAATTCATGGTCACAGAAGGCATTGTACTTGGTCACAAAGTTTCACAAAAGGGGATGGAGGTAGATCAAGCGAAAGTGAAAATTATTGCTGAATTGCAACCACCTACTACTGTTACTGATGTGAGAAGTTTTCTAAGTCATGCTGGATTTTATAGAAGATACATAAAGGATTTTTCTAAAACTGCTAAACCTCTTTGTCGTTTATTAGAAAAAGATGCAAAATTTGAATTTAACAAAGAATGTATTAATGCTTTTAATATTCTAAAAGAAAAACTAATAACGCACCTTATCATTGTTGCACCTAATTGGAATAAATCTTTTAAATTAATATGTGATGCAAGTGATTTTGCAATTGGAGCTGTATTAGGACAAAAATATGAGAAGGTTTTCAAAGTTGTATATTATGCTAGTAAAACTCTCACTTAAACACAAAGAAATTACACTATCACTGAGAAGGAGCTTCTAGCTATAGTATATGCCTTTGATAAATTTAGACCTTATCTTCTTTGTACTAAATGCATAGTTCATACTGATCATTCTGCTATTAAATATCTAATATCTAAGAAGGATTCTAAACCTAGACTGATAAGATGGGTTTTACTTCTACAAGAATTTGATTTTCAAATAGTAGATATAAAAGGAACTGAAAACCAAATTGCTGATCATTTGTCTAGATATAAAAATGATATTATTTCGGAAGAAAATATAAATGAGAAATTTCCTGATGAATTTTTATATGTTATTCAAGGATGCAAAACACCTTGGTATGTTGATATTGTTAACTATTCAGTTAGCAATATTTTACCTTATGAATTGGATAACAAATTTATTAAGAATTTTAAATATGATGCTAAATCTTATATTTGGGAAGATCCTCATTTATTTAAAATTGGAAGAGATTTTATAATTCGAAGATGTGTACCTTATGAGGAAACTTTTGCTATTATTCAAAAATGTCATGATTCCGATTTTGGAGGACACTTTGGCATAGATAAAACTGCATTTAAAATTTTAAATTCTAGATTTTATTGGCCTATCTTATTTAAAGATGTGAGACATTATGTAAAAACATGTGATCGATGTCAAAGGATGGGAAATATATCTAGGAAGGATGAAATGCCTTTAAACTATATATTGGAAGTTGAAATTTTTGATATATGGGGTTTAGACTTTATGGGACCATTTGTTCCATCATCTGGAAAAATTTATATTTTATTAGCAATTGATTATGTTTCAAAGTGGATTGAAGCTGTTGATTTACCAAACTGTGATTCCAAAAGTGTTTCTAAATTCTTAAAGAAAA
This sequence comes from Papilionanthe hookeriana x Papilionanthe teres, assembly GCA_022702705.1. Classification (NCBI taxonomy): domain Eukaryota; kingdom Viridiplantae; phylum Streptophyta; class Magnoliopsida; order Asparagales; family Orchidaceae; genus Papilionanthe; species Papilionanthe hookeriana x Papilionanthe teres. The sequence goes on along the minus strand of CM040425.1, from coordinate 10,850,654 downwards.
TGATATTTTCAAGATTTGAAATGTCTAAGGTAATTATCACTGATGGTGGAAGTCATTTCAAGAATGTAAGAATTCAATCATTACTACAAATATTTGGAATCAAACATAGAATTGCAACTGCTTATCACCCACAAACAAGTGGAATGGCTAAAGTATCAAACAGAGAAATTAAAAGAATTTTAGAGAAGACTGTTAATCCTAAAAGAACTGATTGGGTTGATAGACTTGATTCTGCATTATGAGCTTATAGAACAGCTTATAAGACACCAATCGGAATGTCACCTTACTGGTTAATTTATGGTAAACATTGTCACTTACCTATTGAACTTGAACATAAAGCTTATTGGGCGATAAAGGAGTTTAATTTTAATTTGAATGAAGCAGGAGAAAAGTGATTATTGTAATTGAATGAGATGGAAGAGATAAGAAATGAATCATATGAAAATGCAAGGATTTATAAAGAGAAAATGAAGATGTTACATGATAAGAAAATTTCAGGAAAATTTTTGAGCTCTGGACAAGAAGTATTACTCGTTTAATTCTCGTTTAAAACTTTTTCCTGGAAAATTAAGATCTAAATGGATTGGACCCTATATAATTGAGAAAGTATACCATTATGGAGTTGTGGATATTAAAGACCCCAAAATGACGAAATTTTTTTAAAGTAAATGGATTAAGATTGAAGCCTTATTTGGTAGATATTAAAATGATTTATAAAGAGGCTTATGAATTAAGTCAACCTGATTAAAGATTTACTTAAGTCGGGCTGACGACGTTAATTCAAGCGCTTTGTGGGAGGCAACCCATAATTATCTTTTGTTTTGAGTGTTTTTATGTTTTTAATGTAAGGTTATGTCTCGATCTTAACTAATTTTATATTACTTTAGAAAAATTTGATGCTTATAAGTCTTTGTTGACTTAAGCTGAAGATTATTTTGAAGTATGTAAGATTTAGAAATTTGATCACTCTATTCTAAATGTGAGTAAAAAGGAGATTAAGTTAACCTTCATTATGATTGCTTACAACTTGTGTTATTGAGTCTAGATTACTCTTACCAGTATAATTTACCTATCTTGGAGAACGAAACTTTGAAATTTGACGATTAGGCGAAACGGAGTTGAACATAGTTCCGGCGCCTAGGCGCCAAGATTCGGCGCCTAAGCGCCCGAGTTAAACTATGTATCAATAGGTCCGGCGCCTAGGCGCCATATTTGGCTCCTAAGCACCACGGTTACTGGGTCGTGCAAAAACCGAAAATTTTCAGTTTTTCACACGATTTTCACCTTTAAATCAACCCATCTTCATCCCTAACCATCAAGCAATCAAAGTTACGTCCATTACACTTCATTCTTGAGAGATTTGAGAAATTTTTTAAGAAATGGAAGGAAGAAATCTTGGAGAAGAGGATAGGGACAACGTCTCAAAGGATCCTCAACCCTACTTCAATGGTTTCATCACGGTAAGTTTAGAGAAAATTTCTAGTCGCTTGGATAAGTTTGAAGTGGAGTTTAAAAGCATTGGAGATCGCCTTCATGAGATGTTTCATGAGATTGAACATCTAGAATGGCAGATGAAACTTCAATTTGATCATTTTGCGGCTTATCATGATGCTCGAGTTTAAATGTATGCGAAGAACAAGTGGATTGACGAAAAGATGGCTACTGATTTCCCGAGAGCGTTAGTTTTCTTTCCAAGCAGAATACACAATTTCCCTTGTGAAGATTAGAGTATTCTGGTAATGAGATCGTTATTGTCTGGTTTGTTGAGTCGTTGTATCGATGTAGTGAATCGATTGTATTTGTGTATTTGCTTTCAAGTTCAATGTGTGTTGTTTTTGCTTAGAAATTGTTGTGTTTGATTGTGTATTAGGAACTTGAATCAAGTATGATACTTATCTGGAATATATTGAGCCAATATTGAAGATTATAATGGAATTTAGTGAAGTTTGATTTAAACTTTATGTTTGATTGGAGGATTTAATATTTAATTTTTAAAATTTTTGGAAAATGTTTTGGAAGTTAGAAACTGAAGCCCTACTCTAATGTGAGTAATTGGAAGTTGAATTTATGAATTTTGGTGGAAAATTAAATTTAAAAATAATTTTTTGTGAAAGGCGAGTCTGGCGCCTAGGCGCCAGAATTCGGCGCCTAAGCGCCGGTTCGGCCTGTACCCGAAAAATTCCTTAAATACCCCCAAAAGCCATTATCGACGCCTAAGCCTTCTTCTTCCTCCATTTTTCGCAAAAATCAGCTTTTAGAATCCATTTTGAGGTCAAAACATCAAGGATTTGGGCGCGAAACCAATCGATTTCTTCGTCTCAAGGTCAGATCTACACTTTAAACCATTTATTTTCGATTTTCACCATAGATTCCCTAGGTTTTGCTGAGAACCGAAATTTTGAAAAAAAAATTTGATTTTTAGTGATTCTTTGGATTCTTAAACTTATTTTAAGTTTTCTAAACTTAAAAAGAGTTTAAATTTTTTATTCCTAAATTTGTTCTTGTTTTCTTTCATGTTTAGATGGCTTCGAAATCTAAACGCGGGAAGGCACGAGACAACTTCGATAACGCAAGAAATTTTCTATCATGGTCGCGCATTTTCAATTCCACGAATTTGCGATCGTGCGGCTTATTTTAGGTTTTGGTGTTTTATTTGGAAAAGGGGATCGCCTACGTAAATTGTCGGCGAATTTTAATTTAATTTAAATAAATAATTTGAAAAGTAATATTTGATTTTGAAAATAATTTTAAATTTGAAAATTTTAAGATATGAAATCAAACTGATCTCACATCCCGAATAGTTTATATAAACGAGCGCCGCACCACAACCCGTGTATCTATCCCGAAGAATAGACACACTACTTGATAATGGGGCTCGATTAAATATACTAGAAAGGTTTGTGAGATCCGTTTGGTCTGCGAACCAATTTTATAAGCCGACAAGTTCCCCTGCTTAATATAAATGAATTAAGCGTGGTTTATATTACCCGGGTTCTTAAAGTTCCCCATAAGGGCAAGCCCCTATAGTTAATTACATCTTAAGTGACGGGAATCACCTAAGAAAACTCTCGATAATAATCAATAGTTCTGCTCTCAGGAATTTCAAAGTTTAAGTTTTCAATGGATTGAATTTTGGAATTTCAATAGGGAATGGATCAAATTTGGAACATTTTGTTTTGGGAATTCAAGGGAAGAAAGGTAGGAGAAATCACGGATTCGAAGCGAACTTCGGTAATTTCCCGACTATCCTATTATTTGGCTTGATTTTAGGAAAGTCCTAATATTTATTTAATGTTTTGATCTTGCCAATTTTAATTAATTAGGACTTATGTTTGTATGATAAAATCATACAAATAGCCTCAGAGATGTGAGGGTTTATGTCGTATCGGACGACTACCTCGGAGTCCTAAGACCGATTAGGGCTTAATTTACATGACATGATCATGCAAATGCCTAACGAAGAATTGAGGGTTTATGTTGCACCAGGCAAACTACCTCGAAGTCCTATGGCTTGGTTATTTAATTCTAAGATAGTTCTGCTGAAGTAGACTCAGATTTTGCTGATGACGATGGCCGTGCTGCCCACCATACTCCGAGCTTCTTGTCGTTGCAGAGGTTTAGTTTTAGAAGTCATAAATCAAGAGATGAGAGAAGTGTTTGGTTTTAGAGCAAGTCTTAATTTCCATGTGTCTTTAATATTTTAGCTAAGACAGATCTTAAAGTTGATTATAACAACACCGGTTAAGATCCCACGGTTCCATCCTTCCGGCATCGTTATTTTTATCGGATTCACTTAGTCCAGATGAATTTGCTAAACTCAACTGAATGAGTTCCACACTTTCATTTAGACCGTGGGAAATCCCGTTAGCAACACGTAGGTTACATCATCCGAGGTATTCCCGATCATCCAACAAGACGTTTTAATTTAGTTGTAGTTGTAGTTTTGTTGTTCGTTTGTGATTAAATTTTTGAGTTGTTTTATATTTTGAATGTTGTGGCGGTGAATTTTATCTTGTAGTGTCTTTTAATTTAGTTATGGGTTTTAGTTTTGGTTTACGTCCTAAAGGTGTAGGTTTTCATGCAACTGTTGTTTATCATGCAAAAAGAGTAAAGTGCGACACGAGTAAATGAATTGCGGTAAGATAAATTGCAATAAACTAAAAGCGTACTCGGAGGGTCTTCCCGTCATCCCAAGCTGCACTTAAAATACAATTTAGAGCATTTAAGCATTTATAGCAATTTCTCAGGTAAAGCTAAGGGAAGGGTTATGGTTTTCTACCAAAATCCTAATCCTATAGCTAGTCATTTCCTATGACGTCTAGGTTCTTGTATTTTAGTTTGAGGACGATTTTCTTCATCAAAGAACAACTAAGTTCAATTGTTCTTATAAATATCCTATCATATTGAGGAAGTGCTTAAGACGAATCTTAAACATCTTTTCAATATTTCTAGGATTGTTTTAAGTCCAAATGAATTTAATTACACAAATGAATTAATCGTCCGAGAGTTTAAGTTTTGTTGTCTTGCTCGAGTGAACTTAGGACATTTGAATATCCTTATGAGTGAAATGACATTTCATTTGATACTCCATTTAGGAGTTATAATAGTAAAAGCTCCTAAGGGCAAAATGATATTTAATGATTTGTGATTCAAATTTAAGTTCAAATTGATGATTTAAGTTTGGAATAGTGTTCAAGTTATTTTAGATTTATTTTTGAGTTCTTCATGTCTTAGGTGATGTTATTTTTAATTCAATTTAATTTAACTTTAATTTAATTTAATTTGGTTTAGTTTCAATTTTAATTTAATTTGATATATTTAATTTAATTTAATTTTAATTTTAACTTGGTTTTATTTTAATTTAATTTAATTTAATTTAATTTAATATGTTTTAATTTAATTTAATTTAATTTAATTTAATTTAATTTAATATGATTTAATTTAATTTAATTTAATTTAATTTAATTTAATTTAATTTAATTTGATTTAATTTGATTTAATTTAATATGTTTTAATTTAATTTAATTTAATTTAATTTAATTTAATTTAAATTTTAATTTAATTTTATTTTTAATTTTAATTTAAAATTTTATTTTTTTATGTTTTAAAGATGATTTAATTTTAATTGTTAAAGTATTAATTTAATTGAAATTTTAAAAGGATTTAATTTAAATAATTTAACTTTAATTTAATTTAATGATTAAGTCTTTTAGAATTTTAAATCTTAAATTTGGATTATCATTTTAATTAGGACTTAAATATTATTGAGATGATTAATTTAGGGATTCTTAAATTAAAGAACAAATCTCTTCCTAATAATATCCCTATTTTAATAATTTCAATTTTTCATTCTTCCAAATTTAATTAATTACTTAATTAAGGTTTATTTTAATTATTTTTAAATTGCTTAGTAGGTTTTTACCCTTTAATTATTTAAATTTCAATCATCCAAATCAGATTAAGATCAAATATTTTACCTTTTCATTTTATTAAGCCTAAAATTTTAATTAAGGGTTAAAATTTTAATTACCATTTTGCCCTTCAAGCTTAATAATTTCATAACTCATTAAATTGAGCTTAAATAAACTTGAAATTTTTATGTGACTTCACTCATATATCAATGAAGACATTAGAGGAGAAAATGTGATTTTTCTGTATTTAATTTATTTATATCATTATTTTTGGTGGAAAATAAGGATTTCCAATGAAAATTTAATAATATGTCCAAGGGAAAGTTTCTATCCTTAAGAAAATTATGGGACATTCCTAATGACCAGAGGACCAATTGGACCAATTTTTGAGATTTTTTGAGTTATATTTTATTTATTAGAATTATTTTAAGTTCTGGAGTATTAATTAATTTAAAAAATAGAATATAAGTTGAAAAATGAAATTTATAATTTTTAAAATTCTCTCTGATATCAAGGATTCTAAAGAACCAAATTTTACAATTTTCAGATTTTTCTTTGATTTCTTAGAATTATTTTGGTGGAAATGCTAGAAAATACATTTTTTTAATTTTAAAATTACACTAGGGCTTTAAAATTTAATAACTCATCATAGAGACCTAGGAAAAATATGGGATTTGTTCCTAAGTGATTAGAATTCAAAATGTGACATTTTGGTGAATTTTATTATTTTTTTGATTTTTATTATTTTATTAATTATTAAAATATTAAAATAATAAAAAAAATCAACTTTTAGAAAATTGAAATTTTAATTTTCCTAAATTCCCTGATATCAGAGAGGCTCCAAAACCAATTTGGTGAATTTTTGAAAGGTATTTTGAAAGTTATGAATTTTTTAAAGTTTAAAATGACTAAATGGCTTAATCAACCCATTTAGTAAGGCTAACCAAGTCCAATTGACTTCAAACTTTTGTGGTGGTTTCCTCTAATCCTAAAGGACAATGGAGAATTGATTTCAAGTCAATTTGATGTATAGTTAGCTCTAATTAATTAGGGGTCTATTTTGGGTGTTTAAGCCAATTAGGGTTGTCTTGAGTGAATTAACTCAAGTCCTATTTTTCCTAGAGGTTCTCTGGTCATAAGGAACATCACCAAATTTTCCTAAAATTTGTTTCACAACATGCTAATTTTTGGAATTAAAATACTCAAAACGACCACATGCATTTGAAAAATCAATAACTTTCCACAGAGATGGCCTCTGACCTTGGAAAATTCAAGGAATGTTCCCAAGTTCAGAGGCTTCAAAAGTCCTATAGTCTCATGCCATGGTGAATTGTATGAATGCATGGAGAATTAAAACAATGCAGACAATAAATAAATTATTAAAAATAAAATACTTGATGAAATTAAATGATTTCTTTTCCACATTATTCTCCTACGTTCATCGAGCAAGAGGGTATTTTTATTTTATTTTTGTGATTTTTCTACACAAAGATATGGATTTTCCAAGTTTAGGGAATTAAATAAATCAGAAAATACCCTATTTATCTACTTATCCATGCGGCGCCCTGTCATCCTCGGCCTCTCCGAACGACCACGCGGCGCGCTCCCATTCGACGCCGCCATCTGACTCGGCTGCCCGGGGCCCCGCGGTTCACGTACCATCTGCTGGTCCGACGCAATCCAAGCCGTCCATCCGATACACGCGCGATCCGACGGTCCCTGGTCATCGTCTACGACTGGTGCGATCCCGTGACCGTCCACGCTCTAACCCTAAGAACTCACTCGATTCTCAATGGATTTTCGTGTTCTTATGCTTCATGGATTCGTCTTGAAGAGACGAACACATCCATACGGTAAACATGCATTGAAATTCATTCAAATGAAATGGAGAATCTCCGTAAGCTCGGGAAGAAGAATGAGTTCATACCTTTGCTCGGAGAAGTGAAGCTTCGATCCGAGAGTTGTGTCACCTTCGATTGGGTCCAAGTAAGCTCCGGATGAAGTCCCTTGGCCCAGTGAATTGTCTAGCTATGAAAGTGACCACGGCCGATCACAAAGCTTGGAGGCTGGAGCAACTGGGTGGCCTGGAGATGGGGCTTTCAATGGGAAACTTCTCCTCTTGGTCCAGTGAAGGTGTAGGACCAATCAATTTGGGGATTGGCTCACTGTGAAGAAGTGTCCTGGTTTTTGGGCTAAAGTTTGAGCTCAAAATTGAGCTCAGCTGGAGGGAATTGGGGCTGGAATTCAGTGGGGATCAAGTGCTCTATGTGTGGAGAGTGATCTGGAATGATTTTGGCAGAGTTTCCTTAAGGTTTGGTTCAGCACCTCTCATGGCCGAGAGGGGTGGTGTTTAAATAGGAGAGGGTGGAGGGCCTCCAGGGGAGAGTTAGGGCTTGGGATCGAGTCGCTTAGGTCGAGGGCGGAACGGCCATGGTGGCCATTGGGCATGGGGCGGCTCGGCAAGGTAGAATCCCAAAGTTGGCTCACATGTGAGCTCTCGGCCATGGTGTTTTCCGGCGACCCGGTGGCTGGCCGGCCGAGCGTTGGTCACCATCTTGGTCGGGTGGGTCGGGATTGGGGTTTAGTGTAGGCGATTGGCCATTGCCATGTGTAAAGTGGCTCGAATTAAAATAGAATGGAGAAGGGGTCATTTTGGCTTCAATTTGGTCAACCCATTGGTTTGGGTTGGGTGCACCTTCCCATGGCTTGATTTTGGGTCGAGAGGATCAGTTAGGTCGACAAGAGAGAATGGTGTGGTCTCCATCAAGGATTAGGTGGCAAAGCATGGTTTAGAGTGTGACATGCTTAAGGTAAAAAAAGGCGTAAGGGAGGTTTAAGAAAGATCCCCCTCTTCTTGCCATAAATGGACTAATGACAAGTCAAAGCCCTCATGGCTTCATGTGGCTTGAGAATGGCTTGTTCATGGCTCCATTTGGCTTGGGAAAAGGTTGGCTTATTTCATGAAAAAGGGTTTTAGAAATATTTGGCATTTAGGGGGTAATTTGATATGTGGCTTGATTTGGAATGGTTTAATTGATGATTTTGAAACTTAGGGGTGATTTTGATCAAATGGATGATGAGGGGAAGTGTCATGTGGGCTTTAAGATGATTTGGGCTTTTGAATTTTGAAGGAAATGGGCTTTTAGGAAGGTTTAAGGGAAGTGGGCTTTTAAGTTTAAGAATGTGTTCATGGATGAGAATTTTTGTAAAAGGTTGGGCCAAATAATTGTTGGTTTTGGTTTAGGGATGTTTCATGAGTAATTTGAAATAGATTTAAGGTGGTTTGGGTTTGAATTGGGTTGAATTTGGGTTTATTTAGTAAATGGGCCAATGTAGGTCAAATTGGGCTAACTTAGGCCAATGTTGGGCTATGGTTGAAATTGATGTAAAATAAATGTTTGGAAATGTTTATGGGAGTGTTTCAAAGAGTTTTTGGCTTTGGTTGGGTTTTGATTTTGAGGTTTGGGTTTATTTGGGTTAGGTTTGGGTTTAGGCCAAAATTGGGCTTTTTGATTTTGGGTTGAATTTGAGTGGGGTTTGGGTCAAAATCTTGGGCAAATCATGTTAGTGTTTTGTTTATGGGGATGTTAAGGAAGGTTTAGAAAATATTTGGGGTTAATTGGAGTTGAATTGGGTGAGTTTGGGCTAAGTTTGGGTCATGGGTCCAAATTGGGCTTTAAGGCCAAAAGTGAAATTGGATCCCAATGCCAATCAAATTGGGCTTGGATTTGGTCTAGATTGGTGTTGGGGATGTTGAATTGAAGTTTAGAATTGAATTAGACCAGAATTTGGGTCAATTGGGTAGGTTTAGTTTGACATTGGGTTTACTTTGGGTTAAAATGGGTCAAATTGGGGGTTTTGATAAAAGTGGGGTAAATTGACAAAATTGGCCCATGGTGTAGTTGGACAAAATGAAATTGGGAATATTTGGGATTTTCTGGAATTTTCTGGGAATTTTCTGAATTTTTGGATTTTTTGGCTAGGAGGGGTATTTTGGGTATTTGGAGGGTATTGGGAGGTATTTTTGGAATTTTGGTATTTTTGGGTATGGATGATCAATTTGATTGGTAAGGCAATGTTTAGGATTGATTTTGGAGAATTTTGGGTAATTTAAGTGATTTTGCAAGTTTTGGGGGTTTCGAGGGTTTTGGGTAGGCTAGGCGGGTGTAGTGGTCCTGGGGTCAAAAATCGAAAATTTGGAAAATTGAAGATTGGGTGAATGTAAGTGGAATGAAATCATTTTTTTTGAGCCATGAAGCCATATCAAGTCCACATGAGCCATGAAGGGACTCATTTGAGGCATCCACTATGTTGTTCCTAACCTCTTGCCGAGGGCTTAGGGGTTAAGGACCATCCATGTGAACCACCCGCATGAGTCGGGAGGTCAAATTGGGTATGGGTGTGTTTTTAGGAGGTGTGTGAAAGTGTAGTGTATAGGTGTAGTGTGTGTGTAAGTCAGCCCCTTCACCGGACCGGGCCACCTGGGCGAGTCCTAAGGCCAAAGAGTCCTATTGGAACTCATCTTTTAAACTTCCACATTTGATCTCGACCCTCTAGGTGATTAGGGGTCTACAATCGAGTTTGTGGAGTTTGCGGGGAGTTAAGAAGTGGTTTGAATTTCTAAGTGGTGGGTCCCAATTCTAATCCTCTAGGATAGTCGAAGGAAAAGCCTAAGGCTAGATCCTAAGTACTAAAGATAAGAAGAGAAGACCTCATCGAAAATGAGGTCAACAAATGGACCCCGATAGGTGTGGTGTGCTAACCAAGCACACCGCGCGTATTAGGCGTTGACCGAAAAATCAACAAAACCAACACGGATGTCCAAGTGACAAACTTAGGACGAAGTAGAAGAAATTTCAGCTGGGAGTGTCAAGTATATCTCTAAGACTCGGAGATTCCCGAACTCTCGGCGGGAAAGGAAAAGGAGGTGAATCCCAAATCACATGATCTGGGGGAATTCAATTTAGATTTTCGTTTTGTTTTAGTTTAAGTTTCGATGTGTAAGTTTATATTTTGAGTTTCAATTTAGATTGAAGTTTAGTTTAAAATCAATTTGAGAAAATTTGGATTTGAAATGAGAATTGAAACCTAGGTTCCAATCTCGGGATTGCGAAACAAACTCGGAATTTAGGTACCGACCGCGAGAATGAGAATCGGAGTTTAAGTGTTGATTGAAGGGGATGAGAATCGAATTTGAGTGTCGATCTCGAAAGTTTAATGAGAATTGAAACGGAGTTTCAACCTCGAAAGTTTAAAGAGAACTGGAATCTGGTTCCGGCCTCGAAGGTTTAATGAGAATTGGAAACTAGTTCCAATCTCGAAGGTCTAAAGAGAACCGAAATCTGGTTCCGGCCTCGAAGGTTTAATGAGAATTGGAAACTGGTTCCAATCTCGAAGGTTTAAAGAGAAATGGAAAGCGGTTCCAATCTCGAAGGTCTAAAGAGAAATGGAAGCGGTTCCAATCTCGAAGGTTTAAAGAGAATTGGAAATGGATTCCAATCTCGGAAGTCTAAAGAGAAATGGAAACTGGTTCCAATCTCGAAGGTCTAAAGAGAAATGGAAACTGGTTCCAATCTCGAAGGTTTAAAGAGAATTGGAAATGGATTCCAATCTCGGAAGTTTAAAGAGAATTGGAAATGGATTCCAATCCCGAAGGTTTAAAGAGAATTGGAAATGGATTCCAATCTCGGAAGTCTAAAGAGAAATGGAAACTGGTTCCAATCTCGAAGGTCTAAAGAGAAATGGAAACTGGTTCCAATCTCGAAGGTCTAAAGAGAAATGGAATCTGGTTCCAATCTCAAAGGTCTAAAGAGAAATGGAAACTGGTTCCAATCTCAAAGGTCTAAAGAGAAATGGAAACTGGTTCCAATCTCGAAGGTCTAAAGAGAAATGGAAACCGGTTCCAATCTCGAAGGTCTAAAGAGAAATGGAAGCCGGTTCCAATCTCGAAGGTTTAAAGAGAAATGGAACCGGTTCCAATCTCGAAGGTCTAAAGAGAAATGGACCGGTTCCAATCTCGAAGGTCTAGGAGAAATGGAACCGGTTCCAATCTCGAAGGTCTAAAGAGAAATGGAACTGGTTCCAATCTCGAAGGTTTAAAGAGAAATAGAAACCGGTTCCAATCTCAAAGGTTCAAGAGAAATGGAAGCGGTTCCGATCTCGAAGTCTAAAGAGAAATGGAAACGGTTCCAATCTCGAAGGTCTAAAGAGAAATGGAAACTGTTTCCAATCTCGAAAGGTCTAAAGAGAAATGGAACCGGTTCCAATCTCAAAGGTCTAAAGAGAAATGGAAACCGGTTCCAATCTCGAAGGTCTAAAGAGAAATGGAAGCCGGTTCCAATCTCAAAGGTCTAAAGAGAAATGGAACCGGTTCCAATCTCGAAGTTCTAAAGAGAAATGGAAACTGGTTCCAATCTCAAAGGTCTAAAGAGAAATGGAACCGGTTCCAATCTCGAAGGTCTAAGGAGAAATGGAAACTGGTTCCAATCTCAAAGGTTTAAAGAGAAATGGAAACTGGTTCCAATCTCGAAGGTTTAATGAGAATTGGAAACTGGTTCCAATCTCGAAGGTCTAATGAGAATTGGAAGTGGATTCCAATCTCAAAGGTCTAATGAGAATTGGAACCGGTTCCGATCTCGAAGGTCTAAAGAGAAATGGAAGCTGGTTCCAATCTCGAAGGTCTAAAGAGAAATGGAAGCGGTTCCAATCTCGAAGGTCTAAAGAGAAATGGAAGCGGTTCCAATCTCAAAGGTTTAAAGAGAAATGGAAGCTGGTTCCAATCTCGAAGGTCTAAAGAGAATTGGAAATGGATTCCAATCTCGGAAGTTTATTTGTGTGAAGAGGGATCCAGTCCCATGTCATCAGAACCAAATCGAACAAAGTTCGTGGCTCCGTGTCAATAGACCTAGTCGGTCTCCATACAGGAAGAAAGGTAGGCCACAAAAGTCGAAATGATTTTGATGTGACGAAAAAAAGTTTAGGGTTCTAAAATTGAAGTGAGGGTCTCCTGTGAGGAAGAGTTGTCCCGACAGAGAATTTCAAAGCTTCTTGAGATAAATCTCGATTTGGGGTTGATTTGAAAATGTTTGAAAAGGTGAATTTAGAGTGGGATCCGATTTGAGATTCATTTTCATTTTGTTTGTCCTTTAACTTTCAAAATTTTTTTAGCCGTGTAGTTAATGTTCATGTGAATTTTATTTAGCGTTCACATGGATTTTGAAGTTATTTTTATGTTTGGATTTTTAAGGAAAAATAATTCTCATTTATTATTTATATTTTTATTTTCTCTTTTTTTTATATCTTATTTTATTTTTATTATTACTATTTTTTTCTTTTCGTTCTTTTGTTCGAAGTTCGTTTAACTTTAATGGCGTTTCCTGATCAATTTGCACAAAAGAGGTGAAGGCCAAAATTGTGACATGGTCACTTTCATTCCAATCATGTTGAAGATACATCATACAACTCGATCCGGAATACATCTCATACAATCCATGTAGACTCAAAACGGACTATGTATGATCTTTGTCGATCCATCCAAAAAGGTATCCGTCAAAAATCCATGTTCGAATAGTGAGGTACATGGTCAATAACATCACCTTCCAAGCCATCCTCGGCAAGGATGCCGTATGGATGTACGTTGGAGGTGTGATATTTTCCATGCAACTCACGGCTCGTAAGGTCGGAGGCTCTCTAGCTCCGGTCCGGTCGGAAGTGGTAAGGTGCTTTCTCGTCGTCCATCCTTCCGAAAGTAGCGAGATCCGCTTCGCCGGTACTCCCGGTATGCAATGTTTAGCGACGTCCGCTCCGTTGCCCTTCGGCATCATGACGGAACCTACCGATAATGGTATCTTTACCGGCCCTCGGAACTCACTCGGGCTCGCTATCCGGAGGTCGGATCCGAACATGATATTACACTCATTCGAAAAGAAAGCGTGCAGGAAAGGTCTAACAAAGTCGTGATGATCTATGTGCGGGGGAATGCAAGTCACCCTTCTTGTAAATGTTAATGATGCAACCGTTGGGTATGCAATCTGCGGCAATACCCTCCATGTTATCATTCTTTTTACCATCCTTTTAATGACTAATGGCATTGGATCCACTCGGCCATGACGGAGTATCCCCGGTGGGTTTCCCTTCTCGTCTTCGGCGAAGTTGTAGCGAGCATCCACATTGTATTGTAATTCTCCCCTTCCCGGCATCCATCTCCGGGTTCCGAGTAAGTGTTTTCTCTTAAGCGGCCTCGCTCGGCCCATCTTTTTTAAATCCCGGATGCGATCCACGATTTGTTGTTGCTCGTATTCTGAGAACACGTCTGTATGTAACTCGAGGCCTTCTAGTATATTGATCCTCCTGCCTCTGATTCTCTCGAAGTATTCAAAAGTTTTCTTCTGGACATTCTGTATCCTTTCTAACTCGTATTCTGGAATTATTTGCAAATGACGAGGCTTGGTGACGTACTGTGGGATATATGGCTCAATCCCTTCACGCTCTCCTGCATACCTCGGCTCCTCGGGGGTGATGTCCGTCGGGACATCCTCCGGGGTTGCTTCTGCAACAAGGTCATGCATTACTGGTGACTTTATCTGGTGGCGTAGTAGCCTTCTTTCTTCTGTTCTTCTTGAGATTTCTCTGGTTTCTTCTGTCATCCTGGGAGCTGGTCTCCTTTCTTCAGGTTCCTGGCGAACCGGTATCCTCGAAGTATATGCACTGGCAGTAGCAACTGTCTCGTCGCGCTGGTCCGCTGCTAATTTAGTTAACATCTTGCGGATACGGCGATTTTTATTTCTTCGTTGAGTTGCTGTGAGAGTAGCTCTTCGTACTTCCTGAGTTTCTGTGGGCGTGGCGCTGACAAGTTTGCCCTCTGCTGTAGCGACAACAGATTTGATCCTCTTGTCCACTTCAGTGTTTATTTTTCTTTTCTTCTTATCTGGATTGGTGGCTTGGGCCACCCACTTTCATTACTCGTCCGATCGGGCGGTTCCTCTCGGTCGATCGGGACCCGGTCCACTTTCCTCGTCTTGCGAGCCCGCCGGTGCGAAGTCCGAGTCAATCTCTATTATCGCTCCATCTTTCACCCTCTTTTCTTCGAGTGCAAGGCTTACGCCATTTCTAAAGTTCGGGACCAACCGCCCGTTCGACATTTCCCTGCGAAAAGACAAGGAAAAGGATCGGGAGTCGTACTAAGAACAAGAACATTAAGAAAATGTTTATTAAAGACAGTTTTTTTATTATTATTATTTTTAAATTCAACAGGAATGAAGTAGGAAAAGATCAGGAAAGAGATTTTGATTTGGAAGAGAGAACAAAGAAAACTTTATTATCATGATTTTATTTATTTTAGCACATTTTTTATTATTTTGGGTTCGGACCCAGTCATAAGTAATTACTTCACCCGTGCTTCTAGGGATGAAAAATTCATTCCTTCGAAACATCGAGTAGCGTAATACTTTTCAAGTATCGTCCATTGATCGGAAGCATATGTCGTTCTCCTTGGCGAGTTCACTAGCCGGTAGGAGCCTCTGAGTAGGTCGCCTCAACTACAAACGGTCCCTCCCAAGTGGGTTCAAATTTTCCTCCTATCTTGCGGTGTGCAAGAATAGGTCTCTTGAGAACGAGAACTAAGTCACCAACTTTGAAGGTTCTCGGGCGGACCCGGTCCGTCATGGGCTTGAACCATCTTAGCTTGGTATAGTTCTAAATCTCTGTCGCGCCGCAAGTCTTTTCCCTTCCGGGCTTTCCAATTCTTCTAGTCGTAATTTGGCATTCTCTTCGTCGTGATTTTGTTTGCAACTCGCAATCCCGAGTGAAGGAAGCTTGGACCTCTAAAGGTAACACTCGCCTCGGACCCATACACTTAGAGCATAAGGTGTAGCTTGAGTAGGAGTTCTGAAGGTTGTCCGGTAGGCCCATAAAGCTTCTAACAACTTCTCGTGCCAATTTCTCTTATTATCGTCCAAGGTTTTCTTTAAAATTTGAACGAGAGTTTTGTTAAAAGCCTCAGCCAGGCCGTTTGCTCTTGGGTAGTAAATTGTTGAATATCGCCAGTCGATTCCATGTCTCCTGACAAAATTGTTGATTTGCGTGCTTCTGAATGCTGACCCATTATCCGAGATGATCCTGTGCGGCACCCCGAAACAGTAGACAACTTGGTTCTTGAAAAATTGTAGCACGTGATGTGCTTTTACTTCTACGAGTGGAACCGCTCTGCCCACTGGAAAAGTAATCCGTAGCCGCAAGAATGAAGCGATGTCCTTTTGACGATGGTGGTTCTATTGGACCCACTATATCCGTGCCCCAACATTCAAATGGCCACGACGCAATTGTCGGATGTAGCACATTTGGAGGTTGGTGTAGAACCACTCCGTGCACTTGGCACTGGTGACAGCTCTTGGCGATTTTCATGCAGTCGGTCATCATCGAGGGCCAGTAGTACCCTAGTCTTTTAATTTTCATTTTCATCTTCGGACCTGACTGGTGAGCGCCACAGAGTCCTGAATGTATCTCTTTAACAATTTCACGGGCCTCGGACCCGCTTAGGCACCTTAGCCACATTTGATCAAAAGACCTTCTGTATAATGTATTGTTTATTAATGCGTAGGACAGAGTTCTTTTCTTGATCTGGTGGGCTAACGACTTATCGTCTGGTAGTTTTCCTGTTTGCGGTGTAGTCTATTAATGGCCGTCGCTAATCTTCTGTGTTTTACGTCACTCGCTGCAATCGATCCTTTTTCCTTTTTCGATTTGTGTATTGTGTCTATGTCGAGCCGTGATAGGACCCGACGTCCGTGAACCGACACTTCCAGTGATTCATCTTGCAAACGGGCAAATTCTTTTGCGAGACGGGCTAGCGCATCCGCTAAAACGTTTTCTTTTCGGGAATTTTGTAGATCGTCACATTCGAATCTGTTCCAACAAATTGTATGGCATACCTGGAAGTATTGCTCGAGTCTTGGTTTTAAAATTTTGTATTGTCCGGCGATCCGTTGAATGATTAATTGCAAATCCCCGTAGATGTTGATGTCCGTTATCCCCATTTGAATAGTTAATTCTAGTCCCGTTATGAGGGCTTCGTATTCCGCTTCGTTATTTGTACACGGCTCGTCAAGTGGTAGGAGTATCTTAACATCCCCCGCTCCGGTGTTATAAAGATTAGTCCGATCCCCGCCTTACCGGGCACTATCACTTGCGATT
The DNA here is from genome assembly GCA_022702705.1 of Papilionanthe hookeriana x Papilionanthe teres. Lineage (NCBI taxonomy): Eukaryota > Viridiplantae > Streptophyta > Magnoliopsida > Asparagales > Orchidaceae > Papilionanthe > Papilionanthe hookeriana x Papilionanthe teres. The sequence goes on along the minus strand of CM040425.1, from coordinate 10,834,053 downwards.
CTTCGTCTTTATGTGCTCGAAGATGCTCCGTCGAAATACAATTCCCAACGTCGATCATCGGGGTCTTCTAGGTTCATTATTTGTTCATCCGGCAAGTCGTCATCGAGAGGAGATTCCGCCGCAAAGGGTGTGCTCGCAAGGAAGTCCGCTAGGACTTGTCCTTTTACCGCACGAAGAGGCACGAAAGTTATATCAAATTGCAATAATATCATCGACCATCCGGCAAGTCCGCCGGAAAGCGTCGGACGGGTCATCAAGTATTGCAATGGATTAAATTTTGAAATCGAGTTGACCTTATGAGAAAGCATGTAATGCTCCGAGCTTTTGAGCGGCGAAGATCGGGGCTAAACGGTGCTTTTCAATTGCGGGATACCTTATTTCCGTCGGAAGTAAACGACGGCTTAGGTAGTAAAGAGCATTTTCTTTACCCTCATCATTGACCCAGGCTAACAGGGCTCGAGAGAGTCGTCTAAAGCCGCGGTATAAAGTATTAGCGGTCTACCCGAGACCGGGGCTGCTAAGACAGGAGGTGTCATTAAATATTGTTTAATGTCCTCGAAGGCCCTCTCGGCATTTCTCTTCCCAAATAAATTTGGCGTCCTTTTTAACTAGTGCCGAGAAAGGCCGACACCTACTCGACAAGTTCGAGATAAAGCGTCGAAGATATGCCGGCTTCCTCGAAAAGATCGTAGTTGTTTTAAGGTTCGGGAGGTGGCATTTCTAAGATAGCTTTAATCTTTTCCCGGTCGATTTCAATTCCACGATGTCGGACAACGAATCCTAAGAATTTCCGGAGGTGACGCCGAAGGCGCATTTTAAGGGATTCATCTTAAGGTTAAATTGTCTTAATCGTTCGAAAACAATTCTCAAATCATATAGGTGGTTTTCCTTTACTTTGCTTTTGATGACCACATCATCCACGTAGCATTCAACTTGATTGTGGATGAGATCATCAAAAATTCTTGTCATCGCTCTCTGGTAGGTTGCTCTCGCATTCTTCGATCCGAATGGCATCACCGTGTAACGAATATACTCCGATCGGCGTTCGAATGTCGTAAGTTTTTCATCTTCCGGAGCCATTTTTATCCGGTTGTATCCCGAAGATCCATCCATGAATGAGAATATTTCATGTGTTGAAGCGATGTCGATCATTAATTCGGGATCGGTAGAGGAATTCATCTTTTGGACATGCCTTGTTTAAATCTCCGAAATCCACACAAATTCCGATCCGACCATTCTTCTTCACGACCGGTACCACGTTGGCTAACCAAGTCGGGTATTGTTCTTCACGAACAAATTTAGCGTCTATTAGCTTTTTAACTTCAGCCTATGACTTGTTGTTCGATTTCTGGACGCATTCTTCCGGGACCTTGTCCGACCGGAACGAAGCGGGATCCACTCCTAGCTTTGGACTGCGACCTCCGGAGCTAAACTCGGCATCTCATCGTAACTCCAAGCAAAACGAGTCTTTAAATTCCATTAATAACTTAATTATTTCTTCGGAGTCTTCTTTATCGAGTAAGGAGCTAACAAAGGTAAGTCTAGGTTCTTCGCTAAGTACCTAAGTTAACTTCCGTTAACTCATCTATTGTAGATTTGATCTCCTCTTCGAACTCTGGTGGAGCATCTCCAATTTGTAAATCTTCGAGTTCTTCTGTAGTTTCCATGCAGTTTTCATTAGACTCGCAGGTGACAACCAAGCAAAATTCAGTATCGTCAACTGATCCTACTGTGCCGAATCCGAGACCATGTTTCGCATTGGGAGGACGACCGGAGTTATTCCATAATTTTTCAAAATGTTGTGATCGACCTTTTGTCCATTGTCGAGGTAAGAAACCACATTGAATTAAATTTTGAACACGAGGAGAGTACCATTCAAAAGGCAATTCCATTAATTCCGATGAAGTAGCATCTTCAAATTGTACATTATTTTCAGTTTTGGAGGAAGGAGCACCACGGTAGAATTTGATGGGCTTTGCACCACCGCTACGAACCTCTTTGACCTCCATACCCTCGATCTTATTAGAATGGATCGGGGTCGTGGTCATAGTATGTACATAGTGGTTAATCTTCTCGTACATCGATTTATATTCTTCGTTTCTTTCATCTTCGAGAGGGATTCGAATTGCGGCTTCTTCGACTTATCGTCGCCGCTTCTTGTTTGATTTCTTTTCTTCTTCGTAACTATCTTCCCGATCAACATTGATGGTCGGTTTCCTCCGTCCAACTCGTCCTAACGTCTCGCCACGACCTCGTCCCCGGCCTCGTCCTCGGATGCGAGTCGTGGAGAAACCTTCACCATCTCGCCGTAGCGGGAGTGGTGAGTGACTGTTGGACTAGAACTTCGGGTTCTTCGTTGTCCCAAATTTCCTTTGCTTCATTTGTTATGGTATCTCCGGAGAATATTGTTTTCTTCGGAGGTGCATAATAAGCCGCATCTTCATGGATTCCGATTTCATGTACGGAGAACGGCTGTAAGTCACCTTTGATGCACCTGTTCCCCTCCATCGTAGTATTTGATGCATCGATGTAGAGATGATGGTACCATCCTGTTTTCATGTATCCATGGTCGGCCCAGATAGAGCGTTGAATGACGTTTCGAATCAATTATGTGAAATTTCGCGGTTGTCTTTGCTAAGTCGCCGGTCTTCATCGACAGTGTTATTGATCCGAGGGCTCTTTCTCCTTTCCGGTCGAATCCTCTTAATAACATTTTGTCCGCCTCGAGCTCGCGAGCATCAATTTCTAAGTATGCTAGCGTTCGAAGATTCATTATATTGATTGATGCTCCCGGATCCACCAATACTCGGAGAGTGTAAACTTCCCAATTGTAATCGAAATGTACAACGGTCGGTTGTGGTCTCATTGTTCCAAGTAGTAGGTCATTGTCCGTGAAGGTAACACCTCGTCGTTCCTTTAACGAGCAAACCTCATCTAAGGAATCTCCGGCCATTCGAGCTAAGCAAATTTCCGGATCAAGTAAAGCCTTGATCGAGCTTCTCTCATCTCCTTTGATAAGATGAGAGCGTCGTAGATGCTCAGTTTGGCTGGTAATTTCCTAAGATGGGCTAGCACGTTGTAGTCCACTTTGTTTTCATGTGCCTCGTTTTCTTCTTGAATGGGTATTTCTTCTGCCGGGGTTTGTTCTTCCCGAACAACCACCGCTTTCCTTTGTCCTTTCGGACCCATTCTCGGAGGTAGAACTCTTCCACTTCTTAAGTTGACTTCGTGATTTCTTCTAAGTTTAGCATTGAGTTTCGTTGGTGTCTCCTTCCGAATTGGAACGACGGGTTCTTCGAGATTAGCTTCGGAGTCTGAAGGCTCTAACTCTATTGTGATCGGAGCTCCTCGAAACTCGCAAATAGATTCGTTGCTTGTTGAACTCTCGTAGCCTTCCTGGTGGATGTCTTCTTCATCATTGTGATCGTCGAGATTGTGTATGATTTGAGAATTGTTATTTGTATCGGAATCGACGTCCGGATTAGGTTGATTGTCGCTAGTTACGTAATCGTTAGAAACAGTCAAAACGTAGCCAACGCCATAACCCTCATCATTATAAGATCCCACCAGAGTGGGCAGATAATCATACAGAGTCAGAGGTCCGAGGGATTTCTCCCCCGAATCGGAAACAACTATCCTAGGATAAGCAGCCCCTAGTCTAGCCTTAGGTGCCCCGGTCTTCTCTTCTTCGTCAATTTTCTTCTTCTCTTCAGCCGTCTCTTGTTGAGGTGGTTCTTCTATCGCAAGTGATAGCGCCGGCTTGACAGCTTTCGAACTCTGAATCGAGGCTCGCACCGAAGCGGTTTGGATGTGATCCAAAATCTTCTTCGAAGACTTTGTCCAAGCGGTAGTCCATCCATCATCAGTTGCATAGGGATCTATCGGAACAATGGAATCCGTCGAGATAACATTGACGGAACCTCCTTTCGGGGTTCCTTCATGTATTCTTTCGGGATCGTTATATTCCTTTCCGAAGATTGTCGTTGAGCCAACTTTTGAAGGTAATACAATCTTCTATCTTGTGCCCAAGCATCCGGTGGTAAGGGCAAAAGTTGGGATCACCTTTCTTGTCAACTTCTTCCGGTCTTTTAGGCTGCGCGATTGGAAATCCGGAGTCTTTATCGAGCTCGCGGAACATTTTCGGCACTCGCCTCATTCTTGAATGGATACTCCCCGCTCGGGAACTCCCTAAAAGTACGTTGTTGACGAGGCGGTTGTTCATACTCGTTGAGACGATCGATAGCCGGGTCGGGTTCGTCGGTAATCTCGTTGAGGTTGTTGTCGCCGTTCGACGATATTTGTATCGGTTGCTTGCCTTTATCGATCGCCGCGACGACCCCGGACTTCTTTTCAAAAGTTTTCACGGGCTTCGTTTCGTCCGTTTTATCGGTGAAACTTAATTGCTTCGCCTCCTCTTGCAAGCTTCCGGCCTTGCTTAACAACTTCTCGAAAGTCTTAATAGTAGAATCCCTTGAGGAGAAGTGCTTATCGGGCCATGGATGCTTTTTAGTAAAATGTCGATTGCATGCTCGTTCTTGTAATCGTGGCTCACACTTCATACTTAAGTTTCTCCATCGAAGTATGTAGTCCACCAAGGTTTCATTCGGCTTCGCTTCTCTACCACTAAATCACCTATAGTGATGTGGTGCCGAGCTCCGACAAATCGCTTGATGAAGAGGTTCTCTAATTCGAAAATGTATTCACCGAACCGTTTGGTAATTCCGCATACCAATCAAAGGCGATCCCCGACGAGTGCGTCGACAAATTGTCGGAAGAGTAAAGCATCACTTCCGCCGGCATTGCAACAACCGGCACGAAAATGTGCAACATCTTCGCCGAGGGTTTCCGGTTCCATCAAAGGTCTTGAACAGAGGTGGTACAAAGCCTTTCGGATATTGGACAGCGTCGAATTCTTCAGGGTAAGGTCTACCCATCCGAATGGATGTCCCGCTCTTTGATTGTGCCAAGGCTTCTCGCACCTGCTGTTCCACCAAGCTCTTGATATCCTTTTCCGGAATCATACTTTGTGTTGTATCCTTCTTTAATTGATCATCCTCGTTGACGGATGTAATCTCCTTTCCTCCGTCTACAATGTGAATGACTTACGGGGTGTTTCCCTTTGGGGTTGAACCCGACTCCGGAGAGTGGCTAGGGCTACTGACCATCTCTTCCATCCTTTTTGCCATTTGGGCAATCGTATCGTCTTTCTCTTGAAGGCTGCCTCCTCATTACTTCCGGCTCCTCTCTTCTGCGGCTGCAGGGAGCACCTTGTGAAGCCGACGAAGCTCGTGTTTCAACCATGTTAATTTTCGCATACTCATCATCCATGAACTCGACGAGTCAACTTCATCTCCGAACTTCTCTTCTCTTTCCCTTGCTAGTCGACGAATATCGGTTCTTAACTTTTCCATAGCATCTTCTAGCGGTCTTTTCACGTATATCCTTGCGGTTGTCATGTGATAGCTCGTCGAGTTTCTTTCTCATGAGTTCCCTTTATTGCGGTAGCACTTTCTTCGGACTCGAGTCTCCCGACGAGACTTTCCTTTTCTAGTCGTTGTTTCGGTCTTAATTGGCCGGTAGTGGGACGCCATTACCATCCTTCTAGCGGCGAAGGCCTAGGACCGGATGGTACGTCGGTCGAATGCTTGGAAGGTGGTATCCTCCACGATCCGTAAACTCGAAACAACAACGGGTGGACTAGCCTTCATCTTCTTATTAGGCTCTTCGCAGCGATAGCGAGATTCTACTCGCGGCCCAAGACGGGATTTGGCCGGCGCCCGTCCTATCCTTCTTAAAATTTCCGATACAGGGCATCTTTCTTTCTTTGCTAACCTTTCAATCACAGTCTGTAGTCGGGCAAGTGGTGTAACCCTGGCTCTCTTTCTTCTGTTGTCGTTATAGTATGCGGGCCGAGGTAATGTAGAGGCAATCCTGCGGACATTTTCCTCGTCAGCTGCGGTGGAAAGGGGATGGAATCTACTCCCTTCCAAAAGGGGTGTATACTCAGACAATGGTATGTATTCAGGTAGTGGTGCGTACTCGGGAATTTCTTCTAGGAAAGCGACTTCAGCAGCTGCGGCCTTCCCAGCGATTTTCACCGCCTCTGTTTCTCCTGCGAGTCCGTGTTAGGGGTGGAACCCTTGAGCCGGACCCAATTTCAAAAACAGAAGGTCTTGCACGGAAATCTGTACCCTACACGGTAACATGCTCGTTACAAATTTGAACTTCCTTCCCCTTCAGTTTGGCGGGAGCCGGGGTAGGTGCAGAGACGACTAGACCAGTGGGGGTAGAGAAAACAGTCCTCCTTTGGACAACGGTATTCCTTTCAGCTGGAACCCTTTGCAGAGGAGGAAATTCTTGAGTTGATTTAAGGTTGAATTCAATCATGGGTTTCTCAGTTTCTGGCACTTTGTCCATTAGTGCGAAGAGGGTAACGTCAGCGATCTTGACATTTGTGTTTTCAAATCCTTGTCCAAACCGGATGATCCCATTGTCGGGCAGCTCATCCTTGTAAACAGCGAAGTCCAGTCCGTTGGTGAAGGAGAAAATCAGTTTTGGGGCTTCCATTTCTGCAAGGTAGATTCTGATTGTCAGTCCCAAGTTATGCTTCTTCTCATCAGGACGAAAAGAAATGAATTGAAAAGAGTCCGAACACATTCTTGTTCATGTATATTTATTAAAAGAGTCATTCATTAGAGGGTTTGTTTATTTATAACGGAATGTTCAAAGGTGTAGAGAAGGTAATGAATCTGATTCAGAATTAGAGAGGAAAAGAAAGTCTTATGCAAGACTTCTCGACTCGAAGGATTACTCTAAACTAACACTCTATTGGGGGTCCACCCCACCTCAGAAATGAGGTAAACGGATCTCGAAACCTCTCTGTTTAGGGGTGTCTAAACAATGGCTCCTAAATCTGAGAGAATGTTGGCTATACTTGTTCAAGGTAGAAATGAACATAATATTCCAACGGAAAGAAGGGTAGTTTGATCCATTAGGGACATGGATACACTACCGATTTTTGAAAGCAGAACTATTTGATTAAAATGGAGAGAGGAACTATTCCCCAGCGGAGTCGCCAGAAATTGTGCGGCTTATTTTAGGTTTTGGTGTTTTATTTGGAAAAGGGGATCGCCTACAGAAATTGTCGGCAAATTTTAATTTAATTTAAATAAATAATTTGAAAAGTAATATTTGATTTTGAAAATAATTTTAAATTTGAAAATTTTAAGATATGAAATCAAACTGATCTCACATCCCGAATAGTTTATATAAACGAGCGCCGCACCACAACCCGTGTATCTATCCCGAAGAATAGACACACTACTTGATAATGGGGCTCGATTAAATATACTAGAAAGGTTTGTGACATCCGTTTGGTCTGCGAACCAATTTTATAAGCCGACAAGTTCCCCTGCTTAATATAAATGAATTAAGCAGGGTTTATATTACCTGGGTTCTTAAAGTTCCCTATAAGAGCGAGCCCACATAGTTTATTACAACTTAAGTGACGGGAATCACCTAAGAAAACTCTCGATAATAATCAATAGTTACGCTCTCGGGAATTTCAAAGTTTAAGTTTTCGATGGATTGAATTTTGGAATTTCAATAGGGAATGGATCAAATTTGGAACATTTTGTTTTGGGAATTCGAGGAAGAAAGGTAGGAGAAATCACAGATTCGAAGCGAACTTCGGTAATTTCCCGACTATCCTATTATTTGGCTTGATTTTAGGAAAGTCCTAATATTTATTTAATGTTTTGATCTTGCCAATTTTAATTAATTAGGACTTTTGTTTGTATGATAAAATCATACAAATAGCCTAGGAGATGTGAGGGTTTATGTCGTATCGGACGACTACCTCGGAGTCCTAAGACCGATTAGGGCTTAATTTACATGACATGATCATGCAAATGCCTAACAAAGAATTGAGGGTTTATGTTGCACTGAGCGAACTACCTCGAAGTCCTATGGCTTGGTTATTTAATTCTAAGATAGTTCTGCTGAAGTAGACTCAGATTTTGCTGATGACGATGGCCGTGCTGCCCACCATACTCCGAGCTCCTTGTCGTTGCAGAGGTTTAGTTTTAGAAGTCATAAATCAGGAGATGAGAGAAGTGTTTGGTTTTAGAGCAAGTCTTAATTTCCATGTGTCTTTAATATTTTAGTTAAGACAGATCTTAAAGTTGATTATAACAACACCGGTTAAGATCCCACGGTTCCATCCTTCCGGCATCGTTATTTTTATCGGATTCACTTAGTCTAGATGAATTTGCTAAACTCAACTGAATGAGTTCCACACTTTCATTTAGACCGTGGGAAATCCCGTTAGCAACACGTAGGTTACATCATCCGAGGTATTCCCGATCATCCAACAAGACGTTTTAATTTAGTTGTAGTTGTAGTTTTGTTGTTCTGTTTGTGATTAAATTTTTGAGTTGTTTTATATTTTGAATGTTGTGGCGGTGAATTTTATCTTGTAGTGTCTTTTAATTTAGTTATGGGTTTTAGTTTTGGTTTCTGTCCTAAAGGTGTAGGTTTTCATGCAACTGTTGTTTATCTGCAAAAAAGAGTAAAGTGCAACACGAGTAAATGAATTGCAGTAAGATAAATTGCAATAAAATAAAAGCGTACCTGGAGGGTCTTCCCGTCATCCCAAGCTGCACTTAAAATACAATTTAGAGCATTTAAGCATTTATAGCAATTTCCTAGGTAAAGCTAAGGGAAGGGTTATGGTTTTCACCAAAATCCTAATCCTATAGCTAGTCATTTCCTATGACGTCTAGGTTCTTGTATTTTAGTTTGAGGACGATTTTCTTCATCAAAGAACAACTAAGTTCAATTGTTCTTATAAATATCCTATCATATTGAGGAAGTGCTTAAGACGAATCTTAAACATCTTTTCGATATTTCTAGGATTGTTTTAAGTCCAAATGAATTTAATTACACAAATGAATTAATCGTCCGAGAGTTTAAGTTTTGTTGTCTTGCTCGAGTGAACTTAGGACATTTGAATATCCTTATGAGTGAAATGACATTTCATTTGATACTCCATTTAGGAGTTATAATAGTAAAAGCTCCTAAGGGCAAAATGATATTTAATGATTTGTGATTCAAATTTAAGTTCAAATTGATGATTTAAGTTTGGAATAGTGTTCAAGTTATTTTAGATTTATTTTTGAGTTATTCATGTCTTAGGTGATGTTATTTTTAATTCAATTTAATTTAACTTTAATTTAATTTAATTTGGTTTAGTTTCAATTTTAATTTAATTTGATATATTTAATTTAATTTAATTTTAATTTTAACTTGGTTTTATTTTAATTTAATTTAATTTAATTTAATTTAATATGTTTTAATTTAATTTAATTTAATTTAATTTAATTTAATTTAATATGATTTAATTTCATTTAATTTAATTTCATTTCATTTAATTTAATTTAATTTGATTTAATTTGATTTAATTTAATATGTTTTAATTTAATTTAATTTAATTTAATTTAATTTAATTTTAATTTTAATTTAATTTTATTTTTAATTTTAATTTAATTTTTTTTTTTATGTTTTAAAGATGATTTAATTTTAATTGTTAAAGTATTAATTTAATTGAAATTTTAAAAGGATTTAATTTAAATAATTTAACTTTAATTTAATTTAATGATTAAGTCTTTTAGAATTTTAAATCTTAAATTTGGATTATCATTTTAATTAGGACTTAAATATTATTGAGATGATTAATTTAGGGATTCTTAAATTAAAGAACAAATCTCTTCCTAATAATATCCCTATTTTAATAATTTCAATTTTTCATTCTTCCAAATTTAATTAATTACTTAATTAAGGTTTATTTTAATTATTTTTAAATTGCTTAGTAGGTTTTTACCCTTTAATTATTTAAATTTCAATCATCTAAATCAGATTAAGATCAAATATTTTACCTTTTCATTTTATTAAGCCTAAAATTTTAATTAAGGGTTAAAATTTTAATTACCATTTTGCCCTTCAAGCTTAATAATTTCATAACTCATTAAATTGAGCTTAAATGAACTTGAAATTTTTATGTGACTTCACTCATATATCAATGAAGACATTAGAGGAGAAAATGTGATTTTTCTGTATTTAATTTATTTATATAATTATTTTTGGTGGAAAATAAGGATTTCCAAGGAAAATTTAATAATATGACCAAGGGAAAGTTTCTGTCCTTAAGAAAATTATGGGACATTCCTAATGACCAGAGGACCACTTGGACCAATTTTTGTGATTTTTTGAATTATATTTTATTTATTAGAATTATTTTAAGTTCTGGAGTATTAATTAATTTAAAAAATAGAATATAAGTTGAAAAATGAAATTTATAATTTTTAAAATTCTCTCTGCTATCAAGTATTCCAAAGAACCAAATTTTACAATTTTCTAATTTTTCTTTGATTTATTAGAATTATTTTGGTGGAAATGCTAGAAAATACATTTTTTAATTTTAAAATTACCCTAGGGCTTTAAAATTTAATAACTCATCATAGAGACCTAGGAAAAATATGGGATTTGTTCCTAAGTGATTAGAATTCAAAATGTAAAATTTTGGTGAATTTTATTATTTTTGTGATTTTTATTATTTTATTAATTATTAAAATATTAAAATAATACAAAAAATCAACTTTTTTAGAAAAATAAAATTTTAATTTTTTTAAATCCCCTGAAATCAGAGAGGCTCCAAAACCAATTTGGTGAATTTTTGAAAGGTATTTTAAAAGTTATGAATTTTTTAAAGTTTAAAATGACTAAATGGCTTAATCAACCCATTTAGTAAGGCTAACCAAGTCCAATTGACTTCAAACTTTTGTGGTGGTTTCCTCTGATCCTAAAGGTCAATGGAGAATTGATTTCAAGTCAATTTGATGTATAGTTAGCTCTAATTAATTAGGGGTCTATTTTGGGTGTTTAAGCCAATTAGGGTTGTCTTGAGTGAATTAACTCAAGTCCTATTTTTCCTAGGGTTCTCTGGTCATAAGGAACATCACCAAATTTTCCTAGAATTTGTTTCACAACATGCTAATTTTTGGAATTAAAATACTCAAAACAGCTACATGCATTTGAAAAATCAATAACTTTTCACAGAGATGGCCTCTGACCTTGGAAAATTCAGGGAATGTTCCCAAGTTCAGAGGCTTCAAAGCCCTATGGTCTCATGCCATGGTGAATTGTATGAATGCATGGAGAATTAAAACAATGCGAGACAATAAATAAATTATTAAAAATAAAATACTTGATGAAATTAAATGATTTCTTTTCCACATTATTCTCCTCTGTTCACTGAGCAAGAGGGTATTTTTATTTTATTTTTGTGATTTTTCTACACAAAGATATGGATTTTCCAAGTTTAGGGAATTAAATAAATCAGAAAATACCCTATTTATCTACTTATCCACGCGGCGCCCTGTCATCCTCGGCCTCTCCGAACGACCACGCGGCGCGCTCCCATTCGACGCCGCCATCTGACTCGGCTGCCCGGGCCCCGCGGTTCACGTACCATCTGCTGGTCCGACGCAATCCAAGCCGTCCATCCGATACACGCGCGATCCGACGGTCCCTGGTCATCGTCTACGACTGGTGCGATCCCGTGACCGTCCACGCTCTAACCCTAAGAACTCACTCGATTCTCAACGGATTTTCGTGTTCTTATGCTCTATGGATTCGTCTTGAAGAGACGAACACATCCATACGGTAAACATGCATTGAAATTCATTCAAATGAAATGGAGAATCTCCGTAAGCTCGGGAAGAAGAATGAGTTCATACCTTTGCTCAGAGAAGTGAAGCTTCGATCTGAGAGTTGTGTCACCTTCGATTGGGTCCAAGTAAGCTCCAGATGAAGTCCCTTGGCCTGGTGAATTGTCTAGCTATGAAAGTGACCACAGCCGATCACAAAGCTTGGAGGCTGGAGCAATCGGGTGGCACGGAGATGGGGCTTTCGGTGGGAAACTTCTCCTCTTGGTCCGGTGAAGGTGTAGGACCAATCAATTTGGGGATTGGCTCAGCTGTGAAGAAGTGTCCTGGTTTTTGGGCTAAAGTTTGAGCTCGAAATTGAGCTCGATTGGAGGGAATTGGGTCGGAATTCGGTGGGGATCAAGTGCTCTATGTGTGGAGAGTGATGCGGAATGATTTTGGCGAGTTTCCTTAAGGTTTGGTTCAGCACCTCTCATGGCCGAGTGGGGTGGTGTTTAAATAGGAGAGGGTGGAGGGCCTCCGGGGAGAGTTAGGGCTTGGGATCGAGTTGCTTAGGTCGAGGGCGGAACGAGCCATGGTGGCCATTGGGCATGGGGCGGCTCAGCAAGGTAGAATCCCAAAATTGGCTCACATGTGAGCTCTCGGCCATGGTGTTTTCCTCGCGACACGGTGGTGGCCGGCCGGGCATTGGTCACCATCTTGGTCGGGTGGGTCGGGATTGGGGTTTAGTGTAGGCGATTGGCCATTGCCATGTGTAAAGTGGTTGAATTAAAATAGAATGGAGAAGGGGTCATTTTGGCTTCAATTTGGTCAACCCATTGGTTTGGGTTGGGTGCACCTTCCCATGGCCTGATTTTGGGCTGAGAGGATCCGTTGGGTCAGCCAAGAGAGAATGGTGTGGTCTCCATCAAGGATTAGGTGGCAAAGCATGGTTTAGAGTGTGACATGCTTAAGGTAAAAAAGGCTTAAGGGAGGTTTAAGAAAGATCCCCCTCTTCTTGCCATAAATGGACTAATGATAAGTCAAAGCCCTCATGGCTTCATGTGGCTTGAGAATGGCTTGTTCATGGCTCCATTTGGCTTGGGAAAAGGTTGGCTTATTTCATGAAAAAGGGTTTTAGAAATATTTGGCATTTAGGGGGTAATTTGATATGTGGCTTGATTTGGAATGGTTTAATTGATGATTTTGAAACTTAGGGGTGATTTTGATCAAATGGATGATGAGGGGAAGTGTCATGTGGGCTTTAGGATGATTTGGGCTTTTGAATTTTGAAGGAAATGGGCTTTTAGGAAGGTTTAAGGGAAGTGGGCTTTTAAGTTTAAGAATGTGTTCATGGATGAGAATTTTTGTAAAAGGTTGGGCCAAATAATTGTTGGTTTTGGTTTAGGGATGTTTCATGAGTAATTTGAAATAGATTTAAGGTGGTTTGGGTTTGAATTGGGTTGAATTTGGGTTTATTTGGTAAATGGGCCAATGTAGGTCAAATTGGGCTAACTTGGGCCAATGTTGGGCTATGGTTGAAATTGATGTAAAATAAATGTTGGGAAATGTTTATGGGAGTGTTTCAAAGAGTTTTTGGCTTTGGTTGGGTTTTGATTTTGAGGTTTGGGTTTATTTGGGTTAGGTTTGGGTTTAGGCCAAAATTGGGCTTTTTGATTTTGGGTTGAATTTGAGTGGGGTTTGGGTCAAAATCTTGGGCAAATCATGTTCGTGTTTTGTTTATGGGGATGTTAAGGAAGGTTTAGAAAAGATTTGGGGTTAATTGGAGTTGAATTGGGTGAGTTTGGGCTAAGTTTGGGTCATGGGTCCAAATTGGGCTTTAAGGCCAAAAGTGAAATTGGATCCCAATGCCAATCAAATTGGGCTTGGATTTGGTCTAGATTGGTGCTGGGGATGTTGAATTGAAGTTTAGAATTGAATTGGACCAGAATTTGGGTCAATTGGGTAGGTTTAGTTTGACATTGGGTTTACTTTGGGTTAAAATAGGTCAAATTGGGGGTTTTGATAAAAGTGGCGTAAATTGACAAAATTGGCCCATGGTGTAGTTGGACAAAATGAAATTGGGAATATTTGGGATTTTCTGGAATTTTCTGGGAATTTTCTGAATTTTTGAATTTTTTGGCTAGGAGGGGTATTTTGGGTATTTGGAGGGTATTGGGAGGTATTTTTGGAATTTTGGTATTTTTGGGTATGGATGATCAATTTGATTGGTGAGGCAATGTTTAGGATTGATTTTGGAGAATTTTGGGTAATTTAAGTGATTTTGCAAGTTTTGGGGGGGTTTCAAGGGTTTTGGGTAGGCGAGGCGGGTGTAGGGTCCCGGGGGTCAAAAATTGAAAATTTGGAAAATTGAAGATTGGGTGAATGTAAGTGGAATGAAATCATTTTTGTTGAGCCATGAAGCCATATCAAGTCCACATGAGCCATGAAGGGACTCATTTAAGGCATCCACTATGTTGTTCCTAACCCTCTTAGCCGAGGGCTTAGGGGTTAAGGACCATCCATGTGAACCACCGCATGAGTCGGGAGGTCAAATTGGGTATGGGTGTGTTTTTAGGAGGTGTGTGAAAGTGTAGTGTATAGGTGTAGTGTGTGTGTAAGTCAGCCCCCTCACCGGACCGAGGCCACCCGGGCGGTCCTAAGGCCAAAGAGTTACTATAGGAACTCATCTTTTAAACTTCCGCATTTGATCTCGACCCTCTAGGTGATTAGGGGTCTACAATCAAGTTCGTGGAGTTTACGGGGAGTTAAGAAGTGGTTTGAATTTCTAAGTGGTGGGTCCCAATTCTAATCCTCTAGGATAGTCAAAGGAAAAGCCTAAGGCTAGATCCTAAGTACTAAAGAGAAGAAGAGAAGACCTCATCAAAAATGAGGTCAACAGCGACGTCGAGGAAGTTCAGTTCAGAACAAAGTTTCTATCATCCGGGGGAGATGATTGAAAACACTATTGTTGAGCACAACTGGCAACAATTCTGTTATTTCACTGTTGTTGTTGTTATCCCTATAGTTCGAGAGTTTTATGTGAATTTTCTGGATGCCGAAGATTATGAAGTTTTTATCAGAGGTGTCGGAGTAGGATTTACTCCTGAAAGAATCAATGTATTCTATGGCCTGCCACCGACTATAGAGTGCCACTATTCTGGATTATCTCCATCTGAGGGAGATTTGGATATGATCATTGGGTACACTTCAAATCCTCCAAGTTAAATGGTATTTCTAAAGCATGGCACTATTTTATTTCTGCAAGATTGTTACCTTCCAACCACCTGAGTAAAGTGACTAGAGATCGAGCGATCTTAAACTACTGCATTCAGGAAAGGAAGCCTATTGATGTCGGCGGTATTATTTATGATTATGTGGATTCTACTCGCGAGATCCGGCACTTATGTTGGATCGGGATTCCCATCTCCGATTTATTCATTATGTATTAAGCAATGGAGTCACTGCAGATATTTTAGAGGAAAGGTCGAAGACTATTAAGCCGATTGGTCAGGAGAGCATTAGCATATAGGATCGTCTTCGAGGGAAGAGATCGACTGCTCCTTCTTCTTCTACACCCACTGCAGGTAGGCCTTCTACTTCCCGACCTTCTACTTCGCCGAGCCACCATCGAGTTTACGGAAGTCAATGCATGATCGGTTTATAGAGCAGACAGCAAGAGTTATTTCAAACTCACTCGCAGGGTTGATACTATTGATAGGAAACTTGATCATTTATCTGATTATACCCAGAGGAAGAGTAGCTATGATGCTGAGTATGATGAAGCCCTCGTCAGATTTTTGAAGGGTGAGCATGATGTTAGTTTCCCTACTTTTCCTAGTTTTACACCATTTGTTGATCCTAAGGATGTTGAGTTTTCTTTTGGTGACAATGATGATGATGAGGCTACAACCAGTGACTATTAGTTGATAGATCTCTATGTTGTGCTACTTTGTTGTTAGTTTGTTTTGTTTGGTTTGTTTGTTTAGTTTGATGTTTGATGTATGTTGATTTGTTTATGTACCTGTGTGAATTGATTAGTGTTAAGATTCTGTTGTTAGAATATTCTTAGTATATTGTGTTTGAGACTGAGATTAGAGTTAATTTATGATATGTTTGTTTCAGTCTATTGTTTAGTAATTAGTAATTTTGCTCTGCTTTTATTTTGTTTTAAATTTAGTATAATCATAAAAATTAGCTTGCTTACTTTTTATACTTGCTTCAATTTTATCTTTATTATTCATAAAAGCATGAGTAGAAGTAAATTTTTCTTTTTAAGATCATTTTTACATACTTATAAAAATTTTCTTTTTAAAATTATGATTTTCTTTCTCTCATACTTTCAAATTTTCATAGTATACCAAAACTTAAGTTTGTGGGAAGAGAAAATACATTCAAATTTAAATTTTATTTGTCCTTAAAGAGCTAATATTTTCTTAAAATAAAAACTTTTTAACATAACTTAAGGAATGAAGAATCTATTTAAGATCACTTTTATTTTGAAATTATAAACAATTTAGTGAACTTAACCAAAATTTTAATAACTTTTATTGATTTTAAGAATAGAATTATTTAACTTAAAGAAGAATAAGATTAAGGAATTTTTCTATTCATGGTAGAAATAATGGAATTTTAGAAGTATTAAGTAATCAAAATTATCACTTGAAAAAAGAAAAGATTGAAAATCTTTTTGAATTTTTATTCATGTTATAATAATTAAGTGGAAATGTATAAGTTTTGAAAATATAAGTTAAGGATAGTGAAGTTCAAAATCATTAACAGGCTATCCAGATATAGTAATCCTCTCTATTTAAAAAAATAAAAAAAAATAAAAATAATAAAAAAGAGAAGAGAGGAGAAGCTTGAGGAAATGCCTAATCAAAAATTGGCTTCACTTGAATTATCTTATAGAAGGAAAACTGTTACATATTTTACTTAATTTTTATGCATGAATCTTTATTTAAGAAAGGTTTTTCAAGAAGATCTTTTTCTTGTAAATAATCTATGAGATCTTAATATAATAAACTTCTATTATTTTCAAAATGGATGAAAATTTTGAAATCTTATGATTAGGTAGTTGAATATTCTTTAAATTCTTAAAATTAAACCTAGTTAGTGAAATTGGGTTAATAATTTACTAAAGACTATAAAATCAAAAATTATAATGAATCTTAAATATTTATCTTTTATTCTAAAGGTTATACATTTTATATAGTAAAAAGGATTACTTGAGGACAAGTGACATTTAAGTTTGGGGGATTTTGATCCATGAAAAAAATACCTATTTTTATGCCTTGATTTTTATCAATTTCTAAGGATATTATGCTTTAATGAAAGGTATTTTTGTGTTTTTGGATGTAGGTGATGTAAAAAGGTCCGAAAAAGGAAAAAGGGTGAAAAAGGAGCAAAAAGGAGCAAAAATGGAGCAAAATACAAGAATTATCAAAAATTATGGCCTAGCGCCTAGGCGCCAGAAGTTGGCGCCTAAGCGCCAGACTCGATACAGAAACTGTCAAGTTTTTTGACGACTTTTGGACGGTTATTTTGACGGAGTGAGCGGTTATTTGACATTCTAGAAATTCCAGTGCCGGTACGAGGTCGTCTGATTCCTTTAAATTCGGAGAAGTTCTCGCATTATATCCGAGAAATTTTCCGCATTCACGAAAGTTTAGGGTAGGTACTTCAATTCTGATTCCCTTATTTTGAGGTCAATACCTAAATTTCGATCCTCATTTCTGAGACTGGTACCTAAATTCCAATTCTCATCCTTTCGAGATTAGTACTTAAATTCTGATTCCCACCTTTCGAGATCAGTGCCGAAATTTTGATTCTCATTTATGAGACTGATACTTATTTTCCAGTTCTCATCATTTTGGAATCAGTACCTAAATTATGATTCTTATTTTTAAAGATCTTTACCTAAATTTCGGCCCTCCCCTCTACACTCTCTTTAAACTCAAAGATTCCCACAAGATTAAAATTTTCAAATCAAAGTGAAATTTTCCACAAATTCAAAATTTTATAAACTCAAATTCCCATAAATTTAAAACTCAAAGTTAAATGCAAATTCAGACTATAATTCAAAATTCAAACTCAAATCCAAATCCAAATATGAAATCAAATTCCAAATCAAATTTCAAATCAAATCAAATCGTGTTGGACTCCACTCAGAATGTGGCGCTTGAAATTCATAGCTTCATTTTTAAAGATCTTCCACCAGCTTTCCCCAACGAGAGTTCCAGGATTTGAAGGTTTCCACTAGATAATCCCCAGTAGACATTTCCTAATTGAAATCTATGTTCGGTTTTGAGTGTGCTGACTCAAACAGTCGTGTTGGTTTCGTTGATCTTGTTGGTTAACACCAATACATGCGGTGTGCTTGTCCAGCACACCACACCTATTGTGGGATCATTTGTTGACCTCAATTTTGTTAAGGTCTAGTCTTTCTCTAGGCAGCCTAGGGTCTAGCCATAGGACTCTCTTGGTGACTATCTTAGAATACTAGTGATGAGACCCTTCCCCCTTAGAAATTCAAAACACTTCTTTGCTTCACTTGGAGTTTTAAATGCTTAAAGTCTTACCTATAAGCCCTTAGGAGGATGAGATCAAGCATAAGGAAGTTCAATAAGAGTCCCCTACAGGATGGTCAAGCCTTAGGACTCACCATGGGAAGTCTGATCTGGGTCAGGCTCATACACACACTCACACCCACTCTACACTTACACTTATTATCTCACAACCCAAAACCAAACATGTCAATACTTCTTCACACTTGATCCCCTACTCTTTTGAAAACTCATGTGGGTGGTTCCCTAAGCTCCTGGTCCTAGGCTAGGGTTTGGCTAGAACCAACACATGGTGGATCCAAAGTGGGATTTCTCTTGTTCCACGGCTCAAAAGGGTTAACATTCTCAGTTGAAACCAAATTTTACCAAAAATTCCAACATTTGACCTTTTTACCCCTAAACTCTACCAAATTACCAAATTGCCCCTAAACCCTAATTTTGACCAAAATCATAAAAATGTCCAAATTAGCCAATCTTCTCCAAAAAAAAATCATCCCAAAACAGTCCTTACCACTCAAAATACCTAAAATAACTCAAATTAATTAAAATCCGCCAAATTTCCAAAAATACCCCTCCAAATTCAAAAATTCCAAAAATTCTCAAAAATTCCAAATCATCTCAAATGTCCCCAAAATCAATTTAAACCACTTCACTAGACCCAATTTGACTAAATTGATGCATTTTGACCAAAAGCCTCAAATTGCCCCTTTAAGACTAAAATGTCCAAATCACCCCCAATATCTACCCAATTGACCCAATCCTCCCCCAATTTTATTTATAAACTCAAATTCACCATGCCTAATGTCAATTTAAACAAAATCTAAGTCCAATTTGACCTAATTTTAAACCCAATTTCAATCCAAATCAAAAAGGCCCAATTTTGGCCATATGACCTAAATCCCCCAGATTGAACCCCATAGCCAAGTTGATTTCCTCAAAATTGAAGTCCAAACTCTTCATAACATTCCTAAACACCAAATAGATCCATCAATTGACCTAAATTTGAGCCTAAACCTCACCCAAATTCAACCTAAGTTAAAATCCCCAAATGTGCCACACGCCCATATTCCGCGAAATGGAATCCCCTAATCCTAAAATGTCCACCCAATTCATGTTTAAAACTCTTCATGACATCCCCCTAAACCAAATTGAAAAATCAATTGAGCATTAACCCCACTCTAGCCTAACCCAAGCCCAAGCAAGCCCAACATGACCAATATTGACTATATGACCAAATCCACCAAATTAACCCCCCCTTAATCAATTTAGAATCACTCCAAACCTTTTTCAAATGCTTCATGAAAATCATCTACACAATATTGCTTAATCAATTGGACCAAACCCAAGCTCAAACCCAACCTAAGCCAACTTGAACCAAATAGAACCCATGACTCAATGTCACCCAAATCAAAGCAAATTTGACCAAGCCAAGCCCACCACAGCCACCAAGTGGACCCTAGGAACCACCCTAGATCCACATAGCCCAAGCTACCTGAGCCATGGACCAAGGGTCCCCAATTTAAGTGATTTTATTCCTTATTTGGTCAAATCCTATTTTACTCCACCCTAAACTTTCCCCACAGCACTTAATCACCATTAAGACAGACTTCTGGCTCACCTGACCCCATGGCCACCTCCTCTGTCCTTGCTGGCCGGCCTAGGTTCTAGAGGAGACAAAAATCGAGAGCCACCCCAAGCCAACTTATCCAAATTGACCCATCCAATGTGTCAAGCCACAATTGGTCACTAGATTTGCTTAACACTCCACATAAGCAGTTTAATGCACCCAAGCTTACCCCATAAGCTCCACCACAGCCATGGCTATTTAAGCTCACCTTCTTCACGACCAAAAAAGTAGACGCACATTTAACATTGGGGAGACTCTGCCCAATTGCTTCCAGAACTTCTTCCAGCCCTCCTAATCTAAAGCCAACCAACCTTCAGCCATCCCTCCCACTGCTTGAGCTCAATACTTGAGCTCAAAATCAAGCCAAAATAGGCCAACATCCATCACAGCTCCATGACACGCCTAAAAACTGCTTGATTTTAAATATATGTTTTATGATTAATTTTAATAATATCACACTTTAAAGGAAGATATTTTGCATGTTTTTGTTTTTAAGGTAAAATAAATGGACTCTTGGAGAAAAATAAGCAGAAATAGTACAATTTGGAGTAAAAACGAGCAAGAAAGCAAAATCTGGTCTGACGCATTTTGACAAGTCTTTCTATGTTTAATTTCTTTTACACTTCTTGCATATTATTGACTAAGATTATACTTTAAATAAAGGTCGTATTTATTCTTATTTTGTAGGTCTATCTGTTAGGAACGCAACGCAACTGAAACAGAGTGAAACGGAGCTAAAACGGAGCCAAACGAAGCAAAACTGTGGAGCTACATAGAACCATCGCCGAAGGCACCCAAACCGGTGTCGAAGATGCTAGAATCTTGAGAATGACGAATTTTAGGAATCTACAACACCATATCTAGTACCAGCGGTGCCCGAGACAGTTTTGATGTGATTTTGGGCGGTTATGGCAAAGATTCAATGTATTTGGATGCCTTTTGGAAGAGTGCTTGAGGGATCTCTTGGTAAATTCATCCCTATAGTATTTTAAAATAAATTTGAAGCTAAAAAAGGGTGGAGGAATGTTAGGAAAAATATGGAGAATACTTAGAGATATTAGAATAGGAGTAGAAATGTAGATTTCTACCTTTCTGAAGAGATTGGAGAGGGGATTTTGAGAGAATCTGCAAGCAAATGTTCTAGCATTGCATGGATCAGCAGTAGACTTTGTGGGAGAGATTTTCATCTGTCTTTCAAAGAGAAAATGCTAAGTATTGTGTTATTCATTATCTTATGATATTGTAAACACTTATCTAGTACATTTTCTTTGGTGAAATGAAGTTTTCTGTTGTGTTTTCTTTGTGATGTCTTTGAAGTTTTCTGTTGTGTTTTCTACTTTTCTTTTGCAATGAGTAGGATTCATATTTAGGATATTGGGATGCATGCTAGAAGAAGTTTTAATTATAAATGTCATGGTTTTTACTCACACTTCATTTACATTACAATAAGAGCTTATTGTAGTTTTAAAATTCATTGTAATTGTGTTATGATCTGAGAGGGTAGTGTAATTCTCAACAACGTGGAACCACATTCAAATTCCACGGATGGTGAACTTCATGAGGTTTGAGTGCAAATAAATAGGGAAATCTACTTTCATGGCCGTAGAATTGGAGATGTTAGGGTGACAGACTAAAATCTCCAATTTAGTCCTAGTGTTTGGAAACTAAAGAGAGAGTTAGCCTTCGGGCGAAGGGAAGTGAGAGCCAGAATCCTCCCAATCTAACCAAGGATTTAGGGAGTAAACATTAGATTAGCTAATGTTCTTTATGCACTCGGAAGAGGGTAAAGAATAGGATTGCTCTTATTTAGCACATAGATTATTTAATGTATCTCATTCCTAAACTTTATCCAAATTGATACATAAGAATTATAGATTTTATTATCTCAAAATGCACCAAACAAATTCATCCAGAAAGGGTTATCTATAGAATTAATAATTTTCTTTATGAGTAGTTATTAGTTATTTTAAACATAAGAATTACCTTTAGGAGTATATGTTAGAAAAACTACTTATATCGACCTTCCAAACTAAAGTCTGATAATAGTAGACTAGAATTTGACTAGGGACCTCTTACCTCACTTCCTTGCAGGATCGATAAACGGGACTCCACTAGAGCCCTGTATTACTTGAACGATATGTGCGTAGAACCTCTAGAGTGTGCACATATATACAAACATAAAAATACATAGAAAAACAGCACACGTCGGAGGCACATCAAGTTTTTGGTGTTGTTGTTGGGGAAGCTTTGGTAAGAATTTTAGGAGAATTTTAGTTGAATTAATTAGACTTAGAATTAGAAAACTTTAGTGTCGTCAAATTACTTTTTGTGATAAACATGTTTTTTGTATGAAGAAGTGTTGTGAAAAAATATTTTGTGTGAAAAACAAAGTGTTTGTGAAAATATTTTGTTGTGTTGAATATATTTTTAGTTTTATTTGTTTTATTTTTAATGTTTTTTTTATTGTGTTATGTATGTAAAATAAAGGATATGAAGGACTTGTGCCTTATGGTCCCGAGTTAGAAAAATGAAAAAAAAATCAAAAAACAGAAAGGACTTGGAAAACTAGAAATGAAAATGAAAAACATTCAAAATAATAACTTAGAAAATCATCATAAGTCATTGAGGGATTATGGAAATCCTACGATATATGAAATTCATTCAAGTATACAAAACCCTATCGTAGAAGCTGACTCATTTGAACTAAACCCAGTGATTATCCAAATGGTGCAGAACAACCAGTTTGGGGGAACTCCTTTGAAGGATCCCTATTTACACTAATCTAGTTTTTTAAAACTTTGTGCTACATTTCATTATAATGGCATGTCGAACGATGATATTAGGCTAAGGCATTTTCCATTCTCACTAAGGGATAAGGTTAAAATGTGGTTATACTCATTAGCACCTGGCTCTATTAAAAATTGGGAGGAGTTAACTCATATTTTCCACTTTCAAGGACTACTAAACTTAGAAATGATATTATCTCATTTTGTCAGTATGAAGGGGAATCAATATACGAAGCCTGGGAAAGATTTAAGGAACTCCTAAGAAAGTGTCCACATCATGCTCTGCCAGATTAGTTAATCATTCAAACTTTTTTATAATGGGTTAGTAAGATCCCTTAGGTCCATTATTGATGTTGTTGGTGGTGGTTCATTAATTTTAAAACCATTTGATGAATCGTATGCATTAATTGAAGAAATGGCTGCAAATGAATTTCAATTGGCCTTTTCAAAGGTAAATCCTAAAAAGGTAGTTAGTGTTTAGGATACAGATGCGATTGCAATTCTTGCATCTCAGGTTGCTGCAATATCAAGGAAGTTTGATCAATTTGAAATTAACCAGCCTCAATTTACTCTTGTAAGTGAGAAAAGTGTATTAGGGCATATGATTGATTCTAAATTATTATATGAGACTTCAAATAACATAAACAACTCAAATTCTAGCTTTTACAACCCAGGTTAAAAGAACTATCCTAATTTTAACTGGAATCGTACTACTGTGGATGGAAATAAAAAATGGAAAAATAATCATGCAATTCCTAATGAAAGTTGGAATAATCAGGGGAACACAAGCTATAGACCTTCATATGCACTAGAGTCTAACAATAATCAACAATTTGAGTATAAGAATGTATATAGAAGAATTGGTATTGCAAATGGGAAGCCAGTTGCAAAGTCAAAATGTTGTGATTAGAAAAATAGAGAATCAACTTGGATAAATTGCTAATTCACCTAGCAATAGACCCCATGGAACACTTCCTAGCAACACTGAGATCAAATCTAAAGAGAACAATAATGAACAAGTAAAAGCTGTCCAATTAAGAAGTGGAAGAGAGATAGAGGATGTGGTTAGAAAAGAGAAAGAAGTTGTGAGAGAAACAAAGGAAACAAAAAGACCTGAAGAACATGTTTCTAAGGATCTAGAAAAATTAATATCTCCAACTAAAATCAATTTGGAAAGACCACCACCTCCATTTCCTCAAATACTTATATATTATAAGTTGGATAAACAATTTTCAAAGTTCTTGAAATTACTTAAGAAGTTAACGATAAATATTCCATTCGCATAAGCTTTAGAACAGATGCCAAGTTATGCAAACTTTACAAAGGAAATATTAAACAAGAAAAGGAAATTTGGGGATTACAAGACAGTTGCACTAAATGAGGAGTGCAGTGTTATACTTCAAAAAACGTTTCCTCAGAAACTTAAAGATCCTTGTAGCTTTATAATTTCTTGTGCAATTAGAAAAAGATTATGTCGAAAAGTTTTATGTGACTTAGGAGCGAGCATTAATGTGATGCCACTATCTATATTTAGAAGGTTAGGTTTAGCCGATATTTCTCTCACTACTATAACCCTTCAGTTAGATGATCGATCTATCATTTATACAAAAGGGGTTATAGAAGATGTGCTTGTTAAAGTGGATAAATTTATCTTTACTATGAACTTTATTGTATTAGATATGGAGGAAGATAAAGAAATTCTAATTATTTTTGGGGGACCTTTCCTTGTTACTAGACAAGCTATGATAGATGTGCAAAAATGAGATTTATGAATATTAATGATCAGGAAGTCACTTTTGATGTGTTAAAGACTATGAAATATCTAGGTGAGAGGAATGATAATGATTGTTTTTTTATGGATGAAATTGATTATCTAAATAAATACCATTTCCACAAAAGTTTTGAAAGTAAGTTAACAGATGAGATGGAAATGGACTTTCATGATGAGTTTAAAACGTTGTCTAAAGAAGACTGTACGTATGTTCATGAGAGGTGTGAAATGATGGATGCTGCCAAAAATAGTGAAATTTTAATTTCATCTGTTGAAAAATCTCATGAACTTAAGATGAATGTAGCTCATACAATTTCAAAGCCTACTTATTTAAGGAATTCATCTACACCACCAGACTTTATATCTTTAGATTCAACTCAATCACAAAAAAAAACTTGAATTGAATGATGAACAAGATAAAGTTATTGAACTAAGACATGGAATATAATTTGAGGATATATTTCAAAAGAACATTGAGTTGAGAAAAGAGGATAATGATATTGAAAGACCAATAGAAGAAATTCCTATGGAATTAGAAAAACATATTTCCTCAACTAAGATAAATATAGAAAGAACACCTCCATCATTTACTTAGTATCAAGGGGAAGAATTGAAAAATAACTTGAAAAAGAAGAGTAGCATAGAAGATTTTGATCGAGAATCTGCATTATGTAGAGAGAATCTGATCTAAATTTTGGGAGATCTTGAAGTATCTTATAGAGATCCATTTCTTATAAATTTCAAGAATGATATTAATATGAACATTGAGAAAATCAATAGAAGAATATTTGATCTAGAACTAAATATGAGGAACAATGATATGAATCAATCTGAAAAGGAAGAGCAGAATGAAAAATTAAAATTTAAGAATTTTGTAGGAATCCCTGAATCTGAAAAAGATTGGGCAATTGATCAAGGATTACATAACTGGAATTTTGATCTAGGAGGAATCATTTGTCTGGCTGGCGACGTTAAACCAAACGCTTTATGGGAGGTAACCTATAGTTATCAGTGTGGTTTGATTTAGTATGCTTGAGATTCATGATTGTTAGTTTGTATTGTGTTTGCTTTAGTGTGGATTAATCAGCTTGATTAATGATTGGTGAATGTTTGGATTGTTAGTGGATTGACTTGATCTTTATGTATCATTATGGATTGGTCAGTTTGATTGTTGATTGGTAAATGTTTGGATTGTTAGTGGTTTGATTTGATGTTTGTTTGTCATGTGGGAGGTGATTCCTTAACTTCTTATTATGGTTAGACTAGTATGTTCTCTTGTATTTCTTAGATTGACTAGTCCATTATGACTCGAGTCTTGCTTGGACTTGAGTTTTACAAGAGATATCATGAATCTGAACAGTGACTGATCCATCTCAATTTTGTTACTTCCTTTCTCTGACTTTGTTTTCATTTGATAGAAGTCGCAAACCTATTTGATGAATGACTTTTGGAAGATCTTACACTACGATTTATTACTGTTAGAGGTGCTTAATTAAAGGGGATAGATGATGCATGAGGTTGATGCACATGAACCAATACATCAAGGATAATCTTATCTTTGGGATTATACTCTATAAAATCATTCTAAGGTACCTAATTTACTGGTGTAGTGATTTCGTTAGAAATTGGAGTTAAGTTAGTGAGATGTGATAGTTAATGGAAGAATTGACCTCATTTATCATATGTTTGTTTGTGTGTTCCAAATTTATATAAGACTTGAAGAACATTTTTATATTCCTATGTTGATTCCTGTTATGCTAGTTAAATTTTTATTTAATCAATTTCATTCTGGCATGCGTAGTTTAGGTTTACTTTCTGCTGCATATTGTTCTATCTTAATAAATAATTGTAGATGTTTTTATAAATATTTGTGGTAGATAGAATTTCTGAACTATTTTTCTTCCTACTTATATTTTCTGTACTAAATGCTATACATATTAAAAATCAAGTTTGAGGGTAGGAAGAAAAATATATTGTAAAGTGAGTATACTTCCTTTTAGTTTAATATTATTGCAAGCATGTTTTAGGCTAGATTTACTTTCTCCTGCAGTCATTCTATCCTAATTATGCATGTATATGAATTTGATAGGATGTTTTAGTAGTAAGAAGATTCAACAATTACTTTTTCTTCATGTTACATTTTTTGGAATTAATTGCAAATATTTTAAAATTCAAGTTTGGGGGAAGAAAAATATTTTAAAACGTAACTTTATTTATCCTCAGTAGCATGTATTTAATTCAATATCACTTTTAAAATGACTTGTGGCATGTGGTGTTACTTTAGGTTACTATAATTTTGATTTTAGGAATGTTAGAAAAATAACTTAGTTGAAATCCTCTGTGAAGAAACTATTCTAGAATTAAGATTTTTTGTGGAAACATTAAGAAAATGATTTTACTATTTATGGTAGAAAGGACTTGAATATTTGAAAAGCTAAGATTCTTAGATTTATACTTATTGAGAATTGAGTCTTTATTGAAACCTTTTTTAAACAAATACTTACACTTTTAGAAAGTGAGGGAAAGTTTTGAGTTTTGGACTTTAGAAAGGGGAAAGTGAAATTCAAAATTATTAAAGGCATATCCAGATATAGCAATCCTCACATTAAAAAAAAAAGAAAAGAAGAGAAAAAAAAGGGATTGACAATGATCCCTAAAAAAGAAAAGAAAAAGAAAACAAAAGAAAAGAAAAAGAAAACAAAAGAAAAGAAAAAGTAAAGTGAAAAGAAAATATGTGAGGAGAAGCTTGAGGAGAAGCCTAATAAAAAATTAATTTCACTTGAATCTTTTTAAATGAAAAGACTTAAAAACAATCCTAAGTTTATTCTTATTTCAAAAGGTATTGGTTAAATTGGTATAGATAAGGTGCTTAAATTCTGTTTTTATACTTTCTTTGAATCTTTAGTTTGACAAGTTTCGATAACTTTTGGAGTTAATAGAAAATCAAGATTCCTAAGTTGAATATGAGATACTCTAACACTCTATCCTAGGTTGATTTGCTAGAATTTCTCCTATGTTACACTGTAAAATTTCTGAGATAAAATTATAGGAAACTCTATTGAAACCTACAACCACAAGTTAACATTAAAGTAATAGTGTTACTTGAGGACAAGTAACCGTTAAGTTTGGGGGGACTTGACACGCCTAAAAACTGTTTGATTTTACATATACATTTTATGCTTAATTTTAATGATATTTCACTTTAAAGGAAGGTATTTTTGATGTTTTTGGTTTTAGGTACAATAAATGGACTCTTGGAGAAAAGGAAGCAAAAATGAGCCAGAAAGCAAATTCTGGCCTGGCACATTTCTATAAGTCTTTCTATGCTTAATCTCTTTTACACTTCTTGCATATTATTAAATGAGATTACACTTTAATAAAAGGTTGTTTTTATGCTTATTTTGTAGGTCTATCTGTTAGGAATGCAACAACTGAAACAGGGCGAAACGGAGCTAAAATGGAGCCAAATGAAATAAAAAAGTGGAGTTGCACATAACCGACACTGAAGGCGCCCAAACTGGCACTAACGGCGCCAAAATACCTAGAGTGATAAATTTTAGGTGACGACGGCATCCTATCCAGCACCAACGGTGCCCGAGACAGTTTTGATGTAATTTTGGGCGGTTATGGCCGAGATTCAACGTATTTGGAAGAGTGTTTGAGGGATCTCTTAGGAAATTCTCCCCTACAGTATTTTAAAGTGAATTTGAAGCCAAAAAAGGTTGGAGGAATTTTAGGAAAAATGTGGAGAATGCTTAGAGATATTAGAATAGGAGTAGAAATATAGATTTCTACCTTTCTAGAGAGATTAGAGAGGGGATTTTGAGAGAATCTGTAAGGGAATGTTCTAGAATTGCATGGATCAGTGGAAGACTTTGTGGGAGAGATTTTCATTATCTTTCAAATGAAAAAAGTGAAGTATTGTGTTCTTCATTATTTTATGATTTTGTAAACACTTATGTAGTGGATTTGCTTTGATGAAATAAAGTTTTATATTGTGTTTTCTTCGTGCTTTGTGATGTCTTTCTTTTACTTTTTCTTATTGTTTGGAAAAAGTGGCATAAGAAGATTATTCCATTGTTTTCATTCTATTTTTCTTTCGCAATGAGTAGGATTCATGTTTAGAATATTAGGATGCAAGCTAGAAGAAGTTTTAATTATAAATGTAACGGTTTTTACTTAGACTTCATTTACATTACAATAAGAGCTCATTGTAATGTTAAAATTTGTTGTAATTATGTTATAATCTGAGAGGGCGGTATAATTCTCAACAAAGTGGAACCACATTCAAATTCCATGAATAGTGAAGTTCATGGGGGTTGAGTGCAAATAAATAGAGAAATATACTTTGATCTTCGTAGAATTGGAGAATTTTTTATGACAGACTAAAATCTCCAATTCAGTCTTAGTGTTTGGAAACTAAAGCGAGAGTTAGCCTTCAGGCAAAGGGAAGTGGGAGCTCTGGAGTGAGAGCCAGTATCTTCCCATCCTAATCACAGATTTAGGGACAAAAACTTGGATTAACTAATTTTCTTTATGCACTCTGAAGAGGGTAAAGAATAGGATTGCTTCTATTTGGCACATACAATATTTAATATATCTCATTCCTAAACTTTATCCAATTCACTACATAAGAATTGTAGATTTTATTATCTCAAAATTCACCAAACCAATTCATCCAGAAAGGGTTATCTTTAGAATTAATTATTTAGTTTGGAGTATTTGTTAGAAAAACCACTTATATCGACTTTCCAAACTAAAGTATGATAATAGTATACTAGAATTTGACTAAGGACCTCTTACCTCGCTTCCTGATCCCTTGAAATATTTATTCTTACGTTTTATTTCCTTTTAAATATATCTCTTTCTTTACAACGACGCCAAAAACTTGATGCCGATGCAAATGAGAGTTTAATTGATATTATTATAAAATGGGATTTTACGCAAGTATATGTATCGTTATCAAGTAATATAGAGCTTTCTAATTATGCCCCAAATATCGATCCCACGGAGATCGCGGTTAATCACATCTGCTTTTAAGAGAAGTTCTAGTCTACAATAACACGCCCTAGCTTGGAAAGTTGATAAAGGTTTAGTTTTAATAAAATCCTACATTTATCACTACTATATTACTTCTACTCCTAAACTAAAACACTTAGTAAATCAGAAAAGTGAAGTTTAATATAATAAAAGTACTCTTCCTCATGCAATGAAATTAGTGACATGCACAAAATTAAAATAAATAGAGAGAGTGATTGTTACAAATAGGAGAAATTATATTATTTACCCTTATAAAGAACATTGGTTAATTTAATGCTTTAAAATTATGAAGATGGGTTAGGCAGGGAAGATACTAGCTCTCACTCTAGATTTCCCTCGATTCCCTCCACCTGGGGGCTAACATCTCATATCAAAACTTAAAACATCAAACCGAATTGGGGCTTTAGCCTGTCACTCTAAAGTCCTCTAATTCTACACCAAATAAAAAGCATATCTCCTTATTTATTTGCACTCAATTATATGGACTACATTCTCACCCATATAATCTCATGTGATTCTTACTAATTGTTGATTGAGACAATATCACATTGGTTCTTACATGTTCTCACAACAGATTTTAACATGCAAGTTGATCAAGTTTACATGTAAATGAAGAACAAAGTAAAATCGTCATAATTTATTCTCACTCTACTCAATTCTAGATCCTACACATGCATACTAATTCATTGTAAGAGGGAAGAGTAAAGAAAACTACTCACTACACATGGAGAAATAACAAGAACTTTTCATTGCTTAAGTCTTTAAAACTACACAAACAAACTACTAAATCAAAATCAAAATACAATGAAACTACTTATCTCTGATGAAAATCAAACTCTCCTTGTATAGTAAAAGCAATCTCCTTCAATCCTCTCTAAGAACTAAGTAAAAGAAAAGAAAGAAATCTCTCACTCTTTCTCTCTCTCTCCTTGTTGCCCCACTTAGGGCTCACGCCCAAGTCTTCTTCTTATTGGCCTTCTTCTCCTCTTCTAATAGTTCCTCTCCCTTCTCTAAATCTTTTTTTTAAGAGTTTCCAAGCCTTAATTATAATTTCCCAAGAGATGCTTAAGTGTCTCTCCAAAAGAGTCCACATTCAATGAATCTTCCAAAAAGATGCCTTAAGTGCCTTTTCACTCCAAGAGACACATCTCTTCAATATTAACTCCTCATAACCACCCCCAACTCTTCTAGAAATTCCATTTTATCATTTCCAATGAGTGCCCCTCGTAATAAGCTTCGCAACGCATCGAAAATCATCAAAATCCGAGTTATATTGAAGACATTACGCCCAAAACCGTCACTGGCGCCTAAGCGTCGTCGGTTTGGCGCTTAAGCGCCAAATTTGATGCTTAAGCGCCAAACACAGGTACATAAGTGTCCAATTCGACCCGTTTTAGCCTGGTATGCTCCGGTTTAACCCGTTTTGCTCCAGTATGCTCCATTTTGGTCCCTTTTTGTTTCTTTCGCTCAAATTACTCCAAATTCTTCAATTTTATGCACCTGCAACCAAAAACACAAGAAAATATACCTTTAAAGTGCAATATCATTAGAAATAGGTATAAAAATGTGCATAAAAATACTATATATTTTAGGTGTATCACTTCCCTGTGGGATTGATAAACGGGACTCCACTAGAGCCATGTATTACTTGAATGATACGTATACTTACGTAGAACCCCTGGAGAATTCACATATATATACAAACATAAAAACATGCAGAAAAATAGCAAACAACGGGACGCATCACTCCACACTGAACCAAATTCAAATTAACTTGACCCACACCATCCCCACACCAGATGATCTTGATCCCCCAAAAGGCCCATCACAGAGAACCCTTAGCATAAAGTTTGATCAACCCACAAATTAGGTTTGATCAAGTTCATAGCTGGACCCAAGGAGATCTCGAATTACTTCTTTGAGGAGTTTCGCAAGGTCACTACGAAGGTGTAGAACTATTCTGATTGAGGCCTCCCCTCTCAGACCAAGGAATAGAGCTCTCACTTTAACCCGAGACTATTTTCGTTCTCCATGCATGAATACTATATTTCACACTGTATAAATCGTATGGATATATTCGTCTGGACTAAGTGAGTCTATAGGATCAAACTTGAAGTGATTGGTTGAGACTAGCTTGAGATACTAGGGTTAGAAGGTGGACGGTTTACGGGTTAGGTCATTTGGGGACAATGAACGGATGTCATTGGATTGTGTGTGTATTCGGTGGACGGCGCTGATGCAGTCGGATGGGAGAAAGTATAAAGTGTTGCACGCATAGCTGCTGAGTCAGATGGCGGTGTTGAATGGGAGTGCGCCACATGGGAGTTTGGAGTTACCGAGGATCCAATCAGCGCTGCGTGGTTTAAATAGGAAAATAAAGATTTTTTATTTATTTAAATCAATCCACCTTTAAAAATCCATAACTTAGTGTAGAAAATCCTTAAAATAAAAGAAAAATACCCTCTTGCTTAATAAACAAAGGAGAATAATGTGGAATGGTTTAGTGTTTATTTTTTGTTTATTATATATTAATTAAATAAATACAATAAATCATATTTAGGGCCTAATTAGCTCTAGACATTTAACTATGGCATGAGGTTTGGAGGGCTTAAAGGCTCTGTGGTTAGGGATCTTCTCTGATTTTTCCAAGGTCAGGGGGCATTCTTAGCCGGAGATCCCTAATTTTTAAGTTAATCCCCTTTGTTTTGGTATAAAAATTATAATAATTAAAAGATTAATCAAAAAAATGCAAAGTAAATTTTGGTAGGTTCACTATGATCAGGGGACTAGAGGAAAAATATAAACTTAATTTAACTCATTAAAAATCTCACTAATTGTAATTAAACCTCTAAAATGAACGAAAAATAAAATGGGTTAGATATAATTGTGAATAACTTAATAATGATTCTCTATTGTACATTAGGGTAAGAGGAGCTCACTTAAAAAATTTCTAAGTCATTTGGAGTTAATTTGATCACCTAATTTGATTTTCTAAGTTAAATAACATCATTGGCATTAAAATAATTATAGTAATTAAAATATAATTTGAAAAATTATGAAATTGGTTTTGGGAGTTCCTTATAACGAGGAGAATTTAATAAAAATAAAATGGTAACTAAAATGAACACTTTATATTTAGGCTCTTTTTTTGAATTTTTAAAAATTATTAAAAATTATTAAAATTATTAAAATTAATTAAAAATCATAAAAATCACAAAAATACCAAAGCACACTAAAATTTCACATTTGGTCTCTTAATCATTTGGGAATCATTAAAGTAACTTTCCTAATTTTCTAAGTGAAGATATTAATTTTAAGGGTTAATAATAATTTTTTAAAACTTAAAAATGGATTTTTCTTAATTCTCACTAAAATAATTCTAATAATTAAAAATAAATCACAAAAATATAAAATTTATTTCTCTAGTTTTCCTTACCTCAAAGAGATTTATGAAAAATACCAAACTTAATTTTCAACCTAAATAATATTTAATATTTAATTAATACTCTAGAATTTAAAATAATTATAATAATTAAATTTAAATTCTTAAAATCATGAAAATTGGTCCAAGTGGTCCACTAGTCTAGGTGAACCTCCAGTAATTTTCTTAAGAATAAATACTATATTTTGATTAAGTTATTGAATTATCTGTAAAAATCCTAATTTTGCATGTAAATAATTATAAAGATTAAAATTAAATTAAAAAATCACATTTTCTCCTCTGATGTTTTAATTGATCTATTAGTGGGGTAATATAAAAATTTCAAAATCATTTAAGTTGAATTAAATAAATATGATGTGATAAGCCTTATAGGGGCAAAATTCTAATTAAGGAATTTAAGCCTTAATTAATGTTTAGGCCTAATCAAGGGGAAATGGGTAATGAATGATCATAATTAAAATATTTAGATGATTTAAATATAAGGGATTTAAATGTTAGAAACTAACCTCACCTTTGTCACAGAAAAGATAAAATTTACAATTTCCTTTAATTATGTTAATTTGGAAGATAATCAAATTAAATGATCCCAAGGTTAGGAGTTTGACTTTAGAAGTTAATAATTCATCAATATAGTACCCCTAGTTGGTGTTTAAATGATAATTCAGTACTTTGATAAGAATTAGAATAACAAAAGTTAACTTTTCCCTAAATTGTAAATATACCCATTAAATCTTAAGGGCTTGGTGCTGAGCTAGGCTTAATCAAATTTAACTAATATGGGTTAGAAAGGATGATGGAATTAATTATAAACATATTTGAAATACCACAAGCCCAACTTCAAAATAAAATCGGCTAAGCTTCTTAATTAAGTCAAATGTGCCCATAAAGGCCCCACTCACATAATTTATAAATAGAACATCAAGTGGTAATTACCCCACTCTTTAGGATGATTAGAACATCAATTCATTGAGCATAAGGGTATAATAAATGATGAATCATTAAGCAATATAATAAGTTTGAATAAACTCAAGACGTTTCAGAAGATTGTGACCGGTCCAGGGCCCAGTCCCTGGGTCCTTTTTCATACTCTTTTAGATACCTTGGAGGACGATTAAACTTATTATGCCTTGTTTAAGGAGTCATCTATACATTTAAAATAGGACCCATCAAGTTATGACATAGGATTTAATATACATGTTTTTCTGCTTTCTAGCATGATTCAGTTCCCGCGAAATTATATATATACATTAAGAGGCTAAACTTTCAGGCAAAGGGATGAGATAAAATGTCAGGTACACTTTTATTTTTTTGCATTGCAATTTACATTCATTTACTTTCCCATATTTTTTTCCTTGTGAAATTGCATGATAAACAACAAGGTCACTCTGCATGTCAAAATGAAAAACTTTTAGAATAGCCACATGACCAAAACCAAAAACTAAATCTAAATTCAAAACTAAAATCAAATTCGTTGCCACAACAAAGTAAAATATAAGACAACTCAAAATTCAATCACAAACAGAATAAAAATCACAAGTGAAATTAAATTAAAATGACTCTTTGGATGATCGGGAATACCTCGGAGGAGACAACTTATGACTGCTAACGAGATTTCCTATGGTCTGAATGAAAGTACTGAATTCATTTAGTTAAATTTGGTAAATTCATCTAGACTAAGTGAATCTGAAGAAAATGGTGGTACCGAAACTAGGGAACCATGAAATCCTAACTGATGTCGCCATAAGCAATTTAAATATTCCCCTAATAAGATATTAAGACACCTCAATTTAAACATTTCTAAAACACGGCATTTCTCTCATCTTTTCAATCTGACACTTCTAAAACTCAACCTACTACGATGAGGAGCTTGGAGCATACACAGTGAGCAGCACGATCATCTTCAACAGCAAAATTCCTTAGAAACAAACAAAGAGTCATAGGACTTCAAGGTAGTTTGCCTAGTGCAACATAAACCCTGACTTTATCTCTTTAGGCCTTTGGACCTCGTGCAATATAAGCCTTAACTTGTCTTATGATTCTGAGGTTGTCATCTGATATGACATAAATCTTCCTATCTTCCAAGTCATTCACATGATGGTATCAAGTAAATGTAAGCCCTAAATAATAAAATTGGTAGGATGAAGCACTAAATAATTTTCTCAGACTGGAGCCAAACAATATGATAGTTTGGGAGATCGCCGAGATTCTTTAAGGAGCTGTGTTTCCTCTATCTCTCTCTTTCTTTGGATTCCTATAATACTATTCCAAACTTGAGTCACTCACCCATTGGATTTCCTATTACCACAATTTCTTGAAGATTCTACCTTTTAGAAATCATGAAAATAATATTTTCTGATCTAAATCAAGAGTTTTCTTAGGTAACCTCGGTTATCTAAGATGTAATTAATTATAGGGGATTGCCTTTATAGGAAACTTAAATACCCCATATTAATATAAACTCTATATAATTGTTTCATGTTAGATAGGGGAAGTTATCAGTCAACATAAAGGTTCGCAGACCAAACAGATGTCATAGACTCTTTAATTTATTTAATCGAGCCTCATTATCAAGTGATGTGTTTATTCTTCAGGGTAGATGCACGACTTGTCATGTAGTGCTCGTTTATTTAAACTATAAAATATATGATATCAGTTTGATTTCAAATTTTCAAAAATTAAAATGATATTTTCCAAAAATCTATATATTTATTTATATAAACTAAATCTAAACATTCTAACGGCCGACACTTATGTAGCTATTCTTTCGTGGATATTCTATTCAAAATGGCTCAAGCTGGCCTTATTTAAACAAACACCCTTGACCTATCGCATAAGGTTTACCTCACATAACCTCTCCAGGTTCTTTTTTTCTAATTGTTTGTCCGATATCTATCTTAGTTACTTCTTTTCTGATCCCTCATCTCCCCTACTTCATTCCAATGATTCAAGTAAGAGGGCCTGTTGGGAAAGAGAATGTTAAAATAATGATTACACAGGCTGGTAACTCTGAGTTATAAAAAGTTTCGACAAAGTGTGAAGAACTTTAAATATAATGTAAACAATCAATGAATTTGAAGTTTATGCTGTAATGCATTTTGGCTAAATGTAAAATTAAGTCGACTTAGCCAAATTTGAATTACACCGTTCATTAAAATATAAAATATTATTGGTAAGCATCCCGTCGTTGTCGCAACTGTCGGCTACCCGCCAATGCCGGCCAGTCACCATTACTTGTCCAATGCCCTCCACCGTCGCTCGCCCGCCCTTCGCCGACAGCCACTTGCTATCGTTGTCGTCATTGTCGCTTCCCTGTCATTTGCTGCCTGCCGCCTCTCCCCTGTTGTCACCGCTCATATGCCTTCATTATTCACCACTAGCGTTTGTTACATGCCACTGTCGCGAGCTATTATCCGCCTGCTGCCACCAACTTGCTAGAGTCAGCGGTCTGTAGGCCCCCTTCCTCACCACTATCGGTGGACTGCTGGCCCCCTCCTCACCGCTGCCACTGGTCAAAAAAATATATTTTGAAATACAGTATTTTTCAATCGACTTCAAACAAAACCAAAAAAAAAATAAAGTTCGACTTTTATTTTACAATGAACCAAACAACTGTAAAATAGTGTAAATACATTGCAATCATAATGCTATGTAAACCGTTTATATTGCATTTCATATTTAACAAACCACATGACTCCTTAAAGAAAAGGCTTTGGTCTAGAGTCGCATGTGCATTAACAAACACTAGGCCATTAGTACAGGTCTTTAGAAAGTAGGATGTAGAGAAGTAGTCATAAGTGGGTTTTATTTATAATGCAATGGATGAGGCTGAGTTAATATCATAAAACTTAGGAGGAGAAGATGACTGTTATAGGGAGATTTGTGATATTATTTATGGGAGCTTCAACTCCACCGTATTGCACATTAACCCTCAATTTCAATATGCTGAGAATAATTCCACAAATCCTCATATCATGTTGAGGCTATATTATTATATGGTTAATTGATTTATGGCCAAAATGAGAAAGTAACTATTAATAATGTAACTTGTTCCATTTAGGAATAAGAAATACTTCTTTGGGCTATAACAAACTAAAGATATTATTATTAAATGGTCTCAATAAAAATTTGTAAATATTTAATATTTTAATTGAAACAAGAATTGAGTATCTAAACACTATTCCTTTAATTCTAATTACAAATTTTCTTTTAAACAAATTTGAATGATGGTTTCAGTATGGTGATGATATTCCAAAGCTCCAACATTTTGTTATTAAAATACTAGGACTTCTATGATCATCATCTAGATGTGAAGCTAATTGAAATACATATAATCAAGTTAATATAAAAAAGGAGAAACAGTCTAAAGAGTTGAAGGATGGATGTGTTATGTAAGTTCCTAGCCAAAGGGCAATTTTGTCTTTTGTTAGCCTAAGGACAATTTAGTCTTTTATTATTTATCATTTGGTCAAAATGGGGCTAAAAGTTTAGGGTTGGGACAATGTATGAGAATGGGTCTCGAGTCTTTGGGTTATGATTTGGGAGAAATCTCCTGAGATTTCCTGCCTCTTGAATTGTAGGATTTTGGAGAGATGGCCTACCTCTCAAATTATAGGTGTTTATTGATACCTGAAATTAATGTGAAGTAAGTCGATTAATCATGCAAAAATACGTGTCGATCAATTAATATACAAAAATGAGTATGTGTATCAATCATAAGATGATAATGTCAAAATATTTTGAACTTGTGAAGTTCTAGTATACAGATCCGCTAAGTCGAGATTGAAGTGATCGAACTCAAGAGAATAATTTAACAGTCCTAAAAATGCAGTAAACAGAAATGACAGGAAAAGTGTTGGAATTTTCAGATATGTTAGATTCATACTCCTATGATTCAGGTCAAGTGGTTTCTGGGGGTTCTCCTATGGAACCCACGCTATTGTTGACAACTAAGGAAAAAAGGTTTCTCTTATGTCTATGCCTAAGTCAAAAAAAGAATGAGAAACTCATAAAGTTAAGTTTCACTTAATCTTATGGCGTTTCCCAGAATTCTTTTGATCCCATATATATATATATATATTGTAAAATCCTACAAAAATATGCCTATTCTACCAATTTTTCTGGTTAACCTACTTGTTCCACTATGCAACAGACAGAAGTCATAGTTCACGAGGGATTTTAACATCCTAATTGGCTATATCATGAGTGAATGAAAGCTTGAAGTTGACATGTCCACGTCAAAAATTCATGGACCAAAAAGGCATCGAGAAACACAAAATTCATAGCATTGAAACCACAAGAAATCCATAAGACTTACAACGCAGGAGTACAAAACAATATTAGCTACAATGCATGATGAAAAAAAAAACATAGATTTTGTTATTGCGAGAAAAAAAAGAAGACAACGCAAGAAGTACATAAAACTCAATACATAGTCAATGGTCCTCGCAAAATATCATGGTCCTCTCCGATCAATACAAATATATGTGGATCTCTCTTATGCACATTCACTCAATCTCACCTTACAAGATCATAAAACTCCTCAAACAATCATGAAGAAGAGGAAACAAGAAAACATACTCTTTTGAGCAAACCCAGGGAAGAAAACTCAAGAGCTCCAAAAGACTTCCTTAAGCCTTAGAGGCACAACCCTTAAGGCGAAAAGTGCTCACATAATGATAAAAACATGGTTATATACTTATGTCATGCATTATATATCCAAAGTCGTCATCCAAACTTTCAAAATCGATCAAAATCTAAAATTCAGCATTAGGCGGGTTGGCGAGCGTGGGTGCGCTCGTGTGCACGAGCATGCACGCTAGCGCACAGTCACGCACAAATGTACATTCGAGCGCCAGCATGAGCTCGCGCGTGCAGCAGCGCTGGCATGCAAATGTGCGCTAGCAACAGAGCGATAGAGTTACAGCACCATGCATAGCAAGTGCGCGCACGTCCCCGCAAGTAGATTTGCTCACGTGCAGTAGCGTGCAGGTCTTGCAGCACATGGGGTCGTGCTTACTCGCGTACGCGCGGTTGCGTGCAGGTGCGCTTGTGTGCCCTCACATAGTTGTGTTCAATTGTGCAATTTAGTAAGTGTGCAATCAGGTGCATGCTCACGCGCAAATGCAGACTAATCGTCAAGAATCCTGATTTTCATTCTTTTGCATCTTATTCACATTTTTCCTTCCCCAAGTGGCATAAACCAACAAAAATAAATTTTTCAGGCAAAATATCATGTTAAATAAAAGAAACCATATATAATGCAATAAAATCACGTAATTTTACATTGTATCATTTATTTTATATGTTTGTGATTTTAATGTTTGCTTTGAAGAAATAAAATATTTATTTTATCTCAATTTCTACGGTGAATCATATCAAAATGTTTTGGATTATATCACGTACAACAAGAAATTGAAAGATAGAAGTTACAAGAAAATTTAAAATGTGATGAGTTTCTCTTTTATATCAAGATATGTGACCAGACGAATTATTTGTAGTGAGGATAATCTAGTCCTCTCAAATGAGTTACAAAAAAAAATCTGAACGTTAATTTCTTTTATAGTGGTGGAAAGAAATGCGGCTCATCTAATACTAAACAAAGAGAGACAATAAGAAAAAGGTATTTTTTAAAATTTAAGCATTTGATTTTTTTTTTTTTTTTTGTTAATGTTATTTTTTAACTTTTTATATTGCTTGATATTTCATAACTAAATAGGAAAAAAATAAGTAAAGTTGAAGAATAATAATAATGAGGTAACTTAGCCTCAACTAATTAAGAGACGGGAGAAACCTACACGTTATGATCATGATTGCAATGAAGATGCCTTAAGCAATGAGAGTAGAAGACTTGCGATTATTTTCTTTATTTAATTTATAACTATAGATGATAT
This sequence comes from Papilionanthe hookeriana x Papilionanthe teres, assembly GCA_022702705.1. Taxonomy (NCBI): domain Eukaryota; kingdom Viridiplantae; phylum Streptophyta; class Magnoliopsida; order Asparagales; family Orchidaceae; genus Papilionanthe; species Papilionanthe hookeriana x Papilionanthe teres. Next base: position 10,794,229 of record CM040425.1, on the reverse strand, counting down.
TATGTTGGAGAATAAATGTGATATCCTTTATGATAAATTTATCTTGTCTTAACATATTTTGTGCAATTTATTCATGATGTTAATATATTTTCTTTTTATATATTTATAAATTATGATGCTATACATAGTAGCATCATAATTTGCAAATATATAAAAAGAAAACAATAAGTGTATATATATATATATATATATATATATATATATATATATATATATATATATATATATATATATATATATATATATATATTGATTACACAATTTTCAAGTTGTCAGTCTAACGCAGCAGACCACCTCATGGCTTATGCCTCACCTCACGGACGTAAGAATTCTCAATAGCCAATTACGCAAATTTACAAATTGATTTACATATCTAACACAAAAAATTTCATATTTACATAACACTTTGTTGCATTAAACCTATGCATGAAAATGTGTGTTTTAATTTTAAAAAGTAGTAACAGTACTAGTTTTTATGTGATATTAAATATTCGATTAATATGTGTGTGAATATGAAAATTTAGGCGTCTTATGTAAATACATAAGAATTGTCTACTATGTATGTAACTGTGCCATAAATCAAACCTCCCTTGAGAATTGCAGCCAAGAATTGGGTTAGGTTCCTGAACAATAATTAATACGTCAAGATGAAAATGGATGCATTCTTGCAAATAAAGTCAGACATTAATGGAATCAAAAGGAGAACATAACTTCACAAACCATCACAGGGAGCAATTGTCTTCTTTCCAACGGGCAGAAGAGAAAGGTTTTCAGAACGAATATAAAGAAACTTGAAAAATTGGCTCTGCATTTATATTGTAAGGGAAGCACCATTATCTTCTGCTGTTAGATTTAATATCATTGTAGCAGCTTTTGGAGCCCTGAAAAGGCATTAAACAAAATGTTCAAGTCAACCCAGTGATGAGGAATTGCAACATAAATAGATTGGAATATTTACATACATACCACTCAATTCTTATGCATTTATATATCTAACACCAAAACCTTAATTTTACAGACCACCTTACCTGTGCATGAAAAGGTGCTTCTCATTTTTTTTTTCAAGTTAAAAGTAGGGGTTTTTTTTATGTGATATGGAAGATTTGGATGGTATAAATGTAAAACACAAGGACTTGTTCAGCTACTCAAAACAAAATGAGTATTGGGCTCAAATAGTGGAAAAAAGTTTGATGGGCTGCTAAAGAAATGGCAAAACAATGCAGTGCGTATTTACTGCTATCAGCAGGTCAAGTAACATATTGTTAGTATGGCATTTACATACATACAACACAATTCTTATATATTTACACATCTAACACTTAAACATTCATATTTACATACCACTCAAATCATTGACAACAACAACAAAAACAAAGCCTTAATCCCACTAAGTGGAGTCAGCTACATGAACCATTTTTCTCCATTGCGTCTTATTTAGTGTCAGTTTTTCATTTAATTCTAATAAATTAAGATCATTTTTTATACAATAAGCCCAAGTCTTCCTAGATCTACCTCTACCTTTCTTAACAGAAATAGAATCTAAAACATCTACTCTCCTAATTGGATCATTAGATGATCGACGTTTAATGTGACCAAACCATCTAAGGCGACCCTCTCTAATTTTGTCCGTCACTGGAGCTACACCAACCCTATCACGGAAATATTCATTTTGCATTTTCGTCTCTAAGCGTAAAGCCACTCATCTTAATCATTCTCATCTCGACAACACTTAACTTAGTATTATGCTTCTCTTTTAAAGGCCAACATTCAGCACCATAGAGCATAGCAGATCTCACCGCCATCTTATAAAATTTTTCTTTCAATCTAAGCGGTACTTTTCTATCACACTATAGGCTTGAAGCATTCCTCCACTTCAACCAACTAACCTAAATTCTACCATTAACATCCCCATCTATATCACTATCGCTTTGAACAATAGACCCGAGATATCTAAATCGTTCACACCTTTTAATAATTTGATCACCCAAAGTTACGCTTCTGTCACTAGAGCTACTATTATTAAAAATACATTCCATGTATTTATTTTTAGTGAAAGGATTCATCTCATGATTTTTTCAATAAGTTTTACACTGGCTGTCGACTACCTAAGGCACCCTCCACTTTTCACATCCAGGCTTGGGACTGGCAATGGCAGTGTTGAATACATGGAATTGCAATTTTATGCTGACTGACGACTAACTCAAATCATTGACAGCACATTAAAAATACCTCACTAAGTTTTTAAAAGTGAAATACACCTCATACATAGATTTTTAACAACAAAGTGTATTAAATGTAAATATCAAACCTTACGTGTTAGATATGCAAATAAATAAGAATTGTCTAGTATATATGTAAATTTTCCATTATTTAATTACTTGCAAAAAAAAAGAGTGGATTCAGTTGATGCTTCTTAATGCAGTAATATATCATTCAGTTTATCGCGCTGAAGAATGCCACAATCAATAACATTGTCTGAAGCTCAGCGATCATCGACAAACAATAAATAATGCAAGCAATATGCTACAAATATTTCTTTCCAGTGACAATATTTCTCTAAATTTTCTTCACCGTTCCATACTTTTTTTATGCAGAAAATAATCAGCAGATTAAACAGGTAAAATAAATTGATTTGTAACATAGCTAGTTAATATTATCATTTAAAAACTGTATCTTCAACTTTGATTATAAGAATACAGCCATAAATTTACATCTAATCTTCCTAGAGCAAAATAACTTGCAATACGAAATATTTACTTACTATTTAGGTTAATCTACATGATGCAAGTTAAATTCACTCGAATGACTCAAAAATCTTGGTTGACTCCAAACTAGTAAAGAAAACAGGAAGATTTACATACATACCACTTAATTCTTAAGTATTTACATATTTAACACGTGAACTTCAATTTTTACACATAAGCCACCATAACCATATATGAAAAGATGTATTTCACTTTTTAAAAGTTATAATAGTGCTATATTTATAAATGTGAAAGATAAAATTCAGGAGTTAGATATGTAAATGCATAAGAATTGGGAGGTATGCATCTGAGGAAATAATTTTCCATTTAATTTTTACAAACATTACCCTACACAATAAAATAGGAACCCCTCTGAATAGGGAATAACATAAAATAGGAATATAAATAAAGAAAATACCATTATTAGAGTATATTCCAAGATAATAAAAATAAATTCCTTCTTGGTGCAGATTCTTATAGGGGAAGGAATTCCACACTTCCCCTCAAGTTGAGTCATAGATGTTGTAAACACCTAATTTGATATTCAAATCAGTGAAGCTACCTAGAGAAAAGGATTTAGTGAAGACATCAGCCGCTTGAAGATGAGTTGGAGTGTAGACTAAGGGTCTATTTGGGGCGGTTGTGCGGTGACGGTGCGGCAATGCACCACAACTTTTTCAAAAAGTGCGTTTTAACATTTTTTTCAAAAAGCTGCAACTGAAATATGTGTTTTCACACCAGTCTTGGCTAGGTGTGGTGGCAGATTTCTAGCTACGATCTGACCTTTTCAAAAAAAGCAAAAAATTTGTAATAGCTACCACAGCTTTTTAAACATCAAATTATTTTTCAACAGTTTCACGTACCACATTTTAATAAGCTACAGCTGTCCCAAACAGACCCTAAGTGTATAATACCACTATTAACATTTTGTCAGACAGTCATTTAGCATCTCGACTTATTTAGTAAAATTTGAATCCGCATTCCTTCACGAATTCCCGAGCAAGTGTTTGGTACTCGGATTTTGCACTACATCTAGAGACCGTTGTTTGCTTCTTGCTCCTCCGTTTCACAAGATCCTCCCCGATACGGATCTTCTCCTGCCCAACTAGCATTAGGATAAACTTCTATCTCCCTATTGTCTGATTTCGTAAACTATAATCCTCTGTTAGGGATCTTTTTAAGAAACATCAATATTGATTGCCCAAGAAGAAAAGTTGACCTCATGCCTCCTAACCATCACTTGATTCTCTTCTGCAGCAGGCAAAGTTGCATAAAATTCTCGAACCACAGAAACAACAGCAACAGCGGAGAAGCAACAGCAATTCTCCCAGTTCCTTCTAGCAATCATTTCTTCAATCACCTCTCCTGGTTTACTAAACACGCGCACAGGAATCAACTTACGCGACTGCAATGCATCGACGTATTGTTCCTCAGCCCTCATACTAACAAATTTGTCATAATCAAATTTTGTCTTTTCTCGTGCACGCTTTGACTTTGGAGCCATCTCTAAAAAATTCACGAAAAATTCACCATAAATTCCAAAATCAAACTAAACTTGCTAAAATTTCTTCCAAAAGATATTTTCACTAACTCCAAGCAATTTCTCAAGTTTTTCCTCAAATTTTTACCATGAATAGTGATTTTAAGATTTTCCAAAATGTACTCAAAATACATGGTGAAAATCAAAAATTTTTACTTAAGAGTAGTGCTCTTACTTCAAGGAATCCAAATCTAACAATTTTTGTTGAGATCAGCTCTTAAATGATCCATTATATGATGCCCTAGCCTCCCTTTCGCGATAGACCGAAGGTTGAAGACGATGCGGCAGTTTAAAAAATGGCATTTTTTCGAGTTTTTAACTGTTGGGAACCAATTTTCGCGAACTGGCGCCTAAGCGCGAACTCTCGGCGCTTAGCCGCGAAATCTGGCGCTTAAGCGCCGGCACTCTAGCGCTTAGCCGCCAATACCCAAATATTCACAATAATGATATATGCACTAAATCACTTGGTTAATCACCCTTAATTACTCCAAAATAATTATTTCTCCCCGCATAAATCTTCAATATTCCAAATCAAAATTAAATATTCATTGATTTCACACAAATTTCACACAAACACAAACTTATAATAAAACAAAGATAACACTTGATACAACTCTAGAATTTCTATCCACACATAAAGGATGAAATTCTCTAAATACAAGAGACTTTTATCTCAAACTGATAAGTATACATCTCTAGGATGTAACCATCACATCATCAGGCTTAATTAATACTTAAATATAAACACTAAACACACCAAACATAACACACAAGAACACTAAACATAACACATAAGAACACTAAACAAAACATATAAGAACACTAAACAAATAAGAACAAAGCATTCTTAATTCCATTCTCCGTTAGGCGGATTATATCCAGGACCACTATTATTCTCATTTAACCCTTCTGGAATATAAATTTGATAGAACGGGCGATAATTGTTCATTCTTACATCTTCTTCAATCTATTTGTTTTTCACAAACATCGCCTTATCTGCTCCTTCCATATACCTTGAATGACTGAATTGCATCTTGAGTTGTCATCCGATATGCTCCAACTGCAAATTAGTTTCATTGATCTTTGCTTCCATTGAAGTCACTCGGGCTTCAATATTTGCAATCATTTCTGCAATATCTTGAATACTAACAGCGAGATAACCATTGAATAATTCTTTAGCACTATCACTAATGAACTTACTTTTGTCAGAATCTTGCTTCTTCTTCATTTCCTTCTCCCAGGAAGACATGATGCACTCAAAACTCTCTTCTTAAGACTCTGAAATGAAAATAGGACTTGGGGCAAGTGTTTCTCTTAAATAAGGTCCTTTTTATAGACTTGCGAAGTGCTAAATCTGTCCCAAGACGTTTTAAAACTCCAAAATAACTTCCAAAACTTCTCCCCCACGATCTAAACTTCTAGAACCTCATTTTTCACGTTTTTGTAACTTCGGCGCCTAAGCGCCAACTCGATCGATGCTAGCCGCCGGTGCTCGATTTAGCACGAAGTCTGTTAAGTGTCCAAATTTTTATTACGACTTCTCTAAATCATCGATTAAGGTCGAATAAACTCTATTATAGTTTAAAAACTCTAAATTACTACCGCTAAAAACATAAAAACAAACCAAACAAAGCAAACAAAGCACACGAAAACAAACATAAAGCAAAGCACACCGATAATTATGGGTTGTCTCCCACAAAGTCATTGTTTTAACGTCTTGACTCGACATACCTGGGACTCATTCGAGTGACCCAACATCAAATTATTATCGGATTTAGATTTATTGGTCGAAAAATATGGTTTAAGTCATGTCCGTTAACTTTAAATATTTTTCCAAGTATTAGGATCTTGAATATCTACAAATTCTATCGAATAAACATTTATCACGATAAATGGATCCATCCACTCGGACTTAAGTTTTCCGGAAAATATTCTCGATCTAGCATTATATAGTAAAACTTTTTGTCCAGTACAAGATTTTTATTAAGAATCTTCAGATCATGCCATAACTTTATCTTTTCCTTATAAATCTTAGCATTTTCATAAGATTCATTATTTATTCTGCAAGCTTCATTCAATTGCAATAATCTCTTTTCAATGACATCTTTCAAATTATAATTGAACTCTTTAATAGCTCGATATGCTTTATGCTCGAAGTTCGAATGGTAAATGATAAGCTTTTCCAAAATCAGTTCATATGGGGATATTACTATAGGTGTTACTGTAAGCGATCCCTATAGCACAACGAGCATAATCCAATTTGATTGACTAATCCTTTCTATTTGAAATAACAGTTTTTCCAATATTCTTTTAATTTCACGATTGGATAATTCAACCAAACAACACTGTCTACGGATGATAAGCAGTGAATGATACGATGATTAATATGATATTTCTTTGCTAACTTCCCAATAATGGCATTTCTAAAATGACTTTCCCATCAGTTATGATTACTCTAGGTATTTCAAATTTGCAAAATATATCCTTTTCTTAAAACTTTGCAACACTTTGAGCATCACATCGAGATAAAGCAATAGCTTCAATCCATTTGGAAACATAGTCTACTGCCATTAAAATATAAACATTTCCGAAAGATGGTGTAAAAGGTCACATAAAATCTAGTCCCAAACATCAAATATTTCAACTTCCAACATATAATTGAGGGCATCTCATTTCTTCAGAAATATTGCTCTACTGTGTCGATATCTATCACAATTTTTAATATAATCATTCACATTCTTAAAAATTGTAAGCCGATAAGATCACGATTGTAATATTCTATATACGGTTTATCACTTCCAAAATGTCCCCCATAATCGAATCACGTAGCTTTTTGAATAATTTCATAAGTCTCTTCCAAAGGTACACATCTTCGAATTATAAAATCCTTTCCTTATTTATATAAAAATGGGTTATCTCAAAAATAAGTCTTAGCATCAGACAGAAATTTCTTCTTTTCTTGGTATGTCAAACGATAGGTTATAATATTACTAACAATAAAGTTTACTATGTCTGCATACCACGGAACACGCAATTCTTTAAAGTAATTTTTCAATTTCAAGCCTGGACAAATGATCAGCAATTTGATTATCAGAACCCTTCCTATCTACTATCTCAAAATCAAATTCTTGCGAAAGAAGAATCCATCTTATCAGTCTCGGTTTTGCATCATTTTTCTTCATTAAGTGTTTAATAACGAGAATGATCGGTATGCACACACATTTAGTTCCGATTAAATATGATCGAAATTTATCGAAAGCGAAATACTATAACTAATAACTCTTTCTCGGTAGTGGTATAATTAATTTGAGACTTCGTTAAGAGTTTTACTTAACATAATAAATTACTTTAAAAATTTTATCATATTTCTGACCTAAAACAGCACCAATAGCATAATCACTAGCATCACACGTTAATTCAAAAGGTTTTTCCCAATTTAGTGAAATTATTACCGGTGCAGTGATTAATTTTTCTTTTAAGGTTTCAAAGGCTTTGAGGCAATCATCATCAAAATTAAAAATTGCATCCTTTTTCAGTAAACGGCATAAAGGTTTTGTAATCTTTGAAAAGTCTTTGATGTAACGTCCGTAGAATTCAGCGTATGTCCTAAAAACTTCTAATTCCCCTTGCATTGGTTAGGCGAGGTAAATTAGATATAACTGAATTTTTACGGGATCTACCTACGAACCTTTTTACGAAATCCGAAGTCCAAAACAATTTCTCTCTGCTACCATAAATTGGTATTTTTCCCGATTAAGGACTAAATTACTTTCTTCACAGCGTTTTAAAACCTTAGATAAATGTTATAAACATGATTCAAACGAAATTCCAAACATCGAAAAGTCATCCATAAAAACTTCAATCCCTTTTTTAATTAAATCACAAAAATAGTCATCATACATATCTGAAATGTAGCAGAGGCATTACATAAACCAATGGGCATTCTTCTAAAGGCAAACGTACCATATAGGATCAGTAAACTTAGTTTTCTCTTGATCCTCGGGAAGCAATTTAAATTTGGTAGTAACCGAGTATATCCATCCGGAAAACAAAAGTATTTATGCCAGCCGATCTATCCAACGATTGATCTAGAAAAGATGGAAAATGATCTTTCCTTGTAGCGAGTTTAATTTTTATAATCAATGCATATTCGCCACTCTGTAACTTGTCTTGTTAGCATTATTTCATTTTTATCATTAACGATCACAGATGACTCCTCCTTTCTTAGGAACACGGTGAATAGGACTAACCCATGCACTTATCCGAAATATGGTAGATAATTCCAGGCATCCAACCATTTTAAAATTTCTTTCTTAACGTCTTTCATGATAGGATTTAATCTCCTTTGGTGATCGATCCACGGTTTGCAATTATCTTCATAAGAATTACGACGAAACAAATTGAAGGATCGATTCCTTTAATATCGGTAATTGTCCATCCGAAAGGCTTTCTTGTGCTTCTTGAAAATTTCAAGCAAACTCTCTTCTTCTTTTTCGATTAATTGAGAGGAAATTATAACGAGCAGAGTTGAGGATTCACCTAGAAAAACATACTTGAAATGATTATGAAGCATTTTTAGCTCGAGTTCGGGAGGTTTTTCAATTGATGGACCATAAGATTCATCTTTTTCAATCATATCCAACAATTCAAAACATTCATGAACATACTTTAAATCTTCCTCTTGAAAATCTTTAGAATCAAATAACTCTTCTTCTTGCTTAAATTCCAATTTTTCTCTTTCAGCTTTCTCTTCATAAGTTGATTTGAAATGACATTCACGTAAATATTCAATAACATCCATCCTATAACACTCATCCTCTTTACCTTTAGCAGGATATTTCATCGATTTTAAAATATTAAATGTAATAGTCTAATTATTAACCCTCGTCGTTAATTCTCATTATTGCACATCTATCATAGCTCTACCTGTAGCTAAAAAAGGTCTCCCCAAAATTATGGGTATCTCTTTATCTTCTTCCATATCTAACACAATGAAATCCACAGGAAAAATAAATTGATCCACTTTTACTAAAACATCTTCTATAACTCCTTTAGGATATATGATCGAACGATCTGCTAATTGTAGAGTTACAGTAGTTGGGGTTATTTCTACTAATCTCAGTCTTTTGAATATTGATAGAGGCATAAGGTTAATGCTTGCACCCAAATTACATAAATTTTTCCACAGAATCTTTCTCCGATTGCACATGGAATTGTGAAACTACCAGGATCTTTAAGTTTTTCATGAAGCTTTTTCTAAATTATCGCTTTGCACTCCTCGACTTAGTGCAACGATCTCATTTTCTTTGAACTTACTCTTTTTATTAAGAATATCCTTCATAAATTTCGCATAGCTTGGCATTTGTTCTAGGGCTTGACGAAATGGAATATTAATAGTAAGCTTCTTTAATATCTCCAAGAATTTTGAAAATTGCTTATCCAACTTTTGTTGACGAAGTCTCTGAGGAAATGGAGGTGGTGGTTTTTCTAAATCAACCTTAGGTGGAGAAATAAGTCTTTCAAAACCTTTTGGAGCGTCCTCTTTAGGTCTTTCAATCTCTTCATTCTCTACTTCAGTTTCTTTTTGAGCTTCATCTTCCAATTCTTTTACACTTCTCAGTTGAATTGCTTTTACTTATTCTTTATTCTTTTCTCTTGGATTCACTTCAGTATTACTTGGAAACATTCCTTGGGATCTATTACTTAAGCGCGTTTCGCAATTTCTCCGAATTGATTTTCAATATTTACGATTGTTGCTTCCTTGAATTTGTAATTGATTTCCCAAATGTGATACTACTTCTTCCATGAACAACTTCTCCTTATTTTGTAAAGCATTGTTATAACTCTGAAGGATAAGTTAATATATTATTATTATTACATTGGTTGTTCCGATTCCAATGGGTTTACTTGAGTGGTTCCCCCAGTTATTGATTAACACCACCCTAATTATTGTTATTCCAGTTAAAATTTGGATGATTCTTTCAACACCGGTTATAATAATTGGAATATGGATTATTAGGTTTACTTATAGCATTCACGAGTTTCGATGAAGAATAAGAATCAACAATTTGGCCCAATGAATTTTCTTCAATCATGAGATTTGGTCGAGAAAATTCAATCCCAAATTGATACTATCTTCCTTGATCATGACAATGACTTGATTTGCTAACATTAGTAAGCATCATTTTCATAAACAATCGGCTTACCTTTTAGGATTTAACCTTTCGGAAAGTGACGAAAATTATTAGTAGTCATTTCTTCAATTAAAGCATAAGCATCGAAAAAATGTTTAGACATTAATGATCCACCAATGATGACGATCGATGATTGATCTAAGAGATCCAACTAATCCATTATAAAAAGTTTGAATTATTAACCAATCTAAGTATAGCATGATGTGGACATTTCCGAGGAGATCTTTAAATATTTCGCATGCTTCATATATGGATTCCCATTCAACCGACAAAAAGATGTTATATCGTTTCTCAACTTACGCGATCTTAGATGGTAGAAAATATTTAGCAGGAACTTTTATGACGAGTTCACTCCAAGTTCTTATTGATCCAGGTGGTAATGAATGTAACCATATTTTAGCTTTATCCATTAGTGAGAAAGGAAAAAGTATCCAAGTCTAATAGCATAATCAGAAACACTATCATATTTAAAAGATAGCACACAACTCTAGAAAATTAACAAGATGCGAATTAAGATCTTCGAGTTGTTGCTCCCCAGATCGATTATTAGACACCATTTGGATAATAGCGGGTTTAAGCTCAAAAGAATTAGCATTCTGTTGGGATTTTGAATACTACTACGAAATTCATCTATCTGTAGGGTAAACATAATCTCTTAAAGGTCTTAATTCTTGATGGATGCCTACATTTTGATTTTGATGATTTGTCATTTCTTAAATATTTTTATCTTTTTACGTATTTTTAATTTTTTTTTTATTTTTCTGATGGTTCTTTCTAATTCAGAATCGTAAATCAAAAGTCGTTGAACCTGAACTACGCATACAACAATAAAACAAAACAAAACACAACACACTGACAAAAACAAAGAAAAGTAAAAAATTTAAAATTTCTTAATTCTCTTTAAAATGCATTAGTTGTTTTCCCCGGCAACGAAAGTCAAAACTTGATCCCCGATAAAAATATGTGCTTACAAATATGATATGAAAATTGGCAACGGCACCAAAAACTTGGGCCTCGAGGAATATATGTATGTGCGCCAAAAACATTCCACGCACGAATATATTTGTTGATGATTTAGATGTGAAAATTATGATTTTTATAATATGGGATACTACGCAAGTATACGTATCGTTTATCAAGTAATATATGACTTTTTAATTAAGCCCCGAGATATCGAACCCACAGAGAAAATGTAAAATCTTTAAAGAAATCAAAAAATTATCTTTTTACTTTTTTTTATGGCTTTTGAAAGTATGTATTGATTTTGAACAGTTTTGAAAATTGATGTCTTTTGAAATTTCCTTAATAAAATGTTAAGCAATAAATTAAAACTATAATAATTGATAACACTGTATGTAAAATACTATTAACTAAAATAATTTATTCTTTCATTTTATGAAGTAGTAATAATTATTAAAGTATTGTTGTGGAAGTATTTAAATTTTGTTGCGACAGATAGAAGCAAATGTATTCTTTACCCTTACTTAGTTTATAAGAACATAGAGTTAATTTGAAATTTTTATCATTTTGAACATGGTTAGGCGAGGAAGATACTGAGTCTCTCACTATAGAGTTTCATCGATTCCCACTATCCAGGCTAATTTCTCATAACAAAACTCAAAACTTGAACCAAATTAGGGGTTTTAACTCGTCACTCTAAAATCTTCTAATTTTACTCTCTTCCATAAAAATATCTTCTAATATTACATTTAATTATATGAATACAATTCTCACCCATATAATTGCATGTGATTAACTTACTACCTTGTATGAGACAATACGCATTGGATGCTTACATAATCTCGAGAATTCTACAACTTAACGAGCCGAATTAAGAACTAAACAAAGTTTTTAGAATCAATCTTCACAACTTCTTCCAAGTTTTAAACACTTATACTTTTCACAACAATTCTCTATAAATTAATTACTTCTCCATTTAAGAAAGAAAAAGATAAAGTAAACTACTCAGAATGCATTGAGAAAATAAAAAAACACATTGATTTAAAATTAAAAACTATAAGAAAAATAACAAACAGAAACTAGTATTAATAAAAAACTAAATGTAAGAACAAAAGTAAACACTTATTTGAAAATTCTCTCCACAAGACTCAGGAAGTTCCTCTGAAACTTTGACTCTTCGCTAAACTACTCCTCAGAGCGGATCTCCCAACTTCGATGACTCAGAATACATACTTCAGACTTCAATAAAAACTAAACTAAAAGAAAGAAAAGAAGTGGGAAGAAGAAGACTTCACTCCGACCATTTTCTCATTTCTACTCTCTACTCCTACTCCTAATTAAAACTAAAATAAAAACTCTGTAAAAATGCAATGGAAGAACCCTTCAAAATGCAAAGGAAAGGCTCCTTAATCTTTCCTAAGACTCTCTTTAAATAGTAAACCAAAAGTGCCTTAGTGTCTCTTCAAAATGTGTTCGAGATTCAATGTATCTACCAAAAATGCACCCCTTCATTCAAACTTGCCGCCCAAAGAAAGTTATGGAAGTTACCACAAGAAGTTGCATCCCATCCCTTTGAAATTGGCGCCAAATTCATTTGCATTTCGATTTTAATCATGGCGGTAAGCGTCGACCTAGTAACACTTAGCCGCCGGTGCCAAATTTTCATTTTTCATATGCTTTCTTTCCAAATTGATCCAATTTTGCTCTTTTCAATCATGACCATCCATTTTCATCATACCTGCAAGAAAAACACGAAATACCTTCCATTAAAGTGCAATATCATTAAAAATAGGTATAAAAATGTGCATAAAAATATTATATATTTTAGGTATATCAGAGACCATCTACTTCTGCTGAGTCATCATCTACATTTTGGGAAACCATGCATGATCAGTTCATAGAGCAGCAGCATGAGTTATTCTTAACTCACTGAAGAGTAGATACCATAGACAAGAAGATTTATCACCTTTCTGAGTATACACAATGGAGTGATTATGATGCTGAGTATTCAGAGTCTTTAGTAAGATTTCTGAAGGAACATGATGTTCAGTTCCTTACTTGTCCCAGATTTTCACCCTATGTTGATCCTAAGAATGTGGAGTTCTCTTTTGGTGATGATGATGATGAGCTACAGACAGTAATTAGTAGCTTGACTTATCTCTAGAGATTATTGATTCTGTTTTTAGAGTGTTTTCTTATTTCGTATCTTGTTTATTGTGATGTTATTTGTTAGAGTTGTGAACTTTTATGTTAAAATTGTTTTTTTTTTAGCTTGTCGATGTGTGTTTAAGATCGAGATGTGAATGAATTTCATAAAAGTTTATTTACGTTTCAATTTTATTATTTAGATGTTCATGAATAGTTAGTAAAATTGCATGTTCAAAAAGAGAAAAATTTTTAAAAATATATATATATATTAATAAAAATCAAAATTAAAAAAAAAATAGAAGGATTTATTTTTAGAAATTAACTTCTGCTCTACAAAAATTTTTCTATATATGTTTAATCATTTATGTTATATTCATATTGAAGCATGTGTAGAATTAGAAGTTAGTTTTTCCTTACTACATCATTATTGTACTTAGATTAATTCCTGTTTATTTCTTTCTTTCATGCTTTAGAAAATTTTATAATTCATATTTATACTAAAGCTGAAGTTTGGGGGAAGAGAAAACATTTATCAAATTTAAATATTATTTGTCCTTAAATAGCTAATGTTTTCTTTAAAAATATATTAACATAACATAAGGAATGGAAAATTTATTTAAGATTATCTAAATTTTTTAATTTATAAAAAATTTAGTAAACTTAACTAAAATTTCAAAAATTTTGGTTGATTTTAAGAATAGAATTATTTAGCTTAAAGAATAATAAGGTAAAAATGTTTCTATTTAAAGTAAAGAGAATTGTATTCTTGAAATACTAAGGAATCAAGATTATTGCTTGAAAAAGAAAAGATTGAAATAATTTTTGAAAAATAAAGTATTAATGTCATATTTATTAAGTAAGAATGTATAAGTTTTTGAAAATAAGTTAAGGATAGTGAAGTTCAAAATCATTAACAGGCTATCCAAAAATAGTAATCCTCACTAAAAAAAAAAAAAAAAGAAAGAAAGTGAGGAGAAACTTGAGGAAATGCCTAATCAAAAATTGAGCTCACTTGAATTATCTTATAGTAGAAAAGCGATTACATTTTTAACTTAATTTCTATGTACATGTATTTTTACTAAAAAAATATTTCATGAAAATCTTACTTCGTAAATATTACATGTGACTTGATATGATAAACTACAATTATTCTTGAAATAAATGAAAAATTGGAAGTCTTATGATTTGGTAGTTAAATGTTCTTAAATTCTTAAAATTAAACTAAATTAGAGAAATTTTGTTAACGATTTGCTAAAGCATTTATAAAACCAAAAATTATAAGGAATTTTAAATATTTTAACTTAATTCCAAATATTATCAATTTTATGCAACTAAAAAGGTTACTTGAGGACAAGTAACGTTTAAGTTTGGGGGACTTTGATCTACCTAAAAAAATACCCATTTTTATGCCTTATTTATGATTCAATTCTTAAGGATATTATACTTTAATGAAAGGTATTTTCATGTTTTTGGATGTAGATTGAAAAGAGTCTAAGAAAGAAAAAGAAGGAAAAATGAGCAAAAAAGAGCAAAAATGGAGTTTAATGAGCAAATTTTGGAATTATTGATTCAGCGCGTAGTCAGGTGCTAGCGTCGGTTCGATACGGTATTCGTTAAGTTTTTTTTGATGACTTTGGGCGATTATTTTGACGGTGTTAAGCGATTATTTGAGCTTCAGAAGATCGGAAGTTACTCGTAATATATAGGACATGTGATACGATGTATTTGGACACGAGGAAATGGTACGGATCGCGAAGAGGTGCGACCCAAAGTGAAGAGGTGCGAAAGACCCGGTCACGGAGTCCGGCGCACTAGGCGCCGGATCCGACGGCCCAGGCGCGACGGTTACCTTCTAGAAGATACATTGAATTTGGACGAATTTTGAAGAGGTGTCTTAAGCAACCTCTAGTCAAATTCAGAGCTCTATAAATAGAAGCTCATTCTACAAAGAAAATCGCACCAAATCCCCCCCTTTTAGTACACATACCCATTTTAGCATATTATCTCTCATTTCTAGTTTAATTTAGTCTCTTCCATACTTAGGGTGTCACTTTATTTTATATCTAGTGAGTTTATTTTGAGTGTTTATTGTGTGTTATTGCTGTTGGAGTCTTTCATCATTACTTTGGAGTCAGTAGAAGTCAGTGGATCTCTTGAAGGAACATTTCAGATAAGTATTTGTACTTTGGTTCAAAGTTTTATAAATATGTTTTGTTGTGTTATTTTAATGAGTTCTGAGTAGTTAGTTATATTTCTCCTTTCAACTATGAAAAGATTATAAATTAATTAAATTTCGTAGGAGAATTAAATATAAAATATTTTAAAATATTGTGATGATATTAATAACTCATCTTAGTTTACTTTTTAAATTGACCATTTAATTTGTTAAAACCTGTTGAAGAATTTTGAGACCTATCCGGAGATAAATACTTAACTAGTAGATATCACATGAATCATTAGGTAATCGCGAAGCTTATACGCGAATTGTTTAAGGTGAAGTGCGTAAATAAATAGGAAGATATTATTTATTGGGCGTAAAATTAATTAGTTTTTAGAGTGACGGACTAAATTCTAATAATTTTGTTTATAGAACAGTAACGAGTCACTATGATAGAGCCGACTATACTCACACTTGACATCTACAGTAGTGCGAGCTGGAGATTAACCCATTCTACTAATAAAACATCCTGAACCTAACTATAGATTAGTAACGTCTTAACATACGCCAAGCAAGGTAAAAAATAAGAATGTTTCTATTTAGACAATACCATAATCTTAATTCCTACAAAAGATAATTAATCTATAATTATTGGATTAGTTGAAAAAGAAGAAAGTCGTTTTTATACTTGCATAGAATTTTAATTACTGCTTATTTTAATTTACTGTTCTTGCTTCTTTTATTTTAGTAAAAATTGTTATTTGAATATATATATATATATATATATATAAAGAAGAGTATATATAATTTGCAAGAAAATTTCAAAATATTATTTAAATCTCTTACTTTTTATTTCACTATCCCTGTGGGATCGATAACGGGGACTCAACTGTAGTGCCGTATTACTTCGAACAATACGTATACTTGCGTTTAAAATTATGACTTTTACAATAATTAAATCTAAATATAAACTTATAAAAGTAAACCTCGCACATCATGTTTTTGAAGCCATTTGCTGAAAATTAAATATTCTAAAAAGTGGTATCAAATTCTTGTATTTTAAAGCATATATAAAGTCGCATCGCAACAGAACTCTCGATTTAGATCAAGGGTATCTATCTTCATGAATTTAAATAGTAGGATTTTCAACGTAGTGTGGTAGTAGGAAATCCAATAGGTGAAAGGCGCAATGTGGAACAGTTATTTCCAGAGTCAAAGAAAAGAGAGGTCGGGGATGTAACGGATCTCGAGGAGGACCTCGATGACTTCCCAGACTATCCTAATGTTGGGCTTTAAATTTTGAAAATGAATTTATTTAAGTTTCAACCCTGCCAATTAATTATAGGAATTACATTTACATAATCATCTGATTATGCAAATAACCTGAAAGATAAGGATGATTTACGCCGTATCGGACGACGACCTCGAAATCCTAAAGCGAATTAGGGCTTATGTTGCACAGCAAGGCTGTGCAAAGGCCTAAAATAACAAGTGAGGATTTATGTCGCACTAGACGGATTACCTCGAAGTCCTATGATTAGTTATTTAGACTAAGGAAATGTTTTGCTGATGTAGACACAAGTTTTGCTGTTGAAGATGGTCGTGCTACCCTCGAAGTCATGCTCTGTACTCCACGTCGTAGTAGGGTTGCGGTTTAGATTTAAAGTTTAAAGTAAACATGCAAATTATTGAATCGGTAATTCATTTTATTATTATCATTAGTATTTATTTTTTTCTTTAAGTGTGTGCTTTACAGTGAACAGAGGTAACATGCTATAACAAAACAGAAACAGTAGTAGTAATTTGCAGTGTAAGACAGGTGACAGCAGTGTAGTACAGTAAAAGAATGCAGTAGTAGGGACATGCTGTAGTAAATAACAGGAGGCAAGTGTGCTACAGTAAACATTATGCTAAACAAGTGTCTTCACGATAAACATGTTACGCTAGCGAGGAGTATATCTTGCGGAAGTAAAACATGTTATACTTATCGAATATATGTCTTTGAAAAGTAAAGTATGTAACGCAGTAAAGAAAGAAGTGACAGTGCTACAAGTGTACCGTAGGCACTGATTACCCGCAATACATTGCTACATGTTTATTATTTTCATTTTATTTCCTGCAAGAAAGGGATTAGCACAAAAAGAACCAGAATAGACGTAGTAAGGAAAACCTGAGTAAGGGTGCTACTATATGTGCAGGAGAGGCGAAGTATGAAATACAGTGGTAAATCCAAAAGAAAAGCGAAAGGAAGAAAAACCCAAAAGAAATACGAAAGAAAACAAAGAAAATCGAGAAAGAAAGAAAAGAAGTCCCGTAGGAAACCTTGAAGAAAATCACGAACGAACACAGAAGTCGTAGCAAAAACCACAAAAAACATTAAAAGAAGAAACTCACAGATGTCCTGCTAAACTCACGAAGAACCGTAAAAAAGACATGGGGCATCTGAAAAAGGACCGTAAGCATGATGGCGGGGAGGACTCAGAGTTGGGTTGTGTGCGTCCCAATCTTGGATAAGAGCTACCAGACCGACACCCTACAGAGGGTAGTCCTAACCTCGACTCGAGTAATTAGCCGTGGAACTTTTAAATTTTTCATTCATTTTAGTTTGCATGCATATAAAATTTATGGGTAGGAAGTAATTTTGTTGTAGAGAAAATTTTGCTTCAAATATTTACAAAGTAGTATAGTCCACAGGCCAACCACCCTAATTGAACTAGGACTACTAACAACTTAAGGGCATTGGTGGCAACAGTCTCACCAAGAATTGGCGAATAGCATCGTCGATCCCTAACCTCGACTCCAGTGGAGATTTTTACTCAAAGGCAAGGGGATACTATTCATTTTAGTTTGCACTATCGTCGCCGTCCTCGACCCTAACCACCCTATTTACAATCTTGCTTGATGGCCCCACATATAGCCTAAAGGGCTATATGTGCACACCTACACGTCCTCTGCAGGTGCGGACATTGAACCAAGAAGCAAAGAGAAAATCAAGGGACGGGGGATCAATGAAAGGAGAGAGGAGAAAGCAATTCACCTAACACAGAATCATAAAACGAGGTGAATTGGTTCTCAAAATCATTCAAATCAAGTCAATTATCCCGGACTCCCGACAATCCTCACTGGTTCTAAAGGGGAAGACCTAAAAGCGCTGTCACGCTCGTGAAGTGAACTGGACACCTAAGCAGTGCGGAACTCATTCCCATGACACTTAAGTAATGTCAAAGAAAAGAGAAACATAAAACAAAGCTGTGGGGAAGACCCCTAAACTTAGACCTCTACTCGGGGTCCCTTGAACCCCAAACCAAACTCAAAAGGCTTGCTAAAAGAAACTAGACTCAAAACTCACAAATTCGGCGCACATCGGAATATAAAATTACTTCAGAATATAATCCAATAAACGTCGCAATCCAGCTCCGCTAAATGTCACAGCAATGAGCCCAAACAAGTACTGAAATCTGAGCCAAATATATCAATAACATCCCAAATGAATGCCACAATTTAAGCTTATATAAAACTTTAATCAAGCTCCAATATTCAAGTCCCAAACAATTCACTGAAGCATAGATCTATCATAGGTACCCGAGCCATATATAGGTTGCCAAGGGGCTAATCCAAAGGCAGAGAAAATACCGAAACCGAGCCCCCATGTGTAATGGCAGTGCGTAAGGCACAGAAACGAGAGAAAAGCAAGCCCTTATGTGCAACGGGGCGGTCTGAAGGCAGACAAAGACAACAAACCGAGCCCCCACGTGCGATCGGGCAAGCCTAAGGCAAGCAAGAACCACAAAACCGAGCCCCTATGTGCGACTGGGGCGGTGCGCAGCGGCAAACGAGAGAAAAGCAAGCCCCTATGTGCACTGGAGCGGCGTACAGGCAACAGAAAGACAACAAACCGAGCCCCCATGTGCAATGGGGCAGCTGCAAGGCAGCAAGAACCACAAAACCGAGCCCCCTATGTGCAATGGGGCAGCAGCAAGGCAGCAGAAACAGAGAAAAGCAAGCCCCTGTGTGCAATGGGGCGGCTGCAAGGCAGCAAAGACAACAAACTGAGCCCCCCATATCAAGTGCAAAGGGAGCAACTGTAAAGCACCAAAATCAGCAAACCAAAGCTCACAAATGAGGTGCAAAAGGGAGCAGCCACAATAACATTAAAACAGTAAAATCCAAGCCCTATATGAAGAGTTCAAGGGCAACCATAGAGGCACTTAAAACAGTGAAACAAAGCTCCCAAGTGTGGTGCAAAGGGAGCAGCCATGGAGGTCAGTACAGTAGGAAAACCGAGCTCCCTAAAATGGTGTAGCTGCAAGGCAGCAGAAACAGAGAAAAATCGAGCCAAACAAGGCACCGAAACAGGACCACCAAGCTGCCTAAATTAGACCAATTTCAAGGTAGAACCATGACACATAAAGACACACAAAATTAAGCCCAAGAATAGAGCAAACCGCAACCAGGTGAAGCCAAAATCAAACCATCACTGCCTCCCCTCTTTCATGTATTTCTCCCACAAGCATTAAGCCTTTCATGTATGCCATGTTAAAAAAAATAAAATGAAATAAAAAGCAAGTCACAACAAGTTTTTCTCAAGTATAGAGGGCCTCTAGCATATATTTCAGACCTCCAAACATGCAAATAATATGACAAAAGAATAGCACTAGCATTTATAAAGCAAAGCAGGTGAGACCTAGCCCTTCCAAACACATTTAATGCTTCTTTATATTTTTTTTTAAAATGGCATAACTTGCAATAAATAGAGAGGGGAAGAATGTTAAAAGCTCAACCAAGTGCAACATATCCATCAGCACTTCCAAAGCAAATCAATGCATTGTATCATGAGGTAAGAAAGCCCATAAAACTCATACCTTAGTGTTCTAACAGCCAAACAAGCCCAGGGAACTGAGAAAGGAAGCAAGCAAGAGGCCAAAGTCCACCTTTATATGAAGCAGCAGGGCTCGATCAGCTCAAAACAGTAGCCAACTGGAGGTGTTGCTCTCACAAGCCTTCACCGAGTTGACTCCCAGCAAAAAAGGGAAGAGAGGAGAAGTACAATGAGGAGAAGAGAAGAGAGATTGCAGAATAGAGAAGAGAAGTTCCAGAATAGAGAAACGATCCCCTCGGTCAAGAAAAACAGAAGAAAAGCCTCAGCCCCTTCCTCCTGCTCAACGCACCAAAGAAAAGACCAACCAACCCAAAAATTCCCCCTACCCATTCTGCCAAACGAAGGCTCGAGAAGGGAGAAGAAGCACGGGGAAGTAGAGAAACTTCCCCCATTTGTGCAAAGAGAGGCAGAGCGGCAGAGAGGAAGGGCTCGAACGGGCAACATTCAACCTGGCGCGGCTTTGGGAAGCCAAAAATTCGAACAGCACACGGCACAAGGAATAGGTAAGTCAACTCCCTACCTCACGTGAGAGAAAGGCTCGCGAGGAGGGAGCCTGAATGAGGCGCGAGAGGGACAAGCTCACCCCAAGGGTTTCACACGAGTCGAAGGGAGGAGAGACGAGCCGCGAAGGGGAGCAAAAAATTGCGGGGGCAAGGCCAAATGCCCTGTGATTAAGGGATTTAGGTTTTAAAATAGATTTAAAACATATATTTTATTATATTTTAAAAGAAAATATTTAGTTCGCGTAGTCTGCTCGCGCTCGGGAATATAATAATTTATATGTCCCTCCCTAGCAAATTCGATGCTCCGGATGCATCGACGCAGTCAATTTTGTGATCCGGCGTCGTTCGGGCAACTTCATCGTCGCTCGTTCTGGCATTCTGACTTCAGTCTCGATCCATTGACGAGTAATTAAAGGCGTCGAAGTCGCAAATCGAGAAATTTATGCACGGTGGTGCAAAACGTGCACGAGGCTGTCCTAATATCCGTTGGTCCTATGGGGACTCAATTTGGATTCCCGACGTCAATTCCAACCTACTATGAGCTAGAGGTACGGAATCTCGTGCGGGACTCCAAAAGAGTAACGAAGTGGCTTCAAACATTCTAAAACGAGGTAGGCCCACTGTTAGAAATCTAAGAACATCGGGAAAGCTCCTAAAGCTAGAACCCTAAACCCTAGGAGGAAAACTAAACCTCGACAAAAGCGAGATTAACAAGCATAAACCATTTTATTGTACCCATTGTAAGATGTTTGGGCATACACTTGACAAATGCCACAGGCTCCACCCTAGCTTGAAATCTAAAGCTCAACTGCACAAGGATTTGTCTAATCCCACTGCTCTAGACACATCTACACCACCTGTGAAGGAAATTACCACAAGACAGGAGTTGGTGTCAGGTCTACTTCTCCTGTGGAAGAACCTTTGAGGCCTGCTCCTTTTGTCCTTGAGGGGGATTGCACACTTATTATACCTCCTGTGGAACCTCAGTTGGTGGTGGATGTTGATACTTCACCTACTCTAGAACCTATCATTGATGTAACGGTTGGTAATCTCGTGGAGTGTCCAACCCTAGGTGTGCCCCAGCTTCAAGTTCAAAATTCTACCCTTTGTGAGCTTTCTACTACAGCCCCACATGGGAATCCTGTTGTGCAACAGCCTACACATGCCCGGCAATTTTCAGACCAATACACTAATCAGATGAGCCAGTCTTCGGATGACGATTGACAGGTTTACACATCTAGGAAGAAGAAGAATAAAGGTTTACTAGAACTCAGAAACTTAATCGATGATACCTTGGTTGTTTCGGGTAATGGCAGTAAACTTAATCATTTGTTAGCAAGCTCCCTACCTAGAACCAGAGGTAAGAGGTATGGATACATTGGGTCATAGTCAAGCTCCCATTATTTGTTTGGATCTGTGAATTTTATAGGTGTTTTCATGGGTCTTTCCTTGATAGATCAACTACTCAAGCTTTCCGTTCTTTCTTTCTTCCAGTTCTTGGTGACGACCAGCCTACACACGCATCTAGGGGGTGCCCCAACTGAAACGGTTTGTGAATTTTGCGTAGGAATAAGAGTCCCTATCAGATTTTTGAAGATCTCATCAAGTATATCAGTTTGGCACTTATAGCTCTCACCGATGCAACTACTACTTCCGAACGGCTTGTGAATTTGCTCTGTTTGGAGACTTTGGCGTAGAGATTACATGCCTAGTTTATAATTATGGTTTTGGGTATACATGTACTTTTTTGGAGATTTTGGTGTGTGTTGTATACCGGGTGCTTTGGGTTCGTAGTTCGGCCCTCTCATCCAACCTTTTTTGTACCTCTCATTTCTAATATATTAGCCCTTGGGCTTTTAAAAAAATATAATATATATATATATGTGTGTGTGTGTGTGTGTGTGTGTGTGTGTGTGTGTGTGTCATACATTCAGGTGGTTAGCAACTGTGTCAGCTTCCTCAGGAGAATTATTCAGCCGAAGAGTTTCACCAACATTCTGAAACAGTCTAATCAGCTGGTGCTCTCTCCCACCATGGTTACTTTGGTGAATTGGATTAGACCTTTGATACATTGGCTAAAGGTTGACACTGATGGCAACTTCTCCAGTGACTGTGCTGGGGTTGGTGGTGATTTTAGATACCATTTGGGCAGATGTCTACTCCATTTCCATTCTCCTGTGGATGCTATGAATGCTCTAGAAGCTGAGGCTATTGCTATCTTTTGGGCCATCAGGATTGTTGTCCAAATGCAAATTCAAGTTCCTTATTATTGAATCTGATTCTGAGTTACTGATACACGTTTTAAGGGAGCTGCACTCTCCACCTTGGCATATTCTCCACTGGACCTTAAAGATCAAAAGTCTATCCTTGCAGCTGGCTACGGGATTGATAGTTATCAATAGAATTCCCTCTCCCCCTCTTTCTCTTTTGCTTCATGGGGATAGTCTCAATATCCCATTTATTAGACCTTGTAACAGCTCCTTTTTTATTTAATGATATTGCTACCTAGGTACTGCCTTTTTTGGGTACCTTAGGTAGTTTTTGAAATATATATATATATATATATAATAACAAAAAAAGATAGGGAATAACATAAAATAGGAAATACAAATAAAAGAAACGTCACTATTGGAGTATATTCTGAGACAAGAAAATAAATTACTTCTTAATGCGGAATTCAAATGTAGGAAGGAAAAAAAAATACAAAAATATAAATATGAGTCACCATAGAAATTAATAATTATACCTACAGGGGGTTGCAAACATAGTATACACAAGTTCAAGCTAAATCGACAACACTAAGTAGCTCTTTGTATCAAAAAATAAACAAAGAAGCAAAATTATGTGTAAAAAAAGATAAGATGTTAATGGTTAATACCATGATTCAGGTGCCTGATAAAAGGCAGCATTGCTTCCAAAACATGAAGCAAGCATGTCTGTATTTACCACCCCGGGACTCAGTGCAACAAGTGCTAAACCTGGAGGTAATTCCTTAGCCACGGACTTCGACAGGCCTTCTATTGCCCATTTTGAAGCACAATAAGGAGCCACCTATAAGGACTGAGTTAAATTCACAGCTTAAGAAAACAATTAAAGTGTCAAAATAGTCCCCTAACTATTTACATGGAGTCATGTTAATCCCAAAGTTTATAAGACTACTAAATTAGTCCACATACTATTTTATTGAAGATTAAAAGAATTCTCATTTCGTGAGATTTCT
This sequence comes from Papilionanthe hookeriana x Papilionanthe teres, assembly GCA_022702705.1. Classification (NCBI taxonomy): domain Eukaryota; kingdom Viridiplantae; phylum Streptophyta; class Magnoliopsida; order Asparagales; family Orchidaceae; genus Papilionanthe; species Papilionanthe hookeriana x Papilionanthe teres. The sequence goes on along the minus strand of CM040425.1, from coordinate 10,769,883 downwards.
GCCCATATTCTATTTCAACTCATATTAAAAGAGTCTATTGAGTAAATTGACACTAATAAAGTTTGGGATTAACATGGTCCCCAGTAAAGAGTCAGAAACATTTGACAATCTTCTCTTAAGAAAACTGATATCGTATTACCTCTGCAGCTGCTGATCTTCCCCACCCAGAGGACATGTTCACGACAATTCCTTGCTTCTTTTCTATCAAAAGTGGCAAGAAGTGACGAAGTATATTGGCTGTTCCTTTTATATTGGTATCTATGACCATATCAAACTCTTCAGCTGGCACAGCCCATATTTTATTGTTTTTGTTGATTGTCCCTGCATTGTTTACTGTAGGAAACCTCCCCAGTCATAAGGTGATTTAGGTAGATATCATTGAATCAATGATGGTGATCCATATGCATAAACATAAACCGTGTGTTGAGCGCATCACTTACACAAAAGATAAAGGAGAAAAAAATTTGGGAAATTTTACATAAATACTACACAATTCTTATTTAACATAAACACCAAAAAGTTGGATTTTTATGCTTATAACACCTTGGAGTCATAAACCTATGCATGAAAATGTGTGTTTCACTTTTAAAAATGTGATGTTAAAAATTTGAGTGGTATGTATGTAAATGTGAATGTTTAGGTATTAGATATGTAAATACATAAAAATTGTGCGGTATATATGTAAATGGCCAAAAAAAGAAGCATGCATAGTGATGTCGAGACTATCAGCAGCCACCTATTCATCTATTGTGTAGCATTGATTGTTACACTCCAAAAAGTCTAATGGACCCTTGAAATTTTATTTTTGTTTGATGTTTTCCTTGTAAAAGTTCAGGTTTTGGCATCTATTAAATTATTATTTGTGATAAAGTAAATGTGTTTTTTGTTTTTATGTCAAACCAATATATTTTAGCTAGAACTGATTAATAGTAAAAAGGGTTTTTCATAATTTGGCACCTATTAAACTATCATTTGAGATAAAAAAAATGTTTGTTCTTTCTCAAGTTAAATTGATTAAATTATGCAAAAATTAAATGTTGGTAATATGAAAATTGTGATTTTTTATTTGTTGTGCATCTCATTCTTGTTTATAATAGTGACCTCACATGCTTAACAGTCTTACGTCAAATTGGCATTCAAGTAAACGATTCCAACATGTCAACTAAATGGATAATAATACAAGAGAATCATAAGTTAATAAAAAATAAAAAGCAATCTAAGCAAAAAATGTGGTTGGCAAAGCGCTAAATGAATGAAATATAACTATTCAAGAGGATCAAAATTACATCAATTGATGATTTAGAACAAATTTTAAAGATTATTGTTTATTTTATTCTAAAATTTTTAAAATTGCAGAAAAGAAATTAGCATAACAAACTCAAACTTATTGGCATAGTGTTCTAAATAAAACGAGATCAAGATGGGTTGGTAAGAGATATAGACTTAGGAATAATATGTACTTCATCAATGGAAGATGAATTAGATGAATATATACAATTACTATTATGTTACTTAAATATTGTTAAGTCTAAATCTGCACATAGCATACATTCGTATCTACGGTTGAACAAGACTTAAAGGACAACTTCAAGTTAAGTCTAAATCTGCAAATTCATTAGCATACATTCATAAGTCTACGGTTGAACAAGACTTAAGGGACAACTTCAAAATTATGTCTAAAGTTAAATCTAAACATCCATTAGAAACAGAACTTGAAATTAAAAGTGAAATAAAAATTGAATATGTGCCTAAATTGCATTTAAAATGTTAAGGTATAATTCAAAATTTAGTTCATGAACCTAAACTTCACATAAAAAACTCCAAATTATAAAAGAGAGCTTCTAAAAAACATTAAATCTATTCACAGCCATAAAAGTGAATAAAAACTCAAAAAAATAAATCCTCAATGTGAAATTAAGACTGTGTTGGTTTCAGTTTTTCGGCCTGCTTTTGGAACTAAGTGCCCGAATCACCCGTTTGAATAGCGCATCCCACCGATTGCCTGACAACCTGCTGCGTTGCGTTCTTCTTCGTCGCGACCGCTGCTGGCTGCCCACATTCCGCATCCGAGTCTCATGCTTCCCTGTTTTACCCATGCGGGTTGTTAATTAATGTATTATTTTGAGGTTCGTCAATCTGCTTTCTCCACTAGAAGAAATGTTAAAATGTTCATTGGAATAATCAGCTTAGAGGGGACCAAAAATTTTTGCAAAATATTTTTATAAAAAACATAAATTTTTCTTCTAAAAAAATTATATGAACTTTTTTTATAAATATTTCGTTCTAACTCTTTTGCTTAAAGATAAGAACTTCTTACAGAAATTTTAAAAAGCAATACAAAATATAATCAAATAGATTAGTGATAATTTTTTAAATAATAAAAACCTAGATAGCTCCCCAAAATGAACCTCTAACTTAAAAAGAAAATATAACATTACTAATCAATAATATTTATTTTTTCAAAGTTTATATTACAAATTATATTAACTGCAGCTAAAAAGATAATATAATATTACTTCGTTTTAACTCTTTTATATATAGGATGAGCAGATGGGTATTTCAGACTTTTATTCGCAAACAACACTTTTAAAACTTAATTTTTCAAATAAATCAATTGCTTCTGAAATACCAGCTTTTAAACAGTTGGTTTTCTACAGCAACTTCGAATTGAGATTTTATGCAACCGCAGCCAAAACAAATACACCCGAAATAGCTATTTTCTACTAAGAATAATAAATCAATTAAGAAAGCTTATTTAACGAGGATATGGTCCCCTGACTTTTTGAAGAGAGTCATTTTAGTCCTCGAGCTTATAAAAGTGTCAATTTAGCCACAGACATTTTTAATATAGGTTGAAATAGTCCTCAGTAAGCACTAATTTGTTCCCCATTAAAACAGTCTGGTGACTATTTTAGCACTTTTATAAACTTTGAAACTAAAATGGCTTCATCTAAATAGTCGGGAGACTATTTTGACACTTTACTCCTCATTTAACTACTTAAATGGAGTATCTTTAATCAAGTGGATACTAATTTTAATTTTTTATCTTGATTCCTTAACATACAAATTAAGAGCAAAAGTCTTAACCTTGCATTAATATATCAATAATACTTTTAATATATATATATATATATATATATATATATATATATATATATATATATATAACCAATGAATTTTTAAAATTTGATCAAATCTTGAAGTGCATAAATCATAATCATCAATATTAACATTGAAGTCATTTGGGTTATTTTTCTTTTAGTTAGTTGTTCATCCATGGAAGACTTTCATATGTATGTGATTTGTATGTTCTCAAGTTCTTAATCATCTAATCAATTAGGGATAAACATGTTGGTAATTGGCATGCTAATAACTTAATTATTTGTTTCAAATCATTTATATGATTTTTATAATTTGTTTTGATTTGCATGAAAGATCAGCAAAACAATAACTATTAATTATGGTAGTTAAACTCAATTGTTGAAATGAATAAGAGGCATGTGGAATTTAAACCAGATATTAAAGTAATGGTTTATATGAATCAAAAGAGATTTCCTATGGGAACACTAAGAAATAAGCCAAAAGAAAAGACAAGCCTATAAAACACACAATGAATTATGTCAAATATTATGAATTGAAAATTCAGAAAGTCTTGTAGTATTCCAAGTTTCAACTTTATCTAATTTGACTTCAAAAATATACTGCAAACAATGTGTTTGTATAAAAGTGCAATGCATGTACCTACATGGTAAGCAACCATCAAACTTGACTTCTATAACACACTCATCACACCTAATATGAACACTAATTCAAATTTAAAATATTTTACCATATTTTTAGAAATTAAACAAAAAAACATTTTCTGCAACACATTATTCATAATTTATGGTTTACTTTTTCAATCAAACAACAACATCGAGATCACTAACATCATTCATTTTCCCCTTAAATGTCAGAATTAACAGCATCTTTGACCTTGCTTTACAAGTATGAATAAAAAGAAATCAAAACAATGTAAACTGTGAACCGAAATGATCAAGTACATAATATTTGACAAACCGATAATATCTGGTATCTTTCTTTCTTCCACAAGAAGCTTAGCGAACTCCTTCATGTTGCTGTCAGATCTCTACAACACAAGAAAGATGAATACTTTAAACCAGTAAATTTAAAGTGCCCTTCAGGATAAGAGTACAGCATTACAAACCACAAAATTTTGATCCATTAAAATAGATGTTTCCATGCATTCTAAGCAGGGGCAGAACTGCCTTATGCCCAAGGGTGGCCCCAAGGGGGGGCAGTTGCCCACCCTCAATTTTATCTTTATTTTCCTATTAAGAGTATACTCTTTTTTATAATTTGCCCACTTTAAATTTTCAACTTTGCCCATTTCCCATTAAAAGTCTAACTTAATTATTTTTTTAATGAATTAGCTAATTATTTAAATAAAAAATTTATAGTTTTTACATTTTTATGCATTTATATATTTTTATTATAAATTTAGTGATATTACCTTTTCTTTGTTAAAAATAATAATTTTATGTCTTTAAATCATTTAGGTTTTATTATTATAGAATTATTTAAAATTTTGTCCACTCTCAAAATAAGGACTGATTCTCCCCCCAATTCTAGGTTGATGCATGAAGCATCAAGACAGCTATAGAAAGCCCACTATAACGTCTCGAACATAGCATCACATAACAAGACACTTGAAGAACCTAAAAAGTTTTATTAAATAACATACATGCATAATTTGAAGTTAATCCTTAAGAGAGCTGAATCACTGAATAAGTTAGATAGAAAGGCATCATGCATTATATACAATAACAACAACAAGCCTTTATCCAACCAAGTGTAGTTGGCATCATGCATTATATATATAAAAAAATTACGACAAATTATAATGATAAGGATAAGTAAAGTGAAGGACCTTATTTGGGCTGCGTCAATCCATTAGTAATACTCGGCATACAAGCAATTGAACTAGAGAAACCAAATACAAACTTGGCAAGAGAAGAAAAAACTAGTTTGGCTTAGAGATTCCACGTGATAGAAGTTTGTTATGATGGTGATGTGGCAAGGCTACAGCTCAACAAACAATCATGAAAAAATACAACAAGAAAGAGATTCAATGTGATAAGTGAGTTATGATGATCTCATGGCAGCTATTACTCATTTAAAGAGTCATTAGAAGACCCATTTGACGAAGATGTATTAAATAAATTCAACCTGCTAGAAAGGGTGAATTAAAAGGAAGTAAAATTAGGCCTGATACAACATTACTCTGATCCATTTTAGGCCCACAAGCATAAAACTAGTAGATGAAGTGACCACTTGATATTTTTATAACATACTTTCACATATCCGAACTGGTGATAAATTAAATATTCTCATTTTCCTTAACAACATGAGATTAATTCCATGCTCTCATATATCTTGATAACATGCTGCTGTTGCCCGAATTTGGAACACTTGAGTGGCCAAAAATGGGTAAAAAACTTGTATAAGAGGTCAAGAAATGTGTTATATGGCTCGATAGGGTTATTTTTGGGTTGGAGATTAATTTGAAGGGCCAAAGTAGCCAATGAAGGCACTCGAACAGCCCAAACTGAGAACAAATAGTTAAACTTCAAAATATTGGAGTGGGTAATTGGGACAACTCAAAGCATTGAAACCAAGTGGAAAAGGGACTTGAGTGCAGTAGTGACATGGAAAATTGCAAAATTAAATAATAAAAGAGAAAAAAATTGCAACAAAAAATTTTTTTGGGGGGTTCCAGAAATGTGTAAGCTTGCAATACTTGTCCTCAGAAAATAAAAAATGAAATTAAAGAGCCTTTGAAAAAGTTAAAAAACCAAATTAACTAAATACCACATGATTATATTGATAAAATGGATGATTTTAACGTGATAACAGATGATGATATTTTGCGTGCTAAACAGTCTGATCATAAAAAATATATGGTACATCAAGTCAAATGTCTCTAATTAAAATTCAATGACATTTACGTTTAAGGATTCAAAGGCTGCAGGACAATTAGACACGTTATTTATCCAAAATACTGTTGAGGTGGTAAGTAACAAAAAAAGTAAAATGCTAAAGATATTGAAGCTATTTAAAAGGAGAGAGAAAAAATGTTCCAAATATTTTGTTGTTTGATGTTTGATGTTGGCATTCCTTTCAACATACTTGAATATGAGAGCTTTCTAATAGTAATAGTAATAAACTTTATTAAACGATTTAAGTTAAATAGTGTCTGCCAGATGGTCAAGAACTCCGCACCTAAAAAGTTTTATGATTAGAATTCTTAACCTAACATGTAGTTTATCTAAATGTGAACACAAATAGAGTATATTTGAATATGTAAGTACCCAAAAAAAAGTCTAGTGATTTAATAATTTTAATAACGTTTTTTTGAGCTTCATAATAAAAGAAGAAAATAATAATTATGATCGCCTAACGAATTTAGTTTATGTGAAGTATTACAAGGTCTTCATTCATAGATACAGCTATTAGGCGTTTTGAACCCTATCTCCACGAAAAAATAAATGATGAGTTAGATAAAGATAATAAAATAACTACTGGCAAGGAAACTTTGAGATGAAGCGTTACTGCAAATGCCGTTAATCTTTATGAAAAAATAGAATATTTGAGAGATATTTAAAGACAAATAGAAGGCAATGTCATTTGGAATTAGCATTAATGCAATTGGACATAGAAAAGATAGGGTTTTAAAAAGGATTATGTTATGGAGAAATGATTATACTGGTGAATAAAATGAGGCTTTTTGTTTTATTATGAAGATGAATATGATTCTTGAATGTTTGGTTTAATCTCTTATGAAAATATTAGCCTTATTAAAAAAATTATATTAAAATTTAATCCATTGAGGCCTTAAGCACTTTATTTATGAATTAGTTTTATTTTTTATTAATATTATGATGTTTTATCTATCAATTTGATGATCATTCATATTTATATGCATTTTTATTAATACTTATTTAACATTTTATGATATTTTAATTGTTGTGCATCAAGTCATATGCTATAGCTCAATAAGTTCCTTATCGTTATGTTATACCTTTAGACATTAATAAGTATGTTCTTCACATTAAGGGTAATCAAAAAATTGAATATAAATTAGATATCTGAAAAACTACAAAATTTCATTTAAGATATACGAAAACGAATAATGCTAAATATGGCTGCTCAGTTGTAATCTCATAAATTTCGTAGTCTAACACCATTGACTAGCAATCACTTTCCTATTGTCAAAGTCAGATTGTCACTGTCTATCATCATATGACCACCGCCATTAAATAAATCTCATAACCACCACTATCCGTCGATGTAATTGACATATGCTAACAAACATTCAAGTTTTCAATTAATATTATCACATTGCTTCTTTAGTATTGATACACCATCAGAAAATTTTATTATTTGACATAAATCTCAAGGCATTTTATGAGCAGGAAACATTAAAACTCAAATTAAAAATCACTGAAAACTCCGATTTTATCAAGTTTATAGTCAAACTGACCGACTCGACAATACGGGCCCAATGATGCTAAAATTGGCCCAATCCAAGTCCAATCAAGCTCGGATCAAACAGTTAAACTATTGTTGAAAACCTGGGGTAGCTAATTGGAAGGACAAATGGATTTTAAATCTGACAAGCTTATAGTCAAATCAAGTATCTTGACAAGATGAGTCTAACGAGCCCAAGATTGTCAAATTGATAAAACAAATTATAACATTGTTAAGGAACAAAAAAATCAACAAAACAATGTCCAATTTTGGGAGTCTCTTTGGATCGTCTAATGAAGCAGTTTGTCTTCCTTCCTTATTTGCAAGGAGGCAATCTCAGACTATAAATAGAGCCCTACCCCTTCATGAAAAAGAACCTAGGCCTTGAACCGGAGGAAGAGCTGAATCTGAAGCTGGTTTGCAAAATATGAGCTTAACAACCAGGAGAACACTTGGTGCTCCCGTAGTCACCGACCACCGCTCGTTGACCACTATCAACTGCCCCATGCTTGCTGCAACGAAACTCCTCGTTACTCCGCGACATATGTTGAGGAATCAAGAAGCACCGTGCAGAGCAAAAATCAACGTCCAGGAGTCACATGACATTTGACGAAACAGTGCATCATCATGAACACCATGCAATGACGTATCTCTAAAACGGTGCACCTAAGTCCAGGAAACTACTCTCAACTGCAATTGCTCCCGACCGTTGTGCAATTAATTCTTCTACATACAATCATTATACTTCTGAGAACTGTATAACACTTTACTGTCTGTGAGACAAAGACATGTGTGTGTATTCATTAACTCATAGTGGATCATTCTGACTGGGCTAGGCAATGTGATTTTTTTTCACTTTTCGGGTTTTCCACATAAAAATTATGGTGTCCCTACCTGTTACTTTAACCGTGTGTATTAGACTTTTTGTGCAATACTAAGACACCAAATAATCACATTATTCTGTGAATTTTCCGGCACACAACAAGTATTATCCACTATATTTATTGTAGGTCCAGCTAGGGATGTGTACTTGAAATATTATATTCTCCAATAGCGAGAAAGTGTCAAACTTCTATAAACTTACTAACATAGTGAATTCTTCCAATTGGGGCAGGCTCCGTAACGTATCTTCTAAACCTTTTTTTTTTTTTTGTCATTGAGTCATTTTTTGTGCATGAATAAAAAATTCAACAATTTTCCAGCACAAAATATCATTTATTAGATGAAAATACAAAATAGGCTTAAAAGAACAATTTGGGGGTAGAAAAAAGCTTGGGTCATCAAGAAAAGCAAAAGGAAAGGTTTGATTTGTAGATTAAGAACAGGAATGGGGTACTGACCACGTCGAGATGTTTGAGAAGGTGCTTGGAGGAAGAGGAAGAGGAAGAAGCGGGTTCATTCCTCGTCAACTCAGTCATTAGGGCTTGAAGCTTCTCTTGCGAACGAGCGCAGCCAACTACGTTGTGGCCACGGCGAGCTAACTCCAAGGCCAGTACCCGCCCTAATCCTCGACTCACCCCTGTTATCATAATCGTCTTGAGCTGCGTTTCTCCCATGATCTTTCTCGTCTGCAAACAGTATTCGCTCGCTAAGTTTACGAGTCCAACAGGTTATGAACGCATTGTGCTGGTTTTAAGTCGAAATAATTAATTAATAGTATTTTTAAAAATTGTAATCCACTCAGAGACTACAAAATTTATAATCTGAGGTGTGCTAGAAAATTCGCACAGATAGAATAACGAATTTATCATCTCAGCGTTGTACGAGAATTTAGCGCACACACATATGAAAGAGAAAACAAACAGTTCAAAAGTTTTTACGCGAAAACCCGTAAAGAGAAAAACCACGAGGCTTGATCCAGTTGCGAAAATCCACTATTGTTTGATGATTACAAGAATTTCATATTCCACAGGCAGGAGAGAGTAATAATATTTTTAAATCATTGACAATCTGTGATCGCAGATTGACGTAGTGATCAATGGTGGTTAGCAGAGATCGATAATGGTTGGTGAAGGTCAACGGAGATCGACGGTGTTCAACAACAGTTGATGGTGATCAACGACAGTAGATGGTGGCCGACGGAGGTCAACAGTGGTCGTCGGCAGTTGTCGTCGGCAGGTGGCTAAGCTGTAACTTCTCCTCAAGACCTCGGGCTCTCTCTCTCTAAGCTTCCCCTCTTTCATGTGACGAGTAAGAGTACATTTATAGCGTATTGAGTGCAATTAATACATGAATATGAACCATTTTGATCGAATGGTTCAGATCCTTTTCTGATCATACGACGTTTAATGGACATTTGAGTACCTTAATGATGTCAGAATTGAGTGATCTTAGGCTCTTTGGATTTGTCTTGTCGAGATGCTCGATTCGAGTATAGGCTTGCTAGTGTCGGCATCTATTTGACCTTCCAAATATGTCCAGAAATCTTCTATGAGTGGATTAATGACTTGATCTAGGCTTGATTTGACATGGATTGAACAAGTTTTTATTTCATTAGGTCTGTCTCATTGAACCGGTCAATTTAACTTTAAGTTTTTTAAAATTGGAGCTCTGGAAGACTTTTTATCAAGATTTGTATGTTTCTTATTCAAAAGATTGCATCCAAATTCATGTTAGATGATGAAAAATTGTTAGTAGTGTATCAGTTGCCCCTTATATTCAGGCGAAATAATTTTTGTCGTCCGAAAATATCAAAATTCAGACCATTTTTATTTTTATCATATATACGTATATGTGCACGCATATGTATACATATATATTTACACATACATATATGGTTATTAATATTTTGTGAGGTTTACCACTATAAAATTATAAAGCCTTAACTAGTATAAACTGAGCCTAGCTCAGTGGCAAAGTATTTATGTTTACTGGTGGATGCGGGGGGTTCGATCACTGTGCTCCCCACATAGTGAAATTTATTTTTTATGGATCGGGGATGGAACGGCCGATCAACTGACCCGCGCCTTCATTGTTGGGTCGTCTTGTTGGGCCCGTTGGTGGAACGGTGGATTGGTTCCGGACCGTGAGAATTTGAACGGGATCGCGGAAAATTGAATGGTGGGCCGCTGAACCAACAGGAATTCGAACGGGCAGGCCACTGAACCATCAGGAATCCAAACGACGGAAGCTGAGGGGTTATAGAAATCCAAAAGAGAGGAAGATGGACACATAATCTTATATATATATATATAAACTGCTGTTTTTTTATTAAGGATTTCAATTAATTTCATGTCATAAATACAAAATTTGAAAGATCAAAACAGAAATAATATGAAATGAAAAGTTTTTTTTAGTAATGGGCATTTAATGGGCAAAAACCTTTTTGAGCCTATAAATAGGAGCCTGAAGATAAGTTTAGAGGTGGAGTTCTCAGCTGATCCGGGATTTCCCATAAGAAAATCAACCTGCGTAGTGGGGAGGAGTTGCAGCGAAGAGTTGTGGTGCAGAGTTGAGACAAAGTATTGTGGTGCAGAATTGCGACAAACTATTGCGTTGAAGTGTCTCAGCAAAGCTTCGCGTCACAGAGTTGTGGCAAAGTATTGCGGTGCAGAGTTGCAGCAAAGTGTCTTAGCAAAGCATTACAGCGAAGCATTGCGGCTCGGAGTTGCAGCAAAGTGTAATAGTGCAGAGTTCCGGCAAAGTGTTGCGGCGAAGTGTCGCGGTGAAGCGTTGCAGCAAACCGTTGCTATGAAGCGTCACTGTGAAGTGTTGCGACGCACGTTGCTGTGAAGCGTTGCGGAAATTGCCACAATTGGAGAACCCTGTTCTACTGAAAACTAGAGGAAAAGTCCGAACCTAGAGGATGTTGTATCAATTTTGACGGAGACCGACTTGATCATTTTTCAAAAGAAGTATTACTTCCTGAATGATATGGTGGAGAAATAGCCAACTTCAACAAATGGAGTGTATTCTCCTCATTCTGAATATGTCGCTATTCATGAGGCAACCTTGAGAGCTGACCAAAGATTTGAAGGGTTTCGACGTGTTTTGACTTTGGATTTCAACTTCTTGAGGTTAGATCTACGTTCTAAGTTAATTTTTACCGTGGATTTTTCTACTTTTTCAAAGTGCCAAAATTTTGGAGAAAAAAATTTTTATTTTTAGAAGAAAAATCCATGGATTTAAGTTTGATTTAGTGAGGTGAGCTTTTATGTAGTGTGATTTTATATTTTTTGATATTTATTTGGAATTATTTACAAATTTTAGGAATGGCACCTAAATCAAAGCGGGGTAAGGAGCTCAGTGAATTTGATCAAACAAGGTTTACGAGTGTGAGTGCACAAGTTCGTTACAACGAATTTGCTATTGTTCGCAAATTCATAGTTGAAAGAAGTTTTTATCATCCCGGTGGTTCGATCGAGCATGTTATTGCTGCCAGACAGTGAGAGCAGTTCTACTACTTTTCTGCAATGGCGATTATTTCTTTAGTTCGGGAGTTCTATGCTAATTTTCCCGAAACAACTAATTTTGAAGTTTATGTGAGTGGGACAACAGTTGAATTCACTCAGGAAGTGATCAACATGGTTTATGGCCTACCTCTAGTGACAGACTGCTTCTATGATACTTTTACTCCTTCTGAGAGAGAGCTCGATGAGATTCTGGCTTATTTGACTGATGGAAGAGGAGCCTGGAAAATAAGAAACAATAAACAGGTAAAATTCTCCTCTTCAATGTTTAATGCTACTTCTAAAGCCTAGCATTATTTTATTTATGCTCGTCTCCTTCCGTCAAATCACTTGAGTGAGGAGACGAACGAGAGAGCTATTCTAAACTATTGCATTCAAGAAATGAAGCCAATAGATGTGGGAGCAATTATTTATGATGCTATTAGCACTTCTGCTAGAGGAAGTGTTATTTCTGGTTTAGGCTTTTCGGCTCTCATTTTCTCGATTTGTAAGAATGGTGGTGTTCCTTATTCCATTTCTGAAGAGCAGCTTAAGCCACTAAAGCCAATAGGAAAATCTCATGTTGATATTTATGGGAAAACTAAGAGTCAGAGTACTGGTGCATATCCTTCTTCAGTGTCTTCTACTTCTGCTTCTATGCCATCTACTTCTACATCTGAGCCTCCATCTGATGTGTGGAACACTGTTTGTCAGAGATATTTGGAGCATCAAAGTGATCTATTTTTGATAAATTGCAGAATAGATGAGATAGATAGCAAATTTGATCATGTATCAGACTATTTACAGAGGAAGAGTGGCTATGATATGGGAGTATAATGAAGCACTGGTAAAATTTTTGAAGGGTGATAGGAATATTGAATTTCCTACATATCCTAAATTCACCCCTTGGATCAACCCCAGAAGTCCTGTTCCTAACGATTCTTCTGACAATGAGGAGGTGACTGAGGATGATTAAACTTTATATTTGCTTTGCTTTGCTGATGTGCTTGTTATGTGTGTTTATTACTTTTCATGTTTTATTGTACTGATTGAGAACTTGTAGTAACTCAGTTTATTTATGTATTCAGATTGCTTAGACTTAGTCTTTTTCATGCTCTCGTTTGTTTTTAACTTAGCACATTTGTATTTCATGTGTTACTTATTTAGTTACTCTTTTTATATATGTATTCCTGCTTATATTAGCACTGTTTTAAATACCTTTAAATGTTATACCTTTTCTTCTTGCTTACTTTAAATTTTCATAGTAAAAAATGTTAAAACCTTATTAAAAGAACTAAGTTTGGGGGAGAGAAATTAACTTAAATTTAAATTTTACTTGTCCTTAGTAAATAATATTTTCAAACTTAATAACATAACCTATGGAATAAAAATTAATTTAAGATAGTATACTATTGTTTTCATGAATGTTATAAAAAATTTATAGAAGTATTTTTAAATAATAAAGGATAATTCTAAAATTGTAATTATTTAATAAAAAGGTGTTAGAATTTTGATTCAAATATCTAAATTAAAAATTTTGTATTTTTGAAAGTATTAAGAAATCTAGATGTTTACTTAAAAAGATGGAATTGAAACTCTGAAAAATACTTTTGCTAAACACATATTCATTAAGTGAAAAATGTGTTAAGTCTTTAAATATAAGTTAAGGATAGTGAAGTTCAAAATCATTAACTGGCTATCCAGATATATTAATCCTCACTTAATAGAAAGAAAAAAAAAAGAAAAAAGATTGAAAACAATTCCAGAAAAAGAAAAGAAGAATATATAGGATTGGAAAGAAATCCAAAATATGAAAAGAAAAAAAAAAGATAAGTGAAGAGAAGCTTGAGGAAAAGCCTAAATCAAAAATTGGCTTCACTTGAATTATCTTATAGGAAGAGACCTATGTTGACCTCATTTTTATAATAGATCAACCCTTAACTAAAAAACAATCAACTTTAGTAAAAATGGTCAACCCTGACCTAGTAACCATCCCTACTAACTCGACAGATCAATCATTGATCCAAAAAAATCAATTTTGGTTACACTGATCAATTATTGACCCAATAACCAATTATTGACTCAATAACCAAATTATTGATTCACAAATCAATTATTAACCCAATAACTAATTATTGACCTAATAGACCAACTTTTGACCTAGAAAACAACTTTGGACAAATTGATCAATTTTTGACTCAAAGATCAACCATTGATCAACCAAGATACTAAAATAATCAAATAGGATTTATTTGATTAATTCAAGACATCACATAATCAATAAATACAACTTCAATCAACCTTGACCTAAACAGGTTAGATTTGGTCAAAATACCCAGTTAATCAAATAATTAATTAAATCATTTTTAGTTAATTAATTGATTAATAAAATAAATATTTAATATTAATTTTATATAAAAGTTTAAAGACATGATAAAATTAAACCTTTAAAGACATAAAGATAATCAAATAATTAATTAAATCATTTTAATTAATTAAATTGATTAATAAAATGAATATTTAATATTTTAATTAATTTCTAACTAATTAAAATATAAAGGTTTAAAGACATCACAAAATTAAACCTTTAATTCAAGAAAAGACATAAAAATAATCAAATAATTAATTAAATCATTTTAATTAATTAAATCATTTTAATTAATTAATTAATTAAATGAAATGAATATTTAATATTTTAATTAATTAATTAAAATTTAAAGACATGACAAAATTAAAAAGACATTAAATGATTAATCAAATCATTTTAATTAATAAAATGAATATTTTAATTAATTCTTAAAATATAAAGAAATGACAAACCTTTAACTTAAAAGAAGATGTCAAAATTAATTAATTAATTAAAATTTATTTTAATTGATTAATAAGATAATTTCCAATAATATTAATTAATGATATAATTAATTAAAATTAAATCAAAAAGACATAAAATGACATTCCTAAAAATCATTTTAATTAATTTAAGGATTAATATTATAATTCCATACATTTCTAATTAATTTTTAATTAGGAATGGAATTATATAAAAACAATCCTAAATTAAATTTAAATTTATGACATCACACATGATGTCATAAACCCCTCCTTATTGATTTTTAAACTTAAATCTAAGGAGATCACTAATGAGTAACCTAAAACCCATTAAGACCATCATGATATGATTAACACATTACCTAATCCATAACTCATCACCTTTAACCTAGGTTAAGAGTTATCATGGTGGTTAGGTTAAGGGTTAAGCTTATGTGTTAATCCCTCCATACATTAGGTATGACATGGCTCCATAGGTGGCAAGCACCTCTTCCTTAATCCAATAGGAAGAAAACAAAACATAAGGTTAAATCTAACCAAGGTTAAGAAGCCATCATGAACTAAAAGCATAAATAATGAAAAGAAGAGGGTATGTGTCACATTTCCTTCAATACACCTATTTGCATGAAATGAGGTGGCCGGCCACCTTAGGGATGATTTTGGTCATCATCTTAAACACCCAATGAAAAGAGAAATTAGCTTGAATCAAACCTTAACCATGGAAAAATTAAATGGTAAGAAGTTTATGCATGAAATGAGTCACCTTCCCTATGTGTCATGCCATGGTAAATAAAAAGCATATGTGTCTTCATCTCCTTATTTCATTTAAATTATTTAAAGGAGATTAATCTAGCTAAACATAGCCAACCATATCCACCTCATAAGGGAACCAATGGAAGCAAGACAAAATTAAGGGTCAATCCTTACCATGGTTAGCTTCAATGATGAAAATACAAATTCATCATTACCATGGCTGAAATCTATCCTCAATGCATTAATGCGGAGGATGACAACTTCCTTAGATGAACCCACTTCAGCCTAAGCCCATCCAATTCCCTCTCATGGCTATAAATAGAGCCTAACATAAGCTAAAGCAAGGAGAGAAAGAGAGGAGAAAAGTGGCCTAAGCTCTACCCAATTCCCCTAGCTCCCAAAAGCAAACTTGCTCCATAGGACCTTAGGAGTGAATCCCAATAAAAATTCAATCATTAGCTAGCTTCAAAACTCCATAAAACCAGCTAAAATAGGTTAACCCGAGAGTAAAAAACCAAGTGAGGAAGTGGAGATCCTAAATCCCTATACAGTGCTCAAATCTAGAAACCTTCAACACCAAAATTGTTCCCTAGGACCTAAGCAATTGAATCCTACAAAAACCAGGCTCTCAAACCCACTATAACTCACCAATTTAACCAACCCTAGAGAGTTCAAATTGACTTAAACCAAGACAAATTTGAATTTCAAAACCAAACTATATAAAGTCAGAAATTAATCATCCTAAACTCTTTTAGGGACCAAAAGAAGATGATTACAATAAAAATTGAGCTTCCTCAAGGTCTTTAAACCACTGTTCCATCAACTCACTTAAGCCGAGCTACTTGTTGATCGAACTCATATCGGGAACCGATTTGGATCCAATTGAAGTCGGATCGAGCCTGCGAGGTTCGGACGAAGCTTCCAGACCAATCAAGCCGAAGTTAAGTTGCCTGAGACTATGGTATGAATTTTTCATTTTAATGGAAATTCGGGTTTCACACTTTGTGAAATAATCTTTTTCAAAACCCCTACATATCTGTATGGATATGATCATCTACTACGAGACGAAGGTGTAGGAACAAATCTCACTCGATTCCATCGAAATCGAGCGAGATATTATCCCTAGATCATAGACGATCTGCAGGATAAGGCGGGATGGGGACGATGAAGCGCAGCCGTCTGATCTTCTGTTTAAAGAACAGACGGTGACGATTATTCCTCACTCGATGCTGCCGAGGGCACGCGGCATTCCCTAGAAATTTCTGTTTAAGTTTAGGTTTAAATAATTCAGTTAAACCTTAAAATAATAAAAAATATATATCTTTTTAAATAAAAATCACAAAAATAAAAGAAAAATATCCCTGAACTCAGGACAGTGAGCACTACAATGTAGAATTTAAAATTTTAATTTTTGATTTATCTTTAATTTTTAATTAATTAAATACTCTTTAGAGTATTTTAATTATAAAAAATTAATTATAAATCAGAAAAATATGAAATTTTCAGGGATTAATCCTTAGGTCTTTGGGGACATTCTGTGATTTTTCCTAGGCTGAGAAAATTATTTAACATAAGATTTCCTAATTTTGGGAAATTTTGTAATTATTTTAAATAATAATTATAAAATTAAAATTTAAGGAAATAAAAATTTGAAATTGGTTAAATAACTTAGTAAGACAGACATAAAACCTTAAAATGATAAAATTTAACTTTTAAAAATTTAGAATTACATTGTCGGCGAATTTTAAATTTAATTTAAATATATAATTTGAAAAGTAGTATTTGATTTTGAAAATAATTTTAAGTTTGAAGAATTTTAAGATATGAAATCAAGCCGATCTCACATCCCGAATAGTTTATATAAACGAGCGCCGCATCACAAACCGTGTATACTATCTCGAAGAATAGACACATTGCTTAATGATGAGACTCGATTAAATAAACTAGAAGATTTGTGACATCCATTTGGTACGCGAACCAATTTTATAAGCGAACAAGTTCCCTGCTTAATATAAAGGAATTAAACGGGGTTTATATTACATGGTTCTTAAAGTTCCCTATAAGGGCGAAGCCCATATAGTTAATTACATCTTAAATGACGGGAATCATTTAAGAAAACTCTCGATAATGATCGGTGGTTTTGCTCTCGAGAATTTCGAAGTTTAAGGTTTTCGAAAAGATTGAATTTTGGAATTTGAAAGGGGTTAGCTCAAATTTGGAACAAGTTTATTTTGGAGTCCGATGGAAGAGAGGTAGGAGAAGGCTGGAGATCCGAGAAGAATCTTTGCGACTTCTCAATACTATCACATTGTTTGGCTTGATTTGGGACTTTATTTAATGTTTCAATATCACTAATTTTAATTAATTAGGACTTATGCTTGTATGATATAATCACACAAGTAGCCTCGAAGATGTGAGGGTTTATGTCGTACCGAACGACTACCTCGGAGTCCTAAGACCGGTTAGGGCCTAATTTGCATAACATGATCATGCAAATACCTAACAAAAAGTGGAGGATTTATGTTGCACTAGGAAAACTACCTTGAAATCCTATGGCTTGGTTATTTAATTATAAGAAAGGTTTTGCAGATGTAGACCGAGTTTCTCTGATGACGATGGTCGTCTTTGCCTACTTATGCTCCAAGCTCCTTGTTGTTGCGAGAGGTTTAAGTTTTAGAAGTCATAAATCGAAAGGATGAGAGAAGTGTTTTGGTTTAGAGAAATCTTAAAATCCAAATGTCTTTAATGTTTTATTAGGGAAATCTTAAAGTTGATTATAACGACATCGAGTTAAGATCCGCGGTTCCATCCTTCAGGCATCGTTATTTTTATCGGATTCACTTAGTCCAGATAAATTTGCTAAACTCAACTGAATGAGTTCCACACTTTCATTTAGACCGTGGGAAATCCCGTTAGCAACACGTAGGTTACATTATCCGAGGTATTCCCGACCATCCAACAAGATTTTTTAATTTAGTTAAAGTTGTAGTTTTGTTGTTCTGTTTGTGATTAAATTTTGAGTTATTTTAAATTTTGAATGTTTGTGGCGGTGGATTTTATCTTGTAGTGACTTTTAATTTAGTTTTAGTTTCAGTTCAGGGACTATCACTAAGGTTTTGGTTTTCATGCAACGAGTCTTGTTTAACATGCAAGAAAAGTAAAGCGCGGTGTAGGTAAAGAAAATGCGATAAAGTAAATTGCGATAACATAAAAGCGTACACGGAGGGTCTTCTCGTCATTCTAAGCTACACTTTAAAACACATATTAAAGCATTTAAATATTTCAACAAGTACTAGGTAAAGACTAAAGGAAAGGTTTTGGTTGTCTACTAGAATCCTAATCCTATAGCTAGTCATTTCCTATGACGTCTAGGTTCTTGATTTTGGTTAAGGATGATTTTCTTCACCGAAGAACAATTAAGTTCGATTGTTCTTTAAAACTACCCATCGTGTTGAGGAAGTGCTTAGAACAAATCCTAAACATCTTTTCGATACCTGCGGGACGAGTTTTGAGTCCAAGTGAATTTAATTACACGGGTGAATTAATCATCTAAGGGTTTAGTTAAGTTTTGTTCCCATTGCTCGGTGAACTAGGATGTTTGATTATCCTATGAGTGAAGTGACATTTCACTTAACGCTTCATTTAATAGTTATAATAATTTAAAGCTTTCGAGGGCAAGTTAATTTGTTAAAGATTTTAATGATTTGCGAGTTAAAGTTGATGATTTACTTTAATGTGATTTAATTATGAAATTTTAATCGATGATTTTAAGTTTGGAATGGTGTTTGATTCATTTAAGTTAAACCTTTTATAAATGATATCGATATTTTATGTTAATTTAATTTTTTAGATTAACTTAGGTCAAAAGAGGTGTTCAATTATTTATTAAATTTTGATGATTTAATTTGGATTAATTATATTAATTAATTTAATTTTTACATTATGTTTTAAGGTAAGTTGTCTTAAAATTATTTAAAATTTGCAAATTTGATTTAAGTTTGTTTTGAAATGATTTTAAATTAGTTTCAAATATTTTAATTTACTTTTTAATTATTTAACATTTTAGGCTTTAATCAATTATTAAATTATTTAATGATGTAGGTTTTAATTAAATTAAGAATTATTTACTTTTAATCATTTAATTATTAATTCCACTTATCCTCTTAAGTTTAAGAGTTAAATATTATTAAGTGATTTATTTAGGGATTTTTAAATTAAAGAATCAGTGTCCTCTTAAATTATATCCCCATATTAATAATCCAACTTTAATTAATCTTCCAAACTTTAAATTATTTAATTAATTAAAGTTTCATTTTTGGTTTATTAAAGTGATTAATGGGTTCCTACCCTTTGATTTCCCAAAGTTTCAATCATCTGAGAGAAAATTAAAATAAGATATTTTACCCCCATTTTGATTAAACCTAAAGTTTTAATTAGGGGTTAAAATCTTTTAATTACCTTTATGCCCCTTTAAGCTTATTTATTTTATAACTCATTAAATTAAGCTTAAATGAACTTAAAATTTTTATACCACTTCACTCACATGTCAATTAAGACATTACAGGAGAAAATGTGATTTTTTTGAATTTAATTTATTTATATAATTATTTTTAATGGAAAATAGGGATTTTCAAAGAAAATTCACCAACATGACCAAGGTAAAGTTTCTATCCTTAAGAAGATCATGGGATGTTTCTAATGACCAGAGGACCACTTGGACCAATTTTGGTAATTTTTTGAATTATATTTTATTTATTATAATTATTTTAAGTTTTGGAGTGTTAATTAATTATAAAATAAAATAAAAGTTAAAAAATGGATTTTATATTTTTCTTAAATCTCTCTGACCTCAAGGAGTTCAGAGAAATAAATTTTATATTTTTATGATTTTTCTTTGATTTATTAGAATTAATTTAGTGGGAATGCTAGAAAATACATTTTTTTAATTCAAAAATTGTTTTAAGGCTTTGAAATTAAATATCTTAACCTAGAGACTTAGGAAAAATATTTGATTGGTTCTTAAGTGATTAGGGGACCAAGTATGACATTTTTATGATTTTTATTATTTTTGTGATTTTTATTATTTTTTAATTATTAAAATATTAAAATATACTTAAAAATGAAAATTTTTAGAAAAGTCCAATTTTATTTTTGTTAGACTCCTCTGATATCAGAGAAGTCCCAAAATCAATTTGGTGAATTTTTGAAATGTATTTTGGGAGTTATGAATTTTTTAAAGTTTAATTTTGATTATGTGGCTTAATTGATCCATTTAATAGGGTTAAACATTTCCAATTGACTTCAAATTTTATGTGAGGTTCCCCTGATCCTAAAGATCAGTGGAGAATTATTTTTAAGTCATTTTAATGTGTGATTAACTCTAATTAATTAAAGTTTAATTTAGAGTGATTAGGCCAATTAGGATTATCCTTAATGAATTAACTCAAATCATAATTATCATAGGGTCCTCTGGTACTAAGGAACTTCATCAAATTTTCCTAGAATTTTCTAAGCAACATGCTAATTTTTGGAATTAAAATATCAAAAACAGTATCATGAACTTGAAAAATACATAACTTGTCATAGTGATGGCCTCTGACCTTTAAAAATTTAGGGAATGTTTCCCAAGTCAGAGATTTCAAAAGCCCTATTATCTCATGTCATGGTGAAATGTTTATGCAAATGGAGAATTGAAATACCAAAATGAGTAAATAATAATTAAAAATAAAATACTCATCAAATTAACTCAATTCTTTTTTCACATTATTCTCCTACGTTCCGCTGAGCGAGAGGGTATTTTTCTTTTATTTTTGTGATTTTTCTATGCAAAGATATGAATTTTTTAAGTTCTAGCTATTTAATTAAATCATAAAATCCTATTTTCCTACTTATCCACGTCGGCGCTGCGTCAACCTACGGCGGATCGAACTCCACGCGTCGTCTTCTGGTTCGGCGCCGCCATCCGACTTAGCTGCCACGCTATCCGCGGTTCACGTTCCATCTCCTCGTCCGACGCCATCTGAGCCGTTAGTTCTATACACGCGCAATCCGACGGAGGCTGGTCATCGTCCCGATCGTCCCAACCCGAGAGCCGTCGACCTTCTAACCCTAATATCTCCCTCGATTCTCAATGGATTTTCGAGTTCTTATGCTCTATGGATTCGTCTTGAGAAGAAGAACACATCCATACGGTTAACATGCCATGAAATTAAGCTAGACTAAATGGAGAATTCACAGAAGCGCGGGAAGATGGAAGAGTCCATACCTTGGCTCTGAGAGGTGAAGCCTCAATCAGAGATGCTCGGCACGTTCGTTGGAGTCCAAGGAGGCTAGGGATGAAGCCTGGAGCTGTGGTGAAATGCCTAGACTTGATTTCCACCAGGCCCGATCACAAAGCTTGGAGGCTGGAACAACTGGGTGGCCTGGAGAGGGGGCTTTCACTGGGGAACTCCTTCTCTACCTCTGGTGAAGGTGTAAGAGGAGTTAATTTGGATTTGATGAAGAATTGGGGAGTGTCCTGTTTCTGGCCTGATTTTTAGCTGAGAAATTGGGCTCAGCTGGGAAGTCGGGGCGGGGAGAACGATGGGGATGAGCTTCTCTTGGCTAGGAGGAGTTCAGAGTGATTTTGGCGGAGTTTCCCTAAGGTTAGGTTCAGCCCTCTTCATGGCGAGAGGTGTGGTGTTTAAATAGACGGGGTGGAGAGCTTTCCGAGGACGATTAAGGGTCGGGATCGAGTGCACGGGGAGAAGAAGAAGAGCCATGGAGTCCGATTGGAATGGGACGGCTCGACAAATTGATTTTGAATATTTGAATCCACCTAAGCCTCTCGGTCTCGGTGTTTTCCGGCGGCGGGATGGCCGGCGAGCCGAGGTCGAGTCGGGCAAAAGTCGAATGATGCCGGAGAGGTTGAGTGGTGGAATCAATTTGAGTATTTGATGGCTTTGGGGTGGAGATTTAGTGGATATTTGGAGTTTGGGTTAAATGGGATAAACTTGGGTTAGCCCCTTGGTCCCTTGGCTAAGTCTTTGCCCAAAGTGGTTTGAGCTGGTCTCAAGATCCTTAAGGAGGTTTGGGTGAGGTTTGGTGGCTGGTTTGGGAGTTTGGGAGTTGGATTTGATGGTTTGGAAGAAGGGAAAATGGAAGTGAAAGGGGTGAAGGAGAGGTCACTTCCCTTGCCAAATTTGGCAAATATTGACTTTGGCATGTCATGGAAGAGTCCATGGGTCATGCCATGCTTTGTATGAGGCCATGAGATGGTTTCATGCAAAAGGAATTAATGGTTTTTTATGAATTTTGGAAATTATGCCATAATACTTAATTTAGGTAAAGAGTCATGTACATGTATGGAATGCATCATGTAATGCCATGGTGTGATGATTAAAATGCCATGGGATGATATTAATAGGAAATTATGACATGTGGGCTCAATTTTGGGCTTTTAAAATTTGATTTCATGGGCTTTAAATATGCATATGGGGAATGGGCCTTTAATATGCATGTGAAGATTTGGAATTTTGAAATTAATTATGGAATGACCAAATTGAATTGGAATTGATTGAAATTGGATTTGGATATGTTGAAATTTGATTGAAAATTGGTTTGGAAATTTTCCATGGGTCATAGGATTCAATTTGAAGAGGGTTTGGGCTTACGGGCCAAAATTGGGCTTTTTGGCCCAAGTGAATTTAAAAAGGGTTTTAGGCCAAAATTTTGATCAAATGAATGTTGGTTTTGGTATAGAGATGTGTTAGGCAAGTTTTGGAACAATTTTGAAGGAAATTTGAGTTGAATTGGATTGGATTTGGGCATGTTTGGGTTTATGGGTAATTTAGGGCAAAAGTTGGGATCTTGGGTATTGAATTCAAATGTGAACCAAATTAGGCTTGTTTTTGGTTGAAATTGGTATTAGGAATATTGAATTGAAGTTTAGGATTGAATTTGATCAAAATTGGGATCAATTGGGCTAGTTTGGCTTGACATTGGGTCCATTTAGGTTAGGATTGGGTCAAATTGGGGGTTTTGGCAAAAGTGGGCTAAATTGACAAAATTGGCCCATGGTGTAGTTGAATAAAATGAAATTGGGAATATTTGGGATTTTCTGGAATTTTCTAGGAAGTTTTGGAATTTTTGGAATTTTGGGCCAAAAGGGTATTTTAGGGTATCAAGAGGTTATTTGGAGGGTATTGGGGTATTTTGGTGAATTTAAAAGGTGGGGGTTGTTTTGAAATGATTTTTAGGAATCTTGGGAATTTTGGGTAATTTTTGGAAGTTCTTGGAGAGTTTTGGGGTAGGCTCATGGCTATAGGGGTAGGCTTATGGATCTCAACCAAGTCTAACCACTTTGGGACCAAGCTTAGCCAAATGGTAATCACTTTATGATTCTTCACATATTGGCCTTAGCCATCTTAATCGAAGATCAGTGGCTTCGGTTCAATTATGTGAGTTTCTTAAAGGATTGAAAGGGCAAAGTTCAAAGTTTAGGGTTAAAGGGTAAAATGGCTTAGGAGTGTGTGTGTGTGCAAGAGAAGCTCAGGGCACCCAGGGTCACCCTAAATCCAAACAATCCTATAGGCACTCACTATTGATTGCCCATATGGTGATTTTAACCTTCTAAGGTGATTTAGAGGTTTGCAACCATCCAAGTGGGATCCCAAGAGGAGTCAAGAAGTAGCTGAATTGCTAAAGGGTGGGTCCCAATTCTAGTCATCTAGGATAGTCAATGAGAAACCTTATGACTAGATCCTAAGAAGCACTAAGAAGAGAAAAGACCTCACCAAAAATGAGGTCAAAAATTCCTAATGATAATATACATAGCTGGTTGAAGTCAACAGTACATCGTATATTACACTGCAAACTATTTACATATCATCATATCATAAGCTATCTGATTATTTGTCTATCATTCTCATAACTCTAGATAGTGCTAGATGTACCATAATTATCTAACACTCCAAGAAATTTTTTGTCAAGTATGTCTTAAGTGTTTAGATGTTTATAGGGTCAAGGTAGTTCCAAAAGTTGTAGTCCTTCAAGTTCTAGTATTGGCTGATATCCGTCGGGACGTTATTCAGGACACATTCTTCGCAATGTTATTGAAATGCTTTGCCGAGTTACACTTGGTATGCAATGCTTAGAAAAATCAGCTCCACTATCTTGCGAAATGAGGACTGATCCTCATGGTAGAAGAGTCTGGTAAGATCCACGAAATTCTCCTGTCCCACAATTTATATTTCTCTCCCAAATAAAATAGAACTTCTATTCATGAGCGACAGAGTGCAAAAGGGTCTCTTAAAGTATATGGGGAGGTATACAGTCTCCTTCCTTATATATATCTATAATGCAACTGTCTGGAATACAATCAGTGGGCATTATATTCTATGTTATCAATCGTCTGATAATTTGAATAATCATTGTAGGTAACAGATCCACTTGTTCATGTTATTAAATTCTGGGAGGATTACTATCCTTGTCTACATCATAATTATAACAACATCCATATTGGATAGTCATTTGGCCTTTATCACACATCCACCTATTGGGTTCAGAATATGTTCTTCTTCTTAAGTGTCCAGCTTGTCCGAGATTGCATGCTTTCATTACACGTTCGATAATGGTGCATTGTTCAACTTCATCGAATACTCTTATGAATAGTTGAATGCCTTCTAATATATTAAAGGTTCGACTTTTAATATAATTAAATTGTTCAAATGTCTATCGTCTAATAGCGTGGATACGCCTTAATTCTTCCTCGGAAGCAATACGTTTATCAGTTGACATTTTTGGTGATGTCAGATCCAACGCTGGTACATAAAGAGTCGGAGTGAATGTTATTATATCAATACTTTCATCTTCTTGATCCAGTTTTTCTTCGCCTAAGACAAAATATGTTATTTAGGAATATTTTTAAGAACTGAAATTTTGAAATCATCATTTTCCTCCTTAGATTTCATATTTTGCCATTCTTTTTCTTAGAGTCTTTTAAGTCATTTATTTTAATTTCTTCTTTAAGCTCTAGTTAATCTGGAGGCTGACTTCTTTACTCTGCTAATGCATGTTTATTTAGCTCCATGAGTTGTAGTTACCACTACTGATTTTAGTTTTCCAGTGTCAATTTCTCATTTTTGTTATATAGAAACAATTTCTTCTATCCTACTATTTTGTTGTCGAAGTTTGAATTCTAACACAGATGGTTTTCCCTTTGCCTCCTCTTGATAGGAAATAGATAATAATGGTTTGTCGTAAAGTAATTCAACTTGAGACAAGTTAAAATTAAAATGGATTCTTGATCATTTTTCAATACATCATCGGTCCAATGCCAAACACACACCACATCGAAAAGTGAACAAGTGTTTGTTATTTGACATTTCCCTGCAAGCATCCGGTTAATGGAAATATATCAGACCAAGTCTTGATTCAATTTATCAACGTGAAATTTTTTATTGTCAAGAAATGATATTCAAGAAGACGTATTATGTGAACAAAAGAAAATGTTCAAAGCGTGATAGTGATTGTCGAAATTTCATTACCCCAATTTACAAACAAGTCATGTTTTTTATGTCGCATAATATTTTTTCAATAAACTCCTGTTGATTGGTGGCAAAACTCTTTCTCCTTCACAATCCACTAATTGGTAAGATCCTTCCGAATATGTCTTTTCAATTACATACGGGCCCTCCCACATTGGTTCAAACTTTCCACCTATTCTATGATGAGAGAGGATAGATCTTTGAAGAAGTAAGACTAATTCGCCGATTTGAAAGTTTCAAGAATGAACAAATTTTTCGTGCGCTCGTATCATTTTTTCTTGATACAATTCAAGATTTTGTTAAGCTTGTAGACGTTTGCCTTCTAAACTCTCAAGTTCCTCAAGTCGTAATTTGGCATTTTCTTCTTCAGTTATTTTATCTGCAATAACAACTCTGAAAGAAGGAATTTTCACTTCAATTAGTAAAATAGCTTCAGAACCATATACCAAAGCAAATGGTGTTGACCGTGTTGGTGTTCGGTATGTAGTCCTATAAGCCCATAGAGCTTCTATCAATCGCTCATGCGATTGTCTTAGACTATTAATTAATGGCTTTTACAAAATTTGCACCAATATTTTGTTGAAGGCTTCAGCTAGACCATTAGCTTTAGGATAATAGATTGTAGAATATGTCCAGTCTATCCCATGTCTTTGAATAAAATTGTTCATTTTCGTATTTTTAAACACTAATCCATTGTCTGATATGATTTTTTGAGGAATTCCAAATCTATATACAATATGAGTCTTGAAGAAATGGAGAATTTGTTCTGCCATAATTTCTCTGAGCGGTATCGCTTCTACCCATTTGAAGAAGTAATCAATGGCTGCCAAAATAAATCCATGGCCAAGATGCAATGGTTCTACATTTGGCGGTTGATGTAAAACAACTCCATGTATCGGACATTGATGACATTTCTTTGCAGTTTCAAGACAACCAGTCATCATTGTCGGCCAATAGTATCCAATTCTTTTTATTTTCATCTTCATTTTAGGTCCAAATTGGTGTGCACCACATAGACCTGAATGAACTTCTTTAACAATCTCTTGAGCTTCAGATTGGTTTATTCATATTAACCACATTTAGTTAAAAGATCATTTATAAAGAATATCATTTACTAGTGCATAGGACAATGCTCCTTGTTTTATTTGGATTGCGATAAAAACATTTTTGGGTAACATTCCAGTTTGTAAATATTGAAAAATTGGTTGTCGCCATTAATCCTTTCTCTCATCCATTATTGATGTTGTCGTGTTTTCTCCAATTTCTATGTAAATTGTCCATGTCAATTTGGGAAGGGGCTCGTCGTCCTTTTATAGAGATCAAAATATGATCTTCTTCTGGACAAGTGAATTCTTTTGCAAGTTTTGCCAAAGCATCTACTAAAGAATTTTCTAATCTCGGAATTAAGAAGAAAGTTACATCAGGAATCTGTTGAAGCAGTTTTAGAGTGTAACGTGAGCATTGTTTAAGTCGAGGTTTAATGTCTTGTATTTGCCTGCAATTTGATTAATGATCAATTGAGAGGCTCCGTAGATGTTCATATTTTTTATTTCCATTAGCATTGTTAATTCGAGTCCAATTACGAGCACTTCATATTCAACTTCATTATTCATGCATTGTTCAGTCAAGTGATAGGAAAATGGCATCATTGCTTTGTCTCGAGTAATGAAAATTAATCCTACTTCAGTTTTGCCAGCTATGATTGTCTGTTTGTATTTGTTATTTCGAGCAGATGATGCTCAATCAAAATAAAATTCCTATCGTTGTGTATTTAAACTTTTTATTTCTAAAATTTTTTCGACGGCTAAATTGTCATTAAGAGGTGATCCAGTAGGAAATGGGTGTGTTGCTAAGAAAAATGCTAAGATTTGTCCTTTAACAACATGCAATGACACAAATGTTATGTCAAATTGGAGCAGTATCATTGCCCATCTTGCCAATCTTCCAGAAAGTGTTGGTCGTGTAATCAATTTTAATGGGTTAAATCTTGAAATAAGAGTTATCTTATGAGAAAACATATAATGTCTTAGCTTTTGAATTGTGAAAATCAAAGCTAAGCAATGCTTCTCAATTTTTGGATATTTTCTTTCAGTTGGAACCAAGCAGCGGCTTAAATAATATAATGCATTTTTTCCCTCATCATTTTCTTGAGCTAGTAATGCTCTAAGGGAATTATCTAATGCCGCAGTGTAAAGGATTATAGATCTTCCTAATACAGAGGCTAATAAGACAGGAGGTGTTGTCAAATATTGTTTGATGTTTTTAAAAGCGTGTTAGCATTTTTCATCCTACACGAATTTGGTATCTTTTCTGGTTAGGGCATTAAGAGGCTAAAACCTGCATGATAAATTGGAAATGAAACACCATATATATGCTATTATCCAAATGGTGTCTAATAATCAGTTTGGGGGAGCAACAACTGAAGATCCTAATTTTCGTCTTGCTAATTTTCTATAGTTGTGTGCTACTCTTAAATATGATGGTATTTCGGATGATGCTATTAGACTTAGACTTTTTCCCTTTCTCGACTAAGGATAAAGCTAAAATATGGTTACATTCGTTAGCACTTGGATCAATTAGAACTTGGGGTGAAACTGTCATAAAAATTCCTTGCTAAATATTTTCCACCATCTAAGACTGCTAAGTTGAGAAATGATATTACATCTTTTTGTCAGTTTGAAGGGGAATCAATATATGAAGCATGAGAAAGATTTAAAAATCTCCTCAGGAAATGTCCACATCTTTCGTTACCAGAGTAGTTAATAATTCAAACTTTTTATAATGGATTAGTTGGATATCTTAGATTGATCATCGATGCTGCTGCTGGTAGATCATTAATGTCTAAACCATTTTCTGATGCTTATGCTTTAATTGAAGAAATGACTACTAATAATTTTCAATGGCCTTCTGAAAAGTTAAATCCTAAAAAGGTAGCCAGTGTTTTTAAAATGATGCTTTTACAATGTTAGCGAATCAAGTTGCTGCTCGTTTCAAGGAAGATAGACAAATTTGGGAAGAATTTTACTCGACCACATTCCATGATTGAAGAAAATTCATTAAAGACGAATGGTTGATTTTTATTCTTCATCAGAAACTGTGAATGCTATAATTAAGCCTAACAACCCATATTCCAATTATTATAACCCTGGTGTCGGCATATTTTTAGGTTATGTGTTTTGAAAAGTGCTTCTACGAAATTGTCGGCGAATTTTCATATTTTAAATTTAATTTAAATATATATATAGTTTAAAAGATAACATTTGATTTTGAAAGTAATTTTAAGTTTAAAAGTTTTAAGATATGAAATCAAATCGATCTCACATCCCAAATAGTTTATACAAACGAGCACCGCACCACAAACCGTGTATCTAT
This sequence comes from Papilionanthe hookeriana x Papilionanthe teres, assembly GCA_022702705.1. Classification (NCBI taxonomy): domain Eukaryota; kingdom Viridiplantae; phylum Streptophyta; class Magnoliopsida; order Asparagales; family Orchidaceae; genus Papilionanthe; species Papilionanthe hookeriana x Papilionanthe teres. The sequence goes on along the minus strand of CM040425.1, from coordinate 10,740,485 downwards.
CCCGAAGAATAGACACTACTCGCTCGATGATGGGGCTCGATTAAGTTAACTAGGAGATTTGTGACATCCGTTTGATCCGCGAACCAATTTTATAAGCCGACAAGTTCTCTCGCTTAATATAAATGAATTAAGCGAGGTTTATATTACCTGGATTCTTAAAGTTCCCTATAAGGGCAAGCCGCTATAGTTAATTACATCTTAAATGACGGAAATCATTTAAGAAAACTCTCGATAATGATCAGTGGTTTTGCTCTCAAGAATTTCAAAGTTTAAGGTTTTCAAAGGATTTGAGTTTTGGAGATTTCAATCGGGAATGGCTCAAATTTGGAACAATTTATTTCAGGAGTCCAAAGGAAGAGAAGTAGGGGATGTCACGGATTCGAGACAAGTCTCAGTGACTTCCCAACTATCCTATTTGTTTGGCTTGAATTTGAGAAGATTATTTAATGTTACAATCCTGCCAATTAATTATAGGAATTACATTTACATAATCACTTGATTATACAAACAACCTATAAAGTAGGAGGATTTACGTTGTATCGGACGACGACCTCAAATCCTAAAGCGAGTTAGGGCTTATATTGCATGCCAGAGGGCATACGAAGGCCTAAAGAACGAAGTGAGGATTTATGTCGCACTAGGCGGACTAACTCGAATCCTATGGCTTGTTGTTTAAACTAAAGAATAGTTTTGTCTGATGTCGACACGAGTTTCTTTGTTGACGATGGCCGTGCTTGCCCTCGAAGTCGTGCTCCGTGTTCCACGTCGTAGCAAAGTTGCAGTTTAAACTTAAATCTTAAGTTAAAGTGAACATGCAAATCGTTTTATTTCATCTTATTATTATTATCGTTTTCATTTTCATTGCAAGCGTGAGTGTGTATAACAGTGACATGTGTAGCAAAAGAAAGCAGTAAACATGAGCGTGCTATAGTGAATAACATAAAGCACCTATCACAAACAGAGTATGCTAAGCTAAGCAGGAAAACATGCTAAACTAAGCAGGAATAACATGCTACGACAAGTAAAACATGCTAAGCAAGTATGTGTACTGAAAATGTAAGCAAGCTGTCTAAACGAGGATATATGCTGAAAAGTAAACATGCTAAACAGGTATAAACTGAAAGTAAACAGGCTAGACTAGCAGGAGTATGTGCTGAAAAGTAAAGCAGGTATAACAGTAAATAAAAGAAATGACAGTGTTATAAGTGTACCGTAGGTGTTGACTACCGCAGCGCATTATTACCTGTTTATTGTTTTCATTTTATTGTTTTCCTGCAGAAAAATCATTAGTGCAAGAAAAAGAACAAGAGTAAATGTAGTATAAGAAAGAAAAAAAAAGAACTGTCTTGGACATATAATCACAAAGGGAGACCATGGCACGATGATTCAGATATTGAAAATATTACAGAATATAAAGTGTTAGGGATGTAAATACTTAAGCATCAAAAGATTTTGTAGCTTGCTTTTAAAATCAGGTTGAATAGCATAACACTTTTATCACGCATAAAATCGTGTATCAGTATTTGGCGGACTGAGAGTAAGGCATCCGTCTCACGCAGAAAGTAGGGTGCTATAAATGTAAATTTATAAGAAGTTGAGTGATATGTAAGAAAGATTGGGTGATATAAATGTAAAAGGACTAGTAACTTAATGTGCAATTTGGTGAATTGAAATTTCAAGCCATAACTCCTCTTAAGCATTGAAGGCTCAAGGTGTGCAGGGATCAAACTAGTAAGATTACTTGTCATGGAAATTTGTTGGCATGAAGATAAAGAAGTTCCACGATTTTTTTTAAGCAACCCGGTAATCAACTCGTAACCACTAAGTTGATTCAAATCGGACCTCGAGAGAAAAGAAGAAAAAAATGATTCTTCTTATTAAGAGCCGATAATACCTCTTATGGCATGAGATACGTCACAAATGAAACCAAAGAAGAAGGCGAAATTGTAGGATCCTTACCTCTAGATGCTCGCCGTGCTAAGAACTTCTTTATGCAAACCTAGAGCGGCTTCAAAACAAGCCCGGAGAAAATCCGGCAAGACCTCCCCTCACTCCAAAGATTTCAGCCAACCTTTCAGTCTTCCACAAGAGGGGTTTATATAGCCAAGGAGGAGGAGACGGAGTTACCTACTCTTACCTGGACGGTGAGCCGAAGCCATCAGTGACAGGAGAAGTCGCGACAAAAAGAGGAGAAATACGTCGCGACAGAGAGCAGGAGGCGTGGAGGACTTTAGCCAGGGGAGTAGGGAGCTTTACCAGGCACGCGTACGAGGAGGGGACCGAAGTCTTGTGAGGAAGAGGAAAGGGCATTTGACGAGGAGGGGAGTTCGGTAGGGCTCCATTCGCAAAATGGGAGAGGGGAGCGATGGCTGTGTGCGTGAGGGAGAGTGAGGCGTGGGTTTAGAATAAGGGATTTTAGGTTATTTATTTATTTATTTTAAAATAATGTTTTAGTCAAATTTCGCCGATTCGGACAAAAATCAATCCCGCACGAAACGATATCAAAATTCATTTCCTTCCTAGGTAATTTTGACGTTCCAGACGCAACGACGTAGTCCATTTCGTCATCCGAGGCCGTTTGGACAACCTCGTTATCAAAACGAAGTCGAAAAAAGGTCGAATTTGGGGATTTCGCGATTAAATCGGATTTGGTTGAAATTCAAGTTTGAAGCGGTAGCGATCGAATGTTGCATTCGAGTTTAAGGGAGTGTGTTGAAGCGTTTAAAATTTAAATTGAGAAGAAAATGGCTGGCGTCGGGTCAATTTGGGTCAAATCGGAGCCTAGGTCGGGCTTAGGTCAAAATTGGGGTTTTTTATGAAATCGGCTTAAATTGACAAAATTGGGCTATGGTGTAGTTGAACAAAATGAAATTGGGAATATTTGGGATTTTCTGGGAATTTGTGGGAATTTTTGGAATTTTTGGAATGTTGGGTTAAAAAGGGTATTTTGGGTATTTGGAGGTTATTTGGAGGGTGTTGGGGTATTTTGGTGGGTTTAGGGTTTAGAATGTGTGTGAGAGTGTGGTGTGTGCAAGCTAGACCTCACCAGACCAGACCATCCAGGGTACTCCTAAGGCCAAAGAGTCCTATAGGAAACTCATCCTTTAAACATCCACATATTGGTCTTAACCCTCCACATGGCCTGGGGGTTTACAATCAAACATGTGGGGTTTGAAGGGAATCAAGAAGTATTTGGAATTTCTAAGTGGTGGGTCCCATTTCTAGTCCTCTAGGATTAGTCAAAGGAAATGCCTAAGGCTAGATCCTAAGGACTAAGAAGAGAGAAAAGACAATACCTCATCAAAAATGAGGTCAACAAATGGATCCCCAATAGGTGTGGTGTGCTGACGGAGCACACCGCGCGTATTGGCGTTGACCGAAGAGATCAACCAAACCAACACAGATGTCCAAGTAACAGACTTTAGGACAGAGTAGAAGAATTTCCTTCAAGTGTATCTCCAAGACTGGAGATCCCTGAACTCTCGCTGGGGAAAGGAAAATGAGGTGAATTTCAGATCACAAGATTTTAAGAGATTGGATTTTAGATTCGTTTCATTTTTTATTTCAAGTTTTAATTTTGAGTTTGAATTTCGATTTGAGTTTCAATTTTGGTTTTTTGCGGAGAAAAGAGTAGGGCTAAGGCCCACCCGAATGCATTTGTATGCTGAGAAGGAAGCAGGACTGAACCTATTCCATATGTGTATGCTGAGAAGGATTAAGACTGAGCCTATCCCAAATGTGTATGTTGAGAAGGATTAGGAGTGAGCCTATCCCAAATGCTGAGGAAGAATAGGACAAAGCCTATCGAAATGCAGAGTGCTTTAATTTCAATTTCTTGCTGAGAGGATCAAATTTTGAGATTGCTGAGAAAGGAGTAGGACTGTGCCTATCCCGAGTGCTGAGAATTTCTGAGAAGGGAGTAGAGCGGAAGCCTATCCCGAGTGCGAAGAACTGCTGAGAAAGGAGTAGGGCGGAAGCCTATCCCGAGTGCTGAGAACTGCATAGAATATGCTGAGATGGGAGTACGGCGGAAGCCTATCCCGAATGCTGAGAATATGCTGAGAATTGCTGAGATTGCTGAGGATTGCTGAGGTGCTGAGATTGCTGAGAATTGTTGAGTGCTGAGAATTGCTGAGAATTGCTGAGAATGCTGAGAATGCTGAGATGGGAGTTCGGCGGAAGCCTATCCCGAATGCTGAGAACTGCAGAGAATATGCTGAGATGGGAGTACGGCGGAAGCCTATCCCGAATGCTGAGAATATGCTGAGAATTGCTAAGATTGCTGAGGATTGCTGAGGTGCTGAGATTGCTGAGAATTGTTGAGTGCTGAGAATTGCTGAGAATTGCTGAGAATGCTGAGAATGCTGAGATGGGAGTACGGCGGAAGCCTATCCCGAGTGCTGAGAATTGCTGAGAATTGCTGAGAAATGCTGAGAATTGCTGAGGATTGCTGAGAACTGCTGAGAATATGCTGAGATGGGAGTACGGCGGAAGCCTATCCCGAGTGCTGAGAATTGCAGAGAATATGCTGAGATGGGAGTACGGCGGAAGCCTATCCCGAGTGCTGAGAATTGCATAGATTCTGTGAATGTAGAGACATTGAAGAATTTTGCTGACTTATGCTGAGACTGAAGAATTTTGTTGAAATTTATTTATGCAGAGATTGAGGGAAATTTTGCTGAGGTCCATGGGGAATTTTGCTGAGATTCGGTTTATGCGAGTGGTTGTGAAAAATTTTGTTGATATTTGATTTATCTTATGACTATGAAGAATTTTACTGAGATTTGGCTTATGCTGAGATTTGAGAAAGATTTCATTGACATTTGGGAATGCAGAGGTTTATGAATGCAGAGACTGAACATATTGCTGAGATTTATGAATGCAGAGATTGAAGATATTGCTGATATTCATGGATCAGAGATTATGAAAATATTTTGTAAAGTGTAGAGAATGTTTGTAGAGGTTCATGTAAAAGCTGAATTTTATCGAAATGCTTATGCAGAGATTTTTGAAAATTCACAAGGTGCAGAGTTCTTTTGTTTTGTTCAAATGTTGAATTTTATTTTGTTTAATGCAGAGTTTTATTTAGTTTCATTTGTTTTAAGATCTGAACCCAGTCTTAGACAAGTGCGGCATCAGTGCTTCGTAGGACAAGAATTTGTCTCTGAAACATCACGATGCGCAGTATTTTTGAGGGTATCATCAACCGACTGAAGGTACGTGTAGAGAAAAACTCCCTTTAAGGTGCCATCGGAATTATATTCTTTCAGGCACCTATAAAGGTGTGTTATCTCTAAAGACGTCATTGCTGAAGAGGACAAAACTTTGTAGCAGTCATCATTTGATTTTGTCACCGATTTCGTAAAGGGTGTTCACACTGTCTTCGAGAAATTACTATGACGTTCTTTGAACTGACGTTGAAGTTGTATTTGCTGGGCGCTGAAGGATACGACTTCGGGGTTGAATTTACATTAACTGCTAATATCGTTGTCATTTGTTTAATTCTTTCTTCCTGGGCTTAAGCAGATTTCAAAATTTCTGTTCATGTGATTAAAATATTTTTCACCGTCCAAAGATATTTCTGAGCCAATTAATGACCGGCCAAAAGACATAAAATCACTTGACTCTCTCCAAAGTATAATATCGGAGGAAACTTCTTAAGGTAGCCTTCCAAGTTTTATTAATCGGGGGAGAATTAAGACACCAATTTTTGATTATATGCTTGCCTCAAGCTTCTTCTCAGGGAGCATTCTTTTTCTTTTTCTTTCTCATTTTTTTCTTCTTTTTTCATTGAGCTTTTCGCTCTCCTTTTTTATTGAGGATTACTATATCTGGTGGAGCACATGTTAAAGATTTTGAATGTCTTGATTGAGACACCAATTTTTGATTTTGTGCCCACCTCAAGCTTCTCCTCAGGAACATTTTTTTTTTGCTCCTTTGTTTTTTGAGAATTACTGTATCTGGCAGTGCATATTTTTGTTAAAGATTTTGAATGTCGAAACTCCCCTAATTAATAATTCTAAAATGTTTCTTAACATGAATCCTGGGATATTATAACTTATTCGAAAGTCCGGACCCAGCCACATAGCGGAAAATTAAAAGGCTCGTGATATCCCGAATCAATTATTCGTATTTCAACCACACTACTTCATTTTGAAATCAATTTAGGTCCCAGTCCAAATTCCTTAAAGTAAATGACTCAATTATTAGAGCATTAATTTCATTCTTCCCTGAAACCATAGTCTTAGCAAAATATCCAAATTTAAGCTTTTCCGAATATAGAGCGATTACGGACAAAAACAAACTCCTTTTCTTTCATTCATTGCGGTGGGAGGGATGGGACAGGACTAACATCGATTCCGCTAATGTCCCTTTTACACTTATTTTAGTATTAAAATGATAAACCCTACATTCTCCCAATGGAGAGGTCTTGAAATCGCCTTCTGCTTTGTCTAAAGCGCCCTGGATCTAGTTATTTTCCTTTGTTTCCTTTGAAGCTTTCACCTGCACCGTGTCATTCGACATCAGCTGCGTAGGAATCAATCGAAACAATGCGGATCGACCGAAATCATATAGATAAAACCTCTTTCAGGCTTTCTCAAATATTCTTTCGGGATCGTTATGTTCCCCTTCTTAAAGTTCTTCTCGAGTCATTCTTTGAAACTGATGCAATTTTCTATGGTGTGCCCAAGCAGTCTGTGATATGGGCAATATCTTGGGTGATCCTTTTTATCAACCTCATCTGGCTTCTTTGGCTCAGGAAATCTGAACTCAGGCCTCTTAATCAAGTTATGAAACATCTTTGCCACTGCCTCATCTTTGAAAGAATATACTCTGCTTAGTTTCTTGGCGTAGACGGACCACCGTCTTCCATCCATTCGAAGCGACCACTTGTTGAGACGACTGCTGATAAGATCTTGTTGTTGAGGTCTGTTCAATCTGGATCCGCATTGGTCGCTTGCCTTTATCCACCATTGCCATTGTCGCGGACTCCTCAAATGTCTTGACCGGCTCTAGCTTTTTCGAATTTTACGGAAAACCCAATTGTTGGCTTCCTCTTGCAAACTTCCGGCTTTGCGAAGTAGTTTCTCAAACGTTTTGATTGTGAATCCTTTGAGGAGAAATGCAATCGGTCCATGGATGCTCTTTAAGAGAATTTACTGCATGTTGCTCCGGAGCTGTGGTTCACACTTCGAGCTCGAATTTCTCCATCACAAAATGTAGTCTACCAATGTTTCGGTTGGCTTCGTCGCTCCACCACAAGATCACCGATGGTGATATGGTTTCGAGCTCCGACGAACCGCTTAACAAAGAGGTCTTCCAATTCTACGAACGTTCTCACCGAACCATTTAGCGGCTACGCGTACCGGTCGAATGCAACCCCCGAAAGGACTATTCACGAATTGACGACACAACAATGCATCGCTACCCCCAGCGTTGCGAAGTGCAACATCTTGTCGGGTGTTTCCGGTACCATCAAAAATCTTGAGCGAGGTGATACGAAACCTCCGGGATATTGGACGAGCATCAAACTCTTCGGGGTATGGTCTACCCTTCGGAATCGATGTTCGTTCTTTGGGACGAGCAGGGCTTCTCTCACCTGCTCGTTCCACCATTTGCTTAATGTCCTTTTACGATGCTTGGACCACGAGCTGAATCCCTCTTCGTTGTACATTGACGGTGAACTCCCTTCTTTCATCCGTAACATTAATGATCTCTAGTTGGTTTGTTTACGGAGGTGTTATTTGCGGTGATTGTGACTTTCCTTGAATTGTGGCCATAGCAGCCATCACTTCTTCTAGTTGCTTCTTCGAATGGTTGATATGTTCATCTCGTTGTTGAATGGCCCTTTGCCGATCCTCTGCGGCGTTCTCTTCACCAAAGGCGGAGTGTCGCTCGCGGATAATGTTGCTTGGGTCTCGACGACGTCGATTTCTGCGAATTCACCTTCCATGGAATCTACTAGTTCGTAATCTTCCTCTTCGATGTTGTTTTTCGATCTTCGAGACGGTTGTGCAATGTTAGCTCGAAGCTTTTCCACAGCCTCCTCGATTGACTTTCCTTTGATGACTTTAAGGTCAGCTGGAGATTTTCGAGAAACATCACTTATTTCCCAGAGACACTTTGGTGTCGTCGCGTAGAAGTCAATTGAATCATCTGAAATCATATTAAAAGAACCTTTTTCAGGTTCTTTTAAATATTCTTCCAGGATCACCACCTTTCCACTTTTGAAATTCTCCTCAAGCCAATCCTTAAAGCTGAAGCAGTTTTCTATAGTATGGCCGAGCAACCGGTGGTATGGGCAGTACATCGGGTGATCTTCCTTGCCGGCCTCCTCTGGCTTTTTCGGCTCGAGTAGTCCGATTTACGAACTTAGAAGTAAGTCATGGAATATCTTCGACATCGACTCTTCCTTGAATGGGTATACCTTGTTTAATCGTTGACTCATTGTTGCTCTATCCATAAGAGATGGTCTTCTTTTCTGTGCCTTTGTCAGTTGTATGGGCTTTAAATTGGACCCAATATTGAATCTGGAAAATGGTAGGTCATAAACACCGGCTGACTTTCCCTCGTGTAGAATCTCTTTTCCTTTAGTTAGCTGAGCGGCGGTACGGCGGTGGTGAATCCGACGAATAAGAGCGAGACACAACTCCGGGAGCAATCCTAACATTTTTCGTAGCGAGACCTTACAGCGAAAAGAAGAATTCATTCCAAACGACATCCTTTCCAGAGGGGAGAATTCCGTAACAGGCTTCAAGTTGAACTCCACAACAGGCTTAACGAACTTGCTTATTTCAGACTTCAGTACTGTGACAGCCACATCATCGAACATTGCTACAACATTGTCGAACCCTTGTCCAAACTTAATGACAGCCAGATCAGGCAACTCGTCTCTATTGATAGCAAATTCTTCTCCGGTGGCGAAAGAGAAGATCAACTTCGGTGAAGACATTGTCCCTGTCATTTGAAGAATTCCCAGAAGTCAGTGACGTCCCGTGTCTTGCAGTTTCAGTGAAAGTACTGAAGTTAACGCACTCGTCTTACAAACTGGACGCCCTTGTAAATTTTTATTTCAAATTTTGTGTATTGTTTATTAGTGTATTTCTTTGTGTTTTAAGAAGTTTTATTTTGCTTTTGAAATTTTGAAGAAATTTTGTTTTAGTTGAAACTTAAATGGAATGTTGTGAGAGCGAGATTTAGGTTTAACTTCTTTACGAAAAAAAGTCGAACTCGAAGAGGAATGAAGAGTAGGACCCGGACTGAAATTTGCGGGGGATTGATTTTGCATCGAATTTACTTCGATAGACCAATCATAACCCACCACACCTATCGGGGGTCCACCCCACCTCTTTGGAGAGGTGGGAGGATTCCGGAATCTCTCTGTTTAGGGGTGTCTAAACAGTGGCTCCAGAATCCAAAAAGGATTTGACTATACTCGTTCAACACAGAAATGAACGGGGTATTCCAACGGAAGAATGGTAGTTTTGTTCCATTAAGGGCATGGACTCACTACCGATTTATGAAAGCAAAACCATCTGATCAAAATGGAGAGAGGAACTAGTCCCCAGCGGAGTCGCCAGAAATTGTCGGCATATTTTTAGGTTATGTGTTTTGAAAAGTGGTCGCCTACAGAAATTGTCAGCGAATTTTCATATTTTAAATTTAATTTAAATATATATATAGTTTAAAAGATAACATTTGATTTTGAAAGTAATTTTAAGTTTAAAGGTTTTAAGATATGAAATCAAACCGATCTCACATCCCAAATAGTTTATACAAACGAGCACCGCACCAGAAACCATGTATCTATCCCGAAGAATAGACACACTGCTTGATGATGGGGCTCGATTAAATAAACTAGGAGATTTGTGACATCCGTTTGGTTTGCGAACCAATTTTATGAGCCGACAAGTTCCCTCGCTTAATATAAATGAATTAAGCGGGGTTTATATTACTCGGATTCTTAAAGTTCCCTATAAGGGCAAGCCCTATAGTTAATTACATCTTAAATGACGGGAATCATTTAAGAAAACTCTCGATAATGATTAGTGGTTTTGCTCTCAAGAATTTCAAAGTTTAAGGTTTTCAAAGGATTTGAGTTTTGGAGATTTCAATAGGGAATGGCTCAAATTTGGAACAATTTATTTCAGGAGTCCAAAGGAAGAGAAGTAGGGGATGTTACGGATTCGAGACAAGTCTCGGTGACTTCCCAACTATCCTATTTGTTTGGCTTGAATTTGAGAAGATTATTTAATGTTACAATCCTGCCAATTAATTATAGGAATTACATTTACATAATCACCTGATTATACAAACAACCTATAAAGTAGGAGGATTTACGTTGTATCGGACGACGACCTCGGAATCCTAAAGCGAGTTAGGGCTTATGTTGCACAGCAAGGCTGTACAAAGGCCTAAAAGAACAGGTGAGGATTTATGTCGCACTAGGCGGACTACCTCGAATCCTATGGCTTGTTGTTTAAACTAAAGAATAGTTTTCTTGATGTCGACACGAGGTTTCTGCTGGTGACGATGGCCGTGCTGCCCTCGAAGTCGTGCTCCGTGTTCCACGTCGTAGCAAAGTTGCAGTTTAAACTTAAATCTTAAGATAAAGTGAACATGCAAATCGTTTTATTTCATCTTATTATTATTATCGTTTTCATTTTCATTGCAAGCGTGAGTGTGTATAACAGTGACGGGTGTAGCAAAAGAAAGTAGTAAACAGGAGCGTGCTATAGTGAATAACATAAAGCACCTATCACAAAGCAGTATGTTAAGCTAAGCGAGAAACATGCTTAAACTAAGCGGGAATAACATGCTACGACAAGTAAAACATGCTAAGCAAGTATGTGTCTTGAAAGTAAGCAAACTGGCCTAACGAGGATATATGCTTGAAAAGTAAACATGCTAAACGAGTATAAAGCGAAAGTAAACGAGGCTAGACTAGCAGGAGTATGTGCTTTGAAAAGTAAAGCGGTATAACGATAAATAAAAGAAATGACGAGTGTTATAGAGTGTACCGTAGGTGTTGATTACCGCAATGGTGCATTATTACTGTTTATTGTTTTCATTTTATTGTTTTCTCGCGAGAAAAGCATTAGTGCAAGAAAAAGAACAAGAGTAAACGTAGTAGGGCAGGAACCTAACTCAAGCGGGAGGATTACGCGTACGTGCAAAGGAAGCAAAGTGTGAAAACCCGACAGTAAAACAAAAGAAAGACGGCAGGAGAACAAAGAAAATCGTAAAAGAAAACAAAGAAAATCGAGAAAGAAAGAAAAGGGCTTCCGTAGAAAACCTCAAGAACACCGGAAGAAACTCACAGATGTCCCGCTAAACTCACGGCAAACCGTAAGAAAGCCATGGGACATCTGGAAAGAAAGACCTGTAAGCGCGGTGGTGTTACGGACTCGGAAGCCGTGCTAATATCCGGACTTGAGTGCTGACTACTAGACCGACTTTACTGCGGAAGGCGGGCCTAATCCGACTCGAATAGCCGACCATGGACCTTTATAAATTTTTCACACATTTCATTTTTTTTGTTTGCATGCAAGTAAAACCGTAGGTAGGTAGAGTTTGTGTAGTAGTGGAGGTGATTTTGTATTTTTCAAACATATGTATTTTTATTGTTTTTAAAATATTTTTTTAGTTCACGGGTTGACTACCCTAATAGGGCTAGGACTACGAACATCCTTAGGCTCGTCGGCGGTAGAAACCCCGAGGACGGGCGAACGGTTCGTGGTTCTGCTGCTACTCTACGGAGTCTGCGAGTTAGGCGGGCCCATTCTATGATTCTCGTAATTTTTCTTTTTGCGGTCTTATCGATGTCCCCACCGCACTTATAGCCTTGCTTGATGGCCCGCATATAGCACAAAGGGGCTATATGCGCACACCTACACGTCCACTGTATGTGCGGACATTGAACCAAGAAGCGAGGAGAAAATCGAGGACGAGGGATCAATGAAAGGAGAGAGGAGAAAACAATTCACCTAACACAAAATCGTAAAACGAGGTGAATTGGTTCTCAAAATCAATCGACTCGAGTCAATCACCCGGACTCCCGACAATCCTCACTCGTCCTAAAGGAAAGACCTAAAAGTGCCGCCACGCTCGTGAAGTGACCTAGGCCTCTAGGGTGGTGCTAAACCCTTTCCATAACATTTAAGTAATGGCAAAGAAAAGGGAAAAGTAAAGCTTCGGGGATGGAAAGTAAAACGGAGTGAAGTAGAAATGAAGTAGAAAAAGAATAAAACCAACCAAGAAAAATCGGGCAGCATAACGGCATAAAAAATGAATTTTCTACACCTGCAATTTGCATAAAAAGAGATGTCGGAAGCATATGTATATGTGATAGCCACTGTTTTCATCCATTCCAAGCATGTTTAAAGCATGCTAGAACTCTCAAAACCATAGGACAGCTTGCATGAAAAAGAGAACTTCAAATCCCTACGTGTGAGGCACACTTTTATGCTTGGAATGAGGTGAGACATGTGTGCAATTATAGCTTTGATGTTGTATATGTAAATACATGTTGAAATAGATGAAAAGCAAGCACACATAACTTCAAATTTTGATGTTTCATGAAGGGACATGTTTGAATCCGAAAATTGCAAATTCCTCACCAAGTTGTTTCATGTGTATGCAAACCAATGCAAAGCACCAAATTCCTGTGTATTCCCATAATAACACTTAAACCCTTGTGCAATTACAAATTCAGCACCTAAACTTACCTCTCATCTTTATATCACAACCTAACCTCCTCCTTTTTTTATGTAAAGCTATAATTCCCTTTTGCTCATCCAATTTGACCAAATGCAGAAATAATAATGCAAAATGAGAATGAATTGCATGAGTATATATGGAAGAAATATTTGCAATTCAAAACATTCTTTATAACCAAGTATTCGATCCTCATAAATTTGCATATCTCATACCTGAACTTTCACCTTTACGCGCATAGCACTTTATACAACCCAACGATAGAACCAGGAGAGTTCATGTTTGCATATTTTCCAAGTTCTCGCAAAGAAGTCATCAGAACTTCCAAACTTTTCACTATAAATACAAGAATTCCTTTTACTGCCATATATGTATATAAGAAAGAAAAAAAAAAGAACTGTCTTGGACATATAATCACAAAGGGAGTCCATGACACGATGATTCAGATATTGAAAATATTACAGAATATAAAGTGTTAGGGATGTAAATACTTAAGCATCAAAAGATTTTTTAGCTTGCTTTTAAATTTCAGGTTGAATAGCATAACACTTTTATCACGCATAAAATAGTGTATCAGTATTTGGCGGATCGAGAGTAAGGCATCCGTCTCACGCAGAAAGTAGGGTGCTATAAATGTAAATTTATAACAAGTTGAGTGGTATGTAAGAAAGATTGGGTGATATAAATGTAAAAGGACTAGCAACTTAATGTGCAATTCGATGAATTGAAATTTCAAGCCATAACTCCTCTTAAGCATTGAAGGCTCAAGGTGTGCAGGGATCAAACTAGTAAGATTACTGTCATGGAAATTTGTTGGCATGAAGATAAAGAAGTTCCATAAATTTTTTTTAAGCAACCCAGTAATCAACTCGTAACCACTAAGTTGATTCAAATCGGACCTCGGAGAGAAAGAAGAAAAAAATGATTCTTCTTATTAAGAGCCGATAATACCTCTTATGGCATGAGATACGTCACAAATGAAACCGAAGAAGAAGGCGAAATTGTAGGATCCTTACCTCTAGATGCTCGCTGTGCTAAGAACTTCTTTATGCAAACCTAGAGCAGCTTCAAAACAAGCCCGGAGAAAATCCAGCAGCACCTCCCCTCACTCCAAAGATTTCAGCCAACCTTTCAGTCTTCCACAAGAGGGGTTTATATAGCCAAGGAGGAGGAGATGAAGTTACCTACTCTTACCTGGACGGTGAGCCGAAGCCATCGGTGACAGGAGAAGTCGCGACAAAAAGAGGTGACAAACGTCGCGACAGAGAGCAGGAGGCGTGGAGGACTTTAGCCAGGGGAGCAGGGAGCTTTACTAGGCACGCGTACGAGGAGGGGACCGAAGTCTTGTGAGGAAGAGGAAAGGGCATTTGACGAGGAGGGGAGTTCGGTAGGGCTCCATTCGCAAAATGGGAGAGGGGAGCGACGGCTGTGTGCGTGATGGAGAGTGAGGCGTGGGTTTAGAATAAGGGATTTTAGGTTTTTTTTTTATTTTAAAATAATGTTTTAGTCAAATTTCGCCGATTCGGACAAAAATCAATCCCGCACGAAACGATATCAAAATTAGTGTCCTTAGGTAATTTCGATGTTCCAGACGCAACGACGCAGTCTGTTTCGTCATCCGGAACCGTTTGGACAACCTCGTTATCAAAACGAGTCGAAAAAGGTCGAATTTGGGGATTTCGCGATTAAATCAGATTTGGTTGAAATTCGAGGTTGAGCTGGTAGCGATCGAATGTTGCATTCAATTTAGGGGAGTGTGTCGAAGCATTTAAAATTTAAATTGAGAAGAAAATGGGCTGGCGTCGGGTCAATTTGGGTCGAATCGGAGCTGGAGGTCGGGCTTAGGTCAAAATTGGGGTTTTTGATGAAATCGGCTTAAATTGACAAAATTGGAGCTATGGTGTAGTTGAACAAAATGAAATTGGGAATATTTGGGATTTTACGGGAATTTTTGGAATTTTTGGAGTTTTGGGTTAAAAAGGGTATTTTGGGTATTTGGAGGTTATTTGGAGGGTGTTGGGGTATTTTGGTGGGTTTAGGGTTTAGAATGTGTGTGAGAGTGTGGTGTGTACAAGCTAGGCCTCACCAGACCATACCATCCAGGGTACTCCTAAGGCCAAAGAGTCCTATAGGAAACTCATCCTTTAAACCTCCACATATTGGTCTTAACCCTCCAAGTGGCACAGGGGTTTACAATCAAACATGTGGGGTTTGAAGGGAATCAAGAAGTGTTTGGAATTTCTAACTGGTGGGTCCCATTTCTAGTCCTCTAGGATTAGTCAAAGGAAAAGCCTAAGGCTAGATCCTAGGGACTAAGAAGAGAGAAAAGACAATACCTCATTAAAAATGAGGTCAACACCTGGTTGGAAGAATCATCCAAATTTTAACTGGAATACCAATAATCAGGGTGGTGTTAATGAACAATGGGGGAATCACCAAGTAAACCCATTGAGATTGGAACAACCAAGGGAATAATAATAATAATAGATTAAATTATTCTTCAAGTTATTACAATGCTTTACAATTAAAGGAGAAGAAGTTGTCTTTTGAAGAAGTGGTGTCACATATGGGAAATCAATTACAAATTGAAGGAGTACCCATAAAAAATATTGACAATCAATTGGGACAAATTGGAAATGCCTTAAGGTTTAATTAGGTTTAGTTAGGTTTAATTGGTGATTTAGACCTAATTAGGGTTTATTAGGTTAAACCTATGTAATTAAGGTCTAACTTGGTTTAATTATTTCTAATTGATGATTTAGAACTAATTAGGGTTTATTAACTTAAACCTTATGTTATTAAGGTCTAACTTGTTTTAATTAGATCTGATTGATGCTTTAAACCTAATTATGGTTTATTAAGTTAAACCAAACGTGATTAATGTATAACATGGTTTAATTAGGTATAGTTGGTGATTTAGACCTAATTAAGGTTTATTAATCCTAATTTAATTAAGGTTTAATTTTAATTAGGATTTTTAAAGGTTTAAAGTTATTTTTAAACTTAACCAAATTAAGTGTTACAGATTTATCTAAAGTTTAAAATTATTTAAACTTATGTATTAAGACTTAATTAATCCTAATTATTTCTTTTATGAGATATATATTTTAGGGTTCAATTATAATTTTTCAATTTTACAAATTTTACCCTAAAAGTTTAAAATATCATTTTAAACTTTCAGAGTTAGGAGATGTCATTTTTAAATTTTAAATTCATCACCCTAAAATTACAAACCATCTTCAAATTTTATTTTTCAACTTACTGATTATTATAGTTATTTTAGAAAATAATCATAAAGTAAGGTGAAAATTAGATATATCCCATTAAAGACTTCCCCGAACTTATAAAAATTAAAGAATGTTTTTAACGATGAGAAGAATGATTCCTGGAAATTTCATTATTTTTGGGGTTATAATTAATTTTTAATATTTAAATACTCCAGAGAGTATTAAATTAAAATTTAATTATAATTTATTAATTTAAAATTTTCTTTCCACATTACTCTCTTTATTTTTTTTAGATCGAGGATATTTTTATTGTATATTGTGATTTTTCTATGCAAAGATATGGTTTTTTGATTAGTTTAAGGTTAATATGGATTTACATAAATCATAATTAACTATAAATTATCACACGGCTGATGACCTCACTTTTAGTTGAGGTCTAGTCACTCTTTAGAATAGCCTAGGGTCTACCCATGGGACTCTCCTTGTGACTTTCTTAGAATACTAGCCTTGGAACCCTCCGCCTTAGAAATTCAAAATTTTCTCATTTCATAAGGAGTTTTCATATGCTTAAGACTTAACCTCCACCTTTTGGGAGGAACAGACCAAGAATAAGGAAGCCTGGGGGAAATCTCTTATAGGTGGTTTGACCTTACGATTTTCCCTGCGAGGTCTGGAGCTTGCACAATACACACACTCACAAAACCTAAACGAAGCACACCCCACTTTGATCTAGTAACTCTTTGGAAAGTCATATGTGTGGTTTTCCAAAGCTCTGTCGGCATATTTTTTAGGTTTGTGTTTTAAAAAGGGGTCGCCTACAGAAATTGTCGGCGAGTTTTAGATTTTAAATTTAATTTAAATAAATAAATAAATATATATATATATATATATATATATAATTTGGAAAGTAATATTTGATTTTAAAAATAATTTTTAAGTTTGAAAGATTTTTAAGATATGAAATCAAACCGATCTCACATCCCAAATAGTTTTTATAAACGAGTGCCGCATCACAAACTGTGTATCTTTCCCGAAGAATAGACACACTACTTGATGATGGGGCTCTATTAAATAAACTAGAAGATTTGTGACATCTGTTTGGTATGCGAACCGATTTTATAAGCTGACAAGTTCCCCTGCTTAATATAAATGAATTAAGCAGGGTTTTTATTACCTGGGTTTTTAAAGTTCCCTATAAGGGTAAGCCCCTATAGTTAATTACATCTTAAATGACGGGAATCATTTAAGAAAACTCTCGGTGGTTTTGCTCTCAAGAATTTTAAAGTTTATGGTTTTCAAACAATTGGACTTTAGAAGTTTCAATAGGGAATGGATCAAATTTGGAACAGTTTATTTTAGGAATCCAATGGAGGAGAAGTAGGGGATGTCACGGACCCAAAGTGAACTTCGGTTACTTCCCAACTATCCTATTGTTTGGCTTCAAATTGAGAATTTATTTAATGTTGTAATCCTTCCAATTTTAGTTAATTAGGACTTATGCTTGTATGATATAATCACACAAATAACCTCAAAGATGTGAGGGTTTATGTCGTACCAAACGACTACCTCGGAGTTCTAAGACCGGTTAGGACTTAATTTGCATAACATGATTATACAAAAACCCAAAAAAAAGTTGTGGATTTATGTTGCACTAAGCAAACTACCTCGAAATCCTATGGCTTGATTATTTAAACTAGGAAAGGTTTTGCTGGAGTAGACTCAAGTTTTGCTGACGACGATGGCCGTGCTGCCCACTATGCTCCAAGCTCCTTGTCGTTGCAGTGGGTTAGTTTTAGAAAGTGAAAATAAGGAAATGAGAAAAGTGTGTTGGTTTAGAGAAATCTTAAAGTCTAAATAATTTTAATGTTTTAATTAAAACAAATCTTAAAGTTGATTAAACAGAACCGGTTAAGAACCCACGGTTCCGTCATCCCGGCACCGTTATTTTCATCGTATTCACTTAGTCCAAATGAATTTGTTAAACTCAACTAAATGAGTTCCACACTTTCATTTAGATAATGGGAAATCCCGTTAGCAACATGTAGGTTACATCATTCGAGGTATTCCCGATCATCCAACGAGACGTTTTAATTTAGTTGTACTTGTAGTTTTGTGTTATGTTTGTGATTAAATTTTGAGTTGTTTTATCTTTTGAAATATTGTGGCGGTAAATTTTATCTTGCTGTGACTTTTAATTTAGTTTTGGGTTTCAGTTTTGTGGCTGTCCTAAAAGTTTTAGTTTTCATACAGGGAGACATTCTTGTTTAACATGCAAGAAAAATAAAGTACAGTGCAGGTAAATGAATTGCAATAAAATAAAAGCATACCTGGAGGGTCTTCTCGTCATTCCAAGCTGCACTTGAACATATGTTAGGGCATTTAAATATTTGCAACAAGTACCTAGGTAAAGCTAAGGGAAGGTTCTGGTTATCTACCAAAATCTTAATCATATTGCTAGTCAATCCTTATGACGTCTAGGTTCTTGTGTTTTGTTTACGGATGATTTTCTTCACCAAAGAACAACTAAATTCAACTGTTCTTCTAAAACATCTCATCATATTGAGAAAGTGCTTAGGACGAATCCTGAACATCTTTTCAATATTTCTGAGATTATTTCGAGTCCAAATGAATTTCATTGCACATGTGAATTAATTATCCAAGAATTTAGTTAAGTTTTCTTTCTTGCTCAGTGAACTAGGATGTTTGATTATCCTATGAGTAACGTAACTTGTCACTTGATGATTCATTTAAGAGTTATGATGATGAAAACCTTTAGGGGCAAATTAGCTTGTTGAAGAAATTAACCGTTCTTAATTTAAAATTGGAATTAATGATTTAAAGTGATTTGGTTTAGTTATAAAATTTCAATTAATGATTTTAAGTTTGGAATAGTGTTCAAGTTATTTTAATTCAATTAAATCTTTATGTTTAAATTATTTTAATATTTCAAATTAGCTTTAATGTTTCAAATCTGCTTAGGTTGAAAAAGGTGTTTAAATTATTTATTTCATTAAATTTTGATGACTTGATTTGGATTAATTATAATACTTTAAGTTGATTTTAATTAGTTTGATTTTAATATTTTATTTATTATGAATTTTTTTGAAATTACTTAAGGTTTCAAATTTTTTTTTTAAGTTTGTTCTTCAGTGTTTTCAAATTAATTTTAAATGTTTAAAATTTAATTTAATTTGATTATCAAATCACCTAATGTTTTATGCTTTAATTTAATTAAGGGTTATTTTCATTTTAATTGTTTAATTATCATCTTAAGTTTAATTAAGGTTAAATATTATTAAAGTGATTCATTTAGGGATTTTAAATTAAAGAATTGGTATCTTCTTAAGTCACATCCCTAATAATCCAAAATTTTAATTATTCTTCCAAAATTTAAATGATTTAATTAATTAAAGTTCCATTTTTGATATTTTTCAAGTGATCAATGGGTTTCTACCCCTTTATTACTTAAGTTTCAATCACCCAAGGGAAAATTAAGATCAGATATTTTACCCTAATTAGACATAAATATTAATTAGGGTTAAAATCCTTTAATTACCTTTATGCCCCTTTTGGCATATTTAATTCATAACTCATCAAATTAAGCTCAAATGAACTTAAAATTTTTATGTCACTTCACTCATATGTCAATTAAGACACTAGAGGAGAAAATGTGATTTTTCTAAATTTAATTTAATTTATATATTTATTTTTGTGAGAAAATGAAGGTTTTCAATGAAAATTCAACAACATGACCAAGGTGAGGTTTCTGTCCTTAAGAAAATTATGGGATGTCTCTTCTGACTAGAGGACCACTTGGACTAGTTTTGGTGATTTTTTGAATTATATTTTATTTATTATAATTATTTTGAGTTTTGGGGTATTAATTAATTATAAAATAAAATTAAAATTGGAAAATGAATTTTATATTTTTCATAAATCTCTCTAACCCCAAGGAACTCAGAGAAGTAAATTTTTAAATTTTCTGATTTTTCATTTATTTATTAGAATTAATTTAGTGAAAATGTTGGGAAATTCATTTTTTAATATTTAAAAATTGTCTTAAGCCTTTAAAATTCAATTTCTTAACCTAGAGAGTTGGGAAAAATATTTGGTTTATTCCTAAGTGATTAGGAAGCAAAATATGACATTTTTATGATTCTTAATAATTTTGTGATTTTTATTATTATTTTAATTATTAAAATATTAAAATATATGATTAAAAATAAAAATTTTTAAAAAATTCCAATTTTAATTTTCTTAGACTCCTCTGATATCAGAGAGCCCACAAAACTATTTTGGTGAATTTTTGAAGTGTATTTTGGGTTTTATGAATTTTTTAATTTTAAAAATAGTCATACAACTTAAATAATTCATTTAATGGGTTAAATTATTTCCAATTGACTTGAAATTTTTATATGAGGTTCTCTACATCCTATGTGACAGCGGGGAGTTTATTTCATGTGATTTTGATGTGTGGTTAATCTAAATTAATTAAAACTCAGTTTTGGGTGTTTAGGCCAATTAGGATTATTCTTAACGAATTAAATCAAACCATAATTTTCCTAGGGTCCTCTGGTCATAAGCTACCTCCCCTAATTTTCCTAGAATTTTCTAAGCAACATGCTAATTAATGGAATTAAAACATCAAAACAAACACATAAACATGGAAAATCAGTAACTTGCCATAGAGATGGCCACTTGCCTTGGAAAATTCAGGGAATGTTCCCAAGAACAGAGGGTACAAAAGCCCTATAGTCTCATGCCATGGTAAATTATATGCATGCATGGAGAATTAAAACACTGAAACCAGTAAATAATTAATTAAAAATAAAATATTCATCAAAATAACTTAATTCTTTTTCCACATTGTTCTCCTCTGTTCACTGAGCAAGAGGTTATTTTTATTTTATTTTTGTGATTTTTCTACACAAAGATATGAATTTTCTAAGTTATGGGTATTTAAATAAATCAAAATACCCCTAATTTCCTACTTATCCAACGCGGCGCCATGTCAACCTAGGCAGATCCGAAGCCCCACGCGGCGCGCTCTCATTCGACGTCGCCTTCCACCTCAGCGCCACCCGGCCCGCAGTTCATGTCTCGTTCCCTGGTCCGACGCAATCTGGATCATTCATTCGATGCACGCGCGAATGGACGACATCCGTTCATCGTCCCCGAGAGCCCTAACCCGAGAGCCGTCCACACTAAAACCTTAAGATCTCCCTCATTTCTCCACCAAATTTCATGTTCTTATGGTCTATGGATTCATCTCAACAAGACGCACACATCTATACGGTTAACATGCTATGAAATTGAGCCAAAAAAAATGGAGAATTCACAGAAGCTCGAGAGGAAGAAGAGATCCATACCTTTGCTCTGAGAAGTGAAGCTTCAATCAGAGAGTCGTGGCACCTTCGATTGAACCCAAGGAAGCTCCAGATTAAGTCTCTGGCTCTAGTTAATTGCCTAGACCCAATTTCCACCAAGCCCGATTTCAAAGCTTGGCCGATAGAGAGAATGGCTGGCCTGGAGAGGGGGCTTTACTGGGGAACTTCTTATCTTGGTCTGGCGAAGGTGTAGAGTCAATCAATTTGGGGATTGGCTCACTGTGGTGAAGTGTCCTGGTTTTAGGCTTGAAATTGAACTCAGAAATTGAGCTCACAGAGGGGAAATTAAGGCTGGATTTCAGTGGGGATCAATTGCTCTATACTAGGAGAAGGGTCTGGAATGATTTTGGCAGAGCTTTGGTATGGTTTGGTTTAGCACCTTCCTTGGCCGAGGGGTGGTGGCGTTTAAATAGGCATGGCTGGAGGGCCTCCCAGGGGGGTTTGAAGACTAGGATTTGCTGCCTAGGTCAAGGGAAGAACAGCTGTATTGGCCATTGGGCATGGGATAGCTCAGCAAGTGTGTTTGAAATTTTTGAAGCCAAGTAAGGTGCTTGACCATGGTGTTTTCCAGCGGCAAGGGTGGCTGGCTGGCCAGGCATGGGTCACCATATTGACCAGTGAGGTCAGGGCTGGGATTTGGTGAGCTTAATTGGCTTTGGCCATGTGAAAAGGAGTTGATTTAAGTGGAAAGGGGAGGATGGCTCTTTTGGGCTCAAATGGGTTAAGCCATGGTTTTGGGCTTGGTGCACCACCCAAGGTTTGACTTTGGGCTGAAAGGAATCATTTGGGTCAGCTGAATTGGAGTGGTGAAGTCTCCGTCCATGGTGAGGTGGCTAAGCTTGGTCTAGAGTGTAACATAAATAAGGTTAAAAAGGTTTAGTGAAAGCTTAAGAAAGAGCCCCCTCTTCTTGCCATAAATGGATGATGACAAGTCAGAGCTCTCATGGCTTCATATGGCTTGTGAATGGCATCATTTAGCTTGCTCATGGCTTGGGAAAAGGTTGGCTTATTTTCATAGAAATGGGTTTTGGTATTTTTGATGAATTTAGGAGAAATTGTGATGTGGTTTGATTTAGAATATTTTGATGATGGAATTGGAACTTAGGGAATGGTTTTATCAAATGGATGATTATGGGAAAATTGTCATGTGGGCTTTAGGGTGGATTTTGGGCTTTTGAAATTTGGTGAAGATGGGCTTTTAAAATGCTTTAGGAAAGTGGGCTTTTGGGTTTTTAAAACAAATTGATGGATGAAAATTTGGTGAAGGGTTGTGTCAAATAAATGTTGCAATTGGTTTAGGAATGTGTCATGGGTGATTTGGAACAAGCTTGGGGTGATTTTGAGTTGAATTAGATTTAATTTGGGTCTTTTTGGTAATGGGGCCAAAGTAGGTCAAATTGGGCTAACTTGGCTTAAGGTTGGGCTAATGTTGGTTTTGATGTAAAATAAATATTGAGAAAGGTTTATGGGAGTATAACAAAGAGTTTTTAATTTTGGTTATGCTTTGATTTTAGGATTTGGACTTGTTTGGGTTTATGATTGGTTTAGTCCAAATTGGGGATTTTTTATTTGGGTTAAGTTTGGGTGGAATTTCAGTCTAAATTTGGGGCAAATTAAGTTAGTGTTTTGGTTGTGGAGATGTTAGGAAAGTTTTAGAAAAGATTTAGGGCTATTTGGAGTTGAGTTGGATTGGTTTGGGCTAAGTTTAAATCATGGGCCAAAATTAGGCTTTAAGCTTCAAATTGAAATTGAATCCACATATTGGTCAAATTGGGTTTGGATCTGGTTTAAATTGATATTGGAGATATTTAATTGAATTTTAGAATTGAATTGGATTAAAATTGAGATCAATTGGGTTGATTTGGTTTGACATTGGGTCCATTTAAGTTAAAAAGGATCAAATTGGGGGTTTTGGTAAAAGTGGGCTAAATTGACAAAATTGGCCTATGGTGTAGTTGAACAAAATGAAATTATGAATATTTGGGATTTTTTGGAATTTTCTGGGAATTTTTGGAATTTTTGGATTTTTGGGCTAAAGAGGGCATTTTGGGTGCTTGGAGGGTATTTTTGGAAATTTTTTGGAAATTTTGGTGTCTTTGGCTATGGATGATCAATTTGAGTAGTGGGAAATGTTTAGGATTGATTTTGAGGAATTTTGGGTAATTTAGGAAATTTTGCAAATTTTGGGCAATTTCAAGGGCATTTGGTAGGTTTGGTGGGTTTAGGGCCCCGGAGGTCAAAAATTGAAATTTGGGAAAAATGAAGATTAATTAGGTGTGTATGAAATGAAACCATTTTTGTTGAGCCATGAAGCCATATTAAGCTCACAAGAGCCATGAGAGGACTCATCTTAGACATTCACTATGTTATTCCTAACCCTCATAGCCAGGGGCTTAGGGGTTAAGGTCCATCCATATGAATTACCTATATGAGTCAGGAAGCCAAACTGGGTATAGTTGTGGTTTTTAGGGTTTTAGGATTTGTGTGAGAGTGTGGTGTGTGCAAGCTTACCCTCACCAGGACCAGACCATTCAGGGTAATCCTAAGGCCAAAGAGTCCTATAGGAAACTCATCTTTTAAACCTCCACCTTTGATTTTAACCCTCCAAGTGGCTTAGGGGTTTACAATCAAACTTATGGGGTTTGAAGGGAGCCAAGAAGTGTTTGAAATTCTAAGTGATGGGTCCCATTTCTAGTCCTCTTTAACAACGGAAACCTAAATGAAATCATTAAAGTTAAATGTCAAAACATATCGATAATTTGACGCACTCTTTTTATCTTAAGTAGAATTTTAAAAACATAAACATCGATTTGAAATACGAGATAATTGAAAATATAAAGATTTAAATCTAAAATAATTTGAACAACATTACGAACTTAAAATTATTAATTAAAACATCATAATTAAATTAAAACACATTAAGTGCTTTCAGGCTTTAAATTAAGAATGATTAAAATTCTCGATAAACCAACTTGCCCTTAAAGGTTTTATTTATTATAACTCTTAAATATAGAGTATTAAGTGAAAAGGATATGCCTCATTCATCGAGGTAATCGAATACCTAAGTTCAACCGAGCGAAACAAAGTTTAACTAAACTCTTGGATGACTAATTCACACAATGCAACTAAAATTACTTGGACTAAAACAATCCCGAAATATAGAAAAGATGTTTAAGACTCGTCTGGCACTTCCTCGATACGACGGGATGTTTTAGAAGAACAAGCTTGAATTTAATTGTTCTTTGATGAAGAGAATGCATCCTTAAATCGAACAAAGAACCTAGACGTCGTAGGAAATAAAGCTAGTTATAGGATTAGAAATTTGGTAGACAACCAAAACCCTTCCCTTAGCTTTAACTAGGTATGCATTTGATGTCTAAATGTTAATATGCATTTCGAGTACGGCTTGGGATGACGGGAAAGATGTACGG
This sequence comes from Papilionanthe hookeriana x Papilionanthe teres, assembly GCA_022702705.1. Lineage (NCBI taxonomy): Eukaryota > Viridiplantae > Streptophyta > Magnoliopsida > Asparagales > Orchidaceae > Papilionanthe > Papilionanthe hookeriana x Papilionanthe teres. The sequence continues at coordinate 10,715,723 of CM040425.1, read as the reverse complement.
GTACGCTTTTATTTTATTGCAATTACTTAGATGCAACATGCTTTACTTCTCTTGCATGATAAATAAAGAAATACATTTGCGGGAAAAAACAAAAACCTTTAGGATAGTCAATGACTGAAACCAATACTAAATTAAAAGTCGTGCAAGATAAAATTCACGCCACGATATTACAAAATAAAAAACAACTCAAAAATTTAATCATAAACGGAACAACAAAATTACAATCACAACTAAATTAAAACTTCTCATTTAATGATCGAGAATACCTCGGATGATGTACCCATGTGTTGCTAATGGGATTTCCCGATGTGCAAATGAAAGTGTGGAACTCATTCGGTCGAGTTTAGCAAATTCATACGGGACTAAGTGAATTCGATGAAAATAACGGTGCGGGATGACGAAAGCCGTGGGATCTTAATCGGTTACATTTAAATAACTTTAAGATTTGTTTAATTAAAATATTAAAAATACTTGGATTTTAAGATTTTGTTTTAGGCAGAAACACTTCCCTCGTCTCTTGATTTATGGCTTCAAACAAAACCTCTTATGACAACAAGGAGCTTGGAGCATGGTGGGCGGCTCGGCCATCGTCATCGGCAAAACTCGGATGCTGTGACAAAACTTTCTTAGAATTAAATAACCGAAACGGGACTTCGAGGTAGTTTGCCCAGTGCGGCATAAATCCTCGGCTCTTCGTTAGGCATTTGCATAATCATCGTATACAAATTAAGCCCTAATCGGTCTTAGGATTTCGAGGTAGTTGTTTGGTACGACATAAACCTACGCTATCTTCGGGGATATTTGTATGAAAATGTCATACGAATATAAGTTATAATTCATTAAAATTGGTAGGATTGCAATATTAAATAAACTCCCAATTGAAACGAAACGGTAGGATAGTTTGAGAAGTTGCCAAGATTCTTCTTGTATCTCGGCTTCTCTGCTTCTCTTCCTTTGGATTCTTAAAATAAACTTGTTCAATTTGAGTTGATCCCTATTAAAATTCGAATTGATCCTTTGAAAACCTTAAACTTTGAAATTCTTGAGAGCAAAACCAGCGATCATTATCGAGTTTTCTTAAGTGATTCTTTGTCACTTGGGATGTAATTAAGCATAAGGGCTTGCCCTTATAGGGAACTTTAAGAACCAATTAATATAAACCATTTGTGTAATTCTTTTATATTAAGAACGGGAACATGCGGCTTATAAAATTGGTTCGCGGACGAAAACGAATGTCACAAATCTTTTAGTTTATTTAATCGAGCCCCATTATCGAGCGGTGTAATACATTCCTCGGGATAAATACATGGTTTGCCGGTGTGGTGCTCGTTTATATAAACTATTCGGGATGTGAGATCGGTTTGATTTCATATCTTAAAATTTTCGAATTTAAAAAATTATTTTCAAAATTAAATACTACTTTCGAAATTATATATATATTTAAATTAAATTTAAATTTTCGGACAATTCTGTAAGCGACCCCTTTTAAAATACAACACTCGACCTAAATATCTTGAAAATGATCGAACACATTTTTGTTTATCTTAATGTATTTATGATTTAAAAGAGTTTGTTTATTAAAGGGTTGTTTATTAGAAGATTTTTGTTAGGAACGAAATGTTTAAAGAACGGAGGTTTATAAAAAAAGGAAGGGACACGATTCGGGAGTGGAAAGGAAGAAAGTCTCATAAAACACCGACTCGAGAGACCACTCCCAAAAAAAACCTTTATTGGGAGTCCACCACATCTTAAAAAAGAGGAAAAGGATTTTGGAACCTCTACGTTTAGGGGTGTCTAAATAGTGGCTCTAATCCAATAAGGAGTCGAAGTAATACTTACTCGAGACGGAAAGAGCGAGGTATGTCAACGAAAGAATGATAGTTTGGTCGTTAGGAATATGGAGCTCACTATCTGGGTTATGAAAGTAAAAATATCGATCAAAATGGAGAGAGGAACTATTCCACTAGTGGGTCGCCATAAATTGTACGGCTTATTTTAGGTTGTATGGTATATTTAAAGAAGTCTCCTATTGAAGTGTTTGTGAGTTTTAGATTTTAAATTTAATTTAAATATATATATATATATCTTGTCCATGGCAAACCACATGGATTAGGTTGCTACCGGGAGTGGCTTGGATTAAGGCATCTTATGCGAGTGTCTTTGACGAGCCCTAATGCGAACAGCCTTCAATCTGTTCTTCTAGGATTTTCTGTGATCTTCTTTGCTGAGAAGAAGTATCTGCCCTTTCATTCATCCCATTGATGTCGGGGATGAGTTTTGCCAATTTTGTCTACTTTTACGATGAGGAAATTAACACTGCGAATGAAGATGTCCAGTTAACACTTATAGGGAAATTCACCACAGGACATCCGAAGATGGAGCTTGTCGGGGCTTTTTTTGAGTCAACGGCATTTCTTAGTAATTGGAGAATGGGGCTTCTTGATGGAAGGCACCTCCACCATCACTTCTTTCACGATGAGGAAGATTATGTAGCTATTTGCAAAACAAAATGTAACTATTCTTTGAGTATGGATATGAAACTTCTAAAATGGACACCGAGTTTGATCTGGCAAGGAACCACCCATCATTCCAATTTGGTTTAAATTCCACAATCTCATGGATATTCAAACCATAATGCCTTATTCAGTTGCCGGAAGCTATTGGAACCCCCTCGAGAATGGATGTAGCCACTTGTAATAGAGAGCTGCAGACGACTAGGATCCAAATTGAAAGAGACATCTCTCCTTACACCGAAGTCGATAGAATGCGGGTAGATGCTAATGGCGAGGTTTTTGGCGAGGAAGTTATCATGCGGCGAGCACCATTATTACCTTGGTGCAGATGTTTGGGCATCTTATAGAGGAGAAGTGTTATAGACTACACCCACCTCCCGAGAAAGGCTCCTAGGGGTGAACCTTTGGTTAGCGACCCCTGCCACCACCCCGATTCGATCTCTGTCAACTGTTTGTTTTGCCTCGACCTTTGACGGTCCCTCCATCCTTCCCACAGAGTAAATCGTTACGGCTGACCTAGCGATTGATCTTCTATCACTGTTTGTTTTGCCTCGGCCTTGTGGGTCCCTCCATCCCCACCCCCCGATGAAAGCCATTCGGCTGACCCTCCCTCCTCTCCTTTTCTGGTCTACCCCCCCCAGACATTGGTTCCCACGATTTAGCCCGCCTACTTGTTATTCCCCGACCTCCCCCGCTGACTCATTGCGAGAATATTTTGGAAAATAATTGGGAAGTGCGAATGCTAAAGAGAAAAAAAGAAATAAATTAGACATCAACTCCGGTTCCACTACCTCTCATTCCTTACTAGTGAACCCTCTTCCTCACTCCCTTTAAGGGGAGAAACAGAATCAATCCACCCACCTTCCCCAGCCCCTCATACTGCTTTATTGCATGATAAACTTTCTATCTTGGAACATTAGAGGTGTGGCCCACCACTTCCCCTCACTTAAAAGGATTCACTATCTTACCAAAAAACACTCCCTTTGGTGCTTTGCCTTACTTGAGCCTCGGGTGCAATGTTCAATAAAATTATCGATTCTTTTCATGGTTTCACTCATTTTGCTAATTCGAACAATAAGATATGGGTCTTTTGCGGAAAGAACTTAATTGAACATCTTCTTGGATCTTGACGGATGGTTCGTATCTCATCTCCTTTCATGGACATTTCCTTTAATGCCGCCTTTGTGTATCTTCCAGGTGCGAAAAATCAGCGGGGAACTACGCTGCGGGATCATATCCATGTCCCCAGCATTGTCATTAATTGCCCCTGGATCATTGGGGGTGATTTCAATTGTATTACTATACTCCTGGCTGGCCCAGGTGGCCACGGACCTAATGTAACTATAATGAACACCTTGATTGATAATATTGATGCGGTAGGCTTTATGATACGGGATTTAGGGGTCTTTAGTTTCACTTGGAAAAGGAATTCTCTTAAAGAAAGGTGGATAGATTTGTGATGAGCTACGGCACGGTCATTTCCTGCATACCCGGATCACTCATCTTGCTCTTATTTGCTCGGCCATAGGCCTGCACTCGTATGCAATACTTGCTCCCCCCGGTACCCCCTCCTTTAAACCTTTCGGATATCGAGAATATACGTGCAGCGTCACTCCTTCCTGCGGTGGTGAAGATAACGGCAAGATTCTACACGAGATGGACCCATGGCACAAGCGTGCCTCCTTCATCACGAGCTAAGTAGGAAATTATCTAGCGGGGCGGAATCAATTTGGCAATGTATTTAAAGTGGTGGAGCGGGCGGAAAGGGATGTCTTAGAATTGGAAGAGCAAAGCCTTAATAACGAGTGCCCTCCGGTCCCACATCTCTACGCTAGCTGTGAAGCCAAGGCGATGCACTCATTGATGTCGGGATAAATTTCTTCAACGGAAGGCCTCAATTAATCATTTCATAGAGGGAGATCGGAACACTTTTCTTATCATGCTACCTCGAAATATAAGAGGAAATGTAATTTCATACATGGCATCGAAAAGGAGAATGGGGATTGGATCTCCAACCACTTGGGGTGGTAGGGATGCTACCCGATACTTTCATTCCCTACTTGGCTGATACCCATTTCAAAGAGCCGACATAAATCTTGCCCTTTCACTTGATCATTATGATTACATTAGTCGGCTCAATCTCACTAACACCCCATGCGAAGAGGAGATGCGGAAGGCCATTAATTCTATTGACGGCTACGGAAGTAGGCCACGATGGGTGCCACGATTTTTACATCAAGGCTTGGGTGATCATTAAGGCCAGGGTATTCACTGTATCACTAGCTTCTTTCGGGAGAAGACATTCCTCGATACTTCCATGCTTCCGAAACTTTGTTTTAATCCACGAAGACAACGCACAGACTAGTTGGGATCACTTGAGACCTATTAGTCTCACATGCGCGTGATCGACGAAACTATAAGCGGGTTTTGGTACGACGGACTACGACCCATTTTGGAGAAAGTTATCGGCCCTAATCGAGCGACTTTTGTTAAAGGTAGGTCCATTGCGGTAATATCTTGTTAGCACGAGCTTATTGAATTTGAATGCAAGTGCGAAGTGGCAATTTAATTTACAAGCTTGATATTAAGAAGGCATATGATACCATCCAACGGGACTTTCTTATAGACACTCTTACGACGGGGTTTCGAATTCTTTACGCGATCTTATCGAGAAGATGTTTGGGGGCTAATGCCTGCTCATTCTTAACTCGATAGATTACACTTGGGGCTACTTCTACGCTTCTAGGGGTCTCGAGCGAGGAGACCTCTCTCCCACCACTTTTCATCTTATTTATGGATTATTTCTCCAAATTATTGAACGAACTAGCATAACACACCCCCTCGTAGTGCTCACCACGAGTCTAATGTAGTATCTCACTTAGTGTATGCGAGATGATGTTATGGTATTCTCGTGCTTCCCGAGAATCTTTGTCGAAACGATTGTCGAATGCTGAACTCCTTCCCGTGATCTTCGGTATGGTGTTCGATAAGTCTAGCCATCTCTGTTTCTTGAATACTTCTGTGGAGGTCGAAGCTGGGTTAGTAATTTCTTGGCTTTCTTAGCACTCACACATACCTCGAGTACTTAGGGGTACAACTTGATATGGGCGGAAACCAGCAGGCACTTTGAAGGCATCCTGCGGAAAATCGACTCTTATTTGGCCAAATTGGACTCACAAGTACCTTTCCGGTGGAGGTAGGATGCTATCCGAAGTATTCTCACCACTTTGCCTGCTTATGTTCTCCAGAGATGACCACCCCCTTAGACAAAGGAATCCAAACTCTCTTTGAAAAGGCTTTTAGCAAAGTTTCTTTGGTGGCAGCCGGTGTCAGTGGACCTCTGGACCAAAGTGGCTAAGCTACTTAAATTTTAGTGAATGGGGTTTAAAACTATAAAACGAGATAATTGATGAATGCATGTAAGTTGTGGATCAAATTTAGATCCAGAACTCCTATGCGTGCAGAATTTCGATGGGCGAATGTTACTTAGTAGTCTGAATACTGGTTCGCCGATAAAGTGGGTGACTACAAGCTATGGAAAGCTATGCTCGGGGTCGTGCAAAATTTGAAAGTCATTTAGTGGCGGTTGGGTAAAGGGGATCTCACCTTCGGATTTGGATAGCGGTACTTGTTGAATGGCCTCGGCTCAGGGCCCAATATTCCCGACCTTAAGCCAAAGTATACGAGTGTTGAAGTGTTTGGGGCCTGGTGGTCTTTGGAGGATCTTGGTAATGCTTACTCCGGGCTCTGCTTGGGCGGTGGCCATACTAGTTTGACGAGGCGAGAAGCGGGACTCTATCATCGGCATTCTGTGCCCGGCCGCTTGTCTAAAGCCATCTACTCAGGCTCTACGAGTGGGAGCTGGAAGTCACTTGGAGTGAATGTCCCTGGAACAAATATTTATCACCATACATGACTTTCTTTACTTGGAGAACTTTCACCGAAGATCCTTCCTACGATGACATCCTCGAATTAAAAGGTCGAGAGTTCCTTCTTGTTGTAGACTTTGCATGAGGGAGGAAGAATCACATCGAATTTTTGTTTTTTAAATGCGGGTTTCTCGGCTTGTTTGGAGGTTAATCTTTCGGCCAACGTCGAATCGACACACAAGTCTTTCTTGGAGTGCTGCCTTCCTCTTGTTGGGCGGCTTGGAACAAGCAAGGGATTGATGAGTCCTTTTATTTGTGCACGGTTCCTTTGGATGGCAAGAGGTAAGCCACCTTTGATGACATTCTACCCGGTGAACAAAAAGTTGCACACGATTGTCTCTCACATCCGAAAACTCATCGGATATAATAATTTCTCTAATATTTGTGGGCTAGAGACCACTCATGAGGCACCTTCCCATAGAATCCCACCTTTGGTCGAATGGCGACCCCTATTCCCCTTCCTCGAAACTAAATTATAATGAGTGCTGATGAGGAAGGTGGTGGATTTGGTGGAATCTTCGGGAACCACGGGGGTGATTGCATGCTCTTCTTCCATGCACTGATCTTTGCGATACTTTGGAAAGTGATCTCATTTCCATCTTTTGGGGGCTTTCCATGGCCATTAAATTTCTTGGTATAATATTATTGTGGAAGATGATAGCCATTAGGGAAATTGACCCATTCTTGAACCCTGTATCAGCCCTTCACGGCACCATGGTCAACGCTGGAGGGTAAGTCCTTGCCGGTGTCTCCAAACTCGATGTTCAATTCACCTTCATTCACAAGGAAGGTAATCAACTCAGCCCAGTTGGCTAGCGAAAGTTGGGCTTCTTCCCAATGTGAGGGCCTCGACCATCATTCCTACACGGTAAAGACCACTTGCTCCAGCCGGTGATAATCTTTACGCACATACATCGAAGACTACTGCACGACTCCCCCAATTTGGTCTTTGCGGGATTATTTGAGGTCCCCACTTGGCCCCATAAAGTTGTTGGTCTCGTATCGACCTGCGGACTTATGCATGGATCTTTATCTCATCCGCAAGGCATTTTGGACTTGCGAGTTACGCCGGTTTCTCTGCGCACTGTGTCTTTGCCCTAGGGATGAGTGGGCTTTATTATGTTTCTCTGATTTTACAATTTAGTTAGGCACATTCTGTTGTTTATGTCTAGTTTTAGTTTGGGTGGAGTATGTTTATGAGGAAGTCTTACCAGCTGTTGGTAAGGATTTTTGTAATTTTTAGTTTGTAGTAACATGTAGGGAGCCTTTGTGGCTTCTTTCCACGAAAAAAAAAAATAAAAAATAAAAAAATAAAAAATAAAAAATAATATATATATATATATATATATATATATATATATAATTTAGAAAAGTAGCGTTGATTTTGAAAGTAATTTTAAGTTTGAAAATTTTAAGATATGAAATTAAGCCGATCTCGCATCACGAAAAGTTTGTATAAACGAACATCGCACCACATATTTGTGTATCTATCCCGAAGAATAGACACAGCGATCGGAAGTGGGGCTCGATTAATTAAACAAAAGATTTGAGCATATGTTTGATGCAGACAATTTATAAAGGCGAAACCGAGTTCCTGCTTGTATGAAGAAATCGAGCGGGGTTTATGTCCCACAGGTTCTTAAAGTTCACTGAAATCGGCCTGTAGTTAATTCATCTTAAATGACGGGAATAATTTACAGAAAACTCTCGATAATGATCGAGTAGTTTGCTCTCATGAATTTCAAAGTTTAAGGTTTTCGAAAATTGAGTTTTGGAAGTTTCGATAGGGAATGGCTCAAATTCGGAACGGTTTGTTTAAGAGTCGGGAAAGTAGGAGAAGGCGAGGATCGAGGAATGCGCGACTTCCCAATATCTGACCATTTGGCTTGATTAAATTTACTTAATGTTGTAATTACGCAATTTTAGTTAATTAGGACTTATATTTGCATGATATAATAACACGGTAAACATCGAAGATGTGACGGTTATGTCGTCTTGTATTCTCAGAATTATTTAGGTTAGGACTTAATTTGTATAACATGATTATGCAGATACTGTAAAAAGTTGAGGATTTATGTTGCGGCAAGATAAGCTACTACAAAGTACTTGTCGACTTGGTTATTTAATTCTAAGGAAAGTTTTGCAAAGCGAGAGGTTTAGTTAGGCCAGTGATTTTGAAATTAATAATTTTGTTTTAATTTTATTTGATTTTAATTATCAGGTATTGATGTTTTATGTTTTAATTTAAAAGGTTCACATTCCTTTTAATCATTTAATTATAAATTTTAATTATCAATTTAAATTTAATTAAAAGTTAAATATTATTGAAGTGATTCATTTAGGGATTTTAGTTTATGTTGTTATAGTGTTTATCTAAATTATATCCACCATTTTAATAAACTAATTTTTAACTTATTCTTCAATTAATTATTTCATTAATTAGGTTTACTTTAAATATTTTCAAGAAGTTTAGTGAGTTTCTACCACTTAATTCTCTATGTTTCAATCTTATTAGAAAATTTTAAAATCGAACATTTTACCCTCCACCATTTTGATTAGACCTAAATGTTAATTAAGTTAAAATCAACTAATTACCTTTATGCCCCTTGATGCTTATTTATTTCATAACTCACTAAATTGAGCTAAAATGAACTTGAAATTTTTATGTCACTTCACTCGTATATCGATTAAGACGTTAGAGGAGAAAATGTGTTTTACGAATTTAATTTATTTTATATAATTATTTTTTTGAAAAATAAGGGTTTTTTATTGAAAATTCAACAACATGACCAAGGTAAGGTTTACTTTGTCATTAAAGAATTATGGGATGTTTTAATGACTAGGAAACACTTGGACCAATTTTAGTGATTTTTGAATTATATTTTATTTATTATAATTATTTTAAGTTTGGAGTGTTAATTGAGTATAAAATAAAATAAAGTTGAAAATTAAGTTTTATATTTTTCTTCGTCTCTTTGACCTCGAAAGGTTCGGAGATAAAGGTACATATTTTCTGATTTTTCTTTGATTTGGTGATTAAATTATTGAAATGGTTGAAAAATTCATTTTTTTAATTCGAATATTGTTTTAAGCATTTAAAATTCAATATCTTTACTTTGAGACTTGTAAAAAATTTTTGGTTTGTTCCTAAGTGATTAGAATTCGAAATATGACATTTTTAGGATTTTTATTTTTATTGTGATTTTTATTATTTTTAATTATTTAAAATATTAAAATATGGTGGAAAATGAAGATTTTTAGAAAATTTTAGTTTTAATTTTTTAAGACTCCTCTGATATTAGAGAAGCCCCAAAACCAATTTGGTGAAATTTAAAGGTATATTTTTGGAGTTATGAATTTTTTAGTTTAATTTTAGTTATGTGACTTAATTAATCCATTTAGGTAAGGTTAAACATTTCTGATTGATTCCAAATGTTTATGTGAGGTCCCTACGATCCTAAAGATTAGTAAAGAATTACTTTCAATTTCTTTTAATATGTGATTAACCTTTAATTAATTAAGTTCGAGTTTTGAGTAATTGGGGTTTTTCTTAATGAATCAACTTTCAAAAACATAATTATCTGAAATTATTATACGGTCTGAGAAACTACCCAATTTTTTCTAGTTTTCTAAACGACATGCTAATTAATGGAATTGAAATACTAAGAACGAGTGACATAAACTTTAAAAATACATAACTTTTTATAGAGATAGCCTCGGCCAGAAATTCGGGGAAATGTTCCCAGATCGGGAAGCAGGCCACTGTGGTCTCGTACCGTGGTGAAGATTATCCTCAAATGGAAGTCCAAATGCGAAATGAGAAAATAATTAATTAAAATAAAATATTCATCAAATTAACTTAATGATTTTTCACGTTATTTTCCTACGTTACATTTGACGAAAGTATTTTTGTTTTATTTTTTATTTTTCTACATCAAGACATGGATTTTAAGTTACGGGTATTTAAATAAATTCCAAAAAAAATCCATATTTTTCTACTTATCCACGCGGCCAGCAGGCTATCCCCTTCGCCCGACTCAGAAAGCCGGGGCGTCGCGCTCCCATTCGACGCGGCGCCATCGACTCGGCGCTCCGGGGGTCGTGGTCATGTGCGGATTCTGCGATGGGTCTGATGGGACGTCCACTCGATACACGCTCGATCGGACGACTCACCGAGGTCATCGTCTTCACGGCCAGTGTGCACCGTGGCCGAGTCTACCTTCCTGAAGCACAGAACTGCTCTCATTTCTCGAGAAATTTTCATGTTCTTATGCTCGTGATTCATCGAGGAGACGAACACACATACATACGGTTTACATCTTTATAAAATTAAGCCAATCAAAATGGAGAATCACGGAAACTTGGGAGAAATGAGAGGGTCACATACCTTGGCTGCGAAGTGTGGCTTGATCGGAGAGTTGTGGCACCTTCGATTGCACCCAGTGAGATGAAGTCTTGGCTCACGGGGAATTGCTGAGTACAACATCCCGCAAGCCCTTTTTCGAAAGCTTGGCGATAGAATGGATAGCTTGGTGAGGGGATTCTCTTTGGAGAACTCCTTCTCACAGTCTGTGCGAGTGTGGGTGCGTTTAATTTGATTTTGGTGGAGGTTCCGGGGATGTCTGTTACGAGTGAGAATTGAGAGCTCAAAATTGAGCTCGATCATTGGTGTTTAGGGCGGAGGAACCTTTGGGTGATCAATTTGAATGGTGGGAAATTTTTAATATTAGTTATGATAAATTTTGGGTAATTTAGGCAATTTTGCCAATTTTTGGTAGCCCCGAGGGCCTTTGGTAGGTTTAGTGGGTGTAGAGCCCGAAAGGGGTCAAAAATTGAAATTTTGAAAAAATGAAGATTGATCGAGTTTGAGTAGAATGGAATCATTTTGGTTGAGCCATGAGAGGACTCATTTGAGGAATTCTCTATGTTGTTCCTAACCCTCTTAGCGAAAGGCTTAGGGGTTAAAGGTCCATCATTTCGAATTACTATGGTGTTGAGAGTTTGGTATGAATGGTTTTAGTATTTGGAATGTGTGTGAAAGTGTAATGTGTGCGAATTGACACTCTTAGGACCGAGCATACGGGGTAGTCCTAAGACGAAGAGTCACCCCATAAGGAACTCATCCTTTAAACCTCGCGTTGATCTTAACCCTCACAGTGACTTAGGGTTTACAATCAAACTTTTGAGGTTTGCGGGGTGTTAAGAGGTGTTTAAAATTCTAAGTGATGGGTTCCATTTCTAGTCCTCTAAGATTGTCGAAGGGAAAGTGCAAGGCTAGATCCTAAGTACTAAGGAGAGAGAAGAGAAAGACCACATAAAAAATGTGGTCGACAAATGGAGACTGATAGGTGTGGTGTGCTAACCGAAGCATACGCGCGTATTGACGACGGCCACGAAGAGATCAACAAAACCAACACGAGCCTTTAAGTGACATACTTAGAACATATTAGAAAAAAATTTCCGGCGGGGAGTATCGAGTGTATCTACAGAGTGGAGATCACCGAACTCTTGCGAGGAAAGGAAAAGGCGAGTGAATTCCGGATCATAAGATGCGGGAGAACTACGGATTTGGAGACTAAACTTAAGACTAGCAAATGTTCTTTATACGCTGAAATATGGGTAAAGAATATGATTGCTCCTATTTGGTACAATACATTTGCATCACTGATCTATGTCACAATAATCAACACATTAACATTGAAAAGGAGGAAGACTCTTTCTTGTAACTGTGTTTAGTTATAAATTTAGTGTTTTGTTAGTTTAACTTGTTGTTGCGTACTTTAGTACTAATAGTAACTTTTACTGTTTGCACCGATTTCAAAAATCAAATTTATTTGCAATTGTGTTATGATTTGAACAGTGATTTCTGTGCTACACCTTGAAATTAATTGTCTCACAGTGAGATCGATATCTAATGCTCCATTAGAGCCCTTTATTACTTGAACGATACGTATACTTGCGTTAATTATGTGACTCATTTTGAAAATCTAAATTAATATAAATATAAATCTAAGTTCCTAAATTTTGGCAAATTAAAAAAGTCACATCATTGAGCTTCTCCTTCTACTTCTGAAACTTGTATAATTCTCGAAGAAAATGATTCTAATGAATTAATAGAACTACATTTTGGTTAAATTTCACCATGTGTACAAAATTAATTCAACAAGGATATGTGCCAAAGTAAATGCCAAAAGATAAGCTGCAATAGTTTGAAATATTATGGAATACAAAATAAAAGAAACTCAACTCAAAAGAAGGTCTGGGGTTCGGTGCGATTGGACCGGTTGATGACTTTGAATTTTGCATGGTTATTACTAGTCTGTCAGTAGAAGATTACCTAGAAATTCAAGATGAATTTGAAGATCAATCAATAGAAGATGCTCCATGATCCTTGAATATTTATAGTTACATTTTACTCTTTATTTTTCTTCTCAATGAAAATATCTCTGTCTTTGCAACAGCACCAAAAACTTGATCCCCGAAGAAAATAAGAAATTAATTTTAATTAAATTTATAATATGGGATTCTACGCAAGTATACGTATCATTTATCAAGTAATATAGGACTTTCTGATTAAGCCCCGAGATATCAAACCCACAGGAAAATTTCTAAAATTTTAAAGAAAGCAGAAAAACAACATTTTACTTTTTGAAATGATTTTGTAAAGTATGTTTTAAGATAGACAATTTTAAATTTGTTTTTGATATTTTCTTTTAAGAAAATGTAAAGCAAGCAATTAAAATTAACAAGACTATAAAACTATATGAAAGGAAGTGAAAATGAAATATCTTTTTTCTCTTTCAATGAATCAACAATAATTATGGAATTTCATTGTGGAAGTATCTAAATGTGTTGTGCCAATTATGAGCAGTTATATTCTTTACCCTTACTTAATTCTATAAAGAAGATATGTTAATTTGATGTTTTGAAATCTTTAAGATGGGCTAGGCAGGGAAGATACTAGTTCTCACTCTAGAGTTCCCTCTTTTCCCTCCACCTGGGGGCTAGCATCTCATAACAAAAATTAAAACATCAAACCAAATTTTGGGGCTTTAACTTGTCACTCTAATGTGCTCTAATTTTACTCCCCATAAAAAGCATATCTCCCTATTTATTTGTGCTCAGATATATGGTCTACAATTCTCACTCATATAAATGCATGCGATTCACTCCAATTGTTGATTGACACAATACTGCATTGGTTCTTACATGTTCTTGTTGACCTCATTTTTGATGAGGTCTTCTCTTCTTCTCTTTAGTACTTAGGATCTAGCCTTAGGCTTTTCCTTTGACTATCTTAGAGGATTAGAATTGGGACCCACCTTTTAGAAATTCAAACCACTTCTAAACTCCCCGCAAACTCCACAAACTTGACTGTAGACCCCTAATCATCTAGAGGGTTGAAATCAAATGTGGAAGTTTAAAGGATGAGTTCCTATAGGACTCTTTGGCCTTAGGACGCCCTACTGGCGGCTCTGGTCCAGTGAAGGGTTGACTTGCACACACACTACACCTACACACTACACTTTCACACACTTCCTAAAAACACACCCATACCCGACTTGACCTCCCGACTCATGTAGGTGATTCACATGGATGGTCCTTAACCCCTAAGCCCTCGAGCAAGAGGGTTAGGAACAACATGGTGAATGCCTCAAATGAGTCCCTTCATGGCTCATATGAGCTTGATATGGCTTCATGGCTCAACCAAAATGACTTCTTTCCACTTACATCCACCCAATCTTCAATTTTCCAAATTTTCAATTTTTGACCCCCGGGACCCTATACCCGCTAACCTACCCAAAGCCCTGAATAGCCCAAATTTCTCAAAAATTTCCAAATCACCCAAAATTCTCCAAAATCATTCCCAAACATTTCCACATCACTCAAACTGATCATCCATATCCAAAAATACCAAAAATTCCAAAAATACCTCCCAATACCCTTCAAATACCCAAAATACCCCTCTTAGCCAAAAAATCCAAAAATTCAGAAAATTCCCAGAAAATTCCAGAAAATCCCAAATATTCCCAATTTCATTTTGTCCAACTACACCATGGGCCAATTTTGTCAATTTACCCCACTTTTATCAAAACCCCCAATTTGACCCATTTTAACCTAAAGTAAACCCAATGTCAAACCTAACCTACCCAATTGACCTAAATTCTGGTCCAATTCAATTCTAAACTTCAATTCAACATTCCCAACACCAATCTAGACCAAATCCAAGCTTAATTTGATTGACATTTGGATCCAATTTCACTTTTGGCCTTAAAGCCCAATTTGGACCCATGACCCAAACTTAACCCAAACTCACCCAATTCAATTCCAATTAACCCCAAATCTTTTCTAAACCTTCCTTGACAACCCCATAAACAAAAAACTAACATGATTTGCCCAAAATTTAGACCCAAACCCCACTCAAATTCAACCCAAAATTAAAAGGCCCATTTTTGACCTAAACCCAAACCTAGCCCAAATGAGCCCAAATCCCAAAATCAAAACCCATCAAAGCCTAAACCTCTTTGAAACACTCCCATAAACATTTCCCAACATTAATTTTACATCAATTTCAACTCTAGCCCAACATTGGCCCAAGTTAGCCCAATTTGACCTACATAGGCCCACTTACCAATTAAACCCAAATTCAAACCAATTCAAGTCCAAATCACACCAAATTGACCCCAAACCACTCATGACACATCCCTAAACCAAACTCAACAATTATTTGGCCCAACCTCTTTACAAAATTTCTATCCATAAATTCATTTTCAAACCTAAAAGCCCACTTCCCTAAACCTTCCTAAAAGCCCATTTCCACCAAATACAAAAGCCCAAAATTGGCCTTAAAGCCCACATGACATTTCCATTTGCCATCCATTTAATCAAAGCCATTCCCTAAGTTCTAATCACATCATCAAATAATTCCAAATTAAGCCTCATGCCAAATTACCCCCTAAATGACAAATATTTCTAAAACCCTTTTTCATGAAACAAGTCAACTTTTTTTCAAGCCAAATGCAAGCCATGCAAGCCATAGACAAGCCACATGAAGCCATGGGGGGTTTGACTTGTCACCATGCCCAAAATGGCAAGAAGAGGGGACCCTTTAATGATTCTCTTAAGAGTGATTAACCACTCCCATGTCTCCCCTAACTCTCGCTTAAGCTTAATTGT
This sequence comes from Papilionanthe hookeriana x Papilionanthe teres, assembly GCA_022702705.1. Taxonomy (NCBI): domain Eukaryota; kingdom Viridiplantae; phylum Streptophyta; class Magnoliopsida; order Asparagales; family Orchidaceae; genus Papilionanthe; species Papilionanthe hookeriana x Papilionanthe teres. The sequence goes on along the minus strand of CM040425.1, from coordinate 10,700,104 downwards.
ACTTGGATCGTGACTCGACCCCACTAATCAAGCTCATCCAAATGACTTTCCCTTCAGCCCAAATTGGCCTTGGAGGGTGAACCCAACCCAAACCAATGGGTTGACCAAATTGAAGCCAAAATGACCCCTCCCCCATTCCATTTTAATTCAGCCACTTTACACATGGCAATGGCCAATTGATTGCACAAACCTCTAACCCTGACCCACCTGGACCCGAGGGTGACCCATGCCTGCCGACCGGCCGCCTAGGTCGCCGGAAAACACCATGGCCGAGACCTCGGGAGGAGCCAAACTTTGGAATTCTCCCTCGCTGAGCTGCCCCATGCCTAGTGGTCACCATGGCTGTTCTTCTCCTCACCAGAGCAGCTGATCCCAAGCCCTAACTCCCCCTGGGAGGCCCTCCACCCTCTCCTATTTAAACTCCACCCCTCTCGGCCATGAGAGAACAGAAACAAAAACCTTAAGGAAACTCTGCAAAAATTGTTCCAGACTCCTCCCCATACACAGAGCACTTGATCCCCAGTGAGATCCCCCTGCCATTTCTTCTATGTGAGCTCAATTTCAGAGTTGAAATTCCACCCAAAACCAGGACACTTCTCCACAGGTGAGCCAATCCCCAAATTGATTGGTTCTACACCTTCACCAGACCAAGGGAAGGTGTCCACCAGCAAAAGCCCCATCTCCAGGCCACCCAGTTGCTCCAGCCTCCAAGCTTTGTGATCGGGCTTGGTCGAAATCACATCTAGACGATTCACCAGACCAGGAGACTTCATCTGGAGCTTGCTGAGATCCAATCGAAGGTGCAACAACTCTCAGATCGAAGCCACACTTCTCTGAGCAAAGGTATGAACTAATTCTTCATCCCGAGCTTCTGGAGATTCTCCATTTCAAATGCCTTAATTTCAATGCATGATAACCGTATAGATGTGTTCGTCTCTTCAAGACGAATCCATAGAGCATAAGAACGTAAAAATCCGTTGAGTATCGAGTGAGATCTTAGGGATTTAGTGTGGACGGCTCTCGGGTGAGGACGCTCGGGGACGATGAACGGATACCGTCCATTTAATACACGCGCGGACGGACGGCTCAGATGGCGTTGGACCAGGAGACGGTACGAGAACCGCGGGGCCCGGACTGCTGACTCAGATGGCGGCGTCGAATGGGAGCGCGACGCGTGTGAGTTCGGAGATGCCGAGGATGCGCCGGCGCCGCGTGGATAAATAGAAAAATAGAGGTATTTTTCTATTTATTTAATTCCCTAAACTTGGAAAATTCATAACTTTGTGTAGGAAACTCGGAAAAATAAAAGAAAAATACCCTCTTGCTCGGTGAACGAGAGAAGAATAATGTGGAAAAGAAATCATTTAATTTCATCAAGTATTTTATTTTTTATAATTTATTTACTCTCTGCATACATTTAATTCTCCATGCATTCATATAATTCACCATGGCATGAGACCATAGGGCTTTTGAAGCCTCTGAATTTGGGAACATTCCCTGAATTTTCCAAAGTCAGAGGCCATCCCTATGAAGAGTTATTGATTTTTAAAATTCATGTCACTGTTTTGAGTATTTTAATTCCAATAAATAGCATGTTGTGTAATAAATTCTAGGAAAATTTGGTGATGTTCCTTATGACTGAGAGAACCCTAGGAAAAATAGGTTTTGAGTTAGTTCATTTTAGACAACCCTAATTGGCTTAAACACCCAAAATAGGTCTCTAATTAATTAGAGCTAACCATACATCAAATTGACTTGAAATCAATTCTCCACTGACCTTTACGATCAGAGGAACCCACCATAAAAGTTTGAGGTCAATTGGACTTGGTTAGCCCCACTAATTGGGTTGATTAAGCCACTTAGTCATTTTAAACTTTAAAAATTCATAACTTTCAAAATATCTTTCAAAAATTCACCAAATTGGTTTTGAAGTCTCTCTGATATCAGGGGAATTTAAGAAAATTAAAATTTCAATTTTCTAAAAAAGTTGATTTTTAATATTATTTTAATATTTTTAATAATTAAAAAATAATAAAAATCACAAAAATAATAAAATTCACCAAAATGTCACATTTTGAATTTTAATCACTTAGGAACAAATCCCATATTTTTCCTAGGTCTATTTAGTGAGATATTAAATTTTAAAGCTCTAGGGTAATTTTAAAATTAAAAAAATGTATTTTCTAGCATTTTCACCAAAATAATTATAATAAATCATATAAAGATCAGAAAATTGTAAAATTTGATTCTCTGATTTCTTTGATATCAGAGAGATTTTTGAAAAATATAAAATTCATTTTTCAACATTTATTTTATTTTTAAATTAATTAACACTCTAAAACTTAAAATAATTATAATAAAAATAATATAATTCAAAAAATCACCAAAATTAGTCTAAGTGGTCCTCTGGTCATTAGGAATGTCCCCTAATTTTCTTAAGGACAGAAACTTTCCCTTGTTCATGTTATCAAATTTTCCTTGAAAATCTCTATTTTCTACTAAAAATAATTATATAAATAAATTAAATACAGAAAAATCACATTTTCTCCTCTCATGTCTTTATTGACATATGAGTGAAGTCACATAAAAATTTCAAGTTCATTTGAGTTCAATTTAGTGAGTTATGAAATTATTAGGCTTGAAGGGCAAAATGGTAATTAAATTCTAACCCTTAATTAAAACTTTAGGTTTAATAAAAAATTAACAAGTAAAATATTTGATCTTAATCTGATTTGGATGATTGAAATTTAAATAATTAAAGGGTAGAAACCCATTAAGCAATTTAAAATGATTAAACCTTAATTAAATAATTGATTAAATTTGGAAGAATAATAAAATTGGAATTATTAAAATAGGGATATTATTAGGAAGAGATTTATTCTTTAATTTAAAAATCCCTAAATTTAATCATCTCATTAATATTCAACTCTTAATTAAAATGATAACTCAAATTTAAAATATTAAAAGACTTAATCATTAAACTAAAATTAAATCATTAAACTCTTTCAAAAATTTCAATTAAAATTAAATTAAATTAAATTAAAAATTAAATTAAATTAAGTAAATTAAATTAAAATTAAATTAAATTAAATTAAGATTAAAAAGTTGAATTAAATTAAATTAAATTAAATTAAATTAAATAAACAAATTAAATTAAATTAAATGAATAAATTAAATTAAATTAAATAAATAAAATTAAATTAAATTAAATTAAATAAAATTAAATAAATAAATTAAATTAAATTAAATAAATTAAATTAAATTAAATTAAATTAAATTAAATTAAATTAAATTAAATTAAATTAAATTAAATTAAATTAAAATTAAATCAAATCAAACTAAATTGAATTAAATTAAATCAAATCAAACTAAATTGAATTAAATTGAATTAAATTAAATTAAATTAAATTAAATTGAATTAAGTTGAATTAAATAACATCACCTAAGACATAAAGAACTCAAAAATAAATCTAAAATAACTTGAACACTATTCCAAACTTAAATCATTAATTTGAACTTAAATTTGAATCACAAACCATTTGAACACCAATTTACCCTCAAGAGCTTTAGTTATCATAACTCCTAAACAGAATATAAAATGAAATGTTACTTCACTTATAGGATATTCAAATGTCCTAGTTCACTGAGCAAGTTAACAAAAATTGAAAACCTCGGACGATCGATTCATTTATATAATTAAATTCTCTTGGACTTAAAACAATCCTAGAAATATTGAAAAGATGTTTAGGACCCTTCCTAAGCACTTCCTCAATATGATAGGATATTTATAAGAACAATTGAACTTAGTTGTTCTTTGATGAAGAAAATCGTCTTCAAACTAAAAACACAAAGAACCTAGACGTCATAGGAAATGACTAGCTATAGGATTAGGAATTTGGTAGAAAACCATAACCCTTCCCTTAGCTTTACCTAGGAACTTGCTTAAATATTCTAATTGTGTTTTAAGTGCAGCTTGGGATGACGGGAAGACCCTCCAGGTACACTTTTATTTTATTGCGATTTACTTTACGGCAATTTATTTAATTGCATCGCACTTATTTTTCTTGCATGATAAATAACAGTTGCATGAAAACCTACACCTTTAGGACAGAAACCAAAACTGAAACCCATAACTAAATTAAAAGACACTACAAGATAAAATTCACCTCCACAACATTTCAAAATATAAGACAACTCAAAATTTAATCACAAACGAACACAAAACTACAATTACAACTAAATTAAAACGTCTTGTTGGATGATCGGGAATACCTCGGATGATGTAACCTACGTGTTGCTAACGGGATTTCCCACGGTCTAAATGAAAGTGTGGAACTCATTCAATTGAGTTTAGCAAATTCATCCGGACTAAGTGAATCCGATAAAAATAATGATGCCGGAAGGATGGAACCGTGGGATCTTAACCGGTGTTGTTATAATCAACTTTAAGATTTGTTTTAATTAAAACACAAAAAACACTTGGAAATTAAGACTTCTCTAAACCAAAACACTTTTCTCATCCCTTGATTTATGATTTCTAAAACTAAACCTCTGCAACGACAAGGAGCTCGGAGCATGGTGGGCAGCACGGCCATCGTCGTCAGCAAAACCTGTGTCGTCATCAGCAAAACTTTTCTAGATTTAAACAACAAAGCCATAGGACTTCGAGGTAGTTTGCCTAGTGCAACATAAATCCTCAACTCTTCGTTAGGCATTTGCATTGCAAATTAAGCCCTAACCGGTCTTAGGATTCCGAGGTAGTCGTCCTATACGACATAAACCCTCATATATTCCAGGCTATTTGTATGATTTTATCTTATAAATATAAGCCCTAATTAACTAAAATCGGCAAGATTAAAACATTAAATAAACATTAGGACTTTCCTAAATCCAAGCCAAACAATAGGATAGTCGGGAAATTACCGAAGTTCGCTTCGAATCCGTAATTTCTCCTACTTTTCTTCCCTTGGATTCCCAAAATATAATGTTCCAAACTTGATCCATTCCCTATTGAGATTCCAAAATTCAATTCTTTGAAAACTTAAACTTCGAAATTCTTGAGAGCAGAATTATTGATTATTATCGAGAGTTTTCTTAGGTGATTCCCATCACTTAAGATGTAATTAACTATAGGGGCTTGCCCTTATAGGGAATTTTAAAGAACCCGAGTAATATAAACCCTGTTTAATATTTTCATATTAAGCGTGGAATTTGTCGGCTTATAAAATTGGTTCGCAGACCAAACGGATGTCACAAATCTTCTAGTTTATTTAACCGAGCCCCACCATCAAACAGTGTGTCTATCCTTAGGGATAGATACACGGTTTGCGGTGCGGTGCTCGTTTATATAAACTATTTGGGATGTGAGATCGGTTTGATTTCATATCTTAAAATCTTCAAATTTAAAATTATTTTCAAAATCAAATACTACTTATTTCAAATTATTTATTTAAATTAAATTAAAAATTCGCCGACAACTTCTGTTAGGAGACCCCTTTTTAAAATATCACACAATCTAAAAATAAGTGCCGACAACTTCGGCGACTCACTGGGGAAAATTCTCTCTCCATTCTAATCGGACAATTCTCGCTTTCAAAAATCGGTAGTGCATCCATGTCCCTTATGGATCAAACTACCCTTCTTTCCGTTGGGATACTATGTTCATTTCTACCTCGAACAAGTATAACCAACATTCTCTCGGATTTAGGAGCCACTCGTTGTAGACACCCATAAACAGAGAGGTTCCGAGATCCTTTTACCTCATTTCGAGGTGGGGTGGACCCCTAATAGGTGTTAGTTTAGGAGTGATCCTTCGAGTCGAGAAGTCTTGCTTAAGACTCTCTTTTCCTTTCCAACTCCGATTCAGATTCCTTACCTTCTCTACACCTTTGAACACTCCATTCTAAATAAACAAACTCTCTAATAAGTGATTCTTTTAATAAGTGATTCCTTCTTATAAATACATGAACATGAATGAGTTCGGACTCTTTTCAATTCCTTTCTTTTCGTCCTAAAGAAAAGAAACATAACTTGGGACCGACAACCGTAATCTACCCCGCGAAATGGAAGCCCCAAAACCGATTTTCTCTTTTACCAATGGACTCGGACCTCGCCGTCTATAAGGATGAGCCGCTCGACAATGGAATCATCCGATTTGGACAAGGATTTGAAAACACGAACGTCAAGATCACCGACGTCTCCTTTTCGCACCGATGAACAAGGTATCCGAAGCCGAGGAGCCGCCGCTCGAGTTCAACCTTAGATCGACCCAAGAATTCCCTCCTCTCGCAAAGGATCCCGACTAAGAGGAATACCGATGTCCATAGAAGGACCGTTATCTCTACCCCCACCTGGTCTAGTTGTTTCGCACCTACCCCGACTTTTGCCAAATCAAAGGGGAAAGAAATCCGAATTATGATGGACCCGTTACCGTGGAGGGTACAAATCTTCTCGTAAGACCTTTCGTTTTCGAAATCGGGTCCAGGTTCAAAGATTCCGTCACCGACAAAGACCCAAAGAAGAAACAGAAATAGAAGGATCGCTAAAGAAGCCGTAGCCGCTGAAATTGCTTTCCTAGAGGAAATTCCAGAATCGCCAGAATATACACCGCTGCCTGAATACATACCACTCTTGGGAGGAAGCAGGTTTCATCCCCTCTCCGCCGCAGAAGATGAAGAAAACATTCGCAAGATTGCTGCCAAATTACCACAACCAGCATATTACAACGATAGCCGCAAGAAAAGAACTAGAACTACGCCGTTTGCTCGACTGCAAACTTTGGTAGAAAAGTTAGCAAAGAAGGAAAACTGCCCCGTATCAGAAATTCTACGAAGGATGTGGCGGGTGCCGACCAAATCCCGTCTTGGGCCTCGAGTAGAACCTGCCATCATGACCGAAAAGCCAAGTAAAAGAATGAAGGCTAGTCCGCCCGTTGTCGTCTCAGCATTACAAATTAGGGAGGATACCACCTTCCAAGCATTTGGCCGACGGACCATCCGGTCCTGGACCTCCCGCCGTTAGAAGGATGGTATGGCGTCCCACTATCGGGCGACTGAGATCGAAACAACGAGCCTGAGAAAGAAAGTCTCGCCGAGGAGACTCGAATCCGAAGAAAGTGCTACCACGATGAAGGGGACTCGTGAGAAGGGAACCCGGCAGCCCATCGCACGACAACCACGAAGACACACGAAAGCCCCGCTAGAAGATGCCATGGAAAAGTTGAGAACCGATATCCGACGATTGGCAAAAGAAAGAGAAGAAAAGTTCGGAGACGAGATTGATTCATCGGAATTCATGGACGACGAATACGCGAAATCAACATGGTTGAGACACGAGCTTCATCGCCTTCGCAAGGTGCTCCGCAGCCGCGCAGAAGAGAGGAGCCGAACCGATGAGAAGGCAACTTCAGGAGAAAGACGACACGATCGCTCAAATGGCGAAAAGGATGGAAGAAATGGCCGTAGCTCCGGCCACTCTCCGCAGTCAAGTACAACCACATGAGAGACACCCCGGCAGGTCATTCACATCGTAGACGGAGGAAAGGAGATTACGTCCGTCAATGGGGATGATCACCGAAAAGGATGCAACACAAAGTATGATTCCCGAAAAGGATATCAAGAACTTGGTGGAACAACAGAGTGCGAGAAGCCTTAGCACAATCGAAGAGCGGGACATCCATTTGGACGGGTAGACCTTACCCGAAGAATTCGACGCTGTCCAATACCCGAAAGGCTTCGTACCACCTCTCGTTCAAGACCTTCGACGGAACCGGAAACCCCCGACGAGCATGTGGCACACTTTCGTGCCGGTTGTTGCAATGCCGGCGGGAGCGATGCATTACTCTTCCGACAGCTTCGTCGGCAGTCCGTCGGGAATCGCCTTCGACCGGTATGCGAGTTACCAAATGGTTCGGTGAAGACATTCTCAGAGCTAGAGAACCTCTTCATCAAGCGATTTGCCGGAGCTCAGCACCACATCACTATAGGTGATTTAGTGGTAGAAAAACAAAAGCCGAATGAAACTTTGGTGGATTACATACTTCGATGGAGGAACTTAAGCATGAAGTGTGAACCACAACCGCAAGAACAAGCATGCGATCGGCATTTTACTTAAAAGCATCCATGGCCCGATAGCACTTCTCCTCAAGGGATTTACTATTAAGACTTTCGAGAAGTTGTTAAGCAAGGCCGGAAGCTTGCAAGAGGAGGCAAAGCAATTAAGTTTCACCGACAAGCGGATAAACAAAAGCCTCGTAAAGACTTTTGAAAAGAAATCCGGGATCGTTGCAAGCAGTTGACAAAGGCAAGCAACCGATGCAAATACCACCGAACGGCCGCAACGAACCACAACAGAATTACCAGCAACCCCGGCCCAACTATCAGTCATCTCCGCAGTATGAACAACCGCCTCGTCCGCAACGTACATTAAGAGAGCTTTTGAGCAGAGAATATCCGTTCAAGAATGAAGCAGTGCCGAAAATGTTCCGTAGTTTGATGAAGACTCCAGATTTCCAGCTGCCAGAGCCTAAAAGACCAGAGGAAGTCAACAAGAAAGGTGATCCCAACTTTTGCCCTTACCACCGGATGCTTGGGCACAAAATAGAAGATTGCATTACCTTCAAAAGTTGGCTCAATGACAACCTGCGGAAAGGGAATATAACGATCCCGAAGGAGTACATGAAGGAACCCCAGAAAGGAGGTTCCGTCAATGTTGTCTCGACCGATCCCATCATTCCGATAGATCCCTATACGACTGACGATGGATGGACTACCGCTTGGACGAGGTCTTCGAAAAGATTTTAGACAAGCATCCAAACCGCTTCGGTGCGAGCTTCAATTCGAGTTTGAAACCCGTTAAGCCGTACTATCACTTGCGATAGAAGAGCCACCTCAACAGAGACGATCGAAGAAAAGAAGAAAATTGACGAAGAAGAGAAGACCGAGGCACCTAAGGCTGGACTAGGGGCCGCTTATCCTAGGATAGTTGTTTCCGATTCGGGGAGAAATCCCTCGAACCCCCGACTCGTATGATTATCTACTCACTTCGGTGGGATCATATAATGATAAGGGTGATGGCGTTGGCTACGTTTTGATCGTTTCTAACGATTACGTAACTAACGATAATCCGGATATCGATTTCGATACCAACGACAATTCTCAAATCATACACGATCTCGACAAGCAAAATAACGAAGAAGACATCCATCAAGGAGGCTACGAGAGTTCAACAAGCAACGAATCTATCCGCGAGTTTCGAGGAGCTCCAGTCACGATAGAGTTAGAGCCTTCAGACTTTGAAGCTAATCCGGAAGAGCCTGTCATTCCGATTCAAGAAGAGACACCGGCAAGCTCAACAATATATTCAGAAGAAATTACAGAAGTCAACTTAAGGAGTGAAAAAGTTCTACCTCCAAGAATAGGTCCAAAGGACAAAGGAAAGCAGGTGGTTGTTCAGGAAGAACCAACCCCGGCAGAAGGAATACCCATTCGAGAAGAAGCAGAAACACATGAAAACAAAGTGGACTACAACGTGCTAGCCCATCTTAGGAAACTACCGACCAAACCGAGCATCTACGACGCTCTCATCTTATCAAAGGAGATGAGAGAAGCTCGATCAAGGCCTTACTTGATCCGAAATTTGCTTAGCTCAAATGGCCGGAGATTCCTTAGATGAGGTTTGCTCGTTAAAGGAACAACGAGGTGTTACCTTCACGGACAACGACCTACTACTTGGGACGACGGACCACAACCGACCGTTGTACATTTCGATTACAATCGGGAAGTTTACACTCTCCGCAGTATTGGTGGATCCAGGAGCATCAATCAATATAATGAATCTTCGAACGCTAAAGCATACTTGGAAATTGATGCCCGCGAGCTCGAGGCGGACAAAATGTTATTAAGAGGATTCAACCAGTAAAGGAGAAAGAGCCCTCGGCTCAATAACGCTATCGATGAAGACCGGTGACTTAGCAAAGACAACCGCGAAATTTCACATAATTGATTCGAAACGTCATTCAACGCTCTATCGGGCCGACCATGGATACATGAAAACAGGATGGTACCATCATCTCTACATCGGTGCATCAAATACTACGATGGAGGGGAACAAGTGCATCAAAGGTGACTTACAACCATTCTCCGTACATGAAATTGGAATCCACGAGGATGCGACTTATTATGCACCACCGAAGAAAACGATCTTCTCCGGAGATACCATAACAAATGAAGCAAAGAAAGTTCGGGACAACGAAGAACCCGAAGTTCTAGTCCAACGAGTCACTCACCACTCCCTTACGGCGAGATGGTGAAGGTTTCTCCACAACTCGCATCCGAGGTCGAGGCCGGGGACGAGGTCGTGGTAGAGACGTTAGGACGATCGGACGGAGGAAACCAACCATTAATGTCAATCGGGAAGATAGTTCCGAAGAAGAAAAAGAAATCAAACAAGAAGCAGCGACAATAAGTCGAAGAAGCCGCAATTCGGAATCCCTCTCGAAGATGAAAGAAACGAAGAATATAAATCATTGTACGAGAAGATTAACCACTATGTACATACTATGACCCTGACCCCGATCCATTCTAATAAAATCGAGGGTATGGAGGTCAAAGAGGTACGTAGCGGTGGTGCAAAGCCCATCAAATTCTACCGTGGTGCTTCTTCCTCAAAAACTGAAAATAATGTACAATTTGAAGATGCTACTTCATTAGAATTAATGGAATTGCCTTTTGAGTGGTACTCTCCCTGTGTTCAAAATTTAATTCAGCGTGGTTTCTTACCTCGACAGTGGACAAAAGGTCAATCTCGACATTTTGAAAAATTATGGAATAACTCCGTCGTCCACCCAACTCAAAACATGGTCTCGGATTCGGCACGATAGGATCGGTTGATGATACCGAATTTTGCTTGCTTGTCACTTGCGAATCTAATGAAAACTCGCATGGAAACTACGGACGAACTCGAAGATTTACAAATTGGAGACGCTCCACCGAATTCGAAGAAGAAATCAAATCTACGATAGATGAGTTAACGGAAGTTAACTTAGGTACTAGCGAAGAGCCTAGACCTACCTTTGTTAGCTCCTTACTCAATAAAGAAGACTCGAAGAAATAATCAAGTTATTAATGGAATTTAAAGACTCGTTTTGCTTGGAGCTACGATGAGATGCCGGGATTGGCTCCGCAGGTCGCAGTCCATAAACTAGGAGTGGACCCTACTTCCGTCCCGGCCGACAAGGTCCCGAATAATGCGTCTAGAAATCGAACAACAAGTCATAGCCGAAGTTAAGAAGCTAATAGACGCTAAATTTGTCCGTGAAGAACAATACCCGACTTGGTTAGCCAACGTGGTACCGACCGTGAAGAAGAATGGTCAAATCAGAATTTGTGTGGATTTCAAAGATTTAAACAAGGCATGTCCAAAAGATGAATTCCCTCTACCGATCCCAGAATTAATGATCGACATCGCTTCAACACATGAAATATTCTCATTCATGGATGGATCTTCAGGATACAACCAGCATAAAAATGGCTCCGGAAGACGAAAAGCTTACAAAGCATTCGGAACGCCGATCGGAGTATTTTGCTACACAAGGTGATGCCATTCGGATCAAGAACGCAGGAGCAACCTACCAGAGAGAAATGACAAGAATTTTTGATGATCTCATCCATAATCAAGTCGAATGCTACGTGGACAATGTGGTCATCAAAAGCAAAGTAAAGGACAACCACTTGTATGATTTGAGAATTGTTTTCGAACGATTAAGACAATTTAACCTTAAGATGAATCCCTTAAAATGCGCCTTCGGCGTCACCTCCGGGAAATTCTTAGGATTCGTTGTCCGACATCGTGGAATCGAAATCGATCCGGAAAAGATAAAAGCCATCTTAGAAATGCCGCCTCCCAAAACCTTAAAACAACTACGATCTTTTCAAGGAAGCCGGCATATCTTCGACGCTTTATCTTAAACCCGTCGAGTAGGTGTCAGCCTTTCTCGGCACTAGTTAAAAAGGACGCCAAATTTATTTGGGAAGAGAAATGCCGTAGGGCCTTCGAGGACATTAAACAATATTTAATGACACCTCCCCGTCTTAGCAGCCCTGGCCTCGTGTAGACCGCTAATACTTTATACCGCGGCTTTAGACGACTCTCTCGGAGCCCCGTTAGCATTGTGTCAATGATGAGGGTAAAGAAAATGCTCTTTACTACTTAAGCCGTCGTTCATCGCCGACGGAAATAAGGTATCCCGCAATTGAAAAGCATTGTTTAGCCCCGATCTTCGCCGCTCAAAAGCTCGAGCACTACATGCTTTCTCATAAGGTCAACTCGATCTCGAAGTTTAATCCATTGCAATACTTGATGACTCGTCCAACGCTTTCCGTGCAGACTTGCCGGATGGTCAATGATATTATTGCAATTCGATATAACTTTCGTGCCTCTCCGTGCCGTAAAGGGACAAATCTTAGCGGACTTCCTTGCAAAGACACCCTTTGCGGCAGAACCGCCTCTCAATGACGACTTGCCGGATGAACAAATAATGAACCTAGAAGACCCCGATGATCGACGTTGGGAATTATATTTCGACGGAGCATCTTCAAGCACACAAAGACGAAGAATCGCAAGTGATAGTGCCCGTAAGGCAGGAATCGGGCTAATCTTTATAACATCGGAGCGGGGGATGTTAAGATACTCCTACCACTCGACGAACCGTGTACAAACAACGAAGCGGAATACGAAGCCCTCATAACAGGACTCGGAATTAACCATTCAAATGGGGATAACGTACATCAACATCTACGGGATTCACGATTAATCATTCAACAGATCGCCGGACAATACAGAATTTTAAAACCAAGACTCGAACAATACTTCCAGTATGCCATACAGCTGTTGGAACAGATTCCGAATGTGACGATCTACAAAATTCCCAGGAAAGAAAACGCTTTAGCAGATGCGTTAGCCCGCCTCGCAAAAGAATTTGCCTGCTTACAAGATGAATCGGTGGAAGTGTCAATTCACGGACGTCAGGTCCTATCACAGCTTGACATAGACACGATACATAAATCAGAAAAGAAAAAAGGATCAGTTGCAACAAAGGATGTAAAAACACGGAAGATCAGGCGACGACCATTGATGACTACCCGCAAAACAGAAAGCTACCGGATGATAGGTCGTTAGCCCATCGGATCAAGAAAAGAACTCGTCCTACGCATTAATAAACAACACATTATACGAAGGTCTTTCGATCAAATGTGGCTAAGATGCCTAAGCGGGTCCGAGGCCCGCGAAATCGTTAAGGAGGTGCATTCGGGACTCGTGGCGCTCACCAGCCGGGTCCGAAGATGAAAATGAAAATTAAAAGACTAGGGTACTACCGGCCCTCGATGATGACCGACCGCATGAAAATCGCCAAGAGCCGTCACCGAGCCAAGTGCACGGAGTGGTTCTACACCAACCTCCAAATGTGCTACATCCGACAATCGCATCGTGGCCATTCGAATGTTGGGGCACAGATATAGTGGGTCCGAGTAGAACCACCGTCGTCAAAAGGACATCGCTTCATTCTTGCGGCTACAGCATTACTTTTCCAAGTGGGCGAGGCGGCTCCACTCGGAGAAGTGAAAGCACATCACGTGCTACAATTTTTCAAAAACCAAGTTGTCTACCGTTTCGGGGTGCCGCACGAGATCATCTCGGATAATGGGTCGCATTCGAAGCACACAAATCAACAATTTTGTCGGGAGACACGGAATCGACCGGCGATATTCAACAATTTACTACCCAAGAGCAAACGGCCTACGCGAGGCTTTTAATAAAACTCTCGTTCAAATTTTAAAGAAGACTTTAGACGATAATAAGAGAAATTGGCACGAGAAGTTGTTAGAAGCCTTATGGGCCTACCGGACAACCTTCAGAACCCCTACGCAAGCTACACCTTATGCTCTAGTGTATGGGTCCGAGGCAGTGTTACCTTTAGAGGTTCAGCTTCCTTCACTCAGAATTGCGAGCTTGCAAATAAAATCACAACGAAGAGAACGCCAAATTACGACTCGAAGAATTAGAGAGCCTGGAAGGGAAAAGACTTGCAGCGCAACAGAATTTAAAACTATACCAAGCTAAGATGGTTCAAGCCCATGACAAACTGGTCCGCCCAAGAACCTTCAAAGTTGGTGACTTAGTTCTCGTCCTCAAAAGACCTATTCTTGCACACCGCAAGATAGGAGGAAAATTTGAACCCACTTGGGAAGGACCGTTTGTGGTCGAAGCAAGTATACTCGGGAGGTTCCTATCGGCTAGTGAATTGCCGGGGAGAACGACATATGCTTCCGATCAATGGACGATACTTGAAAAAGTATTACGCTACTCGATGTTTCGAGGGAATGAACTTTCCATCCCTAGAAGCACGGGTGAAGTGATTACTTATGACCGGGTCCGAACCCAAAAATAATAAAATGTGCTAAAATAAATAAAATCCTGATAATAAAATTTTCCTTGTTTTCTTTTCCAAATCAAAATCTCTTACATGATCTTATCCCACTTCATTCCTATTAAGTTTGAAAATATAAGAATAAAAAAAAATGTCTTTAATAAACATTTTCTTAATGTTCTTGTTCTTAGTACAGCCCCTGATCCTTTCCCTTGTCTTTTCGCAGGGAAATGTCGAACGGGCGGTTGGTCTTGAACTTTAAGAATGGCGTAAGCCTTGCACTTGATGAAAAGAGGGTGAAAGATGGAGCGGTAATCGAGATTGACTCGGATTTCGCACCAGCAGGCCTACAGTACGAGGAAAGTGACTGGGTCCTGGTTGACCGAGAAGAACTGCCCGGACATACAGTGATGAAAGTGGGTGGCCCAAGCCACCAATCCAGCAACAAGAAAAGAAAGACAAATATTGAAGAAGATAAGAAAATGAAGTCTGTAGTCGCTACGACAGAGGGCGAGCTTGTCGGCGCTGCGCCCACGAGAGATTCAAGAAGTTCGGAGAGCTACTCTCACAAGCAACGTAACGAAGAAATAAGAATCGCCGTATCCGTAAGATGTTGACAAAACTAGCTGCGGATCGACACGACGAGGCAGTTGCTAATGTCAGTGCATACACTTCAAGGACACCGGTTCACCGGGAACCCGAAGAAAAGAGGCCGGCTCCTAGGATGACGAAAGAACTGTGGAAATCTTCGGAAGATCGAAGAGAGAAGGCTACCACGCCACCGGATAGAACCACCAGGTGATGCATGACCTTGTTGCGAAGCAACCCTGTGGGATGTCTCGACGGGCATCATCCCCGAGGAGCCGAGGTATGCGGGAGAACGTGAAGGGATTGAACCATATATCCCACAATATGTCACAAGGCCTCGCCATCCGCGATCATTCCGGAATACGAGCTGGAGAGAATGCGAATGTTGAAAAGAAAACCTTTGAATACTTCGAGAGAATTAAAGGCGAAGAATCAATATACTAGAGGGCCTCGAGCTACATACGTACGTATTCTCGGAGTATGAACAGCAGAAGAATCGTGGATTGCATCCGGGATTTGAAAAGAATGGGCCGAGCGGGCCGCCTAAGGGAAAACACATACTCGAACCCCGGAGATGGATGCCGTGGAAAGGAAGAATCACAATACAATGTGGATGCTGTTACAACTTTGCGGAAGACGAAAGGGAAACCCACCGGAATACTCCGTCATGGGCAAGTGGATCCGATGCCATCGGTCATCAAGAGAATGGTAAAGAGATTGATAACATGGAGGGTATCGCCAGCAGATTGCATACCCAATAGCCGCATCATCAACATCTATAAACAGGGTGATCGTATACCCCCACACATAGATCACCACGACTTTGTCGGACCTTCGCACGCTCTCTTCCCGAGCGAGTGTAACATCATGTTCGGATCCGACCTCCGGATAGCAGGCCCGAGTGAGTTCCGAGGGCCGGTGAAGATACCTTTACCGGTAGGTTCCGTCATGATACCGAAGGGCAACGGAGCGGATATCGCTAAGCATTGCATACCGGAGTACCGGTGAAGCGGATATCGGTTACTTTCGAAGGATGGACGACGAGAAGACACCTTACCATTTCCGACTGGACCGGAGCTAGAGAGCCTCCGACCTTACGAGCCGTGAGTTACATGGAAAATATCACACCTCCAATGTACATCCATACGGCATCCTTGCCAAGGATGGCTTGGAAGGTGATGTTATCGACCATGTACCCCACTATTCGGACATGGATTTTTGACGGATACCTTTTTGGATGAATCAACAAAGATCATACACGATCCGTTTTGAGTTTACATGGATTGTATGAAATATATTCCGGATCAAGATGTATGATGTATCTTCTACATGATTGGAATGAAAGTGACCATGTCACATTTTTGGCCTTCACCTCTTTTGTGCAAATTGATTGGGAAACGCCATTAAAGTTAAATGAACTTCGAACAAAGAACATAAAAGAAATAAAACAAAAAAAAAAAGAATAAAAGAAAACTTTCATTAAAAAAAAAAGAAAATCTAAAAATGACGAACACCAAATTCACATGAACATTAAATAAACGATAAAATAAAATTTGAATCATTAAACGATAGACGAAATCAACATAAATGTTAAATCAAATTCCAAACCAAATCTCAATCAAATTTCAAATTCAATCTTTCCAAATTTCAAATCAAATCTCAATCAAATTTCAAATTCGATCTTCCAAATCTCAAATCAAAATCTCAATCAAATTTCAAATGTGATCTTCCAAATTTCAAATCAAATCTTAAATCAAATTTCAACCGAGTTCAAACTCATCCTTCCAAATTTCAAATTCAATCTTTCCAGATTCCAAATCTCTATCAAATCTCAAATTCGATCTTCCGCATCTTAAATCAAATCTCGATCAAATTTCAAATCTCAAATTCGATCTTCCAGATCTTAAATCAAATCTCAGTCAAATTTCAAATCTCAAATTCGATCTTTCCAGATCTCACATCAAACCTCAATCAAATTCAAACTCTTAGGTCGAGGATTTTACATCCAAGACTGCACTGCTTTAGGATTCTCTTCCTATTGCACTGAAATACATCAAATTCAAACTTTTGGGTCGAGGATTTTACATCCAAGACCGCACTGCTTTAGGATTCTTTCCCTATCGCACTGAAATACATCAAATTCAAACTTCGGGTCGAGGATTTTACATCCAAGACCGCACTCGCTTTAGGACTCTTTCCTATCGCACCTGAAATACATCAAATTCAAACTTCGGGTCGAGGATTTTACATCCAAGACCGCACTCGCTTTAGGATTCTTTCCCTATTGCACTCGAAATACATCAAATTCAAACTTTTGGGTCGAGGATTTTACATCCAAGATCGCACTCGCTTTAGGATTCTTTCCCTATTGCACCGAAATACATCAAATTCAAACTTCGGGTCGAGGATTTTACATCCAAGACCGCACTCGCTTTAGGATTCTTTCCTATTGCACTCGAAATACATCAAATTCAAACTTTTGGGGTTGAGGATTTTACATCCAAGATCGCATTGCTTTAGGATTCTTTCCCTATCGCAATGAAATACATCAAATTCAAACTTTTGGGTCGAGGATTTTACATCCGAGACCGCATCGCTTTAGGATCCTTTCCCTATCGCAATGAAATACATCAAATCAAATTCAAATTCTCGAGGTTAAGGATTTTACATCCAATACCGCATTGCCCTGAGATCTCTCCTCATTGCAATAATTCGATCTGGTCAATTCAATTTTCTTTCGAGGTTGAAGATGTTGCATCTAAAACCTCAAAATTCCAATTTTCAATTCAAATCAAATCCCTTCAAAATTAATCTTGACAAACTTCAATCTAAATTAAAACTCCAAATTGAAATCTAAACTCACACATCATGACTTGAACATGAAACGAAATAAAATCTAAATTGAAATTCTCCTAAATCATGTGATTTGGGATTCACCTCCTTTTCCTTTCCCCAGCGAGAGTTCAAGGATCTCCAGTTCCAGAGATATACTTGACACTCCCCAGTCGAAGCTCTTCTACTTCGTCCTAAGTTTGTTACTTGGACATCTGTGTTGGTTTTGTTGATCGCTTCGGTCAACACCAATACGTGCGGTGTGCTCCGTCAGCTCACCACACCTATCGGGGTCCATTTGTCGACCTCATTTTCGATGAGGTCTTCTCTTCTTCTCTTTAGTACTTAGGATCTAGCCTTAGGCTTTTCCTTCGACTATCTTAGAGGATTAGAATTGGGACCCACCTTTTAGAAATTCAAACCACTTCTAAACTCCCCGCAAACTCCACAAACTCGATCGTAGACCCCTAATCATCTAGAGGGTTGAAATCAAATGTGGAAGTTTAAAGGATGAGTTCCTATAGGACTCTTTGGCCTTAGGATCGCCACAGGCGGCCCGGTCCGGTGAAGGGTTGACTTGCACACACACTACACCTACACACTACACTTTCACACACTTCCTAAAAACACACCCATACCCGACTTGACCTCCCGACTCATGTAGGTGATTCACATGGATGGTCCTTAACCCCTAAGCCCTCGGCTAGCAGGTTAGGAACAACATGGTGAATGCCTCAAGTGAGTCCCTTCATGGCTCATATGAGCTTGATATGGCTTCATGGCTCAACCAAAATGACTTCTTTCCACTTACATCCACCCAATCTTCAATTTCCCAAATTTTCAATTTTTGACCCCCGGGACCCTATACCCGCTAACCTACCCAAAGCCCCGAATAACCTCAAATTTCTCAAAAATTTCCAAATCACCCAAAATTCTCCAAAATCATTCCCAAACATTTCCACATCACTCAAACTGATCATCCATATCCAAAAATACCAAAAATTCCAAAAATACCTCCCAATACTCTTCAAATACCCAAAATACCCCTCTTAGCCAAAAAATCCAAAAATTCAGAAAATTCCCAGAAAATTCCAGAAAATCCCAAATATTCCCAATTTCATTTTGTCCAACTACACCATGGGCCAATTTTGTCAATTTACCCCACTTTTATCAAAACCCCCAATTTGACCCATTTTAACCTAAAGTAAACCCAATGTCAAACCTAACCTACCCAATTGACCTAAATTCTGGTCCAATTCAATTCTAAACTTCAATTCAACATTCCCAACACCAATCTAGACCAAATCCAAGCTTAATTTGATTGACATTTGGATCCAATTTCACTTTTGGCCTTAAAGCCCAATTTGGACCCATGACCCAAACTTAACCCAAACTCACCCAATTCAATTCCAATTAACCCCAAATCTTTTCTAAACCTTCCTTGACATCCCCATAAACAAAACACTAACATGATTTGCCCAAAATTTAGACCCAAACCCCACTCAAATTCAACCCAAAATTAAAAGGCCCATTTTTGACCTAAACCCAAACCTAGCCCAAATGAGCCCAAATCCCAAAATCAAAACCCATCAAAGCCAAAACCTCTTTGAAACACTCCCATAAACATTTCCCAACATTAATTTTACATCAATTTCAACTCTAGCCCAACATTGGCCCAAGTTAGCCCAATTTGACCTACATAGGCCCACTTACCAATTAAACCCAAATTCAAACCAATTCAAATCCAAATCACACCAAATTGACCCCAAACCACTCATGACACATCCCTAAACCAAACTCAACAATTATTTGGCCCAACCTCTTTACAAAATTTCTATCCATAAATTCATTTTCAAACCTAAAAGCCCACTTCCCTAAACCTTCCTAAAAGCCCATTTCCACCAAATACAAAAGCCCAAAATTGGCCTTAAAGCCCACATGACATTTCCATTTGCCATCCATTTAATCAAAGCCATTCCCTAAGTTCTAATCACATCATCAAATAATTCCAAATTAAGCCTCATGCCAAATTACCCCCTAAATGACAAATATTTCTAAAACCCTTTTTCATGAAACAAGTCAACTTTTTTCAAGCCAAATGCAAGCCATGCAAGCCATAGACAAGCCACATGAAGCCATGGGGGGTTTGACTTGTCACCATGCCCAAAATGGCAAGAAGAGGGGACCCTTTAATGATTCTCTTAAGAGTGATTAACCACTCCCATGTCTCCCCTAACTCTTGCTTAAGCTTAATTGTACTTGGATTGTGACTTGACCCCACTAATCAAGCTGATCCAAATGACTTTCCCTTCAGCCCAAATTGGCCTTGGAGGGTGAACCCAACCCAAACCAATGGGTTGACCAAATTGAAGCCAAAATGACCCCTCCCCCATTCCATTTTAATTCAGCCACTTTACACATGGCAATGGCCAATTGATTGCACAAACCTCTAACCCTGACCCACCTGGACTTGAGGGTGACCCATGCCTGCCGGCCAGCCGCCTGGGTCACCGGAAAACACCATGGCCGAGACCTCGGGAGGAGCCAAACTTTGGAATTCTCCCTCGTCGAGCCGCCCCATGCCTAGTGGTCACCATGGCTGTTCTTCTCCTCACCGCAGCAGCTGATCCCAAGCCCTAACTCCCCCGGGAGGCCCTCCACCCTCTCCTATTTAAACTCCACCCCTCTCGGCCATGAGAGAACGAAACAAAAACCTTAAGGAAACTCTGCCAAAATTGTTCTAGACTCCTCCCCATACACAGAGCACTTGATCCCCAAGTGAGATCCCCCTGCCATTTCTTCTCTCGCGAGCTCGATTTCGAGTTGAAATTCCACCCAAAACCAGGACACTTCTCCACAGTGAGCCAATCCCCAAATTGATTGGTTCTACACCTTCACCGGACCGAGGGAAGGTGTCCACCGACAAAAGCCCCATCTCCAGGGCCACCCGGCTTGCTCCAGACCTCCAAGCTTTGTGATCGGGCTTGGTCGAAATCACATCTAGACGATTCACCGGACTAGGAGACTTCATCCGGAGCTTCGCTGAGATCCAATCGAAGGTGCAACAACTCTCGGATCGAAGCCACACTTCTCCGAGCAAAGGTATGAACTAATTCTTCATCCCGAGCTTCTGGAGATTCTCCATTTCAAATGCCTTAATTTCAATGCATGATAACCGTATAGATGTGTTCGTCTCTTCAAGATGAATCCATAGAGCATAAGAACGTAAAAATCCGTTGAGTATCGAGTGAGATCTTAGGGATTTAGTGTGGACGGCTCTCGGGTGAGGACGCTCGGGGACGATGAACGGATACCGTCCATTTAATACACGCGCGGACGGACGGCTCCGATGGCGTTGGACCGAGAGACGGTACGAGAACCGCGGGGCCCGGCTGCCGACTCGGATGGCGGCGTCGAATGGGAGCGCGACGCGTGTGAGTTCGGAGATGCCGAGGATGCGGCGGCGCCGCGTGGATAAATAGAAAAATAGGGTATTTTTCTATTTATTTAATTCCCTAAACTTGGAAAATTCATAACTTTGTGTAGGAAACTCGGAAAAATAAAAGAAAAATACCCTCTTGCTCGGTGAACGGAGGAGAATAATGTGGAAAAGAAATCATTTAATTTCATCAAGTATTTTATTTTTAGTAATTTATTTACTCTCTGCATACATTTAATTCTCCATGCATTCATACAATTCACCATGGCATGAGACCATAGGGCTTTTGAAGCCTCTGAATTTGGGAACATTCCCTGAATTTTCGAAAGTCAGAGGCCATCCCTATGAAGAGTTATTGATTTTTAAATTTCATGTCACTGTTTTGAGTATTTTAATTCCAATAAATAGCATGTTGTGTAATAAATTCTAGGAAAATTTGGTGATGTTCCTTATGACTCGGAGAACCCTAGGAAAAATAGGTTTTGAGTTAGTTCATTTTAGACAACCCTAATTGGCTTAAACACCCAAAATAGGTCTCTAATTAATTAGAGCTAACCATACATCAAATTGACTTGAAATCAATTCTCGACTGACCTTTAGGATCAGAGGAACCCACCATAAAAGTTTGAGGTCAATTGGACTTGGTTAGCCCCACTAATTGGGTTGATTAAGCCACTTAGTCATTTTAAACTTTAAAAATTCATAACTTTCAAAATATCTTTCAAAAATTCACCAAATTGGTTTTGGAGTCTCGCTGATATTAGGGGAATTTAAGAAAATTAAAATTTCAATTTTCTAAAAAAGTTGATTTTTAATATTATTTTAATATTTTTAATAATTAAAAAATAATAAAAATCACAAAAATAATAAAATTCACCAAAATGTCACATTTTGAATTTTAATCACTTAGGAACAAATCCCATATTTTTCCTAGGTCTATTTAGTGAGATATTAAATTTTAAAGCTCTAGGGTAATTTTAAAATTAAAAAAATGTATTTTCTAGCATTTTCACCAAAATAATTATAATAAATCATATAAAGATCAGAAAATTGTAAAATTTGATTCTCTGATTTCTTTGATATCAGAGAGATTTTTGAAAAATATAAAATTCATTTTTCAACATTTATTTTATTTTAAATTAATTAACACTCTAAAACTTAAAATAATTATAATAAAAATAATATAATTCAAAAAATCACCAAAATTAGTCTAAGTGGTCCTCTGGTCATTAGGAATGTCCCCTAATTTTCTTAAGGACAGAAACTTTCCCTTGGTTATGTTATCAAATTTTCCTTGAAAATCTCTATTTTCTACTAAAAATAATTATATAAATAAATTAAATACAGTAAAAATCACATTTTCTCCTCTCATGTCTTTATTGACATATGAGTGAAGTCACATAAAAATTTCAAGTTCATTTGAGTTCAATTTAGTGATTTATGAAATTATTAGGCTTGAAGGGCAAAATGGTAATTAAATTCTAACCCTTAATTATAACTTTAGGTTTAATAAAAAATTAACAAGTAAAATATTTGATCCTAATCTGATTTGGATGATTGAAATTTAAATAATTAAAGGGTAGAAACCCATTAAGCAATTTAAAATGATTAAACCTTAATTAAATAATTGATTAAATTTGGAAGAATAATAAAATTGGAATTATTAAAATAGGGATATTATTAGGAAGAGATTTATTCTTTAATTTAAAAATCCCTAAATTTAATCATCTCATTAATATTCAACTCTTAATTAAAATGATAACTCAAATTTAAAATATTAAAAGACTTAATCATTAAACTAAAATTAAATCATTAAACTCTTTCAAAAATTTCAATTAAAATTAAATTAAATTAAATTAAATTAAATTAAAAATTAAATTAAATTAAGTAAATTAAATTAAAATTAAATTAAATTAAATTAAGATTAAAAAGTTGAATTAAATTAAATTAAATTAAATTAAATTAAATTAAATTAAATGAATAAATTAAATTAAATTAAATAAATAAAATTAAATTAAATTAAATTAAATAAAAATAAATAAATAAATTAAATTAAATTAAATAAATTAAATTAAATTAAATTAAATTAAATTAAATTAAATTAAATTAAATTAAATTAAATTAAATTAAATTAAATTAAAATTAAATCAAATCAAACTAAATTGAATTAAATTAAATCAAATCAAACTAAATTGAATTAAATTGAATTAAATTAAATTAAATTAAATTAAATTGAATTAAGTTGAATTAAATAACATCACCTAAGACATAAAGAACTCAAAAATAAATCTAAAATAACTTGAACACTATTCCAAACTTAAATCATTAATTTGAACTTAAATTTGAATCACAAACCATTTGAACACCAATTTACCCTCAAGAGCTTTAGTTATCATAACTCCTAAACAGTAATATAAAATGAAATGTTACTTCACTTATAGGATATTCAAATGTCCTAGTTCACCGAGCAAGTTAACAAAAATTGAAAACCTCGGACGATCGATTCATTTATATAATTAAATTCTCTTGGACTTAAAACAATCCTAGAAATATTGAAAAGATGTTTAGGACCCTTCCTAAGCACTTCCTCAATATGATAGGATATTTATAAGAACAATCGAACTTAGTTGTTCTTTGATGAAGAAAATCGTCTTCAAACTAAAAACACAAAGAACCTAGACGTCATAGGAAATGACTAGCTATAGATTAGGAATTTGGTAGAAAACCATAACCCTTCCCTTAGCTTTACCTAGGAACTTGCTTAAATATTCTAATTGTGTTTTAAGTGCAGCTTGGGATGACGGGAAGACCCTCCAGGTACGCTTTTATTTTATTGCGATTTACTTTACGGCAATTTATTTAATTGCATCACACTTATTTTTCTTGCATGATAAATAACAGTTGCATGAAAACCTACACCTTTAGGACAGAAACCAAAACCGAAACCCATAACTAAATTAAAAGACACTACAAGATAAAATTCACCTCCACAACATTTCAAAATATAAGACAACTCAAAATTTAATCACAAACGTAACACAAAACTACAATTACAACTAAATTAAAACGTCTTGTTGGATGATCGGGAATACCTCGGATGATGTAACCTACGTGTTGCTAACGGGATTTCCCACGGTCTAAATGAAAGTGTGGAACTCATTCAGTTGAGTTTAGCAAATTCATCTGGACTAAGTGAATCCGATAAAAATAATGATGCAGGAAGGATGGAACCGTGGGATCTTAACCGGTGTTGTTATAATCAACTTTAAGATTTATTTTAATTAAAACACAAAAAACACTTGGAAATTAAGACTTCTCTAAACCAAAACACTTTTCTCATCCCTTGATTTATGATTTCTAAAACTAAACCTCTCGCAACGACAAGGAGCTCGGAGCATGGTGGGCGAAGACGGCCATCGTCGTCGCAAAAACTCGTGTCGACATCGCAAAACTTTCCTAGAATTAAACAACAAAGCCATAGGACTTCGAGGTAGTTTGCCTAGTGCAACATAAATCCTCAACTCTTCGTTAGGCATTTGCATTACAAATTAAGCCCTAACCGGTCTTAGGATTCCGAGGTAGTCGTCCGATACGACATAAACACTCATATCTTCCAGGCTATTTGTATGATTTTATCATATAAATATAAGCCCTAATTAACTAAAATCGGCAAGATTAAAACATTAAATAAACATTAGGACTTTCTTAAATCCAAGCCAAACAATAGGATAGTCGGAAATTACCGAAGTTCGCTTCGAATCCGTAATTTCTCCTACTTTTCTTCCTTGGATTCCCAAAATATAATGTTCCAAACTCGATCCATTCCCTATCGAGATTCCAAAATTCAATTCTTTGAAAACTTAAACTTCGAAATTCTCGAGAGCAGAATTATTGATTATTATCGAGAGTTTTCTTAGGTGATTCCCATCACTTAAGATGTAATTAACTATAGGGGCTTGCCCTTATAGGGAATTTTAAAGAACCTGAGTAATATAAACCCCGTTTAATATTTTCATATTAAGCGAGGAATTTGTCGGCTTATAAAATTGGTTCGCAGACCAAACGGATGTCACAAATCTTTTAGTTTATTTAATCGAGCCCCACCATCAAACAGTGTGTCTATCCTTAGGGATAGATACATGGTTTATGGTGCGGTGCTCGTTTATATAAACTATTTGGGATGTGAGATCGGTTTGATTTCATATCTTAAAATCTTCAAATTTAAAATTATTTTCAAAATCAAATACTACTTATTTCAAATTATTTATTTAAATTAAATTAAAAATTCGCCGACAACTTCTGTTAGGCGACCCCTTTTTAAAATATCACACAACCTAAAAATAGTGTCGACAGTTCTCACAACAAATTTTAACATCTAATTTGCCAAATCAAGAGATAAATGAAGTGCAAGGTAGTGGAATCATCACAACTTCATCCAACATTAAACATCTATACTTCACACGACTTCCTTCCATAATTTAATTACTTCATCATTTAAAAGGAAAAATATAAAGAAAACTACTCAGAATTCATGGAGAAAATACATGCACAATTTGATTTGAATTTGAAATCATAGTGAAAACACAACAAGTCTTACTTAAAAATCAAATGTAAAAACAAAGATAAAAACTTATCTGAAAATCCTCTTCACAAGGTTCTTGAAGTTCCTCTGAAACTTTGCTTTCCATTAGATACTCCCTTAGAGGTTGGCGCTCAACTCTAAGGATTGAATTTCTAAAATTCGAATACAAACTATGATAAAGTAAAGTGGAAAAGTAAAGAAAATATGGCGAGAAGAAGGTTCTCTCTCTTCCTCTTTCCATTCAACCACTTCAAGCTTTTCTCCAACTTCTCCTTCCAAAATTTCCTTTCAAAACTCCTCTTTTTCTGATATTTAAGTCTTTATTTTAATAATTCTCTAAAAGGAGTTTTGGTGTCTCTTCAAATTATGTTCCGATTCAATGAATCTGCCAAGAGATGCATCCATCCATTAAAATTTTAAATGAATTTTGACGTCAATGGGAAGTTAATGAAGTTTAAACCAAAGGGTTCTTCAAAAAAACCTTCAAATTTGTGTTAAAATTAATTTAAATTTGTCACTTTAACTGTGACGTCTATGCGCCAGCCATCGGTGTTTAGGTGCTAGAGGCCAGTTTTGCACACATTTCAATTTTTGCTCCAAATTTGATCATTTTTTTCTCCTTTCATCACAATCACTCATTTTAATCATACCAGCAAAGAAAACATTAAAATACATTTCATTAATGTGCAATATCATCAAAAATAAGTATAAAAATGTACTTAAAAACACTATATATTTTAGGTGTATCAAAATTCCCCAAACTTAGAATGTTACTTGTCCTCAAGTGACCCTATAATCATATAAAAATCAAGCATGTAAATTATGTAAATGAGTTTCTTTAGGAAGGTTTCAAATTTTGTTCTATAAATGAAATAGTCTAATTTATAAAAAATTTTAGTAAATGAGAGCAACTTAAAGTTTAGAAAGTTCTTAAGTAAAAGATCATAAAAAATATGAGTTCCTATCTTATTAAAAAATAATTTTAGGTTTTTCAAAATATAAGATTTAAACATTTTATTTTCCTCACTTAAAAATTTTTATTTGAAAGTAATTTTACTCACCTTATTATAATCTTAAAGCTTTAGATTTTCTCAAAACATATATTTTAAACTTTTGGTACGGAACCTATTGTTGATTAGACCCTTAAATTCTCAAGCTTCTCCTCCCTTTTCTTTCATTTTTCTTTTCTTTTTTTCTTTTTCTTTTTCTCTTTTTTTTTTCTTTTTCTTCTTTTTTTTCTATTTCTTTTTTTATAAGGCAAGGATTACTGTGGTCTTTAATGGTCTTGAATTCCACCATTCCATTTAAAACAAAGGTTTGATATATATCTTTCACTTAAAATCATAATAACAATGTTGAAAATTATTCTTATATAAAAGAAATTTAAGCTTTGAAAAATAAAAGTCAAATCTTTTATTTTTATATAAATACAACATTTCCTACAAAAGATTGTTTAACTATATTTAACATTTCTTCACTAAGTAAATTTTAATTTTAAAATTTTCATCATTACTATAAATTTTAAATAAATTTTCTTACTCTTTTCTATATTCAAAATTTTGCTACCCTAATGTAACTTCATATACATAATTATTATTAATCAAAAATCAAATTTTATTTATAGTATTCTTGAGAACAAATAAAATTATAGTTTTTAAAATTTATTTTTAATTTCCCCCCAAAGTTTAAAATTTTAATTAGGATAAAACATTTAAGCATAAAAAATGATACATGGTAAGAATTAAAAACTAAAATAACATGCTATCAAAAATTTTTATAACATGAACATTCAATTATAATTATTAAAAAAAATAAGAGTAAAAATAAATCAAATTCAGTTTTTTTTTAGTTTTTTAATGAAATAAAAATTTCAAAAGACTTATAAAGTAGTGGAGGTTTTCAAAGCAAATACACACCAACATAACATAACACAAATCACAACACTAATAGAAAATATATGGTAGCAAATTTTTAAAAGTTTTAACATGCAATTTAAATAGTTATTTCTAGTAGTGTTCTAAATTTTCCTAGCAGTTTTGGAATTAAATTATACACTATTAAAAACTCAAACATTACGTTACAACATTTACTACCACAAAGACATCACAACAAAACTTCACATTTACCTTTACTATCACAAAACATCAATCCAACTCAAATTTATCTGAATATGCATAACAGAAACTGTTCAACTTTATACCACATATATCATAGTTCACATCAAAATATAACATACAATAAAATGTCTAAACATATCAAAACATAAAGACATCACAGATTCAACAAATAAAAAATTCTAATCATCATCCTCATCATCATCATCTCTCCTATTCCAATCTCTGGAAGGCACATAAGGAATATAAAACGATGAGGAGGCATCTCAACACTGTGATCTCCTCTAACCAGTCTATCCATGTACTGCTGATAGTTCTCCTCATACTCATCATGTTTCACAATATATCTTTCAATATTTTTCACCTTCTAATCAATATCCTTAACATGTTCTCTGGTTAGACTTATCTTCTTCAAAATCTTCTGTAACAAACTAAACTGTGAACCAGAAAACTTACCCCTAGAGGATGATGCATGTGAAGTAGAAGCATGAGAAGCAGAAGCAGCAGGTAATCCAAATTCAATGAATATATCAAGCGATGCATCCATCCATTCAATTTTAAATGAATTTTGGAACTAATGGGAAGCTACTGAAGTTTAAACCAAAGGCTGCTTCAAAAACCCTTTTAAATTTGCGCCAAAATTAATTTAAATTCGTCACTATAACTGTGGCGTCTATGCGCCAACCATCTGGCATTTAAGCACTAGAGGCCAAATTTGCACACAATTTAATTTTGCTCCAAATTTGATCCTTTTTTGCTTCTTTCATCACAATCAGTCATTTTAATCATACCTGTAAGAAAAAAACTTGAAAATACCTTCCATAAAGTGCAATATCATCTAAAATAGGTATAAAAATGTACTTAAAAACACTATATATTTTATGTGTATCAGGAATATAGTAATCCTGAAAGGGTATCTGAGAGAACCTTAAAAAGGTTCAATAAATATGATTTCAGTTGATAAACATAATCCTAATCCTGGCAACAAAAACAAAAATGACGTTGCTCAATGTAAATCTTTTGAGGAGATCCTTAAGGACTTACAAATTACAAAATATTCCAACAAAGGCATGAAGAAGAAAAATAGAGAATCGAAAAGGGATAGAGGTCTTCTAGACATAGGGACTACTGTTCTTTTTTTTTCTTCTAGTTCTCATGTTCCTTTATCTTCCACTAGGACCATTATCTCGGATAAAAGGAGGAAATCCTTTGAACCAATAATTTTGTATGACTTCTTTTTTACCACTATTGTGAATAACAATGCTTCTAGTTTTACTTGCATACTGTATATTTTGGATGATATTTCTGAGAATAATCACTTAAATTTTGATCCTGTAGATAATACTCAGATCGTACACGATCTTGACCGGTCTAATGGCAATCAAAATGACGATAACATTAGTGATAATTCCGACACGATAAAGACAAAAATGACACTGTCACACTCCAGCTGAAAGGAACAACAGTTTCCATAGAATTGGAACTTTCAGACTCAGAGACAAAAGAGTCTGACAGTAAACTAGAAGAAATAACCAAAATTAACTTGCGAAGTGGAAAAGTTCTGCCTCCTAGAATGCCTCCCAAAGAGAAAAAAAAATAAATTGTCACATTGGAAAAGATTGTCCTCTGATACCCTCACAATTATCTGAAAGAAACGAAGATAATACTCATAAAGTGGATTATTATGTATTAGCTCATTTGAGAAAATTACAAACAAAATTGAGCATTTATAACGCCCTCATACTTTCTAAAAAAAACAAGGGAGTCATTGGTAAAAGCTCTTTATACCCAGACATTTGTTTAGCTCAACTTGCTAATATTATCCAGAATGAAGCTTATCCATTAGAATAACAAATAAACTTTACCTTTTTTGACAATGACTTGTTACTTGGAACGACTGAACACAATCGTCCACTGTACATCATAGTAAATATAAACAACACGACACTTTTAAGGGTGCTTATTGATCTAGGTGCCTCGATTAATATAATGAATTTAAGGACTCTTGCATATTTCGACATTGACGCATCCCAACTATCAAGAGATACAATGATGTTACGAGGGTTTAACCAGTTAGGAGAACGAGCTCTAGGATCAATAACATTGCTCTTAAAAATAGATGATTTGGTGACAACAACAAAATACCAAATGACCGACTCTGACACCTCTTTTAATGCTTTGCTTAGTAGACCATGGCTACATGAGCATAAAATGATTTTTTCATTACTGCATCAATGCATAAAATATTAAAAAAAAAGGACAAGAATGTAGTATCATAGGAGATCTACAATCATTTTCAGTTCATGAAATTGGAGTACTTGAAGACGCAACATATTATACTCCAATATAGAAAACAATATTCTCCAGAGAGCCAGTGGTAAAAAAAAGAAAAAGACAAAGAAAAGAAAATAAATGAAAAAGATTATTCTTCTTCAACACAGATAAAGGGTGATAATTTTTATCACACTCGTCCACGAGGTTGAGGCCGAGGACGAGGATGAGAGAAAGAAAACCCAAATTTCAAAATGAAGAAACTATTAAAGTTTAAAATTCACTGGACCTTGAAAAGGATGCAAAAAAAGAAACAACATCGGTGGTTCTAAAAGAACCACAGTTCAAAATACCTCTTGAAGAAGAATACAAAGAAAAATGATTTGAATCTATGTATGAGAAAATTAATCATTATATACATGCTAGACCCTAACTCCAATCTCTACTTCTAAAATCGAGGATTTAGTGGTCAAAGAAGTATATGGTGATGATAAAAAGCCGATTAAGTTTAGACTTGGCTCTACTTCTTCTAGCTCTGAAACCGATGTAAAACAAAAAGATGAAAATCTTATGAAATTAATGAAAATCCCTTTTAAGTTGTATTCTCCTTGGGCACAAAAATTTATTCAAAATAGTTTAATGCTCAAACAAAGGTCTTTAAAATAACTACACTTTATCGAACAAATGTGGGATAACAATAAACAAAACCCTAACTCTAAAGAGCTTATTGGATTTGGCACACTAGAATTCCTAGATGATACAAAGTTTTGTCATCACCGAAGAGCTTGATTCGGAAAAAACATCAGATTATCCAATCAAAGATGCTCCTACAGAATTGGAAGAAAAATTTAAATCAACTGTTGATGAATTAAAAGTAATAAATTTAGGAACTAATGAAATCCAAAACCAACTTTCATTAGTTCATTCCTTAACGACCTAGAAGCAAAATAAATATATTCAACTGTTAAAAGAATATAAAGACTGCTTTGCCTGAACTTATAAAGAAATGCCCATATTAGCTCTAGAGGTTGCAGTTCATAAACTTGAGATAAATCAGATCGTAATCCCTGTTAAACAAGTTCCGAGAAGGATGCGTGTTGAAATAGAACAACAAGTCATTACCGAAGTTAAAAAGTTAATTGAGGCTGGATTTATACGAGAAGAAAAATATCCGACATGGTTAGCTAATATAGTGCCGGTTAAAAAGAAAAAAAGGCCAGATAAGGGTCTATAAGTACTTCAGAGATCTAAATAAAGCTTGTCCGAAGGATGAATTCCCTTTACCAATCCCAAAATTGATGGTCGACATAGCAACCACACATGCAATATTTTCTTTTATGGATGGATCATTAGGATATAATCAAATAAAGATGTTTCCAGAAAATGAATCCAATACAGCCTTCACGACACCCATAGGGATATACTGTTACAAGTTTATGCCATTTGGACTGAGGAATGCAGGTTCAACTTACCAAAGAGCTATGATAAAGTTTTTCGATGAACTTATACAAAATCATGTCAAATGTTATGTGGATGATTTGGTTGTCAACTATAGACAAAAAGATAATCATGTGTACAATTTGAGAATCGTCTTCAAATGATTACATCAATATAATCTCAAAATGAATCCTTTAAAGTGTGCTTTCAGAGTTACTTTGGGGAAATTTTTAGGATTTATTGTTCAACATCATGGGATCGAATTTGACCCTCTCAAAATTGAAGCTATCCTAAATATGCCTCCGCCTAAAAATCTAACACAATTGAAATCCTTTCAAGGAAAACTAGCTTATGTACGACATTTTATTTCTAATTTGTCAGGTAGGAGTTAGCCTCTCACTGCTCTGACCAGAAAAGATACCAAATTTGTGTGAGATGAAAAATGTCAACACGCCTTTGAAAACATCAAATAATACCTAACAACACCTTCTGTCTTAGCAGCCCCTATATTAGGAAGACCTCTAATCCTTTACATCACAGTATTTGACAATTCCCTTGGAGCAATAATAACCTAAGTAAACAACGAGGGAAAAGTAAATGCATTATATATTTTAAGCTACTGTTTGGTTCCGACTGAATTAAAATATCCAGCAATTGAAAAAAATTGCTTAGCTTTGAACTTCGCAGTTCAAAAGCTAAGGGACTATATGCTTTCTCATAAAGTATCTTTTATTTTGAGAGTTAATCCATTACAATACTTGATGACATGACTGACACTTTCTGGAAGATTAGCAAGATAGGCACGCCGATTTCTTATCGTTTAACTGAACCATGCACGAATAATGAAGTTGAATATGAAAATCTCATAACCAATTTCTAATTGACAATATTAATGGAAAAAAAATATCAACACCTATTGAGACTCCCAATTGATCATTAATCAAATTGCAGACAAATTCAAGACTTTGAAACCTCGACTAGAACAATACTCCCGTTATACTCTGAAACAGCTTCAATAAATTCTTGATGTAGCTTTCTTCTTAATTATGAGACGAAACAATTCATTAGTGGATGTTTTGGAAAAACTTGCAAAAGAATTTGCTTGTCTAGAAGAAGATGACATTCTAATGTCTATAAAATGATGACAAGTTTTTTCTCAAATTGACATGGACAATCTACACAAAATTGGTGAAAACATGACAGTGACGACGATTTAAAAAGAAAAGGATGATTGGCGACAACCAATCATTAAATATTACAAATCAGAAGGTTACCCGAAAATAACTCTATCACAACACAAATTAGATAAAGAGCATTATCCTATGCTCTAGTAAATGATATTCTTTACAAACGATCTTTTGACCAAATGTGGTTAGGATGTCTAAACTAAATACGAAGCTTAAGAGATTGTTAGAGAAATTCATTTAGGTCTATGCGGTGCACACCAATCTGGACCTAATATGAAGATGAAAATAAAAAAAAGGGATATTGCTGGCCAACAATGATGACCGATTGTCTTGAAGTTGTAATTAAATGTCATCAAATGTCAAAAACATGGAGTGGTCTTAAAATAGCTGCCAAATGTATTACATCCAACTAACAAATCTTGGCTATTTGAATGTTGGGGCACAGTCATAGTGGGCCCTATAGGCCCTCCATCATCTAAAGGTCATCGATTTATTCTAGCAGCCACTGATTACTTCTCCAAATTGGCAAAAGCAATACTGGTTAGAGATGTTAAGAAAGAAAAAGTTCTCCATTTCTTCAAGACTCGTATTGTCAATACATTTGGAATTCCTCGGAGTCATAATAGAAAATGAACTGGCTTTTAAAAATATGAAAATGAACAACTTTATCCAGAGACATGGGAAAGATTGTAAATATTCCATAGTTTATTATCCTGAAGCCAATGGTTTAGTTGAAGCCTTCAACCAAACATTGGTACAAATTTTGAAGAAGACATTAGCTAACAGTCCAAGACAGTGGCATGAACGATTGATAAAAGCTCTATGGGCCTATAAGATTACATACCGAACACCAACACAGTCAACATTGCTAGTTTTGGTATATGGTTCTGAGGCCATCTTACCACTTAAAGTGCAAATTCATTCTCTCAGAATTGCGGTTGCGAACAAAATAACTAACGACGAAAATGCCAAATTATGACTTGAAGAACTTGAGAATTTTGAAGGAAAACGTCCGCAAGCTCAATATAATCTTGAATTATATCAAGAAAAAATTAAACGAGCCCACAACAAATTGGTTCACCCTAGAACATTTCAAATTTGTGAGTTAGTTTTAGTTCTCTGAAGACCTATCCTCTATCATCGAAGAATGGGTGGAAAGTTTGAACCAATATGGGATGGCACGTATGTAATTAGAAAGACATATTCGAGAGGATCTTATGAATTGGTAGACTGTTAAGGAGAAAAAATCATGACTCCAATCAATGAGCGTTTCTTGAAAATAATATTATGCAACATGAAAATGATGACTTGCTTATAAACTGGGAAAATATTGAATAAAATGATAAATGAAATTTCTGA
This sequence comes from Papilionanthe hookeriana x Papilionanthe teres, assembly GCA_022702705.1. NCBI lineage: Eukaryota > Viridiplantae > Streptophyta > Magnoliopsida > Asparagales > Orchidaceae > Papilionanthe > Papilionanthe hookeriana x Papilionanthe teres. The sequence continues at coordinate 10,665,870 of CM040425.1, read as the reverse complement.
TAATCAATGTCTTTCTTTGAATATTTCTTTCTGTTTATATAACATGTGTTTGTGAACATCATTCCTAGACAATATTGAATTTCATATTGACAAATTAAGTTGACACTTGGTCTGATATAATTCCATTAACCTGTTGCTTATAGAAAATGTCAAACAACATACTCATATTCACTTTTCGAAGTGGTTTGTATTTGGCATTGGACCATCTTTGTATCAAGCAAGGATCAAGGATCCACTTTGACTTTGATGTGACACAAATCAAATTGTTGTATAATGGAACACTGTTGTCTGTTGTGGACAAAAGGGAAGCTGAAAAGGGATTGCCTTTGCTGGAATTTAGGATCCAATAACCATATATCTCTGAAAAAAGAATGAAATCAACAAGTAAAAAAAAGACCTGACACTGGAAAATTGAAGTCAGTCGTAGTCACTAAGACTCATGAAATCCCAGAAACATCTATTGCAGGAGCCAACAAAATGACATCTGGGATGACTCGAGCCCAGAGACGTAATCGAAATAAACGACTGAAGCGACTTGAAAAAAATGAACAACAAAACACAAAATTTATGTAAGAAGACACTTTTGAATTTAAATTCCTGATCCATGAATACACACCTGGAGATGTATACTCTGTTATAGGATTAGAGAGTTTAGATCCCAAAAAAGAAGAACCAATAGAAGGAACAGTCTTTGTATCAACACCATGCATATTAGCTCTTGATCTTACGACACCAGATGAACTGACCGATAGAAAAATTAGTTATGAGGAAGAATTAAGACACATTATGGACCTTAGATATCATTCTTTTGAACAATTTAAACATATCGATGACCGGACTATCAACATACTGGAAGGTATTAAATTGGTCACAAGAGTCATTGATGAGGATGAATAGGCTGCCATTGTTGAGCATATAATGGAAGCTTGATATCTTGGACAAGCTGGAAGCTTGAAGTAAAGGACATGTTCTTAGCCCAATAAATGGATATGTGGTAAAGGACGAGTGACTATCCAGAATAGGTATTATTACAATTACGCCAAAAGCCAAGATGGGAATCTTTCGGGAATTCTACCACATGAACAAGTAGACCCAATGCCCACAATCATTGTTTAAATCATCAAGCGACTAGTAACTTGGGATATAATACCACATAGTTGTATTCCCAATAGATGCATCGTCAACATTTAGGAAGAAGGGGATTGCATCTCGCCACATATTGATAGTCATGACTTTGGCAGACCTTTCTCCACTTTATCACTCTTAAACAAACGCTCTATCATGTTTTGAAAAGAGTTAAGGATTGCGGGACCGGGAGAATTTAGTGGATCTTACCAAATTCACCTTTCGCGTGGATCAGTCCTAGTCTTACAAGGGAATGGTGCTGATGTTACTAAACATTTCATACCCAGTGTGAGCAGATTAAGGAACTCTATCACACTTCGAAGAATGAGTCCTGACAAACAATTGATTAGTTATAAACCTGTGCTAGAGCTTGAGGGATTAAATCCTTTGAAACTACCGTGATCCTATGAATATCTAAACAACAGGACATATTTGATAGACAATGTCTTAGAGTGTTAAATATTTGTAGTAGGTCTAGCAGTATCTAAGATTACGAGGGCAACAAAAAGATAATCTGATAACTTTTGATATGATGTTATATAGACAGTTCGTAATGTGTGCTGTGTGACATATAATGTATGTTGACTTTTATTATCGATGTACATTATCTTTGGCAGTGGAATAAATTTTTGAAAGATATTCCTCAACTGTCAATAATACATCGGTAGGTCAAAAAATACTAAAATGACTACCATAAATAAAAATGACATAATAAAAAGTTCATAAAAATAAACATGAGATCTATCCTTCAACCTACTGTTGACCTCACTTTTGGTTGAGGTCTATTCTCTCTTTAGAATATCGTAGGGTCTAGCCATAGGAATCTCTTGATGACTCTCTTAGAAGACTAGTCTTAGAACCCTCTCCCCCTTAGAAATTCAAACTTTTCTTACTTCACTAAGAGTTTTCATATGCTTAAGGCCTAACCTCCAGCTTTTGGGAGGAAGAGACCAAGCATAGGGAAGCTCTGGAGAAGTCTTCTATAGGTGGTCAGACCTTAGGATCTACCCTGGGAAGTCTGGAGCTCACATACACTTCACACTCAAAACCTAAGCAAAGTACATCTCACCCTGGCCTCCTAACAATTTGGAAACTCATGTGTGTGGTTTTCTCCAAGCCCTTAACCCCAAGCTAAAGGTTTGATTAGTACCAACACAAAGAGGACCATATGAGGGTTACCTTTGATCCATGGCTCAATCTAAGCAACTCCATACTACTCACCTCCAACCAATCTCAAATTTTCCAAAACTTCAACTTTTGACCCCTTGCATCTAAACTTACCCAAAATACCTATAAAACCTAAAGTTCTCCAAAACTCCAAAAATTACCAAAATTACCCATTTTTCTCCAAGAATTATTTCAAAATATTCCCCACCACTCAAATTGACCAAAATTACCCAAATTTACCAAAATCTCCAAAATACCCCCAAAATTCCCAAATTACCAAAATACCCCTTCTAGCCTAAAAATCCAAAAATTCTAAAAATTCCAAAAAATTCTCAAAACCTCCCAAATATTCCCAATTTCATTTCTAGAAATGTTGAAAAGATGTTTAAGACTCGTCTTAAGCACTTCCTCGATATGATAGGATATTTATAAGAACAATTGATCTTAATTGTTCTTTGATGAAGAAAATCGTCCTCAAACCAAAATACAAAAACCTAGACGTCATAGGAGGTGACTAGCTATAGGATTAGGAACTTGGTAGAAAACCATAACCCTTCCCTTAGCTTTACCTAGGAACTTGCTTTAAATGCTTAAATATTCTAATTGTGTTTTAAGTGCAGCTTGGGATGACAGGAAGACCCTCCAGGTAAGCTTTTATTTTATTGCAATTTACCTTATTGCAATTTACTTAATCGCATCGCACTAACTTTTCTTGCATGATAAACAACTGTTGCATGAAAACCCACACCTTTAGGATAGTCCCTAAAACTGAAACCAAAACTAAATTAAAAGTCATTACAAGATAAAATTCACCGCCACAACATTTCAAAATATAAAACAACTCAAAATTTAATCACAAATAGAACAACAAAACGACAACAACAACTAAATTAAAACGTCTTATTAGATGATCGGGAATACCTCGGATGATGTAACCTACGTGTTGCTAACGGGATTTTCCACGGTCTAAATGAAAGTGTGGAACTCATTCAGTTGGGTTTAGCAAATTCATCTGGACTAAGTGAATCCGATAAAAATAACGATGCCGGAAGGATGGAACCGTGGGATCTTAACCGGCGTTATTATAATCAACTTTAAGATTTGTTTAATTAAAATATTAAAAACACCTGGATTTTAAGATTTTCTCTAAACCAGAACACTCCTCTCATCTCCTGATTTATGATTTCTAAAACCAAACCTCTGCAACAATAAGGAGCTCGGAGCATGGTGGGCAGCACGGCCATCGTCATCAGCAAAACCTGAGTCTACTTCAGCAAAACTTTCCTTAGAATTAAATAACCAAGCCATAGGACTTCGAGGTAGCTTGTCTAGTGCAACATAAATCCTCAACTCTTCGTTAGACATTTACATGATCATATCATGTAAATTAAGCCCTAACCGGTCTTAGGACTCCGATGTAGTCGTCCGATACGACATAAAACCACACATCTTCGAGGCTATTTGTATGATTTTATCATACAAAAATAAGTCCTAATTAATTAAAATTGGCAAGATCAAAACATTAAATAAACATTAGGACTTTCCTAAATTCAAGCCAAACAATAGGATAGTCGGGAAATTACCGAAGTTCGCTTTGAATCTGTGATTTCTCCTACCTTTCTTCCTTTGAATTCCCAAAACAAAATGTTCCAAATTTGATCCATTCCCTATTGAAATTCCAATATTCAATCTCTTGAAAACTTAAACTTTGAAATTCTTGAGAGCAGAACTACTGATTATTATCGAGAGTTTTCTTAGGTGATTCCCATCACTTAAGTTGTAATTAACTATAGGGGCTTGCCCTTATAGGGAATTTTAAGAACCTGTGTAATATAAACCCCGTTTAATGTCTTCATATTAAGCAGGGAATTTGTCGGCTTATAAAATTGGTTCGCGGACCAAACGGACGTCACAAACTTTTCTAGTTTATTTAATCGAGCCTCATTATCAAGCAAAGGTGTCCATTCTTCGGGATAGATACACGGTTTGTGGTGTGGTGTTCGTTTATATAAACTATTCGAGATGTGAGATCAGCTTGACTTCATATCTTAAAATTTTTTAAAATTATTTTCAAAATCAAATACTACTTTTCAAATTATTTATTTAAATTAAATTAAAAATTTGCCGACAATTTCTGTAGGCGACCCCCCTTTTTAAAATGAAACACATAACCTAAAAATAAGCCGTACAGAGATTTTGATCAACAAAAAACGGTAGTATTTTTTATTCCATATTTTGTAATGATATTGCACTTTAAAGGTATGTTTCTTGTTTTTGGTTGAGGTACATCAAATTGAAGAATTTGGAGTGATTGGAGCAAAAAGAACAAAAATGATGTAAAATCAGTGTAACTTGGAGCCAAAACGGCAAGGAAGAAAATCATGACCTAACACATTTTGTTAAGCCTTTATATACTTAATATGTTTTACATTTTTCACATATTTTTGAATGTAATTACAATTTATTTTTATGTTTATTTTGTAGGGCTATCCGTTAGGAACACAACGCAACTAAAACGGGGCAAAATAGAGCTAAAACGAAGCCAAACAAAGCAAAATGGTGGAGTTGCGCACAGGATGGCGCCTAAGCGCAAATATTGGTGCTTAGCTGCCAGGCAGTGGTGCCTATGCGCCAAACAGTCGGCGCATAGCCATCAGTGATGGTTGGTGACGGTTTTTGGCATAACTTCTTGTAGAAAAGTCAGATTTTGACGATTTTCAAAGCATTATGATGCTTATTTCATGGAGAATTCAATGGGAATGATAAAATAAACTTTCTAAAAGAGTTTTGATTGGCTATAAGGAGTAATTGTGGAAGAGATGTGTCTCTTTGATTTAAAAGGCACTTAAGGCACTCTTTAGATGATTCATTGAATGTGGACTCTTTTTGAAGAGACACTTAAGCATCTATTAGAAAATTATAATTAAGGCTTGTAAACTCTTGAAGAAAGAGATTTAGAGAAGGGAGAGGAAATATTAAAAGAGGAGAAGAAGGCTGAGAAAAAGAAGACTTGGGCATGAGCCCCAAGTGGGGTGACAAGTTGAGAGAGAAAGAGAGAGTGTGAGAATTTCTTCATTTCTTTTCACTTTGTTCTTGGAGAGGATTGTAAGGAGATTGCTTTTGCTATACAAGGAGAGTTTGATTTCCATCAAAGATAAGTATTTCATTGTATTTTGATTTGAATGTAGTACTTTATTTGTGTGGTTTCAAAGACTTGTTCAATGAAAAGTTCTTATTGTTTCTCTATGTGTAGTGAGTAGCTTTCTTTACTCTTTCCTCTTACAATGAATTAGTATGCATGTGTAGGATATAGAATTGAGTAGAGTGAGAATATATTGTGATGATTTTACTTTGTTCTTCATTTACTTGTAAACTTGATCAACTCGCATGTTAAAATCTATTGTGAGAACAAGTAAGAATCAATGCGGTATTATCTCTGTCAACTATTGGTAAGAATCACATGAGATTATATGAATGAGAATGTAGTCCATATAATTGAGTGCAAAAAAATAGGGAGATAAGCATGTTTAAGAGGTGTAGAATTAGAGGACTTTAGGGTGACAGACTAAAGCCCCTAATTTGGTTTAATGTGAAAAGTTTTGTTATGAGATGTCAGCCCCCAAGTGGAGGGAGAAGAGGGAACTCTAGAGTGAGAGCTAGTATCTTCCCTGCCTAACCCATCTACAAATATTTAAATCATTAAATTATCCTATGTTCTTTATATAATCAAGTAAGGGTAAAGAATATAATTGCTACTACTTGTCACAATCTCTCTTGCTACTTGTTTTACTTTTACACATGTCACTAATTTCATTGCACGAGGAAGATTAGTTTTAATATATTAAACTCCATTTTTCTGATTTTCACTAAGTGTTTTAGGTTAGAAGTAGTATTGTAGTAATAATTTTAGGATTTAATTAAATCCAAAGTTTTATCGACTTTCCAAGCTAGAGCATGTTATTGTAGACTAGAACTTCTCTTGAAAGCCACTGTGATTAACCGTGATCTCCGTGGGATCGATATTTGGGGCTTAATCAGAAAGCTCTATATTACTTGATAATGATACATATACTTGAGTAAAATCTCATTTTATAATAATATCAATTAAACTCTCATTAGCATTAACATCAAGTTTTTTCCATCGTTGTAAAGAAAGAGATATAATTAAAAGGAAATAAAATGTAAGCATAAATATCTGGGATCAGTTAACTTCACCATTAATGCCTTAATATAGGATTTCGGCTGAAGGATAAAGAAAATTTGGTATCCCAAGATCAAACTATGTGAGGTTTACCTATGGTGTAAGTTGAGTTCATGTCTTGGCTTTCCATTATGTGTTCATCAATGAGGTGGATAAAGTATGACTCATCTTATTAAATTCACTTCCCACATGTAGGCTTAGAAGTTCACTTAATGCCTTTGAGGATACCATGACACATAAACCCTCGTATTCACCCTTTTCATGGTTTGCTCATGATGGTGTTTAATCATTGTAGAGGGGTTAGTTTAAGTGGTGTTTCCTTTCTATTGGGTGGTCAATGAAGCATATGAAATAGAAATTGGATTGGTCAGCCACTTCATTACTTTCAAATGGATGATTCATTCCATGAGTAAGTGGGAATGTGACACATATTTTCTTTTACGTAAAATTTATGTATTTTGGTTATGATGGCTATTAACCATGGGTTTACCTTGGTTAATTCTATTAATTGGGTGAAAGTGGAGGTGCTTGTTTATTCATTAAATGTTTCTCTAACAATTAAAGAGGGAATGACACCTCATTATTCGTTTAATGAAGATTCCATGATGGGGTTTTAACCATGGTTAAAATGAGATGTCATAAGTCATTCAATGTGTTAACCCATATGTAATGGGTCACATGGGTCATGTGTGACCCATATGATGTCATTGTCAAGTTTTAGAATTTAAAAATGATTTATCATGTCATGTATGATGTCACATATTTAATTTAATTTCATGTTTGTTTAATTATAATTCCATTTTTAATTAATTTTGTAATTAAACAAAAATTTAAGGAATTATAATATTGACCAATAAATTGATCAAAATAATTTTTGGAATTAATTATTAAATCAATTTCATTAATTTTGGTTCAAAATGAGGTATTTTGACAAAATATGGTTTAAGTTAACTAGGGATGACCAATGTTGACCCAAGTTGACCCAGGTCGCCCAATCCTAGTCCAAGGATGACCATTGTGATTTTTCCAATTTTGTCATTATTGGGTTAGTCATAGGATCCATGGGTTTTTTCATTAAGCATTTGATTTGGTCATGTTGACCACTTTTAGGGTTTAGGCTGACCCGATGGTCAATATGGTGTCTTTTAGGTCCTACATTGGTCATCTTAACCAATGTTCTCTTGATTAGGTCAATGTCTGACCATAAGTTGAATATGGTGGTCATAGGTTATGGGTTGACCATTTTTGACCAAATTTGACCTATCTAGGTTAAGGGTTGGTCAATGTAGTCAATGTAGTGGTCATGAGTTCATGGTTTGACCATTTTGACCAATTTTGATAATTTAGGTCAAGGATTGACAAATGAGGTCAATGTGATGGTCATAGGGATCGTGAAATTGACCAGTTTTACCAAAGCTAACTATTTGGGTTAAAGGTCGACCAATTTGGTCAATGTGGTGGTCATTGGGTCAAGAATTGACCATTTTGATCTCGTTTGACCAATTGTGTCAAAGGTTGACCAATGAGGTCAATGTGATGGTCAATGGGGTCATGAATAGACCATTTTTACCTAGTTTAAACATTTGGGTCAAAGTTTGACCAATTCAGGTTTATCTTTGCTTGTCTGATCAGTTTAGGATGTCATGTTGGTTTGATCTAAAAAAAGGGTATATTGAGGTCAATCCAATTTTTAGGATTTTATGAAATCCCTAGAGAGTTTAAAGGGGTTAATATTGGTAGACCTCATCCTAGGATGTAATTAATGACCATAGTGATCATTAGGTCTGTATAGAGGTGTCTGGGGTTCCTGAGCCATTGAAGATAGCTTAAGACATGTCTTGTTAGTGAGTGTCAATTTCATACCTCATAAAAGTGAGGTCAACAAATGTGCCTCCAATATGTGTGGAATACTAAGTAAGTATATCGTGCATATTGGTGTTGACCGAATTGGTCTAGGAAACCCAATAAAATTGTCAATTTATCGGTGGTCATGAAAAGGATATGGTTATACCATGTCAAGTTTTTGTCCTTTAAATTTATTGGATGAAGGGATGATGTGAAAAATGTATGATTCCATGTTAAAGAGGGATTATTTTAATAGCCATAAAAAGATTGATGCCATATTCCAATAAAGGGGGTCTTATATCTTCTTTATGATTACTGAATAGAGGGATGATATGATACCATATCAGAAAAGTCTTACATCCAATAGCAAAAAAAAAGATGGATTTCATATTCCATTAAAGGATGTCTTATATCATCTCTCAAATATTTCAATATCGGTATGTCGATATTGAGAAGTAATGTTATGAGACTTAAATTTTATCTCAAAAGAGAGAGAATAGATGTCAAATGTCGGTATTGAGAAGGAATGCCATGAGACTTACATTCTATCCCAAAAGAGGGAGAGTAGATGATGTATTCCAATGAAAGAGGTCATATAAAACTTTTTAGAGATGTTAATTTCCGTATGTAGGTTTTGGCAGGGAATGTTTGGATACTTATATCCTTTCCCAAAGGAAAAGATAGAGGATAACAATAATTCCATGTCAGGAAGGTCTTATATTCAGTAGCAAGAAAGAAAATGGATGACATATTCCATTAAAGGAGGTCTTATACCATTTCTCAAAGATGACAATTGTCGGTATGTCGATTTTAGGAAGGAATTCTTGGAGATTTATAGCCTTTCCCAAAGGAGAGAGAGAGTTAATGACATATTCCATTAAAGAAGGTCTTACACAATCTCAGAAATGTCAAATATTGGTATTGCTAGTTTTGGAAAGGAACACTAGGAGACTGATATCTTTTTCCAAAGAAGTGTTAAAGAAAAGCCATAATTCCATGTCAGGATGGTCTTATATGAAGTAGCAAGAAAGAAAATGGATGCCATATTCCATTAAATGAGGTCTTATATCATTTCTCAAAGATGCTAATGTATGTATATCGGTTTTGGGAAGGAATGCATGGGGATTTATATCCTTTCCTAAAGAAAAAGCTAGAGGAAAACTATAATTCCATGTAAGGAAGGTTTTATAACCAGTAGCAAGAAATAAATTGCATGCCATATTCCATTAAAGGAGGTCTTATACCATTTCTCAAAGATGTCAAATGTCTATATGTCGATTCTGGGAAGGAATACTTAGAGACTTATATCCTTCACCAAAGAAAAAGCTAGAGAAAAACCATAATTCCATGAAAGGAAGGTTTCATATCGAATAGCAAGTGAGAATAAATGTCATATTCCATTTAAGGAGGTCTTATACTATTTCTCAGAGATGTCAACGTCGATTTCCTGTTTCTTCAGAAAGGAATGTTATATTTCCATGTGAGGAGAGGTCTTATATGCAAAAGTTGGGGAGAGAGTAGGTGCCATACCATCCCTCAGAAATGTTAGATCTTGATATGTAGATTTTGAGAAGGAATGCTATGCTACTTATATCCTTTCTCAAAGAAAGAACTAAAGGAATGTCAAATTTCCGTGTTAGGAAATGTCTTATATCCAATGACTGGAGAGAGAATGGGTCTCATACCATCTCTCGAAAATGTCAAATGTTGATATGTCAATTTTGAGAAGGAATGTTATGCGACTTATATTGTTTCTCAAAGAAAGAGCTAAAGGAATGTCATATTTCCATGTCAGAAAAGATCTTTTATCCAATAACTAGAGAGAGTGGGTGCCATAACAGCTCTCATAAATTTTAGATGTTGATATGTCTATTTTGAGAAGGAATGCTATGTGACTTATATCCTTTCTCAAAGAAAGAGTTAAAGGAATGCCATATTTCCGTGTCAGGAAAGGTCTTATATCCAATAATTGAAGAAAGAATGGGTGCCATACCGTCTCTTGGAAATGTCAGATGTTGATATGTCGATTTATAGAAGGAATGCAATGCGACTTATATTCTTTCTCAAAAAAAGAGTTAAAGGATCCACATTTCCGTGTCAAGAAATGTCTTATATCTAATAACTGAAGAGAGAGTGGGTGTCATACCGTGTCTCGGAAATGTCAGATGTCGATATGTCGATTTTGAGAAAGAATGCTATGGGACTTATATCATTTCTCAAAGAAAGAGCTAAAGGAATGCCATATCCATGTCAGGAAATAGACTTATATCCAATAGCTGGGGTGAGAGTGGATGATATATCATCTCTCAAAAATGTCATATGTCGATATGTCAATTTTGAGAAGAAATGTTATGTGACTTATATCCTTTCTCAAAAAAAGAGCTAAAGGAATGTCATAATTGCATGTAAGGTTAGGGTATTATATCCAATAGCTGGGGAGAGACTGGATGCATACCATCTCTCAGAAATGCAGATGTCGATATGTCAATTTTGAGAAGGAATTAGAAGCAACTTATATCCTTTCTCAAAGAAAGAGCTAAAGGAATTCCACGATTCCATCTCAGGAAGATCTTACATCTAATAGCAGAAGAGAGAGTGGATGTCATATTCCAATGAAGAAGGCCTTATACCACTTCTCAAAGAAGTTGAACTTTGGTACCTATGTCATTAAGAAGGAATGTTAGGGAACTGATATCCCAACTAAGAAGAAAATAGGTAGGCTAGAGAAAAGCCATAATTCCATATCAGGAAGGTCTTACATCTTATAGTAAAGGAGGATGTGTAGAAAAACACCTAGAGTTGACTAAATTATTTTGAATTCTTAATGTTTATTGGGCCTAAGTCTCCGGAAAAAATTAATGTTTACCGATGTTTATCGTTTAGTTTGTGTGAGCATCAAGGATCCATTTTATGTCATTTCATGAAGTTAGGTTAATGTCGTTTTTGTTTTGGTTATTTGTTCCTCAGTTTACAAAATGAGTCATTCATTTTTATTTTTTCCGCATCTATTTTTTTTTTCTTTTAACTACCATCCATTGATTGGAGGTATTATTCTTTCTCTTTAGTAATCGACTGGCTGCTGAGATCCTCTGAATATGTCTTTTCAAGAATGCATGGGCCCTTCCAAGTTGGGTTGAATTTCCTGCCTATTTTGTTGTGAGCAAGGATAGGTCTTTGGAGTTTTTTGGATTTTAATTTGATGTTTGTTACATCTTAATGATGTATATTTGTGTTTAATGATTTGCGTTATGAACTTATGTATTGGGGAATTTTATCCAAGGTGTTTGGATATAAATTTTTAGTTTGTATTTCGTGTAATTTGTTATTATTGAAATATAAATTTGTGTTTGTGTGAAATTTATTTGGAATCGATGGAAATTTTTGTGTATTTTGGAGTATAAGAATAGTTTATGGGGGAGAAATAATTATTTGAAGTGATTAGAGGGAGCATTTTAGTGCAATTAAATTAATTCTCAAAATATGTGCACTGTGGGCTAAGAGCCAAACTATCGGCATTTAAGCGCTAGATTTTGCGGCTAGGCGCTGAATGCTTCACACTAGGCGTCGATTTGCAAAAACTAGTTTTTTGTAGTTAAAAACCCGAAATTTGCCATTTTTAACCCCCCATCAACTTCAACCTCTCGATTTCGTGAAAAGGAGCCTAGGGTATTACTAAGTTGAATCATTTAAGAGATGATTTCGATGAAATTTGTTGGAATTGAATTCCTTAAGGTATGAGCACTTCTCCTAAGCAAAAATTTTTAGTTTTGACCATGTATTTTGAGCTCATTATAGAAAAATGTAAAAATCACTATTCATGGTGAGAATTTGAGGAAAAGCATGAGAAATTACTTATATTTAGTGGAAATTGCCTTTGGAAGTTAAGTTAACAAGTTTAGTTTGTTTTTGGAATTTATGGTGAATTTTTTTGTGATTTTTTAGAGATGGCTCCAAATTCGAAGCGCTCAAGAGAGAAGGCGAGATTTGATTTTAACAAATTTGTCAGTTCTAGAGTAGAGGATCGATACATCGATGCCCTATCGTCGCGTAAATTGATTTCAGAACAAGTGTTTAAAAAGCCATGAGCAGATATTGAGGAGATGATTGCTAGAAGAAATTGGGAAAATTACTATTGCTTCTCCGCTATTGCTATTGTTTCGATAGTTAGAGAGTTTTATGCAAACTTGCCAGCAGCAGAAGACAATTTGGTGATGGTTAGAGGTCAGCGTATAGATTTTTTGCCTGCGGTAATTAATACTTTTTACCAATTACCTCCTGAGATGTTTTGTTTTTATGCTAATTATCATCCTTCTGAGGGAGAGTTGATACACCTAAAATATATAGTATTTTTATGCACATTTTTATATCTATTTTTAATGATATTGCACTTTAATGGAAGTTATTTTGTGTTTTTCTTGTAGATATGATGAAAATGGTTGGTCATGATGAAAGGAGCAAAATTTGATCAAATTTGGAGCAAAAAAAGATGAAAAATGAAAATTTGGGCATTGGCGGCTAAGCGCCGGCGCTTAGCCGCCACAATTAAAAATCGAAATTCAATTGAATTTGGAGCCAATTTCAAAGGGAATAGGATGCAACTTTTGGTGGTAACTTTCATAACTTCCTTTGGGCGGCAAGTTTAAATGAAGGGGTGCATTATTTGGTGGATACATTGAATCTGGACACATTTGAAGACACACCAAGGCACCTTTTGGTTTACTATTTAAAGAGAGTCTTAGGAAAGATTAAAGAGCTCTACCTTTGCCTTTGGTAGGGTTCTTTCACTTGTAAGTTTTTACATTATTTTACTTTTATTATGCGAGAGTTTTATTAAGAGTAGGAGTAGAGAGTAGAAAGGAGAAAAGGGTCGATGTGAAGCCTTCTTCTTCCCACTTCTTTTTTTTTCTTTTATGTTTGGTTTTTATTGAAGTCTGAAGTTATTCTGAGTCATTGGAGTTGGGAGATCTGCTTTGAGGAGTAGTTTAGTGAAGAGTTAAAGTTTCAGAGGAACTTCCTGAGTCTTATGGAGAGAATTTTCAGATAAGTGTTTACTTTTATTCTTACATTTAGTTTTTTAATTAATACTTGTTTTTGTTTGTTGTTTTTCTTATGGTTTTTAATTTCGAATCAATATATTTTTGTATTTTCTCAATGCATTCTGAGTAGTTTACTTTATCTTTTTCTTTCTTAAATGGAGAAGTAATTAAATTATAGAGAATTTTTGTGGAAAGTATAAGTGTTTAAAAGTTCAAAAAAGTTGTGAAGATTGATTCAGAAAACTTTGTTTACTTCTTAATTTTGCATGTTAAGTTGTAGAATTTCTTAAGAATATGTAAGATACAATGCAGTATTGTCTCATAAAAGTTAGTAAGAATCACATGCAATTATATGGGTGAGAATTGTAGTCCATATAATTGAATGTAATATTAGAAGATATTTTTATGGAAGGGAGTAAAATTAGAGGATTTTATGGTGATAGGCTAAAACCCCCCTAATTTGGTTTGAAGTTTTGAGTTTTGTTATGAGAAGTTAGCCCCCAGTTGGTGGGAATCTAGGGAACTCTTGAGTGAGAGACTGGAATCTTCTCTGCCTAACCATGTTCAAAATGATAAAAATTTGAAATTAACCTATGTTCTTTATAGAACCAAGTAAGGGTAAAGAACACATTTGCTTCTATCTGTTACAAAAAATTTAAATAATTCCACAACAATACTTTAATAATTATTACTACTTCCTAAAAGGAAAGAAACAAATATTCTAGTTAATAGTATTTTACATACAGTGTTATTAGTTATTATAATTCTAATTTCTTGCTTAACATTTTATTAAGGAAATTTCAAAAGACATATCAACTTTCAAAACTTTTCAAAATCAAGACATACTTTCAAAAGCCATAAAAAAGGTAAAAAGATAAATTTTCTGATTCCTTTAAAGATTTTCAAATTTTCCCCGTGGGTTCGATATCTTGGGGCTTAATCAGAAAGTCCTATATTACTTGATAAACGATACGTATACTTGTGTAGTATCCCATATTATAAAATCATAATTTTCATATCTAAATCATCAGCACATATATTTGGTGTGGAGTCAAGTTTTTGGCGCACATATATTTATCGGGGATCAAGTTTTTGGCACTGTTACCGGGGAAAATAATTAAGTTGCATTTACAGAGAATTAAGAAATTTTAAATTTTTACTTTTCTTTGTTTTTGTTAGTGTGTAGTGTTTTGTTTTTTTTTTTACTGTTGTATGCATAGTTCAGGTTCTGAGGGACTTGTGCCTTACGATTCTGAATTAGAAAGAACTATCAGAGAAATCAAAAAAATGAAAAATACAGAAAAAGATAAAATTATTCAAGAAATGGAAAATCATCAAAATCAAAATGTAGGCATCCATCAAGAATTAAGACCTTTAAGAGATTATGTTAACCCTACAGTAGATGAATTTCATGGTAGAATTCAAAACCCTGCTGTAGCTGCTAATTCTTTTGAGCTTAAACCTGCTATTATCCAAATGGTGTCTAATTATCAGTTTGGGGGAGCAACAACTGAAGATCCTAATTTGCATCTTGCTAATTTTCTAGAGTTGTGTGCTACTTTTAAATATGATGGTGTTTTGGATGATGCTATTAGACTTAGACTTTTTCCTTTTTCACTAAGGGATAATGCTAAAATATGGTTACATTCATTACCACCTGGATCAATAAGAACTTAGGGTGAACTGTCACAAAAATTCCTTGCTAAATATTTTCCACCATCTTAGACTGCTAAGTTGAGAAATGATATAACATCTTTTTGTCAGTTTGAAGGGAATCAGTATATGAAGCATGTGAAAGATTTAAAGATCTCCTCAGGAAATATCCACATCATGTGATACCGTATCGGTTAATAATTTAAACTTTTTATAATGGATTAGTTGGATCTCTTAGATCAATCATCGATGCTGTCTGCTGGTGGATCATTAATGTCTAAACCATTTTCTGATGCTTATGCTTTAATTGAAGAAATAACTACTAATAATTTTCAATGGCCTTCTGAAAGATTAAATCCTAAAAAGGTAGCCAGTGTTTATGAAAATGATGCTTTTACAATGTTAGCAAATCAAGTTGCTGCTGTATCAAGGAAGATTGACCAATTTGGGATGAGTTTTTCTTATCCAAATCTCATGATTGAAGAAAATCCATTAGGCCATATGGTTGATTTTTTTTCTTCACCAGAAACTGCGAATGCCATAAGTAAACCTAACAACCCATATTCCAATTATTATAACCTAGGTTGGAAGAATCATCCAAATTTTAACTGGAATGACAATAATAACGGTAGTGTTAATCAGCAATGGGGGAACCACCAAGTAAACCCATTGGGGAATTAGAACAACCAAGGTAATAATAATAATAGATTAACTTATCCTTCTAATTATAACAATGCTTTACAAAATAAAGAGAAGAAGTTTTCTATGGAAGAAGTATCACATATGAGAAATCAATTACAAATTCAAGGAGCAACCATCAGAAATATAGAAAACCAATTGGGGGCAAATTGCAAATGCCTTAAGTAATAAATCCCAAGGAATGCTTCCAAGTAATACTGAAGTGAATCCAAGAGAAAAGAATAAAGAACAAGTAAAAGCAATTTAACTGAGAAGTGGAAAAGAATTCAAAGGTAGAGTTCAAAAAGAAACTGAAGTAGAGAAAGAAGAGATTGAAAGATTTAAAGAGGACGCTCCAAAAGGTTTTGAAAGACCTATTTCTCCACCTAAGGTTGATTTAGAAAAACCACCACCTGCATTTCCTCAGAGACTTCGTCAACAAAAGTTGGATAAGCAATTTTTAAAATTCTTAGAGATATTAAAGAAGCTTACCATTAATATTCCATTTGCTGAAGCCCTAGAACAAATGCCAAGCTATGCGAAATTTATGAAGGATATTCTTAATAAAAAAGGAAGTTTGAAGAAAATGAGACTGTTGCACTTAGTGAGGAGTGCAGTGCGATAATTCAGAAAAAACTTCCTGAAAAACATAAAGATCCTAGTAGTTTCACAATTCCATGTGCAATCGGAGAAAGATTCTGTGGAAAAGCTTTATGTGATTTGGGTGCAAGCATTAACCTTATGCCTCTATCAATATTCAAAAGACTGAGACTAGGAGAAATAACCCCAACTACTGTAACTCTGTAATTAGTAGATCGTTCGATCGCATATCCTAAAGGAGTTATAGAAGATGTTTTAGTAAAATTGGATCAATTTATTTTTCCTGTGGATTTCATTGTGTTAGATATGGAGGAAGATAAAGAGATACCCATAATTTTTGGGAGACCTTTTCTAGCTACAGGTAGAGCCATGATAGATGTGCAAAAAGGGAAATTACCAATGAGGGTTAATGATCAAACTGTTACATTTAATATTTCAAAATTGATGAAATATTCTGCTAGAGGTAAAGAAGATGAGTGTTATAGGATGGATGTTATTGAATATTTAAGTGAATGTCACTTCAAATCAACTTATGAAGATAAAGCTGAAAGAGAAGAATTGGAATATAAGCAAGAAGAGGAGTTATTCAATTCTGAAGATTTTCAAGAGGAAGATTTAAAGTATGTTCATGAAAGTTTTGAATTGTTGGATATGACTGAAAAAGATGAATCATATGGTCCATCAATTGAAAAACCTCCTAAACTTGAGCTAAAAATGCTTTATGATCATTTGAAGTATGTTTTTCTAGGTGAATCCTGAACCTTGCCTGTTATAATTTCTTCTAAATTAACTGAAAAAGAAGAAGAGATTTTGCTTGAAATTTTGGAGAAGCACAAGAAAGCCTTTGGATAAACAATTGCTGATATTAAAGGAATCAGTCCTTCAATTTGTATGCATAGAATTCTTATGGAAGATAATTGCAAACCGCGTGCTGATCCCAAAAGGAGATTAAATCATGTGATGAAAGACGTTGTTAAGAAAGAAATTTTAAAATAGTTGGATGCTGGAATTATCTACCCTATTTCAGATAATGAATGGGTTAGTTCTATTCACTGTGTTCGTAAGAAAGGAGGAGTAACGGTGATTGTTAATGAAAAAATTAAAATGATACCAACAAGACAAGTTACAGGGTAGGGAATATGCATTGATTATAGAAAATTAAACCTTGCCACAAGGAAAGATCATTTTCCACTCCACTCCCTTTTTTAGATCAAATGTTGGATAGACTGGTTGGGCATAAATACTTTTATTTTCTGGATGGATATACTGGTTACCACCAAATTCAAATTGCTCTTGAGAATCAAGAGAAAACTACGTTTACTAGTCCTTATGGTACGTTTTCTTTTAGAAGAATGTCATTTGGTATATGTAATGCCCCTGCTACATTTCAGAGATGTATGATGGCTATATTTGTGCTTTGATTGAAAAAGGGATTGAAGTTTTTATGGATAACTTTTCAGTGTTTGGAATTTTGTTTGAATCATGTTTAGAACATCTATCTAAAGTTCTAAAACACTGTGAAGAAACAAATTTGGTCTTTAATTAGGAAAGATGCCAATTTGTGGTAGCAGGTGGAATTGTTTTGGGACATTGGATTTCAGAAAACGGTTTGGAGGTAGATCCTGAAAAAATTCAAGTTATATATAATTTATCTTGCCCAACCAATGTAAGGGGAATTAGAAGTTTTTTAGGACATGCTGGATTCTACAGACGTTACATCAAAGACTTTTCAAAGATTACAAAACCTTTATGTCGTTCACTGGAAAAGGATGCAATTTTTAATTTTGATAATGATTGCCTCAAAGCCTTTGAAACATTAAAAGAAAAATTAATCACCACACCTGTAATAATTTCACCAAATTGGGAAAAACCTTTTGAATTAATGTGTGATGCTAGTGATTATGCTATTGGCGCTATTTTAGGTCAGAAATATGATAAAATTTTTAAAGTAATTTATTATGCCAGTAAAACTCTTAATGAAGCTCAAATTAATTATACCACTACTGAGAATAAGTTTTTTTTGCCTTTGATAAATTTTGATCATATTTAATTGGAACTAAATGTGTGGTGCATACTGATCATTCTGCTATTAAATACTTAATGAAGAAAAATGATGCAAAACCGAGACTGATAAGATGAATTCTTCTTTTACAACAATTTGATTCTGAGATAGTAGATAGGAAAGATTCTGATAATCAAATTGCTGATCATTTGTCCAAGCATGAAATTGAAAAATCTCTCTGTGATATTGAAGAAATTAATGAACATTTTCCTGATGAAAAACTGTTCACTGTTAAAGATTGGCGTGTTCCATGGTATGCGGACATAGTAAACTTTATTGTTAGTAACATTATACCCTATGGTTTGACATACCCAGAAAAGAAGAAATTTTTGTCTGACGCTAAGACTTATTTTTGGGACGACCCATTTTTATATAAATAAGGAAAGGATCTTATAATTTGAAGATGTGTGCCTTTGGAAAAGACTTATGAAATTATTCAAAAATGTCATGATTCTGATTATGGGGGACATTTTGGAAGTGATAAAATTGCATATAAAATATTACAATCAGGATTTTATTGTCCTAAAATTTTTAAGGATGTGAATGTTTATATTAAAAATTGTGATAGATGTCAGCGTGTAGGCAATATTTCTAGAAGAAATGGGATGCCCCTAAATTATATGTTGGAAGTTAAAATATTTAATGTTTGGGGACTAGATTTTATGAGACCATTTACACCATCTTTCAAAAATATTTATATTTTGATAGCAGTAGACTACGTTTCTAAATGGATTGAAACTATTGCTTTACCTCGATGTGGTGCTCAAAGTGTTGCAAAGTTTTTAGAAAAGAATATATTTTGTAGATTTGGAATACCAAGAGTAATCATAACTGATGGGGGAATTCATTTTAGAAATGTGATTATTGGGAAGTTAGCAAAGAAATATCATATTTATTATCGCATTTCTACTGCTTATCATCCGCAGACAAGTGGTTTGGTTGAATTATCCAATCGGTGAAATTAAAAGAATATTGGAAAAAACTGTTAATCCAAATAGAAAGGATTGGTCAATCAAACTGGATTATGCTTTGTGAGCCTATAGGACTGCTTACAGAAAACCTATAGGAATGTCCCCATATAGGCTAATTTTTGGAGAAGCTTGTCATTTACCTTTTGAACTTGAGCATAAAGCATATTGGGCTATTAAAGAGTTTAATTATAATTTGAAAGATGCTGCTAAAAAGAGATTATTGCTATTGAATGAGCTTGAAGAAATAAGGAATGAATCTTATGAAAATGCTAAGATTTATAAGGAAAAGATGAAGTTATGGCATGATCGGAAGATTCTTACTAAAAAACTTGTAACAGGATAAAAAGTTTTACTGTATAATGCTTGATTGAGAATATTTTCTGGAAAACTTAAGTCAGGTGGATGGGTCCATTTATTATGACAAAAATTTATTCTTATGGAGCTGTAGATATTTAAGATCCTAAGACTGGAAAAATATTTAAAGTTAACGGACATGGACTTAAACCATATTTTTCTGTCAATAAATCCAAATCTGATAAAAATTTGATGTTGGGTCACTCAGAATGAGTTCTGGGTCTGTCAGGCTGAAGATGTTAAAACAAGCGCTTTGTGGGAGGCAACCCATAATTATCGGTGTGCTTTGCTTTATGTTTATTTTGTGTTCTTTGTTTGCTTTGTTTGGTTTATTTTTATGTTTTTAGTGGTAGTAATTTGGAGTTTTTAAACTATAGTAGAGTTTATTTGACCTTAATTGATGATTTAGAAAAGTCAGAATAAAAAATTTTGACACTTTGCAGACTTGTGCTAAATCGAGCACTGGCGGCTAAGCGCCGATTAGTTGGCACTTAGGCGCCGCAGTTATAAAAATGTGAAAAATGAGGTTCTAGAAGCCTAGATCGTGGGGGAGTAGTTTTGGAAGTTATTTGGAGTTTTAAAACGTCTTAGGGCAGATTTATCACTTCCCAAGTCTATAAAAAGGACCTGATTTACGAGAAACACTTGCCCCAAGTCCTATTTTCATTTATGAGTCTTAAGAAGAGGGTTTTGAGTGCATCATGTCTTCCTGGGAGAATGAGATGAAGAAGAAGCAAGATTCTGACAAGAGTAAGTTCATTAGTGATAGTGCTAAAGAGTTATTCAATGGATTTCTTGCTGTTAGTATTCAAGGTATTGCAGAAATGATTTCAAATATTGAAGCCTGAGTGACTTCAATGGAAGCAAAAATCAATGAAACTAACTTACAGTTGGAGCACATGGGATGGCAACTCAAGATGCAATTCAGTCATTCAAGGTGCGGAGAAGAAGCAGATAAAGCGATGTTTGTGAAGAACAAATGGATTGAAAAAGAAGATGTAAGAATGAACAAATATATCCGTTCTATCAAATTTATGTTCCAGAAGGGTCAAATGAGAATAATAGTGGTCCTAGATATAGTCTGCCTAATGGAGAATGGAATTAATAGTGCTTTGTTCTTATTTGTTTAGTGTTCTTATGTGTTATGTTTAGTGTTCTTGTGGGTTATGTTTTGGTGTGTTTAGTGTTTATATTTAAGTATAAACTAAGCCTGATGATGTGATGGTTACATCCTAGAGATGTATACTTATCAGTTTGAGATTAAAGTCTCTTGTATTTAGAGAATTTCATCCTTTATGTGTGGATAGAAATTCTAGAATTGTATTAAGTGTTATGTTTATTTAATTATAAGTTTGTGTTTTTGTGAAAGTTGTGTCGAATGAATGAATATTAAATTTTGATTTGGAGAATTAGAAGATTTATGTGGGGAGAAATAATTATTCTGGAGTAATTAAAGGTGATTAACCAAGTGATTTAGTGCATATACCTTAATTGTGAAAATCTTTTGGCACCAGTTCGTGAAAATTGGATCCCAACAGTTAAAAACCTTAAAATTGCCATTTTTAAACCACCCCATCATCTTCAACCTTCGGTTTATCACGAAAGAGGAGCCTAGGGCATCATATTGTGGATCATTTAAGAGTCGATCTCAACAAAAATTGTTAGATTTGGATTCCTTGAGGTAAGAGCACTGCTCCTAAGTAAAAATTTTTTATTTTCACCGTGTATTTTGAGTACATTTTGGAAAATAATAAAATCACTATTCATGGTGAAAATTTAAAGAGAAACTTGAGAAATTGCTTGGATTTAGTGAAAAAATCTTTTGGAAGATAATTTAGCAAGTTTAGTTTGATTTTGGAATTTATGGTGAAATTTTTCGTGAATTTTTAGAGATGGCTCCAAAGTCAAAGCATGCACGAGAAAAGACAAGATTTGATTCTGACAAATTTGTTAGTATGAGGGCTGAGGAACGATACGTCGATGCATTGCAGTCACGTAAGTTGATTCCTGAGCGTGTGTTTAGTAAACTAGGAGAGGTGATTGAAGATATGATTGCTAGAAGGAACTGGGAGAATTACTGTTGCTTCTCCGCTGTTGCTGTTGTTTCTGTGGTTAGAGAATTTTATGCAAATTTGTCTGCTGCAGAAGAGAATCAAGTGATGGTTAGGAGGCATGAGGTCAACTTTTCTTCTGGGGTAATCAACACTTTTTATGGACTAGCTCCTAATATGTTTTGTTTTTGTTCTAGCTATCATCCTACGAAAGGAGAATTAGATGAGATCATGGAATTTCTGATTGATGGAAGAGGATTATAGAAAATAACAAATGATAGAGGAGTGAACTTTCCTGCTTCGAAATTGAATGCCATTTCTAAGGCGTGGCATTATTTTATCTCATCTAAGTTATTACCTTCGAGTCATACTAGCGAAGTAACGAGAGAAAGAGCTGTGTTGAACCATTGTATTCAGTAAGGGAAGCCTATTGACATTGGAGGTATAATTTATGATTATGTTTTGAACTGTGCTAGATCAACCACGACTGCAGGTATGGGATTTCCTTCCTTGATTCACTCATTATGTGAACGATCTGGAGTGATGTTTGAAACATGGGAAGAGGTACTTCAACCATTGAGACCAATTATAGTGTAAAAATTGGTGCTTACACTGTACATTCAGACTTTGGTTGGAGAGGAGGATTTGGTAGGGCTTCTACTGCTTTTGCTTCTGCTACATCTACTTCTCGTACTATTACTTCATGTGCTTCATCATCTACTAATTCACAGATTGGTTTATTAAGAAAATTTTTTAAAAAAGTGAGTCTTACTCGAAAGCATCTGAAAGATATGGATGGTAAGATGGATAACGTGGAAAGATATATTTTGAAACATGATGAGTGTGAGGAGAGTTATCAGCAATATTTGGATAGAATGATTAGAGGTGATAAGAGTGCTGAGATGCCCCCTCATCCATTCTACATACCTTATGTGCCATTTAGGGATTGGAACGAGCAGGATGACGATGATGATGAGGATGATGAGTAGTTTAGTGTTATTTGTTTTCGTTGTGGTGTTGTTGTTGATGTATGTGTGTTTTGTTTAGTATTTAGTTTGATCATTGTGTTGTGATATGAACCATGATAGTATGTAAGACTCTAGTTTGTATTATTTTTCTGTTATGCATATTCAGATGTATTGTTGTTGTTGTATTGATGTATTATATGTTGCTTTGTGGTAGTGATGTGTAATAGTAAATGTTTTAATGTGCATGTTATGTTAGAGTTTTTAGTAGTGTGTACTTTATTCCAAAAACTGTTAGGAGATTATAAACCACTATTGGGAACTTCTACTTAGGAAACTACATGTTTAAAATTTTTTAAATTCCACTATCATCTGTTATCTGTATCTGTGTGTTATTTTAGTTGGTGTGTATTTGCTTTGAAAACCTCCACTACTGTAGAAGTCTTTTTGAAATTTTTACTTTTCTTGTTATAAAAAGAAAATTGTTTTGAAAAAATTAAATTTAATTTCATTTTACTCCTGTTATTTAAATTGTTATACTTGCATATTAGGATATTAAAAATCCGTGCAAGCATGATATGTCAGTTTTATTTCTCACCCATGTATCATTTCTTATGCTTAAATTTTTTATCTTAACTAAAAATTAAAGTTTTGGGGGAATTTTAAAAACTAAGATTTTCAAAAAACTAAAATTTTATTTGATTCTCAAGAATACTTTAAAATAAATCTTATTTTTGATTGAGAACAATTATGTACATGAAGTTATAATAGGGGAACAAAAATTTTGAATATAGAAATGAATAAAAGAATTTAGTTAAAATTTATAGTAATCATGAAAAACTTAAAGTTAAAATTTTCTTAATAAAGAGGTGTTAAATAAAGTTAAAGTATCTTTAGTAAGAAGTTTTGTATTTTTGGATAAATAGAAGATTTGACTTCTATTCTTCAAAGATAAAATTTCTTTTATTGAAGAGTAATTTTCAAATATTATTATTATGATTTTTAAGTGAAAGATATATATCTGACCTTTATTTTAAAGTGAAGGCTGGAATTCAAAATCATTAAAGGCCTATCCAGATATAGTAATCCTTGCCTTATAAAAAAAAGAAAAAAAAGAAGAAAAAAAAAGAAGAAAAGAAAAAGTGAAAAATAGTATATGAAAAGGGAGGAGAAGCTTGAGTATTTAAGGGTCTAATCAAAAATTGGTTTCATACATAAAGTTTAAGATATAAGTTCAGAGAAAATCTAAAGCTTAAGGTTATAATATAGTAAGTAAAATTACTTTCAAATAAAGATTTTTAAGTGAGAAAAAATAAGTATTTGAGTCATATATTTTGAAGAATCTACAAATATTTCTGAATTAGATAGAAACTTATATTTCTCATTTCCTTTTACTTAAGAACTTTATAAACTTTAAGTTGATTCTAATTACTGAAATTTTTTTCTAAATTGGACTATTCTATTTCTAGAACAAAATTTTGTTATCTTCCTAAGAAACTCATTAAATAATTTGCATGCTAAAATGTTCTACGAGATTAACTGTCACTTGAGGACAAGTAACATTTTAAGTTTGAGGGATTTTGATACACCTAAAATATATAGTAATTTTATGCACATTTTATACCTATTTTTAATGATATTGCACTTTAATGGAAGGTATTTTATGTTTTTCTTGCAGATATGATGAAAATGGATGATCATCATGAAAGGAACAGAATTAGATCAAATTTAGAGCAAAAAAAGATGAAAAATAATAATTTGGGCACTGGCGGCTAAGTGTCGCTGGGCCGGCGTTTAGCCGCCACAGCTAAAAATCGAAATTCAAATGAATTTGGCGCCAATTTCAAAGGGAATGGGATGCAACTCTTGGTGGTAACTTCCATAACTTCCTTTGGACGGCAAGTTTGAATGAAGGGGTGCATTCTTTGGTGGATACATTGAATCTGGACACATTTGAAGAGACACCAGGCACCTTTTAGTTTACTATTTAAAGAGATTCTTAGGAAAGATTAAAGAGCTCTTCCTTTGCCTTTTGAAGGGTTCTTTCACTTGCAAGTTTTTACATTATTTTACTTTTATTTTGCGAGAGTTTTTATTAAGAGTAGGAGTAGAGAGTAGAAAAGAGAAAAGGGTCGAAGTGAAGTCTTCTTCTTCCCACTTCTTTTCTTTCTTTTAAGTTTAGTTTTTATTAAAGTTTGAAGTTATTCTGAGTCATCGGAGTTGGGAGATCCACTCTGAGGAGTAGTTTAGTGAAGAGTTAAAGTTTCAGAGGAACTTCCTGAGTCTTGTGGAGAGAATTTTCAGATAAGTGTTTACTTTTATTCTTACATTTAGTTTTTTAATTAATACTTATTTTTGTTTGTTGTTTTTCTTATGGTTTTTAATTTCGAATCAATGTGTTTTTGTATTTTATCAATGCATTCTAAGTAGTTTACTTTATCTTTTTCTTTCTTAAACGGAGAAGTAGTTAATTTATAGAGAATTGTTGTGGAAATTATAAGTGTTTAAAAGTTGGAAGAAGTTGTGAAGATTGATTCAGAAAAGTTTGTTTACTTCTCAATTTGGACTGTTAAGTTGTGGAATTTCTTGTGATTATGTAAGATCTAATGCGGTATTGTCTCATAAAAGTTAGTAAGAATCACATGCAATTATATGGGTGAGAATTGTAGTCCATATAACTGAATGTAATATTAGAAGATATTTTAATGGAAGGGAGTAAAATTAGAGGATTTTAGAGTGACAGGCTAAAACCCCCTAATTTGGTTTGAAGTTTTGAGTTTTTTTATGAGAAGTTAGCCCCCAATTGGTGGGAATCGAGGGAACTCTAGAGTGAGAGACTGGTATCTTCCCAGCGTAACCATGTTCAAAATAATAAAAATTTCAAATTAACCTATGTTCTTTATATAATCAAGTAAGGGTAAGGAACACATTTGCTTCTATCTGTCACAACAAATTTAAATACTTCCAAAACAATACTTTAATAATTATTACTACTTCATAAATAGAAAGAAAAAGATATTCTAGTTAATAGTATTTTACATACAGTGTTATTAGTTATTATAATTTTAATTTCTTGCTTAACATTTTATTAAGGAAATTTCAAAAGACATATCAACTTTCAAAACTTTTCAAAATCAAGACATACTTTCAAAAGCCATAAAAAAAGTAAAATGATAATTTTTCTGATTCCTTTAAAGATTTTCAAATTTTCCCCGTGGGTTCGATATCTCGGGGCTTAATCAGAAAGTCCTATATTACTTGATAAACGATACGTATACTTGTGTAGTATCCCATATTATAAAATCATAATTTTCATATCTAAATCATCATCACATATATTTGGTGTGGAGTCATGTTTTTGGCGCACATATATTTATCGGGGATCAAGAGTTAGATGAGATAATGTTTTTTCTTACAGATGGAAGAGGTTTGAGGAAGATAACAAATGAAAGAAGAGTCATTTTTCAAGACTCTAAGTTAAATGCCACATCTAAGGCATGTTTATCTCATCTAAGTTGTTTCCTTCAAATCATGTTAGTGAAATTACGAGAGAGAATTATTCTGAACCATTGTATTCAGTAAGGAAAGCCTATGAACATTGGAGCTATTATTTTTTATTATATTCTCAACTGTGCCAGAGCTGCTACTACTGTAGATATGGGATTTCCTTCTCTTATTCATTAAATTTGTGAGCAGTCTGGTGTTATGTTTGAAACTTAGGAAAAAGTCCTTCAACCACTTAGACCTATCACCAGTGTAAATGTGAACACTTACACGGTGCATTAAGAATTTAGCTGGAAGGGAGGATATGTTAGAGCTCCTAGTTCTACTGCTTCTACTTCTCGTGCTTCTACTTCACATGCATCATCCTCTAGAGATGAGTTTTCTGGTTCACAGACTAGTTTGTTATAGAAGATTTTGAAGAAGGTAAGTCTAACCAGAGAACATGTTAGAGATATTGATGGGAAGGTGGAAAATATTGAGAGATATATTGTGAAACATGATGAGTATGAGGAGAATTATCAACAATACTTGGATAGACTGATTATAGGTGATCACAGTACTAAGATGCCTCCTCATCCCTTTTATATTTCTTATGTACATTCCATTGCATCTAGTGTTTGAGTTTTTAGTAGTGTACTATTTAATTCCAAAACTCTTAGAAATTTAAAGCACTATTAGAAACCACTATTTAAATTGCATGTTTAAATATTTCAAAATCTACTACCATATATTATCTAGTGATGTTGTGGTTTTAGTTATGTTAAGTTGGTGTGTATTTGCTTTAAAAACCTCCACTATTGTAGAAGTCCTTTGAAATTTTAATAAAAACCTGAAAAACTGAATTTGATTTCTTTTTTACACCTGTTTTTAAATTGTTACACTTCCATGTTTAGGTTATGAAAATTCCTGCTAGCATGTTACTTTAGTTTTTAATTCTTGCCCATGTTTCATTTCTTAAAAATTTTATCGTAATCAAAATTTTAAAGTTTGGGGGGAATTTTAAAAACAAATTTTTAGAAACTAAATTTTATTTGTTCTCAAGAATACTATAAATAAATTTGATTTTTGATTGAAAACAATTATATATATGAAGTTATATTAGGGAAGCAAAATTTTTAATATAGAATTGAGTAAGAGAATTTAGTTAAAATTTATAGTAATGATGAAAAATTTAAAGTTAAAATTTTCTTAGTAAAGAAATGTTAAATGTTGTTAAACTATCTTTAGTAAGAAATGTTGTATTTTTGGAATAAATAGAAGATTTGACTTTTATTTTTCTAAACTTAAGTTTTTTTTTATTGAAAAATAATTTTCAACACTATTATTATGACCTTTAAGTGAAATATATAAATCAAACCTTTATTTTAAATGGAAGGGTGGAATTCAAAATCATTAAAGGCCTATCCAGATATAGTAATCCTTGCTTTATATAAATAAAAGAGAAGAAAAAGAAAAAAAGATGAAAGAAAAAGAAAAAGAAAAAGAAAAGAAAAGGGAGGAGAAGCTTGAGGATTTAAAGGCCTAATCAAAAATTGGTTCCATACCTAAAGTTTAAAATATAAGTTTTGAGAAAATCTAAAGCTTAAGATTATAATATAGTAAGTAAAATTATTTTCAAATAAAAATTTTTATGTGAGGAAAATAAAATGTTTAAATCCTATATTTTGAAAAATCTACAAGTATTTCTGAATTAGATATGAAATTATATTTTCATGATCCTTTACTTAAGAATTTTATGAACTTTAAGTTTGTCTCATTTACTAAATTTTTTTCTAAATTGGACTATTTCATTTCTATAACAAAATTTTGAAACATTCCTAAAGAAACTCATTTACATAATTTGCATGCTTAATTTTTATATGATTGTAGTGTCACTTGAGGACAAATAACATTTTAAGTTTTGGGGATTTTGATACACCTAAAATATATAGTGTTTTTAAGTACAGTTTAATACCTATTTTTGATGATATTTCACTTTAATGGAAGATATTTTAATGTTTTTCTTGTAGGTATAACAAAAATGACTGATTGTGATGAAAGGAGAAGAGAAGGATCAAATTTGGAGCAAAAATTGAAAGGTGTGCTAAATTGGCCTCTGGCGCCTAAGCGCAAGATGGCTGGTGCATAGGCGTTACAGTTAAAGTGATAAATTTAAATTAATTTGGGCACAAAATTGAAGGGGTTTTTGAAGAACCCTTTAGTTTAAACTTCATTAACGTCCCATTAGCGCCAAAATTCATTTAAAATTTGAATGGATGGATGCAACTCTTGGTGGATTCATTGAATTTGGATATAATTTGAAGAGACACCAAAGCGCCTTTTGGAGAATTATTAAAATGAAGAGTAAAAGATCAGAAAGTGGTGCCACAACCTAGGAAGAGTTTTTAGGAGAAATTTTGGCGGGAGAAGTTAGAGAAAAGCTTGAAGTGGTTTCAGGGAAAGAGGAAAAAAGAGAGCCTTAATCTCGCCAGATTTTCTTCACTCTTCCAGTTTACTTTATCATAGTTTGTACTAGAATTTAGGAGAGTCAATCCTAAGAGTTGGGCGCCAGCTCTAAGGAGTTATCTAGTGGAAAGTAAAAGTTTCAAAGGAGCTTCCTGTCGGCATATTTTTAGGTTAGGGTGTTTAATTTTGAAAAGGGGGTCGCCTAACAGAAATTGTCGGCAAATTTTAATTTAAATAAAATAAATAATTTGAAAAGTAGTATTTGATTTTTTAAAATAATTTTAAATTTGAAAATTTCAAGATATGAAATCAAACTGATCTCACATCCCGAATAGTTTATATAAAAGAGCACCGCACCACAAACCGTGTATCTAACCCGAAGAATAGACACGCTGCTTGACAATGGGGCTCGATTAAATAAACTAGAAAGGTTTGTGACATCCGTTTGGTCTGCGAACAAATTTTATAAGCCGACAAGTTCCCCGCTTAATATGAAAACATTAAACAGGGTTTATATTACTCGGGTTCTTAAAATTTCCTATAAGGGCAAGCCCTATAGTTAATTACATCTTAAGTGACGGGAATCACCTAAGAAAACTCTCGATAATAATCAGTAATTCTGCTCTCAAGAATTTCAAAGTTTAAGTCTTCAAGGGATTGAATTTTGGAATTTCAATAGGGAATGGATCAATTTAGAACATTTTATTTTGGGAATTCAAAGGAAGAAAGGTAGGAGAAATCACGGGTTCGAAGCGAACTTCGGTAATTTCCCGACTATCCTGCCGTTTGGCTTGGATTTAGGAAAGCCCTAATGTTTATTTATTCTTTTGATTTATGCCAATTTTAATTAGTTAGAACTTATATTCGTATGATAAAATCATACAAATAGCCTCGAAGATGTGAGGGTTTATGTTGTATCGGACGACTACCTCGGAGTCCTAAGACCGGTTAGGGCTTAATTTACATGATATGATCATGCAAATGCCTAACGAAGAGTTGAGGATTTATGTTGCACTAGGCAAGCTACCTCGAAGTCCTATGGCTTGGTTATTTAATTCTAAGAAAGTTTTGCTGAAGTAGACTCAGGTTTTGCTGATGACGATGGCCGTGCTGCCCACCATGCTCTGAGCTCCTTGTTGTTGCAGAGTTTTAGTTTTAGAAATCATAAATCAGGAGATGAGAGAAGTGTTTTGGTTTAGAGAAAATCTTAAAATCCAGGTGTTTTTTTAATATTTTAATTAAACAAATCTTAAAGTTGATTATAACAACACCGGTTAAGATCCCATGATTCCATCCTTCCGGCATCGTTATTTTTATCAGATTCACTTAGTCCAGATGAATTTGCTAAACTCAATCTGAATGAGTTCTACACTTTCATTTAGACCGTGGGAAATCCCGTTAGCAACACGTAGGTTACATCATCCGAGGTATCCCCGATCATCCAACAAGACGTTTTAATTTAGTTGTAGTTGTAGTTTTGTTGTTCTGTTTAAATTTTGAGTTGTTTTATATTTTGAAATGTTGTGGCAGTGAATTTTATCTTGTAATGACTTTTAATTTAGTTTTTGGTTTCAGTTTTAGGGACTATCCTAAAGGTGTGGGTTTTCATGCAACAACTGTTTATCATGCAAAAAAAAAGTAAGTGCGATGCGATAAAATAAATTGCAATAAAATAAAAGCGTACCTGGAGGGTCTTCCCGTCATCCAAAGCTGCACTTAAACACAATTTAGAATATTTAAGCATTTAAAGCAAGTTCCTAGGTAAAGCTAAGGGAAGGGTTATGGTTTTCTACCAAGTTCCTAATCTTATAGCTAGTCATCTCCTATGACGTTTAGGTTCTTGTATTTTGGTTTGAGGATGATTTTCTTCATCAAAGAACAATTAAGTTCAATTGTTCTTATAAATATCCTATCATATCGAGGAAGTGCTTAAGACGAGTCTTAAACATCTTTTCCATATTTCTAGGATTATTTTTAAGTCCAAGAGAATTTAATTATACAAACGAATTAATCGTCCGGGAGTTCAAGTTTTGTTGTTATCTTACTCAGTGAACTAGGACATTTGAATATCCTATGAGTGAAGTAACACTTCACTTAACGTTCCGTTTAGGAGTTATGACAACAAAAGCTTTCGAGGCAAATTGATGTTCAAATGGTTTATGATTTAATTTAATTTCGATTAATGGATTTAAGTCCGTAATAGTGTTCAAGTTGTTTTAGATTTATTTTTGAATTCTTTATGTCTTAGGTGACGTTATTTTTAATTCAATTTAATTTAATTTTAATTTAATTTAATTTGGTTTAGTTTTAATTTTAATTTAATTTATTTAATTTAATCTAATTTTAATTTTAACTTGATTTTATTATTTTTTTAATTTAATTTAATTTAATTTAATTTAATTTAATTTGATTTAATTTAATATGATTTAATTTAATTTAATTTAATTTAATTTAATTTAATATGATTTAATTTAATTTAATTTAATTTAATTTAATTTAATATGATTTAATTTAACTTAATTTAATTTAATTTAATTTAATTTAATTTAATTTAATATGTTTTAATTTAATTTTATTTAACTTAGTTTAATTTAATTTAAATTTAAATTTAAATTTATTTTTAATCATAATTTAATATTTTTTTTTTTATGTTTTAAAGATAATTTAATTTCAATTGTTAAAGCATTAATTTAATTGAAATTTTAAAAGGATTTAATTTAAATGTTTTAATTTTAATTTAATTTAATGATTAAGCATTTCAAGTTTTGAATTTAGATTATCATTTTAATTAGGAATTGAATATTATTGAGGTGATTAACTTAGGGATTCTTAGATTAAAGAATAAATTTCTTCCTAATAATATCCCTATTTTAATAATTCCAATTTTTCATTATTCTTCCAAATTTAATTAATTATTTAATTAAGGTTTTATTTTAATTATTTTTAAATTATTTTGTAGGTTTCTACCCTTTAATTATTTAAATTTCAATCATCCAAATCAGATTAGGATCAAATATTTTACTCTTTCATTTTATTAAGCCTAAAGTTTTAATTAAGGGTTAAAATTTTAATTACCATTTTGCCCTTCAAGCTTAATAATTTCATAACTCACTAAATTGAGCTTAAATGAATTTGAAATTTTTATGTGACTTCACTCATATGTCAATAAAGACATTAGAGGAGAAAATGTGATTTTTCTGTATTTAATTTATTTATGTAATTTTTTTTGGTGGAAAATAGGGATTTCCAAGGAAAATTTAATAATATGACCAAGGGAAAGTTTCTGTCCTTAAGAAAATTTTGAGACATTCCTAATGACCAGAGGACCACTTGGACCAATTTTGGAGATTTTTTGAATTATATTCTTTTAATTATAATTATTTTGAGTTTTGGGGTGTTAATTAATTTAAAAATAAAATAAAGGTTGAAAAATGAATTTTATATTTTTAAAAAATCTCTCTGATATCAAGGAAATCAGAGAACCAATTTTTACAATTTTTTGATTTTTCTTTGATTTATTATAATTATTTTAGTGGAAATGCTAGAAAATACATTCTTTTAATTTTAAAATTACCCTAGGGTTTTAAAATTTAATATCTCATCATAGAGACTTAAGAAAAATATGAGGTTTGTTCCTAAGTGATTAAAATTCAAAATGTGACATTTTGGTGAATTTTATTATTTTTTTGATTTTTATTATTTTTTAATTATTAAAAATATTAAAACAATGCAAAAAATCAACTTTTTTAGAAAATTGTAATTTTAATTTTCTTAAATTCTCCTGATATCAGAGAGCCTCCAAAACCAATTTGGTGAATTTTTGAAAAGTATTTTGAAAGTTATGAATTTTTAAAGTTTAAGTTGGCTAAATGGATTAATCAACCCATTTGGTAGGCTAACCAAGTCCAATCGACTTCAAACTTTTATGGTGGGTTCCTCCGATCCTAAAGGTCAGTGGAGAATTGATTTCAAGTCAATTTGATGTATGATTAGCTCTAATTAATTAAAACTCCATTTTGGGTGTTTAAGCCAATTAGGGTTATTCCAAGTGGATTAATTCAAAACCTATTTTTCCTAGAGTTCTCTGGTCACAAGAAACATCACCAAATTTTCCTAGGATTTATTTCAAAACATGCTAATTATTGGAATTAAAATACTCAGAATAGTGACCTAGAATTGAAAAATCAATAACTCTTCATAGAGATGGCCTCTGACTTTGGAAAATTCAAGGAATGTTCCCAAATTCAGAGACTTCAAAGCCCTATGGTCTCATGCCATGGTGAATTGTATACATGCATGGAGAATTGAAATAGTGCAGAGAGTAAATAAATTATTAAAAATCAAATACTCAATAAAACTAAATGATTTCTTTTCCACATTATTCTCCTCTGTTCAATGAGTAAGAAGGTATTTTTATTTTATTTTTCTGATTTTTCTACACAAAGTTATGTATTTTTGAAGTTTAGGGAATTAAATAAATAAGAAAAAGCCTATTTTCCTACTTATCCAGCGCGGCGCCCTGTCATCCTCGGCATCTCCGAACGACCACGCGGCGTGCTCCCATTCGATGCCGCCACTTGAGTCAGCAGCCCGGGCCCCGCCTTCCGCGTATCATCCGCTGGTCCGACCTAATCTGAGCCATCCATCCGCGCGTGTATTGAATGAATGGCATCCGTTCATCGTCACCAAGCCTCCTAGCCCGAGAACCGTCCATCTTCTAGGCTTAAGATCTCGCTCGATACTTGACCAAATTAAACGTTCTTATGCTCTATGGATTTGTCTCGAGAAGACGAACACATCCATACGGTTTATGTGGCATGAAATTGACTCAATAAAAATGGAGAATGTTCAGAAGCTCGGGAAGAAGAGTAAGACCATACCTTTGCTCAGAGAAGTGTAGCTTCGATCTGAGGGTTGTGTCACCTTCGATTGGGTCCAAGCAAGCTCCAGATGAAGTCTCCTGGCCTGGTGAATTGTCCAGGTATGACTTTGACCAAGCCCGATTTCAACCTTTGGAGTCTGGAACAGATGGGTGGCCTGGAGAGGGGGCTTTCACTGGGGAACTTCTCCTCTTGACCTTGTGCGGGTGTAGGTGAGTTTAATTTGACTTTGGTGAAGGATTTGGGAATGTCCTGTTCGGCTCGAGAATTGAGCTCCAAAATTGAGCTCGATTAGTGGGGATTAGGGCAAATTGACGGTGGGGATCAAGTGCTCTCAGGTGTGGGGAGAGTCCGGAGTGATTTTGACGAGTTTCCTTAAGGTTGGTTCAGCACCTCTTCATGGCCGAGAGAGGTGGGGTTTAAATAGGAGAGGCTGGAGGGCCTCCCAGGGGAAGTTAGGGCTTGGGATCAGCTGCTTAGGTCAAGGGAAGAACAGCCATGGTGGCCATTGGGCATGGGGCAACTCAGCAAGGTGGAATTCTAAAGTTTTGCTCCTCCCCATGTCTCGGCCATGACATTTTCCGGCGGCCTGGTGGCTGGCCGGCCAGGCATTGGTCACCATCTTGTTCAGGTGGGTCGGTGTGGGGTTTAGTGCAATCAATTGGCCATGGACATGTGTAAAGGGCTTGGATTAAAATGGAATGGAGATAAGGTCACTTTGGGTTCAAATGGGTCAACCCACCATTTTGGGCTTGGTGCATCCTTCCAAGTTCCGGTTTTGGGTCAGGAGGATCATGTGAGTCAACCTATTAAAGGT
Organism: Papilionanthe hookeriana x Papilionanthe teres; assembly: GCA_022702705.1. NCBI lineage: Eukaryota > Viridiplantae > Streptophyta > Magnoliopsida > Asparagales > Orchidaceae > Papilionanthe > Papilionanthe hookeriana x Papilionanthe teres. The sequence goes on along the minus strand of CM040425.1, from coordinate 10,631,516 downwards.
AGTGAAGTCCACATCAAGGATTAGGTGGCAAAGTATGGTTTAGAGTGTATCATGTTTAAGGTAAAAAAGGTTTAAAAAAGGTTTAAGAAAGAAATCCTCTCTCTTGCCATTAAAGGCTTGGTGACAAGTCAAACCCCCCATGGCTTCATGTGGCTTGTCCAAGGCTTGCATGTGGCTCCATTTGGCTTATCCTTGGCTTAGGAAAAGTGGATTCATTTATATGAAAAAGGAATTTGGAAATTTTGGCAATTTAGTGAAAATTTAGATGGTGCTTGATTTAGGTTAATTTGATGATTGATTTGGGACTTAGGAATTGATTCCAATTAAAGGGATGATGAGAAGGAGTTGTCAATGTGGGCTTTGGAATGGGTTTGGGCTTTTGGATGTTACTTTGGATGGGCTTTTAAAATGGTTTAGGGAAGTGGGATTTTGGATTTTAAAATGGACTTTAGGATGAAAATTTGGTAAAGGCTTGGGCCAAATAATTGTTGGGTTTGGTTTAGGGATGTTTCATGAGTGATTTGGAATAAATTTGAGGTGGTTTGGGTTTGATTTGGGTTGGATTTGGGTCTCTTTGGTAAATGGGCCAATGTAGGTCAAATTGGGCTAACTTGCGCCAATGTTGGGCTAGAGTTGAAATTGATGTAAAATTAATGTTGGGAAATGTTTATGGGAATGTTTAAAAGAGGTTTTGGCTTTGGTTGGGTTTTGATTTTGGGGTTTGAGCTTATTTGGGTTAGGTTTGGGTTTAGGTCAAAATTGGGTCTTTTAGCTTTGGGTTGAATTTGAGTGGGGTTTGGGTCTAAATTTTGGGCAAATCATGTTAGTGTTTTGTTTGTGGGGATGTTAGGGAAGGTTTAGAAAAGATTTGGGGTTAATTGGAGTTGAATCGGGTGAGTTTGAGCTAAGTTTGAGTCATGGGTCCAAATTGGGCTTTAAGGTCAAAAGTGAAATTGGATTCAAATGTCAATCAAATTGGGCTTGGATTTGGTCTAGATTGGTGTTGGAGATGTTGAATTGAAGTTTAGAATTGAATTGGACCAGAATTTGGGTCAATCGGGTAGGTTTGGTTTGACATCGGGTTCACTTTTGGGTTAAAATGGGTCAAATTGGGGATTTTGACAAAAGTGGGGTAAATTGACAAAATTGGCCCATGGTGTAGTTGAAAAAAATGAAATTGGAAATATTTGAGATTTTCTGGAATTTTCTGGGAATTTTCTGAATTTTTGGATTTTTGGCTAAGAGGGGCTTTTTGGGTATTTGGAGGGTATTGGGATGGATTTTTGGAAATTTTGGTATTTTTGGCTATGAATGATCAATTTGAGTAATGTGGGAATGTTTGGGATTGGTTTTGAGGAATTTTGGGTGATTTGGAGATTTTAAAAAATTTGGGTAATTTCAAGGGCTTTGGGTAGGTTAGGCGGGTGTAGGGTCCCCGGGGTCAAAAATTAAAAATTTGGAAAATTGAAGATTGGGTAAATGTAAGTGGAATGAAATCATTTTGATTGAGCCATGAAGCCATGTTAAGCCTATATGAGCCATGAGAGGACTCATTTGAGGCATTCACTATGTTGTTCCTAACCCTCTTAGCCAAGGGCTTAGGGGTTAAAGACCATCCATGTGAATCACCTGCATGAGTCAGGAGGTCAAATTGGGTATGGGTGTGGTTTTAGGAGGTGTGTGTGAAAATGTAGTGTATAGGTGTAGTGTGTGTGTAAGTCAGCCCCTTCACTAGACCAGGCCACCCAGGGTAGTCCTAAGGCCAAAGAGTCCTATAGGAACTCATCCTTTAAACTTCCACATTTGATTTCAACCCTCTAGGTGATTAGGGGTCTACAATCAAGTTAGTGGAGTTTGCAGGGAGTTAAGAAGTGGTTTGAATTTCTAAGTGGTGGGTCCCAATTCTAATCCTCTAGGATAGTCAAAGGAAAAGCCTAAGGCTAGATCCTAAGTACTAAAGAGAAGAAGAGAAGACCTCATCAAAAATGAGGTCAACACTTCCATAGTCTTGTGGAGAGGATTTTCAGATAAGTGTTAATCTTTGTTTTTACATTTATTCTTTAGGTAAGACTTAGTGTGTTTTTACTTTGTTTTCTTTTTTCAAATCAAGTTGTGTTTGTGTTTTCTCTATGAGTTCTGAGTAGTTTTCTTTATCTTTTTTTCCTTTCAGTTGAAGAAGTAATTAAATTATGGAAGTTGTGTGAAGTATAGATGTTTAGTGTTGGAAGAAGTTGTGATGATTCCACTACCTTGAACTTCATTTTCTTCTTGATTTGGCCAATTCAGAAGTTAAAATTTGTTGTGAGAACATGTAAGAACCAATGCGATATTGTCTGAATTAACAATTGGAGTGAATCACATGCATTTATATGTTTGAGATTTGTAGTCCATATATTTGTGTGCAAATAAATAGAGAGATATGCTTTTTAATGGGGAGTAAAATTAGAGGACTTTAGAGTGACAGGCTAAAGCCCCATAATTTTTTTTGATATTTTAAATTTTGTTATGAGATGTTAGCTCCTAGATGGAGGGAATTGAGGGAACTCTAGAGCGAGAGTTTGTATCTTCCCTATCAAACCCATGTACAAAATTTCAAAACTTCAAATTAACTGATATTCTTTATAGAACCAAGTAAGGGTAAAGAATATAATTGCTTCTATTTGGCACAACACATTTAGATACTTCCACAATGAGATTTCATAATTATTATTGATTCATTGAAAGTGGAAAAACATATTTTATTCTCATTACTTTCATATCGTTTTTATGGTCTTGTTAAATTTCATTTTCTTGCTTCACTTTTTCTCAAAAGAAAAATTCAAAAACAATTTTCAAACTTTCTATCTTAAAACATACTTTACAAAATCAATTTAAAAAAGTAAAAAAGTTATTTTTCTTATTTCTTTAAAATTTTAGACATTTCCCTGTGGGTTCGATATCTCAAGGCTTAATCAGAAAGTCATATATTATTTGATAAACGATATGTATACTTGTGTAGAATCTCATATTATAAAATCATTAAAATATATTTCTTATTTGCTTCAAAGTCAAGTTTTTGGCATATGATGCAAAGAAATAGATATTATCATTGAAAAGAAATATAAAGTAAAAAACGTAAACATAATCATTCGGGGATTAGCAGTTATCTTCCATAAGGATTCTATGCATACAAATTGAAGGAGTGATTCCTTTAATATCAGCTATTGTCCATCCAAAGGCTTTCTTATATTTATTTATAATTTCAAGCAAACTCTCTTCTTCTTTTTCAGTCAATTAAGAGGAAATTATAACTGACAATTTTGAGGAAAAACCTAAAAATGCATATTTCAAATGGTTAGGAAGTAACTTTAAATCTAGTTCAGGAGGTTTTTCAATTGATGGACCAAAAGATTCATCTTTTCAGTCATATCTAACAATTTAAAAATTTCATGAACATAATTTAAATCTTCCTCAAGAAAATCTTCAGGATGTTGTAATTCCTCTTCTTGCTCGTGTTCTATTTCTTCACTTTCAGGTTTCTTTTCATAAGTTGATTTGAAATTGCATTCACTCAAATATCTGATAACATCCATCCTATAGCATTCATCAACTTTACCTCTTGCAGCATATTCATTAATTTTGAAATATTAAATGTAACAGTTTGGTCATTGACTCTCAATGTTAATTCCCCTTTTTGCACATCTATCATCGCTCTATTTGTGGCTAGAAAAGGACTCCATAAATTATGGGTATCTCTTTATCTTCCTCCATATTCAGCATAATAAAATCTATATGAATGATAAATTAAACCACTTTCACCAAAACATCTTCTATAACTCCTTTAGGATATGTGATCGAACGATCCGTTAAATGTAGAGTTTTAGTAGTAGGGTTTATTTCTCATAATCCTAGTCTTTTGAATATTGATAATGGCATAAGGTTAATGCTTGCACCGAAATCACATAAAGCTTTTCCATAAAATCTATCTCTGATCGCAAATGGAATTGTGAAACTACCAGAAACTTTAATGTTTTTAGCATGCTTTTTCTGAATTATTGTGTTGCACCCCTCACTAAGTGCAACTGTTTCATTATCTTCAAACTGTTTCATTATCCTTCCAAAAATTCACATAGTTTGGCATTTGTTCTAAGGCTTCAGCAAACGGAATACTGATTGTAAGCTTCTTAAATATCTTTAAGAAATTAGAAAATTGCTTATCCAAATTTTGTTGTCGAAGTCTCTAAGGAAATGGAGGTGGTGACTTTTCTAAATCAATCTTAGGTGAAGAAATAGGTTTTTCCAAACCTTTTGGAGTGTCCACTTTTGGTTCTTCAATCTCTTCTTTCTCTACTTCAATCTCTTTTTGAACCCTACGTTCGAACTCTCTTCCACTTCTGAGTTGAGTTACTTTTTTCTTGCCCTTATTCTTGCCTCTTGGATTTACTTCAGTATTACTTGAAAGTGTTCCTTGGGATCTATTACTAAATGAATTGGCAATTTATCCCAATTGATTTTCAATATTTCTGATTGTGGCTCCTTGGCTTTGTAATTGATTTCCCATTTGTAACACCACTTCTTCTATAGACAAGTTCTTCTCCTTAAATTGTGAAGTATTGTTAAAACTTGGAGGATAGGTTAGTCTATAATTATTATTCCCTTGACTGTTCCAGTTCCCCAATGGCTTTACTTGGTTGTCCCCTCATTGTTGATTACTACCACCCTGATTATTGGTATTCCAGTTAAAGTTTGGATGGTTTTTCCAACCTGGGTTATAATAATTGGAATATGGGTTATTAGGTTTACTTATAGCAATTAAGGTTTCTCGTGAAGTTTGAGAGTCAACCTTTTAGCCTAATGAATTTTCTTACATCATGGAAATTGGCTGATAAAAATTCATCCCAAATTGGTCTATCTTCCTTGAAATTGCAACAACTTGACTTGCTAGCATTGCAAAAGCATCATTTTCATGAATATTGACTACCTTTTTAGGATTTAACCTTTCAGAAGGCCATTGAAAATTATTAGTAGGCATTTCTTCAATTAAAGCATAAGTATCATCAAACTATTTAGACATCAATGAACCACCAGCAATGGCATCAATAATTGATCTAAGAGATCTAAGTAATCCATTATAAAAAGTCTAAATTATTAACCAATCTGGTATTGAATAATGTGGACACTTTCTTAGTAGATCTTTAAATCGTCCCCATGCTTCATAAATAGATTCCCCTTCAAACTAACAAAAAGATGTAATATCATCTCTAAGCTTCGCAGTCTTTGATGGTGGAAAATATTTAGGAAGGAATTTATGTGCTGAATCAGTCAAAGTTCAGATAGATTAAAGCGCTAACAAATTTTTCCATATCTTAGCTTTATCATATAGTGAGGAAGGAAAAAGTCTAAGTCGAATAGCATCATCCGAAACACCATCGTATTTAAAAGTATCACACATTCTAAAAAATTGATAAGATGTAAATTAGGATCTTCAGTTGGTGCTTCCCCAAACTGATTATTTGATACCATTTGGATAACAACAGGTTTAAGTTCAAATGAATTAGCAACTACATCAGGGTGTTGAATACTACCATGAAGTTTATCTACTGTAGGGTTAGCACAATCTCCTAAAGGTCTAAATTCTTGATTGATTTTAACATTTTGATTTTCTTGATTCACCATTTATTAAATATTTTTATCTTTTTTCAGTATTTTATTTTTTTGACTTTTTGCATAGTTCTCTCTAATTCAAAATCGTAAGGCAAAAGTCCTTTAGAACCTGAACGATGCACATAAAATAAAATAAAATAAAATAAAACACACTAACAAAAGCAAAGAAAAAGTAAAAATTTTGATTTTTCTTAATTTTCATTAAATGAAATTTAATTAACATCCTGGCAACAACGCCAAAAAATTGATCCCTGAATATTTATGCTTATGTTTTTCACTTTACATTTCTTTTTAATAATAAAATCTCTTTCTTTGCAATGGTTGCCAAAAACATGACTTTGAAGGAAATAAGAAATATATTTTCATTGTTTTATAACATGGGATTCTATGCAAGTATATGCCTCATTTATCAAGTAATATAGGACTTTCTGATTATGCTCCGAGATATCGAACACACAGGGTAATGTCTAAAATTTTAAAGAAATAATAAAAATAAATTTATACTTTTTAAATTGATTTTGTACAGTAAGTTTTAAGATAGATGTTTGAAAATTGTTTTTATAAATTTTCTTTCAAGAAAAGTAAAGTAAGCAAGTAAAATTTAACAAGACTATTAAAATAATATGAAAGTAATGAGAATAAAATATATTTTTCCTCTTTCAATTAATTAGTAATAGTTATGGAATTTCATTATAGAAGCATCTAAATGTGTTGTGCCAAATAGAAGCATTATATGATTTACCCTTACTTGGTTCTACAAAGAACATTGGTTAATTTGACGTTTTGAAATTTTGTAGATGGGTTAGGTAGGGAAGATACTAGTTCTCACTCTAGAGTTCCCTCTATTCCCTCCACCTTGGAACAAACATCTTAAAATAAAATTTAAAACATCAAACCAAATTAGGGGATTTTAGCCTGTCACTCTAAAGTCCTCTAATTTTAATCCCCATTAAAAAGCATGTCTCCCTATTTATTTACACTAAAATATATAGACTACAATTCATGATCCACCTTAAAATTACTTAAAATTTTATATCATGTTTAATTAATATTTTAAGGATATTATGCTTTAATGAAAGGTACTTCTTATGTTTTTGGTTACAGGTACAAGAAAATGATTTTGTGAAGAAAAAGAGTCAAAAAAAGAAGCAAAAGGAGCAAAAATGAGCCTAGTGAAGAAAAGAGGGAAAACAGTCTGATTCTGGCACCTAGGTGCCATACACAACAGTAGATTCTAGAAAATTCTTAGACGGTTTTGTGACGGTTATTGATGCTTCTAAAACAAATCTAGAAGTCTCTAGAAAAATTCCCACATGTTATAAACAAGATACAATGAATATAGAAACGGGGAATCAATTTTTCAACGAAGAAGTGAGACTCAAACATGAAGGGACTCTTCCCTTTGCGTAAGAAGCTGGGGCCTAGGCACCAGATCTGGTTTAAAAGAAAGGCGACATGTCACTAGTAGGCCAGACCATAGGCACTCTGGGTTATCTAGAAGTGAGAGCCTAGAATTAGTCCTTACTACTAACAATACATCCTGAACCAATCTTTAAAACTAGCCAAAGTTCTTTGCTGCTTGCATGAAGAGTTAAAGAATATGTATGCTCCTATTTGTCACAAAACATCATTCTCGAAGTTCTCAAGATAATTTAGTTGTCTATTAATTAAGAAATATTTCGTATGAGGAAAGAATCCTTGTTTATTGTGTTAAAGCATTTAAATTCTTTACTTGCAATTTCTACTTGAGTAACTTGCATTTTTTTTATTTTTTAGTGGATCAGTTTCTAAGTGGACTTTTAAATTTTGTATTGAACTTTTTCTTTCTTTTGCTTAACATAGTTTCCCCGTGAGATCAATATCTAGGGTTTTAAAAAGAAAACTCTATATTACTTGAAACGATACGTATACTTGCGTATTACCCTAGTTTATGATATATATTTTCATAATTGAATCTTTAATCATCATACATTAGCCGCTTAATCTGATTTGGGGTCAAGTTTGGCAATAATTTTATAAGCTCTTTTACTTGAGTAATTGCGGTCGGGTCAAGTTTTTGGTCCCGTTGCTGGGGAACTACATAAATTAAAAAAAAGGAAAAAAAATTAAAAACTAAAAACTAAAAAAAATATATAATTTTTTTAAAGTATATTTTTATGTTATTATTAATCAAAAATATTTTCTTAAATTTTTATGCGAAGTTCAAGATCCGAAAGATTAATACCCTATAATTCTGAATTAGAACGCACAGTAAGACAAATTAGAAAAGAAAAATGATTTCATTGTTTGCAAGAAATGGCTAATATATCTCGAAATACTATTGAACAAAATATTGAAGAAAATGACCATCAATATTTACAAAGACCTTTAAGAGAATATGTTAACTATACAGCTGATGAAATTCATTTAAGCATTCAAATATTTGTTGTAGCAGCAAATTCATTTGAACTTAAACCTGCAATTATGCAAATGCTCCAAAATAATCAATTTGGAGGATCTCCTACTTTCTGAAGATCCTAATTTACACCTTGTCAGTTTTCTAGAACTTTGTGTTACTTTTAAATATGATAGTGTTTCTAATGATGTTATTAGGCTTAGACTTTTTCCTTTTTCTTTAAGGGATAAGGCTAAGATGTGGATAAATTTGTTAGCAATGGGATCTATTAAAACTTGAAGAGAAATGGCTTAAAACTTTCTATCTAAGTATTTTCCGTCATCTAAGACTGTATAACGTAGAAATGATATAACCTCATTTACTCAATATGATGGAGAAACGATTTATGAAGCTTGGAAACAATTTAAAGAACTCCATAGAAAGTGCCCACGTCATGCTTTAGCAGACTGGTTAATTATACAAACATTTTATAATGGATTAATAGGTTCTCTTTGATCTATAGTAGACGTTACTGCTGGTGGTTCCTTAATGGTCAACTCATTTGATGAAGCTTATGCTTCAATAGAAGAAATGACAACTAATAATTTTTAATGCCCCTCTGATAGGGTAAATCCTAAAAGAGTGGCTAGTATTCAAGAAAATGAAGCATTTTCTATTTTAGCTTCTCAAGTGGCTGCAATATCTAAGAAATTGGATAATTTGTCTCAATTATCATATTTAAGTAATGATAATTTAGGAAATACTGATGAATCTCAAAATTTAGAAACATTGCAAGCTATCACTAGCAAAACTAATAACCCATATTCCAATTACTATAACCCAGGTTGGAAAAATCACCCTAACTTAAATTGGAATAATGCAAATCCACAATGGGGTAATAACTAAGCTAACCCAATTGGAAATTGAAATAATCAAGGTAATTCTAACTATTGACTTTCTTATCCTCCTGGTTTTAATAATCATCAATTTAAAGAAAAGAATTTGTCTATACAAGAATTAAATTTACAAATGGTTAGTCATTTGCAAAATCAAAATGCTGCGATAAGAAATATCGAGATTTAAATGCAACAAATTGCAAACGCAATTAACAATAGGCCGCAAGGAACACTTCCTAATACTATTGAATTAAATCTAAGAAAAAATGGAAAATATCATGAGCAAATTAAAGCTGTATTACTTAGAAGTGGAAAAGAACTTATGGATGGAAAAGAAAATAAAATCTAAAAGAGACTGAAGTGGTAAAAGTTGAGAAACCTAAGGAAATAATACCTAAAAAAGAAAAACAATTTCTATCTCGAGATGAATTTGAAAAGCATCAACCCCCATTTCTACAACGACTGAAACAACAAAAATTGGATAAAAAATTTTTGAAATTTTTTGAGGTATTTAAAAATCATACCATTAAAATTTCATTTTCTAAAGCTTTGGAACAAATGCCTAAGTATGCTAAATTTATGAAAGATATTCTTAAAAAGAAAAGAAAATTCAAACCTTATGAAACTGTTGAACTAAGTGAAGAATGTAGTATAATTATTCAGAAAAAGCTTTCACAAAAACTTAAAGATCCAAGAAGTTTTACTATACCTTGTCTATAGGAGATAGATTTCATGGAAAAGCCTTATGTGATTTAGGAGAGAGTATTAATCTCATGCCCTTATCCATCTTTAAGAGGTTATATTTAGAAGAAATATTTCCTACGACTGTAACCTTACAACTAGCAGATCGATTTATTACTCACCCGAGAGGAGTGATAGAAGATGTATTGGTGAAGGTGGATAAATTTTTTTTACCCGTAGATTTTATAATTTTGTATATGAAAGAAGATAAAGAGATTCCTATTAATTTAGGAAGACCTTTTCTTGCTATCGGACGTGCTATGATTGATGGACAAAAAGTGGAGTTAATCATGAGAGTTAATGATAAAGAAGTAACATTTAATGTTCTTAAATCAATGAGGTATCCTAATAAGGAAAAATTTTACAAAATGGACATCTTTGATTACATGATAGCACAACATTATTAAGAAAAATTTCAGATCATTTCTAAAGAAGAAGAGTTTTTATACCCTGAAGATTTAAGTGATGAATGTGATTCTGAAGAAGATGTAAAAGATACTCATTATATTAATGAAAATTAGGAAATATTGGATACAACTGAAAGTAATGAATTCAAACCATCAATTGAAAAGGCTCCTAAATTAAAATTGAAGGAATTAACATCTCATTTAAAATATGCATTTTTAGGGAATTCATTAACTTGGCCTGTAATTATATCTTCTGAATTAACTACAGAACAAGAGATGAAATTGCTTGAAGTGTTAAGACTGTATAAAAAAGCTTTTTGTTGAACAATAGCATATATTAAAGGAATCAGTCCTTCAATTTGTATGCACCAAATATTTTTTGAAGATGACAGTAAACCCATGGTTGAACCTTAAAAGAGATTAAACCCAGTTATGAAAGCAGTTTTTAAGAAGGAAATGTTACAATGGTTGGATGCTGGAATTGTTTATACAATATCTGATAGTCCTTAGATTAGTCCTATTCATTACATCCCAAAGAAAGGAGGAGTAACTGTTGTTGAAAATGAAAATAATGAATTAATTCCTACAAGACAAGTGACTGGTTAGCAGATCTGTATTGATTACAGAAAAATAATGTTGCCACTAGTAAAGATCATTTTCCTCTTCCATTCTTAGATCAAATGCTGGATAGAATAGCAGGACATTCATATTTTTGCTTTCCGGATGGATATTCTGGTTATCATCAAATACTTATAACTCCTGAGAACCAGGAAAAGACTACATCTACAAGTCCTTATGGAACTTTTACTTTCCGAAGAATGTCTTTTGGGTTATGCAATGCACCTGCTTCTTTTCAAAGGTGTATGATAACTATTTTTTGTGACCTAATTGAAAAGGGAAGTGAAATTTTTATGGATGATTTCTCTGTATTTAGAACTTCTTTTGATTCTTGCTTATATAATTTGTCTAAGGTGTTAAAGCGCTGACAAGAAACAAATTTAATTATGAATTGGGAGAAGTTTCAATTTATGGTCATAGAAGAAATTGTATTAGGTCATAAAATTTCCAAAAACGGGATGAAACTTGACCAAGAAAAAATTCAAATTATTACTGGATTACAACCATCAACTTCTTTAATAGGTAAAAGAAGTTTTCTTGGACATGTTGGATTTTATAGAAGATATATTAAAGATTTTTCCAAGATTACTAAACCTTTATGCCATCTTTTAGAAAAATATAAAATATTTGAGTTTGATGAAAGTTGCCTAAATTCCTTTAATTTATTAAAAGAGAAGTTAATCACAACACCAATCATTGTTGCACCTAATTGGGAAAACCATTTGAGTTAATGTGTGATGCGAGTGATTATGTTATAGGGGCAGCTTTAGGGCAAAGATATGATAAGATATTTAAAGTTATATATTATGCCAGTAAAACTCTTAATGAAGCTCAAATTAACTACACTACTATTGAAAAAGAGCTATTGGCTATAATATATGCTTTTGACAAATTTCGATCATATTTACTTGGGAATAAATGTATAGTGCATACAGATCATTCTGCTATTAAATATCTGATGACTAAAAAGGAAGCTAAACCCATATTGATTAGATGGATTCTTCTTTTGCAAGAATTTGACTTTCAAATGGTCTGATAATCAAAGTGCTGATCATCTATCAAGAATTGAAAATAATAATGAAATGAATGATAAGGAAGAAATAAACGAATGTTTTTTCTGATGAACAACTTTATAACGTTTCTGATGGATTAATCTAATTATTTAGCTAGTAACATTATACCTTATGGATTATATTATCATCAGAAAAAGTTCTTGCATGATGTGAAAATTTGTTTTTGGGAAAATCCCTTCCTGTATAAACAATGTATGGATTCGTTTATACGAAGATGTGTTCCTTATGAAGAAACTTACGAGATTATTCAAAAATGTCACAACTCTGAATTTGGCGGACATTTCGGAAATGATAAAACTACTTTTAAAATATTACAATCTGGAATTTATTAGCCTACATAATTTAGGGATGTTAATAATTTTGTTAAATTCTGTGATCGATGTCAACGTATAGACAATATTTCTAGGAGGAATGAAATGCCTCTGTTTATCTCATTTTTTGTGATAATCATTCACCGAACACCTTGAGAAAGGAAGTCTACCTACATTGAACTCTTAAAATCAATAAACCCTAAGAGCTAGGGTAAAACCTTGACAAAATCTTCTTGACCACAAAATTGACCTTAAAGATAAATGTTGACATGATCAAGTTAACATTGATCAAAATCAATAAAATTTTAATTCCAAAGTCATCCCATTGACCTTTGAATTAGTCTAAACCCTAAATTGGGTCAACATGACCTATTTAGACCCCAAAATGACAAAATCACAAATATTGTGATCGAATCAACCATGACAAGGTTGAAAAAGTTACATTAGACATCTTGAAACTAAATTTGACCAATTTAGGTTAACTTGGGTCAACCTATGTTAACATTGGTCAACCATGGTCACCACTTATCAATTTTGATCAAAACACACAATTTTGAACAAAAAAAGATAAAAAAATGATAAAAATAACAAAAAATGATAAAATGACAAAATTAATCAGATAATTAATTTCAAAATTATTTTGATTAATTAAATTTACTAATAATTTAATTTTCAATGTTTAATTAATGACATAGTTAATTAAACAAAAATTAAATTAAAAGTCATAAAATGACAAAATACACCAAAATGAAATAAAAATGACAAAATTAATCAAATAATTATTTTCAAAATTATTTTTAATTAATTAATTGACTAATAATTTAATTTTTAATATTTTAATTAATGACATAATTAATTAAAATGAAAAATTAAATTAAAAGCCATAAAATTGATAAAAGCACAATTTTGATTAAAAGTAATGGAATTAATCAAATAATTAATTCTAAAATTATTTTTGAGTTATTAATTTACTAATATTTTAATTTTTATATTTTAGTTAATGAAATAATTTATTAAAATAAAAATTAAATTAAAAAGTTATGAAATAAGATAAAAATCCAATTTTGAATCAAAATGACATAAAATTAATCAAATAATTAAATAAAAAATTATTTGAATTAATAATTTGATTAATAAAATGATTTCTAACATTTTTAATTAATGACATAATTAATTAAAAAGGAAATTAAATCAAAAAGCCATAAATAAAGACATTTAATCCATAAAACTAATTATGACAGAATAATTGGTTGTCAAAAATTCCAAGCACATTTACGACATCATGGATGACCTCATATGGGTTAGAAACAATCCATATGACCCATTAAAAATAAAATAATCCATTGATGACTCATATTTAACCATGGTTAAGAGCCATAATGACATAAAAATGAAGTGGCAATACCATGGTGTTTTAAAGTATGTCTCATCCTCCTTTGCAAAATGAGGTGGTCGGCCATGATGAGGATGAATTTTGCCACCTCCCTAGTCACCCAATGATGAGGAGATAAAGCTTCAACTCATTTTCATTCCATGGTTAAGCTCACCATGACATTTCATAAAAAAGGTTAAAGGTGAAGCTAATGTGTCATATCCCCATGAAATGTTAGATGAGGCGTTGAATGATAGATACCTTGCATCCTTTGAGTCACCATTAACCTCCTCTCTAACCAATAGAAAGAAAACAAAGCAATCAAGAAATCATCATGACAATTTGGAATCAATAATTGCCATGCCACATGAATTTTCTTAAGTGTCACCTTCTCCATGGAATATGGAGAGGTGATAATTGGATTACTTGAGGAAGGCTGTTACAAGACCATCCTCTACAGCCATAACTACCTCATGGTTAATCCAGAGCTAACCATAGTCTAACCATGGTCATCCATGGATATAAATATCCCCTTACCTAAAATTCATGAGGAGAGGAAGAAAAATTCTTTGAGACTTATATGATGCCCAAATCCTATTGCTCCCAAGACCAAAAATCTTGCTTAGAGCCTAAACAGCAAGCCTCAACCAAAATTTGACCCAATTAGCCACCCCATTGAGCCAATTTGATCAAACCGAGTCTAAATCATGTATTAGGTATCCTAGTTCAAATCTCTCATATAGACTTGACACAAGTCAAAATTTGAGTGGGAAAGAACTTCTCTAGGAACACAGGAGGCTGACCAACAGGTTCAGTTGAGCTCAAGTTCATTGAGGTTAAGGTATGGAATTATTGTTTCCAAATAATTCATAAATTTGGTTAATCATGGACTAAACTGGTTCAAAACACCAATATCAAAGTATAGATGTGATCTACATCTTTAGATGATTCTATCGGTTCAAAAATCACTCAATTTCATTGAGAAATGAGTGAGATATTGAGCCTAGAAGGTGGACGGTTCAAAAATTTTTTGAATTAATGGGATTAAACCTCAGCCATCCCTTCCCGTGTTTTGGAATGGACGACTCTAATCAAATCACCCTGTGTTTACTGTCTGGATTCGCGCAGCGGATCTTCTCGCTGTTCGACGGTACAAGAACACGCGGCAGGCTGAGAAAATTTTGGGCTAAGGTTAATTCAGATTAACCTTAAAATAATTGAAAAATCATAACTTTTTACATAGAGGTCCTAAAAATAAAATAAAAATACCTCTGGAAAGCTCTTACAACAACAACAACAACAAAGCCTTAATCCCACTAAGTGGGGTCGGCTACATGAATCCTTTTTCTCCATTGCGTCCTATTTAGTGTCAAATTTTCGTTTAATTCTAATAAATTAAGATCATTTTTTATGCAATAAGCCCAAGTTTTCCTAGGTCCGCCTCTCGCCTTTCTTAACATAAGTTGTATTTAAAACATCTACTCTCCTAATCGGATCATCGAGTGGTCAACGTTTAATGTGACCAAACCATCTAAGGCGACTCTCTCTAATTTTATCCGTCACTGGTGCAACTCCAACCCTTTTATGGATATATTCATTTTGCATTTTTTCTCTAAGTGTAAAGCCACTCATCCACCTAATCATTCTCATCTCGGCAACACTTAACTTAACATTATGCTTCTCTTTTAAAGGCCAACATTCAGCACCATAGAGCATTGAAGGTCTCACCACCATCTTATAAAATTTTCCTTTCAGTCTAAGCGGTACTTTTCTATCACACAATAGGTCAAACACTTTCCTCCACTTCAACCAACCAACCTGAATTCTACTATTAACATCCCCATCTATATCACCATCGCTTTGAACAATGGACCCGAGATATCTAAATCGTTCACAACTTTTAATAATTTGATCACCCAAAGTTACACTGATGTCACTAGACCTACTATTACTAAAATTACATTCCATGTATTCAGTTTTAGTTCTACTCAAACGAAGACCTTTAGACTCCAATGTAGACCTCCCTAATTTAAGTTTTTCTTGGACTTTTTCTCTTGTCTTATCCACAAGGAGGATATCATCAGCAAAAAGCATACACCAAGGTACATCCTCTTGTAAATGCCTAGTAATACCATCCATAAATAAAGCAAAAAGATATGGGCTTAAAGCCGATCCTTGATGTAAACCAAAAGAAATAGTAAAATACTTGGTCAATCCTCCTTCAGTTCGAACACATGTAACAGCTCTAGCATACATATCTTTAATGACTTGAATATAAGTCATATGAACACCTTTCTTCTCAAGGACTCTCCAAAGAACATCTCTAGGAACCTTATCGTCAGCTTTTTCTAAATCAATAAAAATCAAATGTAGATCCTCCTTATTATCTCTGTACTTCTCCATCAAACTTCTCAATAAATGTATAGCTTCCATGGTAGACCTGCCCGGCATATATCCAAATTGATTATGAGAAATCTTCGTAATACGTCTTAACCTATGTTCAATTACCCTCTCCCATAATTTTAAAGTATGACACATCAATTTAATTCCTCTATAATTTGCACACTCTTGTGCATCTCCTTTATTCTTAAAAATGGGGACCAAAATGCTCTTTATCCACTCCTCAGGCATCCTTTTAGTTTTTAAAATAATATTAAAAAGTTTAGTAAGCCAGGAAACCCCCAAATCACCTAAATATTTCCACACTTCAATTGGGATATCATCAGGTCCTATAGACTTTCCCCCCTTGGTTTTCTTTAAAGCCTCATCAACTTCTTTTTTACTAATGCGATGGTAAAAATGAAAAGTTTTATTATTATTAACAATATTAAGATCACTAAGGTCAATCGTACTTTCAGCATCATCATTAAAAAGTTTATCAAAATAACTCACCTACCTATGTTGAATATCTTTTTCTAAGAAAAGCACTTTTTGATTTTCATCTTTAATACACTTTACTTGAGTTAAATCTTTACTTTTCTTTTCTCTTTGTTTGGCTAGTTTATACATATATTTTTCACCTTCCTTAGTATCTAACATGTTATAAAGATCACTAAAAGCAGAATTTTTACCGTCACAGATTATTCTTTTACACTCCTTGTGGGCCGTTTTATATTTTTCCCAGTTCTCTACGCTTTTACATTTAAACCAATTTTTATAACATAACTTATATTTTATCTTTTCTTGTACATTATTATTCCACCACCAACTATTTTTATTTATAGAAACTTTTTCTTTTGATTCTCCAAGTACATCTTTAGCCACTTGTTTAATAGTATTAGTTAATTTTTACCACATAACATTCGCATCTTCATGAACATCCCAAATATTTAAATCTTGAATTTTACTCATAAAAATAATTTTATTTGTGTCTTTTAGGTGCCCCCATCTTATTCTACGATGTTGAATCCTAGTATTCTTTATTTTACAACTCTTCATCTTAAAATCTAGAACTAATAATCGATGTTGGGTACTTAATTGCTCACTTGGAATAACCTTACAATCCTTACAATCTCGACGATCTCTTCTTCTCATAAGAAAAAAATCAATTTGTGTTTTATTAGATCCATTCTTATAAGTAATAAGATGCTCATATCTTTTCTTGAATAAAGTATTAGTAATAATCATATCATACGCTAAAGCAAAATCTAAAATGGCTCTACCTTCTTCATTAATCGCTCCATAACCGTATCCACCATGAATATTTCTGAAATCTTCTACCACTCTACCGACATGTCCAATTAAATCTCCTCCAATAAAAATTTTTTCTTAAAGGGGTATCAAGTGTATTAAGTCTTCTAAATCATTCCAGAATTTATCTTTAGAGCCTATATCTAAACCAACTTGAGGAGCATAAGCACTTTTAATATTAAAAATCTTAGTATTAATAATAATCTTAAGTGTTATAATTCTATCTCCAACTCTATTAATTTTGACAACATTATCTTTCAAACTCTTATCTATAATTACACCTACACCATTTCTAGTACGACTCTTACCAGAATACCATGGTTTAAAATCGAAGTTATCAATCTCCTTAGCTTTTTCTCCAACCCATTTAGTTTCTTGAATACATAAGATATTTATCTTTCTATGGATCATAATATCAACCAATACCATTAGTTTACCATTGAGAGTACCTATATTCCAGGATCCTATCCTAATACTAGTATCATGGACTAACTTCTTTACCCGCATCCGTCCGTAATGTGGGAACCCTCGCTTACTTGACACTACACCCGGGCGCCGGTGTAGCGGCCCTTGCACACTTTCCACTGTATTCAGGCCATACAGCGCGTCGCTTCCAGGGGACGCCCTAGCACTTACAATTTTATTCTGGAAAGCTCTTAAAGAGAAGAAAATTATGAAATTAAAATCATAATTTTATTCTCTGTAATTAATATTTAAATAATTAAATAATCTCTGGAGTATTTTAATTATTAAAAATTATTTACAAATCAAAAAAATCTGAAACTTTGAGGGATTAATCTTTAGACCTTTAGAGACATTACATGATTTTTCCTAGGACATAAAACTCTTTTAAGACTAATGTTTCTAATTTTCAAGACATTTTGTAATTATTGCAAATAATAATTTTAAAAAATGAAAATTAAGAGAAATAAAATTGAAAATGGTTAGAGAATTTAGGGCGACTGACATTAACCCTAAAATGACATTTCCTAAGCCATTAAATAATTTTAAATTACATTTTTAAATTGAGGGTTAAATTCATTAAAAATTAATAATTTAAACCCTTAAAATTATCCTCCTCACTCAAATTGGCTTATTCTCTCATGAATCAAATCAAAATTGAATCAAACTTAAAAAAGACATGAAAAAAAATCCTAATCAAGTCTAAAACACAAAATTAGGCTTAATTAGATTTGATTAATTAACTAAACCCTAAGACATTAATGTTTAAGATAAAATTAAACAAATTTTAATTAAGTTTAAAAGACAAATTAGGCTTAATTAGTAATCTAAAACTTTTTTACATTAAATTTAAGACATAAATAACCGTTAATTAAGTTTAAAAGACAAATTAGACTTAATTAATCATATAAATCCTAATTACATTGGATTTAATACATAAACCATCCTTAATTAAGTTTAAAAGACAAATTAGACTTAATTAATCATCTAAATCCTAATTACATTGGATTTAAGTTATAAATAACCCTTAATGAAGTTTAAATGACAAATTAAACTTAATTAATCATCTAAATCCTAATTATATTGGATTTAAGACATAAACCATCCTTAATTAAGTTTAAAAGATAAATTAGAATTAATTAACCTTCTAAATCCTAATTACATTGGATTTAAGACATAAACCATCTTTAATTAAGTTTAAAAGAAAAATTAGACTTAATTAATCATCTAAATCTTAATTACATTGAGTTTAAGATATAAAAAAACCTTTAATTATGTTTAAAAGACAAATTAGATTTAATTAACCAATTAAATCCTAAATACATTGGGTTTAGACTTAATCAAAGTCTAATGAAGACATATTAAACATAATTAAACTCAAAACCCTAATTAGACTTAACCTTAATTAAGTCTAATTAATTTAAATAAAACCTACACAACAAGGTTTAATTAAACCGTAAACCCCAATTAGACTTAACCCATATTAAGTCAAATTAATCAATTAGACCTTATCCAAATTAGGTTTAATTAACCTTAAACCAATTTGACTAACCCCAATTAAGTCTAATTAATCAATTAAACCCTATCCAAATTAGGTTTAATTAACTATAAACCAATCCTAATTAAGAACAATCAATCTTAAAATGACTCAAACCTAAACATAACTTAAGTTCAACCCATATTGAACTTAAGTTAACCTTAAGTCAAGGTTCAACCTAACTTGAACCTAACTTAATTCAAACTTAAATTAAACTTAAGTTCCACCCATATTGAACTTAAGTCAACCTTAAGCCTAAGTTTAACCTAACTTGAACTTAACATAACTCAAACATAAACTTAACTTAAGTTCAACCCATATTTAACTTAAGTCAACCTTAAGTCTAGGTTCAACCTAACTTGAACCTAACTTAATTCAAACTTAAAACAGACTTAAGTTCAACCCATATTGAACTTAAGTCAAACTTAAGCCTAAGTTCAACCTAACTTGAACTTAACTTAACTCAAACTTAAATAGAACTTAAGTTCAACCCTTATTGAACGTAAGTCAAACTTAAGTCTAGGTTCAACCTAACTTGAAGCTAACTTAATTCAATCTTAAGTCAACCTAGGTTAAACCTAACTTGAACTTAACTCAACTCGAACTTAAATCAAACTTGAGTTCAACCCATAACTTAAGTTAACCTTAAGTCTAGGTTCAACATGACATGAACCTAAGCTAACTTAAACCTAACTTAAGTCTAACCCATACTAGACTTAAGTCAAACCATACTTAGATTCAACCTGAAATGAACCTAAGTCTAACCTAAACCTAACTTAAGTCTAACCCATATTAGACTTAAGTCAAACCATATTTAGGTTCAACCTAACATGAACCTAGGTCTAACCTAAACTTAACTTAAGTGTAACCCATATTAGACTTAAGTCAAACCATATTTAGGTTCAACCTGACATGAACCTAAGTCTAACTTAAACAAGAAAATAAATTTGACAAGAAAACTAAACATCGACATGATATTAATAAACAAATATGACAATGATAACCATGGAACAGTGACATGACAATTAAAAAATAAAATCAATAAAAATACCGACATTAAATATAACAAAATATCGACATTGATAACTATTGATATGAAATTGATGTTGACATAACATCAAAACAACGTCATCGACACATGACATCGACATTAAAAAAACAAAACGTCTTCCGGGATTGAGTACTAACATTCTATCCCTCATTCATAGGAAAACCCCTACAAAACAAGTAATTTAACATTAACCAGAAGTTTTCTTAGACAGTTATCTAAGATGTAATTAACTATAGGGGCTTGCCCTTATAGGAAACCACATAACTTGAAACACTGGTTAGTTAAAATCGTTCGATGAGTTTCTCATCTTCTTTTTCTCAATCTCTATTGTGATCAAGCCCCTTTTTGTTCACATTCACCCAAGATTTTCGACACTAAGTCTAGGAGAATATAATTTAGGGTAATAGATAGAGAGAGAGAGTGTGTGTGTGTGGTGACTACTTGACAATTGACATGATATGGGAATTGACGACGACAACGACCCGCTACAATCCGTCGCCATCAGCCTCTAAATTTTAGTTTGGAAGTGGAAAATTTTGATGTGTGGGGTTTAGATTTCATGGGACTATTTGTACCTTCTTCAGAAAAATTTTATATATTTTTAGTTGTTGATTATGTTTCAAAATGGATTGAAGCAATCGCTTTACCTCATTGCAATGCTAAAAGTGTTGAAAAATTTTTAACTAAAAATATTTTCACTAGATTCAGAATGACACGAATAATTATCACTGATGGGGGATGTCACTTCAAGAGTTTTTTTATTTAGAGACGACTGAGTAAATTTTGGATTAAACATAAAATTTCAACAGATTATCATCCCCAAACCAGTGGATTAGCTGAAGTTTCAAATCGGGAGATCAAAAGAATTTTATAAAAAACAGTTAATCTGAGGCAAACTAATTGGGTTGATAGACTTGATGATGCTTTATAGGCATATAGGACTGCTTATAAAAATCCTATCAGAATGTTACCATATAAGCTCATATATGGAACCTTGTCATTTACCTGTTCAACTGAAACATAAATCTTATTAGACAATTAAAGAGTTTAATTATAATTTAAGTGATGCTGGAGAAAAGCGATTATTGTAATTGAACGAACTTGAAGAGATTAGAAATGATTCTTATGAAGGTTCTCGAATCTATAAAGAGAAAATGAAGAATATGCATGATAAAAGAATTTTAAGAAAGACTTTTGAGCCTGGACATGAAGTTTTACTATACAATTATTGTTTCTAAGAAAATTAAGATCCAAATGGACATGACCTTATGTTGTTGAGAAAGTTTATCCTTATGGAGTTGTGGATATAAAAGATCTGAAAATAGATTCAGTAATTAAAGTAAAAGACAAAGATTGAAGCCCTATATTGGAGGAAGCTTTCCATTTTTTAAGGATGTGCTATATTTAACCCATTTGGTGTAAAAAATTGGTTATGTCCGGCTGATGACATTAAACGAAGTGCTTTGTACGAGGCAACCCATATTATGATTTGATTTGATTTGGAGTGTGTTTTATATGTGACTACACTTAGTTACATATCTTTTGATCTACATTTTTAGACCTTAGTTTGGTGTGAAACTTATGAAAGTTCAATGAAGGGAGAACCTGTGATTTTCAGGATCCTAGTGCCTAAGCGCCAGACACTTGAGATCGTGGGACCTAAGTGCTAGAATTGGCACCTAGGCGCCACAGTTTTAGGTCGTGGAAAAACTGCCCCATAGCAGTTTTTACCCCCCGTTTCCCTATAAACCACCACATATTTGTCCCCAAATGCCAAGCCATCAAAATTTCAACTGAAAATACCTCTTTTGAGAAAGAAAGAGAGTTTTGATTGCTTCCACGGAGAGATTAAACATTGGAAATGAGGGAAAATACAAGTTTGTGCACAAGGATTCACAAACTTACTTTAATGGCTACCTAGCCATGACAATGGAGAAGTTAATTAGTCACCTTGAGAAGATTGAAGAGGAATTAGTTCTTATTGGAGGAAGATTGCATGAAATAGCAAATGAAGCTTCAATCTGATCATTTAGCAGCCTTTGAAGATTATCAGTTAACCATGTATGCTAAGAACAATTGGATCGATGAAAAGACGGGTTTCGAATTTCCTCATGTCCCTTTCTTCCATTCCTTTGTTCATAGTGAATTACCTTGTGGAACTAATGAAGGTTCTAATGTGAATCCATGAAATTAGGGTGAACTATGTGGAAAAATTGATTGTAATTGATAAGTGTTGTGTGATTTAGAAATTTTTTTGTAGTGATTTATTTGATTTTTAAACGATATTGTGAGATGTGAGAAGTTGTTTAATTGTATTTTTTGTATTTGTTGAACCTTATCTTGAAGATCTGAAATGAATTGAAGTGAAAGTTGAGCTTGGAATCTTATCAAGTTGAGTTTGGAATGTTATTTTAAATTTGGAATCTATTTTGGATTAGATATTTTCTTTAATTTTTGGGAGATGTTTGATGAAGTTTACTAAGTGATTATAAGCTTACAGATGTTAAAATCACCTAAAATACAAAATGTAAAAATTTGGAAATTTTTATGAACTTTTGGTGATTCTTGCGCCTAGGCGTCCGTTCACCTGAACCAAATTTAATGGCAAAAAAATCGACCCCACGGCCATTAGAGCGCCTAAGCTTCATCTTCTTTCCACAAAATCGCGAAAACTAGTATTAGGGATCCATTTTGAGCTTGATTCGTGAAGTTTCGAATTGTAAAAACTCTGAATTTCACCTTCTTGAGGTTAGATCGACATTTTGGTATAGTTATTTTAACTTTTCACCATAGAATTTTATACATTTGAATAGTGCCAAAAATTTGGAGGAAAATTTTGATTTTTAAAGTGTAAAATCCATGGATCTAAGCTTGATTTAGTTTTGTGACATTTTAAGATTTTTGTAAATTATTTAGAATTATTTTCAAATTTACAGAATAATTCCAAAATCAAAGCGACGTAAAGAATGAAACAAGTTTGATCAAATGAAATTTGTTAGCGCAAGTGCTCAAGTGCACTACAATGAATTTGCGTTGGCTCGTAAATTGGTTAAAGAGTGAAGTTTTTATCATCCTGGTGGCTCAATTGAACATATTATTGTTGCTTGGTAGTGGGAACAGTTTTGTTAATTTTCTGCTATGACCGTTATTTCTGTGGTGTGGAAATTTTATGCAAATTTTCCTTAAATGGTTGATAACGAAGTTTATGTTAGGGGATAGGAGTTGGGTTCACTCTTGAAGTGATTAACATGTTTTATGGCGTACGTCCTGCTATAACTGCTTCTACAATATTTTTACTCAGTCTGAAGGAGAGATCGATGAGATCTTGGCCTACTTAACTGATGGAAGAGGATCTTGGAAAATTTGAAACAATAAGCAGGTAAATTTCTCTTCTTTTTTGCTTAATGCTACTTCAAAATTCTAACACTACTTTTTTTATGCTTTCACTCTACCATCAAATCACCTGAGTGAGGTGACGAAAGAATGAGCTATTTTTAATTATTGAATTCAAGAAATGAAGCAAATCGATGTGGGAGTCATTATTTATGATGTAATCAGCACTCCAGATAGAGGAAGTGTTATTTTTGGTTTAGGCTTCCCGACTCTCATTTTCTCGATATGCAAGAATTCCAGTGTTACTTATTCACAGTCTGAATAGCTACTTAAGCTAGTAAAGTCGATTTGTGATACACCTAAAATATATAGTGCTTTATGCATATTTTTATACCTATTTTTTATGATATTGCACTTTAATGGAAGGTATTTTGTGATTTTCTTGCAGGTATGATGAAAATGATTAATTATGATGAAAGGAGCGAAAAAGGATCAAATTTGGAGCAAAAGTGTAAAGTTTAAAAAATTTGGCCGCTAGAGCCTAAGCGCCAAAGTGCCGGCGCTTAAGCGCCACAGTTAAAAATCTAATTTTAATCAAATTTAGCGCCTTTTTAAAGGGGCGTTTGAAGCAACTTTTGGTGGTGACTTCCTTAACTTCCTTTGGGTTGCAAATGTGATTAAAGGGATGCATCTTTTGGTGGATACATTGAATCTGGACACGATTTGAAGAGACACTATGACACCTTTTGGAAAATTATAAAAATGAAGCCTCATAATTTGTAATGTATGTAGGTACAGGTGTGTAGGTGTGTTAGTGTTGTGTTGTTATTATTAGTATTGAAAGTGTGTTAAGAGTTAGTTCTTCTTTTCTATGGTTGTTATTAGAGAGTAGAGAGTGAGAAAGGAAAAAGAGTTGGTGTGCAGCCTTCTTCTCACCAATTTTCTTTTATCCTTGTATCTAGTTTTTATTGAATTTTAATGTTTTTATTAGATTCATCTGAGTTGGGCGCCAACCTCTGTAGAGTTGTATCGTGGAAAGCAAAATTACAAAGGAACTTTCAGAGTCTTGTGGAGAGGATTTTTAGATAAATATTTATCGTTGTTTTTACACTTTATTTTTAAGTACGATTGTTGTGTTTTCATTATGGTTTATGCTTTCAAATCAAGTTGTGTTTGTGTTTTCTTCATAAAATCTGAGTAGTTTACTTTATCTTTTTCTTTATTAAATGATGAAGTAATTAAATTATGGAAGTAATGTTGTGGAAAGTATAAGAGTTTAATGTTGGAAGAAATTGTATGATTCAATTCCTTGTACATAGTTTACTTCTTGATTTGGCTAATTAAGATGTTAAAATTTGTTGTGAGAATATGTAAGATCCAATGCAGTATTGTCTCAAACAATAATTGGAAGGAATCACATGCAATTATATGGGTGAGAATTGTAGTCTATATGATTGAATGCAAATATATAGGGAGCTATGTTTTAATGGGGAGTAAAATTAGAGGAGTTTAGAGTGATAAGCTAAATCCCCCTAATTTTGTTTGTTATTTTAAATTTTGTTATGAGGTGTTAGCCCCTAGGCGGAGGGAGTAGAGGGAACTCTAGAGTGAGAGCTGGTATTTTCCCTGCCTACGCAATCTACAAAATTTCAAATTTTCAAATTAACAAATTTTCTTTATAGAACCAAGTAAGGGTAAAGAATATAATTACTTCTATTTGACACAATACATTTAAATACTTCCACAACATAAATATCCATAATTATTACTGATTCATTGAAGAAGGAAAAATATCTTTGATTCTTATAACTTTTACATCGTGTTTAGAGTATTAAAGATTTTAATTTCTTGCTTAACTTTTTATTCAAAATATCAAAAAAAACTTTTCAAAATTATTACGTTAAAACATAATTAAAAAAATCAATTAAAAAAGTAAATGGTTATTTTTCTTATTTCTTTAAAGTTTTAAACATTTCCTTGTGGATTCGATATCTCGGGGCTTAATTAGAAAGTTCTATATTACTTTGTCGCCGTATAAAAAGTTTTAAATTTAAGTTACTTATGCCAACGGGAAGAATGGTAGTTTGGTCCATAAGGGGTAGGGACTCACTACCGATTTATGAAAGCAAAACCATCTGATCAAAATGGAGAGAGGAACTAACTCCCCAGTGGAGTCGCCAGAAGTTGTCAGCATATTTTTAGGTTTGTGTTGTATTTTGAAAAGGGGTCGCCTAACAGAAATTGTCAGTGAATTTTAGATTTTAAATCTAATTTAAATATATATATAATTTGGAAAGTAGCATTTGAGTTTGAAATTAATTTTGAGTTTGAAAATTTTAAGATATGAAATCAAACCGATCTCACATCACAAATAGTTTATATAAACGAGCACCACAGTGTATCTATCCCAAAGAATAGACACACTGCTTGATGATGGGGCTCAATTAAATAAACTAGAAGATTTGTGACATCCGTTTGGTATGTGAACCAATTTTATAAGCCGACAAGTTTCCTTGCTTAATATAAAGAAATTAAGCAGGGTTTATATTACCTGGGTTCTTAAAATTCCCTATAAGGACAACCTCTATAGTTAATTACATCTTAAATGACGGAAATCATTTAAGAAAACTCTTGATAATGATCAGTGGTTTTGCTCTCAAGAATTTCAAAGTTTAAGGTTTTCAAAGGATTGGATTTTGGAAATTTCAAAAGGGATTAGCTCACATTTTCTCCTCTAGTGTCTTAATTGACATATGAGTGAAGTGACATAAAAATTTTAAGTTCATTTGAGCTTACATTGATGAGTTATGAAATAAATAAGCCTAAAGGGCATAAAGGTAATTAAAGGATTTTAACCTTAATTAATATTTAGGTTTAATCAAAGGGAGGGTGAAATATCTGATCTTAAATTTCTCTTAGATGATTGAAACTTTGGGAAATAAAGGGGTAGAAACCCATTAACCACTTTGAAAGTATCAAAATGGAACCTTAATTAATTAAATAACTCAAAATTTTGGATGATTAATTGAATTTTGAATTATTAAAATGGGGAGTATAGCTTAGGGAGACTATAACCCTTTATTTTAAGATCCCTAAATAAATCACTTTAAAAGTTTAATTTAATTTAAGATCCCTAAATAATCACTTTAAAAGTTTAATTTAAGATCCCTAAATAAATCAATTCATAATTAAAAACATAAAAAATCAAACCAATTAAAATTGACCTAAATTGTTACAATTAAGTCAAATTAAATTTAAATCATTAATAGTTTAATTAAATTGATTAATCTAAACACCTCTTTCAAATCAAACAATTTAAAACACTTAAGTGAAAATCAACTTGAATTTTGAAACTAAATCATCCTAAATCATCAATTTGTCTTTAATCAGAGTGGTTAAATTCTTTAACAAACCGATTTGTCCCCTAAAGGCTTTCATTACTATAACTCTTAAATAGAGCATCAAGTGAAATGTCACTTCACTCATAGAATAATCAAACATCCTATTCACTGAGCAAGAAACAAACTAAACTAAATTTTTGGATAATCATTTCACCAATACAATAAAACTCATTTGTACTCAAAATAATCCCCAAAATATTGAAAAGAAGTTTAGGACTCGTCCTAAACACTTCCTCAATATGATGGGGTGTTTTCGAAGAACAACTGAACTTAATTGTTCTTTTATGAAGAAAATCATCCTTAACAAAACACAAGAACCTAGACGTCATAGGGATTGACTAGCAATAGGATTAGGATTTTGGTAGACAACCAGAACCCTTCCTTAGCTTTACCTAGGTACTTGTTGCAAATATATAAATGCCTTAACATGTGTTTTAAGTGCGGCTTGGAAATGAAGAGAAGACCCCCCAGGTATGCTTTTATTTTATTGCAATTTATTTACTTACCTGCACTGCACTTTATTTTTCTTGCATGTTAAAGAAGATTGACACCCTGCATGAAAACTGAAACATTTAGGATAGCCACAAAAATGAAACCCAAAATTAAATTGAAAATCACAACAAGATAAAATTCACCACCACAACATTTCAAAATATAAAACAACTCAAAATTTAATCACAAACAAAACACAAAACTACAATTGCAACTAAATTAAAACGACTCGTTGGATGATCGGGAATACCTCGGATGATGTAACCCACGTGTTGCTAACGGGATTTCCCACGGTCTAAATGAAAGTGTGGAACTCATTCGGTTGAGTTTAACAAATTCATCTGAACTAAGTGAATCCGATGAAAATAACGGTGTCGGGATGATGGAACCGTGAGATCTTAATCGGTTCTGTTTAACCAACTTTAAGATTTGTTTTAATTAAAACATGAAAGACATTTGGACTTTAAGACTTTTCTAAACCAAAACACTTCTCTCATCTCCTGACTTTCACTTTCTAAAACTAAACCTCTACAACAACAAGGAGCTTGGAGCATAGTGGGCAGCACGGCCATTGTCATCAGCAAAACTTGTGCCTACTTCAGCTAAACCCTTCTTTAGAATTAAATAACCAAGCCATAGGATTTAGAGGTAGTTTGCCTAGTGCAACATAAATCCTCAACCTTTTCGTTAGGCATTTGCATAATCATGTTAGGCAAATTAAGCACTAACCGGACTTAAGACTCCGAGGTAGTCATTTGGTATGACACAAACCCTCACATCTTCCAGGCTACTTGTATGATTATATCATACAAATAAAAGTCTAAACTAACTAAAATTAACAGAATTACAACATTAAGTAAATTCTCGAATTGAAGCCAAAAAATAGGATAGTTTGGAAAGTTGCCAAGATTCCTCTTGGATCCTCAGCTTCTCCAACTTCTCTTCCTTTGGACTCCCGAAATAAACTGTTTTAAATTTGAGCTAATCCCTATTGAAATTTCCAAAATCTAATCCTTTGAAAACCTTAAACGTTGAAATTCTTGAAAGTAGAGCCACTGATCTTAATCGAGAGTTTTCTTAAATGATTCCCGTCATTTAAGATGTAATTAACTATAGGGGTTTGCCCTTATAGGGAACTTTAAGGACCTAGGTAATATAAACCCTACTTAATTCCCTTATATTAAGCAGGGGATTTTGTCGGCTTATAAAATTGGTTCGCAGACCAAACGGATGCCAAAAACCTTTTAGTTTATTTAATCGGGCCCCATCGTCAAGCAGTTTGTTTGTCCTTCGAGATAGATACACGGTTTATGATGTGGTGCTCATTTATATAAACTATTTGAGATCTGAGATTGGTTTGATTTCATATCTTAAAATTTTCAAACTTAAAATTATTTTCAAAGTCAAATGCTACTTTCTAAAATATATTTATATATTTAAATTAAATTTAAAATCTAAAATTCAACGACAATTTCTGTAAGCGACCCCCCTTTTTCAAAATACAACACAAACCTAAAAATATGCCGACAATTTCTGGCAACTCCACTGGGGATCTAGTTCCTCTCTCCATTTTGATTAGATGGTTTTTCTTTCATAAATTGGTAGTGAGTCCATACCCCTTTTGGACCAAACTACCATTCTTTCTGTTGGCATACCACGTTCATTTCTGTCTTGAACGGGTATAGTTAACTCCTTTTGGATTTTGGAGCCACTGTTTAAACACCCCTAAACAGAGAGGTTCTGAAATCCTTTTGCCTCTTTTTGAGGTGGGGTGGACCCCCAATAGGCGTGAGCTTAGGAGCGGTCCTTCGGGTTGAGAAGTCTTACGAGACTTTCTCTTCCTTTCCAATTCTGAATCGGGTCTTTTACCTTTTCTATACTTTTAATCATTTCATTCCTAACAAACAAATCCTCTAATAAACAACCTTCTAATAAACAAATTCTCTTAAAAATCACAAATACATTAAGATAAACGAGAATGTGTTCGAACTCTTTCTTTTTCGTTCTAAGTTTTGTGACGAAAGGAAGCATAATTCGGGACTGACATTCGGAATCTACACTGCAGAAAATGTCTGCACCGAAGTTAATCTTCTCCTTCACCAATGGAATGGATTTCGCTGTTTACAAGGATGAGCTGCCCAACAATGGGATCATCCGTTTTGGACAAGGATTTGACAATACAGATTTTAAGTTCACTGACGTCACCCTCTTCACACTAATGGATAAATGTTGGCATATTTTTAGGTTTGTGTTGTATTTTGAAAAGGGGTCGCCTAACAGAAATTGTCGGTGAATTTTAGATTTTAAATTTAATTTAAATATATATATAATTTGGAAAGTAGAATTTTAGTTTGAAAATTTTAAGATATGAAATTAAACCGATCTCACATCCCAAATAGTTTATATAAACGAGCACCACACCACAAACCGTGTATCTATCCCGAAGAATAGACAGACTGCTTGATGATGGGGCTCGATTAAATAAACTAGAAGATTTGTGACATCCGTTTGATTTGCGAACCAATTTTATAAGTCGATAAGTTCCCCTGCTTAATATAAATAAATTAAGCAGGATTTATATTACCAGGGTTCTTAAAGTTTCCTATAAGGGCAAGCCCCTATAGTTAATTACATCTTAAATGACGGGAATCATTTAAGAAAACTCTCGATAATGATCAGTGGTTTCGCTCTCAAATATTTAAAAGTTTAAGTTTTTCAAAGGATTGAAATTTGAAAATTTCAAAAGGGATTTGCTCAAATTTGGAACAATTAACTTCAGGAGTCCAAAGGAAGAGAAGTAGGAGAAGCTGAGGATCCAAGAAGAATCTTGGCAACTTCCCAAACTATCCTATTTTTTAGCTTCAATTTGGGAGTTTGTTTAATGTTATAATCCTGCCAGTTTTAATTAATTAGGACTTATATTCGTATGATATGATTATACGAATAGCCTGGAAGATGTGAGGGTTTGTGCCGTATCGAACGACTACCTCGGAGTTCTAAGACCGGTTAGGTCTTAATTTGCATAACATGATTATGCAAATGCCTAACAAATATTTGAGGATTTATGTTGTACTACGCAAACTACCTCGAAATCCTATGGCTTGGTTATTTAAAACTAGGAAAGGTTTTGCTGATGTAGATTCTAGTTTTGCTGACGATGATGGCCGTGCTGCCCACTATACTCCAAGCTCCTTGTTGTTGCAGAGGTTTAGTTTAGAAAAGTTTTAAAAAGTGAAAATTAAGAGATGAGAGAAGTGTTTTAGTTTAGAAAAGTTTTAAAGTCCAAATAGTTTAAATGTTTTAATTGAAACAAATCTTAAAGTTGATTATAACAACATCGGTTAAGATCCCATGGTTCCATCATTCCGACACCATTATTTTTATCGGATTCACTTACTCCAAATGAATTTGTTAAACTCAGCTGAATGAGTTCCACACTTTCATTTAGACTGTGGGAAATCCCGTTAGCAACACGTATGTTACATCATCCGAGGTATTCCCGATCATCAAACAAGATGTTTTAATTTAGTTATAGTTGTAGTTTTGTGTTCTGTTTATGATTAAATTTTGAGTTGTTTTATATTTTTTTGAATGTTGTGGTGGTGAATTTTATCTTGTTATGACTTTTAATATAGTTTTGGGTTTTAGTTTTGTGGCTATCCTAAAGGTTTCAGTTTTCATGCAGGGTGTCAATCTTGTTTAACATGCAAGAAAAGTAAAGTGCAGTGCAGATAAGTAAATAAATTGCAATAAAAAAAAGCGTACCTGGAGGTTCTTCTCGTCATTTCCAAGCTGCACTTAAGACACATTTTAAGGAATTTATATATTTGCAACAAGTACCTAGGTAAAACTAAGGAAAGGTTCTGGTTGTCTACCAAAATCCTATTCCTATTGCTAGTCAATCCCTTTGACGTCTAGGTTCTTTTGATTTTATGGATGATTTTCTTCACCAAATAACAATTAAGTTGGATTGTTCTTCTAAAACACCCCATCATATTGAGGAAGTGTTTAGGACGAGTCCTAAACATCTTTTCAATATTTTTGGGATTATTTTGAGTCCAAATGAGTTTTATTGTATTGGTGAATTGATCATCCAAAAATTTAGTTTAGTTTGTTTCTTGCTTAGTGAGTTAGGATGTTTGATTATCCTATGAGTAAAGTGACATTTTACTTCATGCTTTACTTAAGATTTATAATAATGAAAGCTTTTAGGGGGCAAATCAGTTTGTTAAAGAATTTAACCGCTTTGATTAAAGTTGAATTGATGATTTAGGATGATTTAATTTATTTTCAAAATTCAAGTTGATTTTCTCTTAAGTGTTTTAAATTGTTTGATTTGAAAGAGGTGTTTAGATTATTCAATTTAATTAAACTTTTAATGATTTAAATTTAATTTGACTTAATTGTAACACTTTAGGTCAATTTTAATTGGTTTGATTTTTTATGTTTTTAATTATGAATTGTCTTAAGATTGATTTTCTTTAATGTTTCAAATTTGTTTTAGGTTTGTTTTTTAAGTAATTTCAAATTAATTTTAATT
Source organism: Papilionanthe hookeriana x Papilionanthe teres (assembly GCA_022702705.1). Lineage (NCBI taxonomy): Eukaryota > Viridiplantae > Streptophyta > Magnoliopsida > Asparagales > Orchidaceae > Papilionanthe > Papilionanthe hookeriana x Papilionanthe teres. Next base: position 10,599,575 of record CM040425.1, on the reverse strand, counting down.
TTTTAAATTTATTTCAATTTGATTGTCAATCACTTAATGTTTTAAGCTTTTAATTTAATTAATGTTTATTTTCCTTTTAATTATTTAATTATTAATTTCAATTATCATTTTTGAGTTTGATTAAGAGTTGAATATTATTAAAGTGAATCATTTAGGGATTTTAAATTAAAGAATTGATATCTTCTTAAATCATATCCCTAATCTTAATAATCCAAATTTTAAGTTATTCTTCAAAAATTCAAATTGTTTAATCAATTAAAATTTACTTTGAATATATTCAAGATGATTAATGGGTTTCTACCCCTTAATTCCCTAGGTTTCAATCATCTAATGAAAATTTTAAAATCAGATATTTTACCCTCCCCTTGATTAAACCTAAATATTAATTAGGATTAAAACTCTTTAATTACCTTTATGTCCTTTTAAGCATGTTCATTTCATAAATCATCAAATTAACCTCAAATGAACTTAAAATTTTTATGTTACTTCACTCACATGTCAATTAAGAAATTAGAGGAGAAAATGTGATTTTTCTGAATTTAATTTAATTTATATATTTATTTTTAAGAAAAATATGGGTTTTTAATAAAAATTCAACAACATGACCAAGGTAAGGTTTCTGTCCTTAGGAAAATTATGGGATGTTCCTACTGACTAGAGGACCATTTAGACCAATTTTTGTGATTTTTTGAATTATTTTTTATTTATTATGATTATTTTGAATTTTGGAGTGTTAATTAATTATAAAGTACAATTAAAGTTGAAAAATGGATTTTAAATTTTTCTTAAGTCCCTATAACCTCAAGGAACTCAAAATAAATTTTATATTTTTCTGATTTTTCTTTGATTTATTAGAATTAATTTAGCGAAAATGTAAGGAACTTCATTTTTTAATATTAAAATTTTTTTAAGCCTTTAAAATTCAATATCTTAACCTAGAGACTTAGAAAAAATATTTGGTTTGTTCTTAAGTGATTAGGAGTCAAAATATGACATTTTTTGTGATTTTAAATAATTTTGTGACATTTATTATTATTTTTAATTATTAAAATATTAAAATAAGGTAGATAATGAAAATTTTTGAAAAATTTCAAATTTAATCTTCTTAGAGTCTTCTAATATCAGAGAAACCCTAAAACCAATTTGGTGAATTTTTTAAATGTATTTTTGGAGTTATGAATTTTTAAAGTTTAATTTTGGTCATGTAACTTAATTAGTCCATTTAGTGGGGCTAATCACCTCCAATTGATCTCAAATTTTTATGTGAGGTCACTCTGATCCTAAAGACCAGTGGAGAATTGTTTTCAAGTTATTTTGATGTATGGTTAACCCAAATTAATTAAAAATCATTTTTGAGTATTTAGGCTAATTAGGGTTATTCTTAATGAATTAACTAAAAATACATTTTTCCTAGGATCCTCTGGTTCTAAGATACCTCCCCAAATTTTTCTAGAATTTATTGAACAGCATGCTAATTATGGGAGTTAAAATTCCAAAACAGAGACATAAACTTGAAAAATACATAACTTACCATAGAGATGGCCCCTGACCTTGGAAATTTCAGAGAATGTTCCCAAAAACAGAGGCTACAAAACCCCTATGGTCTCATGTCAAGGTGAATTGTATGCATTTATGGAGAACTAAAATACTAAAAACAATAAATAATTAATTAAGAAATACAATATTCATCAAAATAACATAATTCCTTTTCCACATTATTCTCCTCTGTTCACTGAGCAAGAGGGTATTTTTATTTTATTTTTGTGATTTTTCTACATGAAGTTATGGATTTTCTAAGTTCTCGGTATTTAATTAATTCAGAAAATAAGGATTTTTCTAGTTATCCACGTGGCGTCGTATCAACCTTGGCAGCTCCAAAGCCCTACGTGTCATGCTCCCATTCAATGCCGCCACCTGAGTCAGCAGCCACGTGTCCCAAGGTCCCGCTCCGTCTTCTGATCCGACGTGATCTGCACCGTCCATTCGATACATGCTCGATCTAACGGCGGCTGGTCATCATCTCCAACTGGTGTGTCCCAAGAGCCGTCCACACTCAAACCCTAGATCTCTCTCATATCTCAAAGGATTTTTGTATTCTTATGCTCTATGGATTCGTCTTGAGGAGACAAATACATCCATATGCTTTACAAGCTATGAAATTGATACAAATGAAATGGAGAATTCACAGATGCTCGGGAGGGAGAAGTGATCCATAACTTGGCTCTGAGAAGTGAAGCTTTAATCAGAGAGTTGTGGCACCTTCGATTGCACCCAAGGAAGCTCCAGATGAAGTCTCTAGCTCTGGCGAATTGCCTAGGTACAAAAATGACCAAGGCCGATTTCAAACCTTGGACTCTGGAAGCAATGGCTGGCTCGTCGAGGGGGCTTTTGTCGGAAACTTCTTCTCTACCTCCGGTGAAGGTGTGGGAGAAGTTTATTTGGATTTGGTGGAGTTTCGAGGATGTCCTGTTCGGCTCGAGAATTGAGCTCCAAAATCGAGCTCAATCGATGGAAATTAGGGCAGGAAGACAGTGGGGATGAGTTGCTCTAGGCTAGGGGAAGCTCTGTTAGGAGTTTAGTGAAGGTTCTGTGAAGGTTGATTTCAGCCAACCTTTTGGCCGAGAGGAATGACTGATTTAAATAGAAATGGTTAGGGGCTTCCCAGGGGCAATTGAGGGCTGGGATTTGCTGCTTAGGGGAGTAGAGGAAGAGCTGTGGTGGCCAATTAGGATGGGGTAGCTCAGTAGGTGAAATTTCAATTTTTGAATCCATTTAGACTTCTCAGCCATGGCGTTTTCCGGCGGCATGGTGGCTGGCCGGCCAGGGTCAAGTCACTGTTCTAATCAGGGGGTTTAGTGCTTTAGACTTCTGAGCTCAATTGTTCAATGCCATGTGTAAAGGGACTGAATTGAAGTGGAATTAGGAAAGGCTTATTTTGGGTCCTATTTAGTCAACCCATAGTTTTAGGCTTGGTGCACCACCCAAGGCCTGGTTTTGGGCTGAGAAGAGTCCTTTGGGTTAGCCAAGAGAAGGTGGTGACGTCTCCATTAAAATTGTTTAAGTTAATTTTGGGTTAGGGTGTAGCATAAATAAGGTTAAAAAGGCTTAATGAAGCCTTAGGAAAGGCTCCCCTCTTCTTGCCATAAATGATTAGGTGAGGTGTTAAAACTCTCATGGCTTCATATGGCTTGTAAATGGCTCACATTTGGCTCACATTTGGCTTGGAAAAGGTTGGCTTGTTTCATGAAAAAGGGTTTTAGGCATTTTTGATGAATTTTTGGGAGATTGTCATGTGCCTTGATTTAGAATGAATTGATGATCAATCAGAACTTTAGGGATGATATCAATTAAAAGGATGATGAGAGGAAACTTCATGTGGGCTTTGGAATAAGTCTTGGGCATTTTGAAATCATTTTGGATGGGCTTTTAAAATGGTTTAAGCAAGTGGGCTTTTAATTTTTGAAATAAATTGATGGATGAAAATTGGTGAGGGGTTGTGTCAAATAAATGTTGGGATTGGTTTAGGAATGTACCATGAATAATTTAAAACAAGTTTGGGGTGATTTTGAATTGAATTGGGTTCAATTTAGGCTTTTTGGTAATGAGGCCAAAGTGGATCAAATTTGGCTAACTTGGGTTAAGGTTGGACCAATGTTGGGTTTGATGTAAAACTAATGTTGAAAAATGTTTATGGGGGTGTGACAAAGAGGCTTCAACCTTGGTTGGGCTTTGATTTTGGGATTTGGGCCTATTTGGGTTCATGATTGGTTTAGGCCAAATTGGAGATTTTTTATTTAGGTTAAGTTTAGTTCATGGGCCAAAATTGGGTTTTAAGCTTCAAATTGAAGTTGGATCCACATGTTGATGAAATTGGGTATGTTTGGTTGGACATTGGGTCCACTTAGGTTTAAAACAGATCAAATTGGGGGTTTTGGTAAAAGTGGACCAATTTGACAAAATTGGCTTATGGTGTAGTTGAACAAAATGAAATTGGGAATATTTCAGATTTTCTGGAATTTTCTGGGAATTTTCTGAATTTTTGGAATTTTTGGGTTAAAAGGGTATTTTGGGTATTTGGAGGGTATTAGGGGGGTATTTTCGGAAATTTTGGTATATTTGTTCATGGATGATCAATTTGAGTGGGGGGAAATGTTTAGGATTGGTTTTGCAGAATTTTGAGTAATTTAGGCAATTTTGCAAATTTTGGGCAATTTCAAGGGCATTTGGTAGGCTTGGTAGGTTTAGGGCCCCCGGGTTCAAAAATCGAAATTTTGGAAAAGTGAAGATTGATCAAGTGTGAGTGAAATGAAATCATTTTGGTTGAGCCATGAAGCCTTATTAAGGTCACAAAAGCCATGAGAGGACTCATTTTAGACATTCACTATGTTGTTCCTAACCCTCTTAGCGAGGGGCTTAGGGGTTAAGGTCCATCCATATGAGTTACCCACATGAGTCAGGCAGTCAAATTGGTTGAAGGTAGTTTTAGGGTTTGGAATGTGTGTGTGGGAGTGTGGTGTGTGCAAGCTTACCCTCACCAGACCAGGCCACCCAGGGTAATCCTAAGGCCAAAGAGTCCTATAAGAAACTCATCCTTTAAACCTCCACATTTGATTTTAACCCTCCAAGTGGCTTAGGGGTTTACAATCAAACTTGTGGGGTTTGAAGGAGCTAAGAAGTGTTTGAATTTCTAAATGATGGGTCCCATTTCTAGTCCTCTAAGAGAGAAGAGAAAAGACCTCATCAAAAATGAGGTCAACAAATGGACCCCCAATAGGTGTGGTGTGCTAACTAAGCACACCGCGCGTATTGGCGTTGACCGAAAAGATCAACAGAACCAACACATACGTCTAAGTGAAACACTTAGAACGAAGCATAGGTTAATCCTAACGTGTTGGGAGGAAGTAGGTTCCACCTTCTCTCTGCTGCATCAGATGAAGAAGATGCCCAGAGGATCGCCGCTGCATTACCCCGACCTGAATACTACAGTGACTATAAACGGAAGAGGGCCAAGACTACGCCATTTACCCGGTTGCGAACTGTAGTAGAAAAGTTAGCAAAGAAAGAAAGATGCCCCGTATCAGAGATCTTAAGAAGGATGGGGCAAGTGCCAGTCAAATCCTGCCTCGGACCGCGAATGAACCCCGTCACTACCCCGGAGAGGCCAAGGAAGAAAGTGCGAGCTAGTTCGCATGTTGTCGTATCGGGACACCATATTAGGGAGGACACCACCTACCGACGCACAGCCGACAGACCATCTGGTCCTAGGCCTTCTACTGTGAGAAGGATGGTGTGCAACCTATTATTGCTGAACCGGTACAAGCACAATGTTCTAGAAAGAAGAGTCTCGTCAGAGAGCTAGAATTTGAAGAAAGTGCTACTACATTAAAAGAAACTCCTGAGAAAGAAGTCCAACAGTCATCACATGACAACCGCGAAATCGTTTGGAAGAGACCACTTGAGGATGATATAGGAAAACTAAGAACGGACATCCAACGGTTGGCAAGGGAAAGAGGAGAAGAATTGGCAAATGAAGTGGATTCATCAGAATTCATAGATGAAGAATGTGCTGAGATCAATATGGTCGAGACCCGAGCATCGACAGCTTCACAAGGCGCTCTGTCAATTTCGGAAAGGGAGGAACCAGAAGTGATGAGAACACAACTTCAAGAAAAGGATGATACAATCTCCAAGATGTCAAAAAGGATGGAAGAGATGGTCGCTGCTTTAGCCACTCTCCAGAGTCAGCCTCAACCTCAAAAAGAAACACCTCCAGAGATCATTCACATTGTTGATGGAGGAAAAGAAATTACGTCTGTCAATGGAGATGAACAACCGAAGAAGGATTCTGCACAGAGCATGATTCCCGAAAAAGACATCAAGAATATGGTAGAACGGCAGGTGCGAGAAGCCTTAGCCCAGTCTAACAGTGGTGCATCTATTCAGACGGGTAGATCTTACCCCGAAGAATTTGATGTTGTCCAATACCCGAAAGGCTTCGTACCACCTCTGTTCAAGACTTTTGATGGTACAGGAAACCCCCGGCAGCATGTCGCACACTTTCGTGCTAGTTGCTGCAATGCAGTGGAAGTGATGCTTTACTCTTCCGTCGGCTTGTCGGCGGTTTGTCGTGGATTGCCTTCGATTGGTATGCAGAACTTCCGAATGGTTCAGTCAAGACCTTTTCAGAATTGGAAAACCTCTTCATTAAGCGGTTTGTCGGGGCTCAGCACTACATCACTATCGGTGATCTAGTGGTGGAGCAACAGAAACCGAACGAAACTTTAGTGGACTACATACTTCGATGGAGGAATTTAAGCATGAAGTGTGAATCACAGCTTCAGGAACAACATGCAGTCGGAATCCAACTGAAGAGTATCCATGGCCCGATAGCACTTCTCCTCAAGGGATTTACAATAAAGACTTTCGAGAAGTTGCTTGGCAAGGTCGGGAACTTGCAAGAGGAGGCAAAACAGCTGAGTTTTGTCGACAAGACTGACAAATAGAAACTAGTGAAAGCATTTGAAAAGAAATCGGGGATTATCGCGGCAGTCGATAAGGGAAAGCAACCAGTGCAAATATGGCCAGAACAGCCACAGTCCAGTTATCAACCACCGCAACGGACTTACCAACAACTACAACAGATTTATCAGCAACCTCAGCAGGGCTATCAACAGCCTCGACCAAGCTATCAGCCATGGCAGCATAGTCAACCACTACACGTCCCCTAGAGGAGCTTTTAAACAAGGAATATCCATTCAAAATGGAAGTAGTAGCTAAGATGTTTTGCAGTTTGATGAAGACACCTAATTTTCAATTACCAGAGTCCAGAAGGCCAGAAGAAGTCAACAAGAAACATCATCCATACTACTTGTTGACCTCATTTTTGATGAGGTCTTTTGCTTCTCTCTTAAGTACTTAGGATCTAGCCTTAGGCTTTTCCTTTGACCAATCTTAGAGGACTAGAAATGGAACCCACCATTTAGAAATTCAAAAACCTCTTAACTCCCTGCAAACCCCACAAGCTTGATTGTAGACCCCTAACCACCTAGAGGGTTGAAATCAAATGTGGAGGTTTAAAGGATGAGTTCCCTATAAGACTTTTTGGCATTAGGAATACCCTGGGTGGCCTGGTCTGGTGAGGGTTGACTTGCACATACACCACACTCTCACACACATTCCAAGTCCTAAAACCACACTCTCACCCAACTTGACCTCCTAACTCATGTAAGTAATTCATATGGATGGTCTTTAACCCCTAAGCCCCTGGCTAAGAGGGTTAGGAACAACATAATGAATGCCTCAAATGAGTCATCTCATGGCTCATATGGGCTTAATATGGCTTCATGGCTCAACCAAAGTGATTCCATTTCACTCACATTTGATCAATCTTCCTTTTTTCAAAATTGCAATTTTTGACCCCCGGGGCCCCGGACCCACCAACCCTACCAAATGTCCTTGAAATGACCCAAAATTTGCAAAATTGCCTAAATTACCCAAGATCCCTCAAAATCATTCCTAAACACTTCCCGCCATTCAAATTGACCATCTTTGGCCAAAAATACCAAAATTTCCAAAAATACTCCTAAACCCCCCAAAATTACCAAAATACCCTTTTGCCCCAAAAATCCAAAAAATTCAGAAAATTCCCAACAAATTCCAAAAAATCCCAAATATTCCCAATTTCATTTTGTTCAACTACACCATGGGCCAATTTTTCCAATTTACCCCACTTTTACCAAAACCCCCAATTTGACCCATTTTTAACCCAAGTGAACCCAATGTCAAGCCAAACCACCCCAATTGACCTCAATTCTGGTCCAATTCAATTCTAAACTTCAGTTCAATATCCTCAACATCAATTTAGACCAAATCCAAGTCCAATTTGATTGACATTTGAGCCCAATTTCAATTTGAAGCCTAAGGCCCAATTTTGGCCCATGACCTAAAACTAGCCCAAACCTAGCCCAATTCAACTCCAATTGGCCCCAAATCTTTTCTAAAGCCTTCCTAACACCCCCATAAACAAAACACTAACTTGTGTTTCCCAAAATTTGAACCTAAACTCCACCCAAACCTAACCCAAAACCAAAATCACTTAAATTGACCTAAGCCCAAAGCTAACCCAAATGGACCCAAATCCCAAAATCAAAGCCCAACCAAAGTTGAAAACTCTTTGTGCCACTCTCATAAACATTTCTCAACATTAATTTTACATCAAATCCAACTTTAGCCCAACCTTAAACCAAGTTAGCCCAATTTGGCCCACCTTGGCCCCCTTACCAAAAAAGCCCAAATTCAACCCAATTCTACTCCAAGTCACACCAAATTGATTCCAAACCATTCATGAAACATCCCTAAACTAAACCCAACATTTATTTTGAATGGTCCTTCACAAAACTTTCATCCAAAATCTCATTTTAAAATCTAAAAAACCCACTTCCATAAAGTCTTTAAAAGCCCATCCAAAACCATTTCAAAAGCCCAAAATCTATCTTAAAGCCCACATGACATTTTCATTTGTCATCCTTTTAACCAAAATCAACCCCTAAGTTTTAAATCCATGATCAAATGATTCCAAATCAAGCCTCATGCCAAATCACCCCTAAATGCCAAAAATACCTAAAACCCATTTTCATGAAACTTGGCTAAGCCATTCCCAAGCCACATGGAGCCATGAAGCCATCCTTAAGCCCCATGTAAAGCCATGAGAAGTTTGACATGTGACCATCCCATAAATGGAAAATGGAGGAGTCCCTTTCTTAAGCCTTTCTTAAGCCTTTTTAACCCCATCCATGATACACACTAAACCAAGTTAGCCTCCTAATCCTTGATGGAGACTATACCATTTCCTCTTGGCTGACCCAAATGAACCTTTTCAGCCTAAATCCAGGCCTTGGGTGGTGCACCAAGCCCAAAACCATAGGTTGACCCATTTGAAACCAAAATAACCTTCTCCCACTTCCACTTTGATCCAAGTCCTTTACACATGACCAATACCCATTGCTTGCACCAACTTCCAGCCCTGACCCCACTGAGTCAGATGGTGACCCATGCCTGGCCAGCCAGCCACCACAGCCGCTGGAAAACACCTGGCTGAGAGCCTTATATTGCTTCAAAAAGTTCAAACCCACTGGCTGAGCTGTCCCAACCCAAATGGACACCATGGATATTCTTCTCCTCCCCTGAGCAGTTGATCCCAGCCTCCAATTGCCCCTAGGAAGCCCTCCAGACACCTCTGTTTAAACACCACCACCTCTCGGCCAAAGGAGGTGTTGAACTAAACCTTACCAAAACTCTGCCAAAATCATTCCAGATCCCTCTCCAGACATAGAGAACTTGATCCCCACTGAAATCTAGCCCTAAAACCCTCTCTGTGAGCTCAATTTCTGAGTTGAAAATACACCCAAAAAACAGGACACTTCACCTTCACCAGACCAAGAGGAGAAGTTCCCCAGCAAAAGCCCCCTCACCAGGCCAGCCATTGCTTCCAGCCTCCAAGCTTTGTAATCGGCCTTGGTCACTTTCATACTTAGACAATTCCCAAGAGCCGAGACTTCATCAGGAGCTTGCTCGGACTCAATCGAAGGTGACACAACTCTCAGATCGAAGCTTCACTTCTCTGAGCAAAGGTATGAACTTATTCTTCCTCCCGAGCTTCCAGCAATTCTCCATTTTGTTTGGATTGATTTCATAGCCTATAAAGCGTATGGATGTGTTCGTCTCTTCAAGACGAATCGATAGAGTATAAGAACTTGAAAATCCATTGAGAATCGAGAGAGATATTAGGGTTTGAGTGTGGACGGTCACGGGTGCACACCAGTTGTAGACGATGACCAGGAGCCAAATCACAGCGTGACACGTGGGCTTTCGGAGCTGCTGAGTTAGACGCGACACCGCGTGGATAAGTAGAAAATTAGGGTATTTTTGAATTATTTAAATGCTCTGAACTTCAAAAATTCATATCTTTGCAAAGAAAAATCACAAAAATAAAATAAAAATACCCTCTTGCTCAGTGAATAGAGGAGAATAATGTGAAAAAAAATCAAATTAATTAGATGAGTATTTTATTTTTAATAATTTATTTACTGTTTTCAATGTTTTGATTCTCCATTTGTATAGATAATTCACCATGGCATGAGACCATAGGGCTTTTGAAGCCCCTGATCTTGGGAACATTCCCTGAATTTTTCAAGGTCAGAGGCCATCTCTGTGTAAAGTTATTGATTTTTTAAGTTCATGTCACTTTTTTAGGTATTTTAATTCCAATAATTAGCATGTTGTAAAATAAATTCTAGGAAAATTTGGTGATGTTTCTTAGGACCAGGGGACCCTATGAAAAATGTATTTTGAGTTAATTCATTCATAATAACCCTAATTGGCCTAAACCCCTAAAATTGAATTTAAATTAATTAGGGTTAACCACACATCAAATTGACTTAAAAACAATTCTCCATTACTCTTTAGGCTCTGAGGAACCTTACCTAAAATTTTGAAATCAATTGGACTTGATTAATCCCACCAAATGGATTGATTAAGCCTCAAAAGAAAAATGGAAATTTAAAAATTCATAACTCCAAACATACTTTTTAAAAATTCACAAAAATGGTTTTGGAGCTTCTCTGATATCAGGGGAGTTCAGGAAAATTAAAATTGGAATTTTCTAAAAAAGTTAATTTTTCACAATATTTTAATATTTTAATAATTAAAAAATAATAGAAATCATGAAAATATTAAAAATCATAAAAATGTAACATTTTGACTCCTAGTCATTTAGGAAAAAACCAAATATTTTTCCTAAGTCCCTAGGGTAAGATATTGAATTTTAAAGGCTTAATGTAATTTTTAATATTAAAAAATGAATTTTCAACCTTTTTCACTAAAATAATTCTATTAAATCAAAGAAAAATTAGAAAATTATAAAATTTATTTCTCTGGATTCCTTGAGGTTAGAGAAATTTAAGAAAAATATAAAATCTATTTTTCAACTTTTATTTTATTTTAAAATTAATTAACACTCTAAAATTCAAAATAATTATAATAAATGAAATATAATTCAAAAAATCACAAAATTTAGTCCAAGTGGTTTTATAGTCATTAGAAACATTTCATAATTTTCTTAAGGACAGAAACCTTTCCTTGGTCATGTTGTTGAATTTTCTTTGAAAACCCCTATTTTCTACTAAAAATAATTATATAAATAAATAAAATTTAGGAAAATCACATTTTTCTCCTCTAATGTCTTAATTGACATGTGAGTGAGGTGACATAAAAATTTCAAATTTATTTGAGCTCAATTTAGTGAGTTATGAAATAAATAAGCTTAAAAGGGCATAAAGGTAATTAAAAATTTTAACCCTTAATTAAAACTTTAGGTTTAATCAAAATGGGGGGTAAAATATTTGATTTTAACTTTCTATTGGATGATTAAAACTTTGGGAAATAAAGGGGTAGAAACACATTAAACACTTTGACAATATCAAAATGAAACTCTAATTAATTAAATGATTTAAATTTTGGACAAAGTATATTTAAAATTTGCATTATTAAAATAGGGTTATTATTAAGAGGATATTTATTCTTTAATTAAAAAATCCCTAAATAAGTCACTTTAACAATATTTAATTCTTAATTAAGAAATTAAAATAATAATCCAAATTAACAATTAAAACTAAAATTAAAACTAAAATTAAATTAAATTAAATCAAATTAAGTTAAAATTAAATTAAAATTAAATAAAATAAAATTAAATTAAATTTAAATTAAAATTAAATGAAATTAAATAAATTTAAATAAATTTAAATTAAATTAAATTTAAATTAAATTAAAATAAAATTAAAATTAAATTAAAATTAAATAAAATTTAATTTAATTAAATTAAATTAAATCAAATCAAATTAAATTAAATTAAATTAAAATCACTTAACAACAAACCTAAATGAAATCATTAAGAGTTAAATCAAAATATATCAATAATTTCAATACCTTTTTCTATCTAAGTAAATTTGAAACGTGAACATCAATCTGAAATACTAAGATAATTGAAAGTGTAAAGATTTAAATTAAATCTAAAATAATTTGAACACTATTTCAAACTTAAAATTATTAATTAAACCCTCATAATTGAATTAAAACACTTTAAACCATTACCTCAAACTTTAAATTAAGAATGATTAAAATTCTCAATAAACCAACTTGCCCTTAAAGGTTTTAATTGTCATAACTCTTAAATAGAATATTAAGTGAAATGTCACTTCATTCATCAGATAATCAAATACCCAAGTTCACTGAGCAATAGACAAAGTATAACTAAACTCCTGGATGATTAATTCATATGTGCAGCTAAATTTACTTGGACTCAAAATAATCTCAGAAGTATTGAAAAGATGTTTAGGACTCGTCCTAAGCACTTCCTCAATATGAAGGGATGTTTCAGAAGAACAACGAAATTTAATTATTTTTTGATGAAGAAAATCATTCTTAAACCAAACCAAGAACCTGGACGTCGTAGGAGATGACTAGTTATAGGATTAGGAATTTGGTAGACAACCAAAACCCTTTCCTTAGCTTTACCTAGGTATCTGTTGAAATATTTAAATGCCTTAACATGTGTTTTAAGTGCAGCTTGGGATGACGGGAAGACCCTCTAGGTACGCTTTTATTTTATTGCAATTTACTTTATTGCAATTTACTTACATGCGCTGTACTTTATTTTTCTTGCATGTTAATTAAGACTTTTGCATTAAAACCAAAACCTTTAGGATAGTCCCTGAACTGAAAACCAAAACTAAATTAAAAGTCATTGCAAGATAAAATTTACCGCCACAACATTCCAAAATATAAAACAACTCAAAATTTAATCACAAATAGAACAACAAAGCTAAAATTGTAACTAAATTAAAACGTCTCGTTGAATGATCTGGAATACCTCAGATGATGTAACCCACGAGTTGCTAACGGGATTTCCCATAGTCTAAATGAAAGTGTGGAACTCATTCAGTTGAGTTTAGCAAATTCATCTGGACCAAGTGAATTCGACGAAAATAACGGTGCCGGGATGACGGAACCGTGGGATCTTAATTGGTTTTGTTTAAACAACTTTAAGATTTGTTTTAATTAAAATATTAAAAAAAACACTTGGATTTTAAGATTTTCTCTATACCAAAACACTTCTCTCATCTCCTGATTTATGACTTCTAAAATTAAACCTATGCAACAACAAGGAGCTCGGAGCATGGTGGGCAGCTCGGCCATCGTCATCAGCAAAACTCGGATCTACTTCAGCAAAACTTTATTAAAATTAAATAACCAACCCATAGGATTTTGAGGTAGTTCCCCTAGCGCGACGTAAATCTTAACTCCGTCTTTAGGCTTTTGCACAACTTTGTTGTGCAATATAAGTCCTAACACTTTAGGATTCTGAGGTCGTCGTGCAGTATGGTGTAAATCCTCCTATCTTCTTAGGCTATTCGTAAGATCAAGTATTGTGCGAATATATGCCTTAAATAATAAAATTGACAGGATTGAAACATTAAATAACATCTTCCCAAATTCAAGCCAAACAAATAGGATAGTTGGGAAGTCACCGGACTTGTCTCGAATATGTGACATCCCCTACCTTTCGTTCCTTTGGACTCCTAAAATAAATTGTTCCAAATTTGATCAATTCCCTATTGAAATTTCCAAAACTCAAATCCTTTGAAAACCTTAAGCTTTGAAATTCTTGAGAGCAAAACCTCTGATCATTATCGAGAGTTTTCTTAAGTGATTCCCGTCATTTAAGATGTAATTAACTATAGGGGCTTGCCTCTATAGGGAACTTTAAGAACCCAAGTAATATAAACCCTGCTTAATTAATTTATATTAAGGAGGTGAACTTGTCGGCTTATAAAATTGGTTCGCAGCCAAACGGATGTCACAAATCTTCTAGTTTATTTAATCGAGCCCCATCGTCAAGCAGTGTGTCTATTCTTCGGGATAGATACACGGTTTGTGATGCAGTGCTTGTTCATATAAACTATTTGGGATGTGAGATCGGTTTGATTTTTCATATCTTAAAATTTTCAAACTTAAAATTATTTTCAAAAATCAAATACTACTTTTCAAATTATTTATTAAAATTAAATTAAAAATTCGCCGAAAACTTCTGTAGGCGACCTCGTTTTCAAAATACAACACTCAACCTAAAAATATGCCGACAATTTCTGGCGACTCCGCTGGGGATTAGTTCCTCTCTCCATTTTGATTAGATGGTTTTGTTTTCATAAATCGATAGTGAGTCCATATCCCTAGTGGACCAAAACTACCATTCTTCCGTTGGAATACCCCGTTCATTTCTGTCTTGAATGAGTAAAGCCAACTCCTCTCGGATTTAGGAGCCACTGTTTAGACTCCCCTAAACGGAGAGGTTACGAGATCCTTTTACCTCTTTTCTGAGGTGGGGTGGACCCCCAATAAGTTTTAGTTTAGGAGTGGTCCTTCGAGTCGAGAAGTCTTGCATAAGACTTTCTCTTCCTTTCCAATTCTAAATCGGGCCCTTTACCTTTTCTACAACCTTTTTACTTCAATCAATTTGTTTCTAACAAACGAACCTCCTAATAAACAATCTCTTTTAAAAATCACGAATACACTAAGATAAACGTAAATATGTTCGGACTCTTTCTTTTTTTTGTCCTAAACTTTGCGACAAAAAGAAGCATAATTCAGGACTGACATTCAGAATCTACCCTGCAGAAAATGACTGCCCCAAAGTTAATCTTTTGCTTCACCAATGGAATGGACTTCGCCGTTTATAAGGATGAGCTGCCCGACAATGGGATCATCCATTTCGGACAAGGATTTGGCAACACAGATGTCAAGTTCGCTGATGTCACTCTTTTCACACTAATGGACAAATTGTCAGAAACTGAAAAGCCCGTGATTGAGTTCAACCTGAAGACGACTCAAGAATTCCCTCCCTTGCAAAGGATTTCAGCTGAAAGGAGTACTATTGTTCATAGGAGGACTGTTGTCTCTACCCCCACCGGTCTAGTCATCTCTGCACCTACCCCGACCTCTGCTAAACTGAAGGGGAAGGAAATCCAAGTATGTGTTGAGCCTGTCACCGTGGAGGGTACAGATTTTGCTACAATACCATCTGTTTTCGAGATTGGGTCCAGTTCAAGAATTGCACCCCTAACTCGGACTCAAAGGAGAAATAGAAGCAGAAAGATCGCCAAGATCGAGAAAGCCAGAGCTGTTGAAGTTGCTTTTCAAGAAGAAATTCCTGAGGAAAGAGAAGAACTACCTGAGTATATACCTCTGTTGGAAGGGAGCAGGTTTCACCCTCTCTCTGACGCATCAGATGAAGAGAATGTTCGTAGGATCGCCGCTGCATTACCCCGACCTGCGTCTACAATAATTACAAGAGGAAAAGGGATAAGACTACACCATTGGCTCGACTGCAAGCTGTTATAGAAAGATTGACAAAGAAAGAAAAATGCCCTGTATCAGAAATCTTAAGAAGGATAGGACGGGTGCCAGCTAAATCCCGCCTCGGACCGCGAATAGAGCCTATTGCTGCCACAGAGAAACCAAAGAAGAAGGTAAAAGCCAGTTCACCCGGTGTTGTATCGGGTCTACAAATTAGGGAGAATACCACCTTCCAGCATATACCTGACAGATCATCCGGTCCTAGGCTTCCGGCTGCAAGAAGGATGGTATGGCAACCTACTACTGGGGAGCTAAGACCAAAACAATGTCCTGAGAAGAAAAGTCTTATCAGGAGACTTGAATCAGAAGAAAGTGCTACTGCAATAAAGGGGACTCCCGGAAAGGAAGTTCAACAACCGTCACGAGACAACTGCGAGACCGTGCGGAAAAGGCCACTAGAGAATGCCATGGACAAGTTAAGGACCGACATCCGACGGTTAACAAAAGAAAGAGAAGAAAAACTAGAGGATGAAGTTGACTCATCAGAGTTCATGGATGAGGAGTATGCCAAGATCAATATGGTTGAGATGCGAGCATCATCAGCTTCACAAGGTGCTTTGGCAGCTGCAGAAAGAGATGAACCGGAAGTAATGAGGGCACAGCTTCGGGAAAGAGATGACACAATTTCCCAGATGGCAAAGAAGATGGAAGAGATGGCTGCTGCCTTAGCCACTCTCCAGAGTCAGGTACAATCTCAGAAAGAAACACCCCCAGAGATCATCCATATTGCAGATGGAGGAAAAGAGATCACATCCGTCATCGGAGACGAGCCACCAAAGAAGGATTCTACACAAAACATGATTCCAGAAAAGGACATTAAGAACATGGTAGAACAGCAGGTGCGAGAAGTCCTAGCACAATCTAAGAGTGGAGCGTCTATTCAGACGGGTAGACCTTACCCCGAAGAGTTCGATGCGGTCCAATACCCAAAGGGCTTCATACCACCTCTGTTTAGACTTTTGATGGAATAGGAAACCCTCGGCAGCATGTCGCACATTTTCGTGCTAGTTGCTGCAATGCTGGTGGAAGTGACACTCTACTCTTCCGCCAGTTCGTCAGCAGTTTATCAGGGATTGCCTTCGACTGGTACGCAGAATTACCGAATGGTTCAGTAAAGACCTTTTCAGAACTAGAGAATCTCTTCGTTAAGCGGTTTGTAGGGGCTCAGTATCACATCACTATCGGTGATCTAGTGGTGGAGCAACAGAAGCCGAACGAGACATTAGTGGATTACATACTTCGATGGAGAAACTTAAGCATGAAGTGTGAACCACAGCTTCAAGAACAACATGCAGTCGACATCCTATTTAAAAGTATCCATGGCCCGATAGCACTTCTCCTTAAAGGATTTACAATCAAGACTTTTGAGAAGTTACTTAGCAAGGCTGGGAGCTTGCAAGAAGAGGCAAAGCAGTTAAGTTTCGTGGACAAGAACGATAAGCAGAATCCTGTGAAAACATTCGAAAAGAAATATGGAATCATCGCGGCAGTAGATAAGGGCAAGCAGCCAGTTCAAATACAGTCAGAGCGGCCACAGCCTAGTTATCAACCACCGCAACGGACTTATCAGCAACCTCAGCAGGGCTATCAGCAACCTCGTCCGAGCTATCAGTCGCCTCAGCATTATGAACAACCGCCTCATTCATCGCGTACCTTAAGAGAACTTCTAAATAGAGAATATCCATTCAAAACTGAAGCAGTAGTGAAGATGTTTCGCAGCTTAATGAAGACACCGGATTTTCAGCTGCCAGAGCTTAAGAAGCTGGAGGAAGTCAATAAGAAAGATCATCCGAACTATTGCCCTTACCACCAGATGCTCGGACACAAGGTAGAGGATTGCATCACTTTCAAGAGTTGGCTTGATGACAATCTCCAGAGAGGGAACATAACGATCCCAAAGGAATACATGAAGGAACCCCAGAAAGGAGGTTCCATCAATATTATTTCAACGGATCCCATTGTTTCGATAGACTCGTACACGACTGATGATGGATGGAGTACTATCTGGACAAAATCATTGAACAAAATTTTGGATCACATCCAGACCGCTTTGATACGCACT
Organism: Papilionanthe hookeriana x Papilionanthe teres; assembly: GCA_022702705.1. Classification (NCBI taxonomy): domain Eukaryota; kingdom Viridiplantae; phylum Streptophyta; class Magnoliopsida; order Asparagales; family Orchidaceae; genus Papilionanthe; species Papilionanthe hookeriana x Papilionanthe teres. Next base: position 10,582,045 of record CM040425.1, on the reverse strand, counting down.
TCAACTTAGAGTTTGAAACCTGTCGAGCCGGCACTATCACTTGCGATTGAAGAACCACCCTGGAAGGAGGAGAAGATTCTGGAAGAAAAGAAGACTGAGGCTCCGAAGGGTAGACTAGGGGCTGCTTATACTAGGATGGTTGTTTCTGATTTGGGGGAGAAATCCCTCAAACTCCTGACTCTGGATGATTATCTGCTCGCTCCGGCGGGATCATATAATGATAAGGGTTATGGCGTTGGCTACGTTTTTATTGTTTCTAAAGATTACGTAACTAACGACAACCAGCTTAATCCGGATCTCGATTCCAATACAAATAACGATTCTCAAATCATACACAACCTCGATGACCACACGAAGAAGTTCACAAAGGAGGCTACGAAAGCTTGACAAGCAACGAGTCCATTCATGAATTTCGAGGAGCTCCAATCACGATATAATTGGAGTTATCAGATTCCGAAGCAACGCCAAAAGAGCCAGACATTCCAATTCAAGAGGATACACCGGCAGATTCAACACCAAATTCAGAAGAGATAACTGAAGTAAATTTAAGAAGTGGAAAAGTTCTACCCCCGAATATGGGTCCAAAAGATAAAGGAAAGCGTGTGGTTGCTCGAGAAGAGCCAACCCCGAAGAAGAATCGCCCATTCGGGAAGAAACCGAGGAACATGGTAATAAAGAGGACAATAACGTGCTAGCCCATCTTAGGAAGCTACCAGCCAAACTAAGTATATACGACGCTCTGATCTTGTCAAAGGAGATGAGGGAGGCTCTGATCAAGGCTTTACTTGATCCAGAGATTTGTTTAGCTCAAATGACCGGTAATTCCTTCGACGAGCTTTGCTCGTTAAGAGAACAGCGAGGTGTTACCTTCACGGACAATGATCTATTACTGGGAACAGCTGATCACAACCGACCATTATACATTTCAGTCACTATTGGAAATTTTACGCTCTCCAGAGTATTAGTTGATCCGGGAGCATCAATCAACATAATGAATCTTCAGGCGCTAACATATTTGGAAATTGATGCTCGCGAGCTTGAAGGACACGAGATGCTATTAAGTGGCTTCAATCAAAAAGGAGAAAGAGCTCTTGGATCGATAAAACTACTAATGAAGATCAGTGATTTAGCAAAGACAACCACAAAATTCCACATAATTGATTCTGAGACATCTTTCAACGCTCTACTGGGTCGACCGTGGATCCATGAAAACCGGATGGTATCGTCATCTCTGCACCAGTGCATAAAGTATTAGGAAGGAGGGGAACAGCGCATCAAAGGTGATTTGCAACCGTTCTCCGTGCATGAAATTGGAATTCATGAAGATGTGGCCTACTACGCGCTTCCGAAAAAAATAATCTTTTCCAGAAATACCATACCAAATGAAGCAAAAGAAATTCGAGACGATGAAGAACCTGAAGTTCTAGTCCAACAGTTACTCACCACTCCCTTACGGCGAGATGGTGAGGATTTCTCCAGAACTCGCACCCGAGGTCGAGGCCGGGGACGAGGGCGTGGAAAAAATGTTGGAACAGTTGGACAGAAGAAACCGGTCATCAATGTTGATTGGGAGAACAGTTCCGAAGAAGAAGAAGAAATTGAGAAAGAAGCAGCGATAATAAGTAAAAAAAAACCTAGTTCAAGATCTCTCTCGAAGATGAAGAGAATGAAGAACATAAATTAATGTACGAGAAGATTAACCATCATGTACATACTATGACCCTGACCCCGAACCATTCTAATAAGATCGAGGGTATGGTGGTCAAGGAAGTGCATGGTGGTGGTACTAAACCAATCAAGTTTTACCGTGGAGCTTCTTCTTCCAATACTGAAAAAGATGTACAATTTGAAGATGTTACTTCATCTGAATTAATGGAATTACCTTTTGAGTGGTACTCTCCCTGTATTCAAAATTTAATTCAAAGTGGTGTCTTACCTCGACGATGGACAAAAGGCCGATCACAACACTTTGAAAAATTATGGAATAATGCCGGTCGGCCTCCCAATTCAAAACATGGTCTCAGATTCGGCACAGTAGGATCAGTTGATGATACGGGATTTTGCTTGGTTGTCACTTGCGAACCTAATAAAGAGTGCTTGGAAGCTTCAGAAGATCTTGAGGATCTACCAATCGGAGATGCTCCACCAGAATTCGAAGAAGAAATCAAATCTACTATAGACGAGTTAATGGAAGTTAACTTAGGTACGAGCGAAGAGCCTAGGCCGACCTTTGTTAGCTCCTTACTCAATAAACAAGACTCTGAAGACATAATCAAGCTATTAATGGAATTCAAGGACTGTTTTGCTTGGAGCTACAACGAAATGCCAGGATTAGCTCCAAAAGTTGCAGTTCACAAGTTAAGGAGTAGATCCTACTTCCGTTCCAGTCAGACAAGCTCCCAGAAGAATGCGTCTAGAAATTGAACAACAAGTAATAGCTGAAGTTAAGAAGCTAATAGACGCTAAATTTGTCCGTGAAGAACAATACCCAACATGGTTAGCCAATGTGGTACCAGTCAGAAAGAAGAATGGTCAGATCAGAATCTGCGTAGACTTCAGAGATTTAAATAAAGCATCTCCAAAGGATGAATTTCAACTACCAATCCCGGAACTGATGATTGACATTGCTTCAACACATGAAATCTTCTCTTTCATGGATGGGTCGTCGGGATACAACCGGATAAAGATGGCACTAGAAGACGAAAAGCTCACGGCATTTAGAACGTCGATCGGAGTGTATTGCTACACAGTAATGCCATTCAGGCTAAAGAACGCAGGAGCAACATACCAAAGAGCGATGACGAAGATTTTTGATGATCTCATTCACAACCAAGTCGAGTGCTACGTGGATGATGTGGTCATCAAAAGCAAACTAAAGGAAGATCACCTGTATGATTTGAGAATTGTTTTCGAGCGACTAAGACAATACAACCTTAAGATGAATCCCTTGAAATGCGCCTTCGGCGTCACCTCCGGGAAATTCTTAGGATTTGTTGCCCGACATCGCGGGATTAAAATTGATCCGGAGAAGATTAAAGCTATTTTAGAAATGCCTCCTCCCAAAACTTTGAAACAACTATGATCCTTTCAAGGAAAGTTGGCATATCTTCGACGCTTTATCTCGAACTGTGTCAGCCCTTCTCGGCATTAGTTAAAAAGAAATCCAAATTCGTTTGGGATGAGAAATACCAGCGGGCTTTCAAGGACGTCAAGAAATATTTAATGACACCTCCTGCCTTAGCAGCCCCAATCTCAGGTAGACCGTTGATACTTTATACCGCGGCTTTAGACGACTCCCGTGGAGCCTTGCTAGCCCAGGTCAATGATGAGGGGAAAGAAAACGCTCTCTACTACTTAAGTCGTCGCCTAATTCCGACGGAAGTAAAGTATATTCCGATTGAGAAGCACTGCTTGGCCCTGATCTTCGCCGCACAGAAGCTCAGGCATTACATGCTTTCTCATAAGGTTAACCTTATATCGATAGTTAATCCGTTGCAATACTTGATGACCATACTGACGTTTTCTGGCAGACTTGCCAGGTGGTCGATGATACTGTTGCAATTTGACATAACTTTCGTTCCTCTTCACGTCGTAAAGGGACAAATCCTAGCAGACTTCCTCGCAGCACACCGTTTACCGGTGGATTCGCCTCTCGACGACGATTTGCCTGACGAGCAGATAATGAGCCTAGAAGACCCTGATGATCGACGTTGGAAACTATACTTCGACGGTGCGTCCTCAGCACAGAAGAACAAAGAATCGCAAACGATAGTATCTGGTAAGGCAAGAATCGGACTAATCTTTATAACGCCGGAGCGGGGAATGTTAAAATACTCCTACCACTTAACAGAACCACGTACAAACAACGAGGCAGAATACGAAGCCCTTATAACCAGATTAGAATTAACCATTCAAATGGGAATAACGAACATCAACATTTACGGAGATTCTCAGTTGATCATTCAACAGGTCGCCGGACAGTACATAATTTTAAAACCAAGACTCGAGTAGTACTTTCAGTACGCCATGAAATTGCTGGAACAAATTACAAACGTAACAATCTACAAGATTCCCAGAAGAGAAAATTCTCTCGCCGATGCGTTAGCCCGCCTTGCAAAGGAATTTGCCTGCTTGCAGGATGAGTCAGTTGAAGTGTCAGTTCAAGGACGATATGTCCTATCACAGCTCGACATGGATACGATACATAAATTAGAAAAAAAGCAGAAGAAACAATTGCAGCAGTGACAGAAAATACAAAAGATTGGCGGCAGCCATTAATAGACTACTTGCAGACAGGAAATCTGCCTGACGATAAGTCGTTAGCCCATCAAATCAAGAAAAGAACTCTGTCTTACGCATTAATAAACAATACATTATACATAAGGTCTTTTGATTAGATGTGGCTAAGATGCATGAGCGGGTCCAAGACTTGTGAAATCGTTAAAGAAATACATTCAGGACTTTGTGGCGCTCATCAGTCGGGTACGAAAATGAAAATGAAGATTAAAAGACTAGGGTACTACTGGCCCTCAATGATGACCGACTGTATGAAAGTTGCCAAAAGTTGTCACAAGTGCCAAGTGCACGGAGTGGTTCTACACCAATCTCCAAATGTGCTACATCTGACAATCGCATCGTGGCCATTTGAGTGTTGGGGCACATATATAGTGGGTCCGATAGAACCGCCTTCTTTAAGAGGACATCGCTTCATTCTTGCAGCTACAGACTACTTTTCTAAATGGGCAGAAGCTATACCATTCAGAGAAGTAAAGGCACACCACGTGCTACAATTTTTCAAGAACCAAGTCGTCTACCATTTTGGAGTACCACGCAGGATAATTTCAGATAATGGGTCTGCATTCAAAAGTACAAAGATCAACAATTTTGACAGAAGACACGAGATCGATTGGCGATACTCAACGATGTACTACCCAAGAGCAAACAGCTTGGCCGAGGCTTTTAATAAAACTCTCGTTCAAATTTTAAATAAAACTTTGGACGGCAACAAGGGAAATTGGCACGAGAAGTTGTTAGAAGCCTTATGGGCCTACAGGACGACTTTTAGGACTCCTACTCAGTCTACGCCTTACGCTTTAGTGTACGGGTCCGAGGCCGTCTTGCCCCTGGAAGTTCAGCTTCTGTCACTCCGAATTGTAGTTGCAGAAAAGATCACTACAGAAGAAAATTCCAGACTACGACTGGAAGAATTGGAAAGCTTGGAAGGGAAAAGTTTTTCCGCGCAGCAGAATTTGGAACTTTATCAAGCCAAGATGATCCAGGCCCATGATAAACTAGTCCGCCCAAGAACTTTCAAAGTCGGTGACTTAGTTCTTGTTCTCAGAAGACCAATTCTTGCACATCGCAAGATAGGTGGTAAATTTGAACCAACATGGGAAGGGCCGTTCGTGGTCGAGAAAGTTTACTCGGGAGGTTTCTACCAGATTGTGAATTGCCGTGGAGAACGACCCATGCTTCCAATCAATGGACGGTATTTAAAGAAGTATTACGCAACCTGATGTTTCGAAGGGTGGCTTCTAAAATAGAATTTTATCCCTAGAAACACCGGTGAAGTAATCACTTTGTGACTGGGTCCGAACCCAAAACAAAATAAATGGATGATAAAAAAAAATCTCTCTTCAACGAAAATGTTAAAAAAAGAAAACATGGGAAATCATAATAATAAAATGTCAATCTTTCCTTTTAAATCCATTCATTCCTGAGATTTTCTCATCTCTTCCTACTTCCTTTAAATTTAAAAGAAGTGAATAAGACTTTTAAGTGTTTTTCCTTATTGTTCTTGTTCTTAGTACAACCTATGATCCTTTCCTTATTTTTTCGCAGGGAAATGTCGAACGGGCGGTTGGTTCTAAACTTTAGAAATGGCGTGAGTCTAGCACTTGATGAAAAGAGGGTGAGGGATGCAGCAGCGATAGAGATTGACTCAGACTTCACACCAGCCGGCTTACAATATGAAGAAAATGATTGGATCCCAGTTGATCGAGAAGAACTTCACAACCAGACGGTGATGAAAATGGGTGGCCCTAGCCACTAATCCAGCAACAAGAAAAGAAAAGCAAACGTGCGCATACAACCGGAGAAGATAAGAAAATTAAGTCCGTGGTCGCCAAAGCAGAAGGTAGGCTTGTCAGTGCCGGGCCCGCAGAGATTCAAGGGGTAAGGAGAGTTACTCTAACTGCTACCCAGCGAAGAAATAAGAATCGTCGCATTCACAAAATGTTGACCAAGTTAGCAGAAGATCAACATAAACAAACAGTGGATACCGCTAGTGCAAATGCTCCAAGGAGACCGGTTCGTCGGGAACCAGAAAGAAGAAAGTCAACTCCAAGAAGGTCTGAAAAGATAAAAGAAATATCAAAAAAGCATAAATAGAGTCGGTACCTCGACGCCGAGCATATGTACAGTATCCGAAGAGTCTTGTAGCGAAAGCAACCCCGGAGGATGTCCCTACGGAGACTATCCCCGAGGAGCCGAGACATGCAGAAGAATGTGCTGGGGTTGAGCCATACATCCCGCAAGTATGTTACTAGATACCGAGGACTTCAGATAATCCCAGAATACGAGCTGGAGAAAATGCAAGTAGTTGAGAAGAAAACCTTTGAATACTTTGAAAGAATTGGAGACGAGGGGGTCAACATCTTGGAAGGCCTCGAGCTGCATACAGATGTTTTCTCAGATTATGAGCAACAACAAATTGTAGATTGCATCCTTGAATTGCAGAAAATGGGTCAAGCTAGCTGCCTGAGAGAAAATACATACTCAGAACCCTGAAGATGGATGCCAGGAAAGGGAAGAGTTACAATCCAATGCGGATGTTGCTACAATTTTACCACAGACAGAAAAGGAAATCTACCAGGGATACTCCATCGCAGTGAGGTGGATCCGATGCCAAGAATCATCAAGAGAATGGTGAAAAGGATGATAACATGGAGGGTATTGCCTGCAGATTGCTGTCGGCATATTTTTAGGTTAGTGTGTTGTATTTTTTAAAAAAGGGGTCGCCTAACAGAATTTGTCGGTGAATTTTAAATTTAATTTACATATATATATGATTTGGAAAGTAGTGTTTTGATTTTAAAAATAATTTTAAAAATTTTAAGATATGAAATCAAACTGATCTCACATCTCAAATAGTTTATATAAACGAGCACTGCACCACAAAACGTGTGTCCATTCCAAAGAATAGGCACACTGTTTGATGGTGGGGCTCGATTAAATAAACTAGAAGGTTTGTGACATCCGTTTGGTCCGCAAAACCATTTTATTTGCCGACAAGTTCCCTGCTTAATATGAAAACATTAAACGGGATTTATAATACACGGGTTCTTAAAATTCCATATAAGGGCAAGCCCACATAGTTAATTACATCTTAAGTGACGGTAATCACCTAAGAAAACTCTCGATAATAATCAGTAGTTCTGCTCTCAAGAATTTCAAAGTTTAAGTTTTCAAGGGATTGAATTTTCGAATTTCAATAGGGAATGGATCAAATTTGGAACATTTTATTTTGGGAATTCAAAGGAAGAAAGGTAGGAGAAATCACAGATTCGAAGCGAACTTTGGTAATTTCCCGATTGTCCTATGGTTTGGCCTGAATTTAGGAAGGTCCTAATGTTTATTTAATGTTTTGACCTTGCCAATTTTAATTAATTTGGACTTATATTTGTATGATAAAATTATACAAATAGCCTGGAAGATATGAGGGTTTATGTCGTAGCAAACAACTACCTCGGAGTCCTAAGACCGGTTAGGGTTTAATTTACATGACATGATCATGCAAATGCCTAACAAAGAGTTGAGGATTTATGTTGCACTAGGCAAACTACCTCAAAATCCTATGGATGGTTATTTAATTCTAGGAATGGTTTCTTTGATGTAGATTTCGGTTTCGTTGACGACGATGGCACATGCTCCGCCCACCATGCTCCAAGCTCCTTGTTATTGCAGAGGTCTAGTTTTAGAAGTCATAAATCAGGAGATGTGAGAAGTGTTTTGGTTTAGAGAAAATCTTACAATCCAAGTGTTTTTAATATTTTAATTAAAACAAATCTTAAAGTTATTTAAAAAGAACCGATTAAGATCCCACGGTTCCGTCATCCCGGCACCGTTATTTTCATCGAATTCACTTAGTCCAGATGAATTTGCTAAACTCAACGAATGAGTTCCACACTTTCATTTAGACCGTGGGAAATCCCGTTAGCAACACGTGGGTTACATCATCCGAGGTATTCCCGATCATTCAACGAGACATTTTAATTTAGTTGTAGTTGTAGTTTTGTTGTTCTGTTTGTGAATAAATTTTGAGTTTTTTATATTTTGAAATGTTGTGGCGGTGAATTTTATCTTGTAATGATTTTTAATTTAGTTTTGGTTTCAGTTTAGGGACTATCCTAAAGGTGTGGGTTTTCATGCAACGGTTGTTTATCATGCGAGAAAAGTAAAGTGCATTTGCAATAAAGTAAATTGCAAGAAGGTAAATTGCGATAAAACAAAAGCGTACACGGAGGGTCTTCCCGTCATCCCAAGCTGCACTTAAACACAATTTAGAATATTTAAGCATTTAAAGCAAGTTCCTAGGTAAAGCTAAGGGAAGGGTTATGGTTTTCTACCAAGGTCCTAATCCTATAGCTAGTCATCTCCTATGACGTCTAGGTTCTTGTGTTTTAGTTAAAGGACGATTTTCTTCATCAAAAAAAAAATTAAGTTCAATTGTGCTTATAAACATCCTATCATATTGAGGAAGTGCTTAAGACGAGTCTTAAACATCTTTTCAATTCCTCTAGGAATGTTTTAAGTCCAAGAGAATTTAATTATACAAATGAATTAATCATATAGGAGTTCAAGTTTTGTTCTCTTGCTCAGTGAACTAGGACATTTAAATATCCTATAAGTGAAGTAACACTTCACTTAACACTCCGTTTAGGAGTTGTGACAACAAGAGCTTTTGAGGGCAAATTGATGTTCAAGTGATTTGTGATTTAATTTAATTTTAATTAATGGGTTTAAGTTTGGAATAGTGTTCAAGTTGTTTTAGATTTATTTTGAATTCTTTATGTCTTTGGTGATGTTATATTTAATTCAATTTAAATTAATTTAATTTTAGTTTAATTTAATTTGGTTTAGTTTTAATTTAAATTAATTTTATTTTTTTAATTTAATTTTAATTTTATTTTAACTTGATTTTATTTTTTTAATTTAATTTAATATGTTTTAAGTTAATTTAATTTAATTTAATTTAATGTGATTTAATTTAATATAATTTAATTTAATTTAATTTAAATTTTAATTTAATTTAATTTAATTTAGTTTAAATTTTAATTTAATTTTATTTTAATTTTAATTATATATATATTTTTTTATGCTTTAAGGATGATTTAATTTTAATTGTTAAAGTATTAATTTAATTGAAATTTTAAAAGGATTTAATTTAAATGTTTTAACTTTAATTTAATTTAATGATTAAGTCTTTTAGCATTTTAAATCTTGAATTTGGATTATCATTTTAATTAGGAATTAAATATTATTGAGGTGATTAATTTAGGGATTCTTGAATTAAATAATAAATCTCTTCCTAATAATATCCCTATTTTAATAATTCCAATTTTTCATTATTCTTCCAAATTTAATTAATTATTTAATTAAGGTTTATTTTAATTATTTTCAAATTGTTTGGTAGGTTTCTACCCTTTAACTACCTAAGTTCCAAACATCCAAAATCAACCTAGTATCAAATATTTTACCTACCCTTTTAATTAAACCTAAAATTTTTAATTATAGGTTAAAATTTAGTTACCATTTTGCCCTTTAAACTTACTAATTTCATAACTCACTAAATTGAGCTTAAATGAATTTGAAATTTTTATGTGACTTCACTCATATATCAATCAAGACATTAGAGGAGAAAATGTGATTTTTCTGTATTTAATTTATTTATGTAATTATTTTTGGTGGAAAATAGGGATTTTCAAGGAAAATTCAATAACATGACCAAGGGAAAGTTTCTGTCCTTAAGAAAACTATGGGACATTCCTAATGACCAGAGGACTACTTGGCCCAATTTTGGTGTTTTTTTGAATTAAATTCTTTTTATTATAATTATTTTGAGTTTTGGAGTATTAATTAACTTAAAAATAAAATAAAGGTTGAAAAATGAATTTTATATTTTTCAAAAATCTCTCTGATATCAAGGAAACCAGAGAACTAAATTTTACAATTTTTTGATTTTTATTTGATTTATTAGAATTATTTTAGTGGAAATGCTAGAAAATACATTTTTTAATTTTAAAATTACATTAGGCTTTAAAATTTAATATCTCATCATAGAGACTTAAGAAAATTATGGTGTTTGTTCTTACGTGATTAAAATTCAAAATGACATTTTGGTGAATTTTATTATTTTTGTGATTTTTATTATTTTTTAATTATTAAAAATATTAAAATAATGCAAAAAAAGCAACTTTTTTGAAAAATTGCAATTTTAATTTTATTAAATTCCCCTGATATCAGAGAGGCTCCAAAACCAATTTGGTGAATTTTTTAGAAGTGTTTTGAAAGTTATGAATTTTTAAAGCTTAAGTTTGGCTAAATGGCTTAATCAACCCATTTGATAAGGCTAACCAAGTCCAATTGACTTCAAACTTTTATAATGGGTTCCTCTCGATCCTAAAGGTCGAGTGGAGAATTGATTTCAAGTCGATTTGATGTATGAATAGCTCTAATTAATTAAAGCTCCATTTTGGGTGTTTAAGCCGATTAGGGTTATTACAAGTGAGTTAACTCGAAAACTTATTTTCCCTAAGGTCCTCCGGTCATAAGAAACATCACCAAATTTTCCTAGAAATTATTTCACAACATGCTAATTATTGGAATTAAAATACTCGGAATAGTGACCTAGAATTGAAAAATCAATAACTCTTCATAGGGATGGCCTCGACTTTGGAAAATTCAGGGAATGTCCCCAAATTCAGAGGCTTCAAAAGCCCTATGGTCTCATGCCATGGTGATTTGTATACATGCATGGAGAATTGAAAATGTGCAGAGAGTAAATAAATCATTAAAAATCAAATATTTAATGAAATTAAATGATTTCTTTTCCACATTATTCTCCTCTGTTCACTGAGCAAGAGGGTATTTTTAGTTTATTTTTAGGATTTTCCTACACAAAGTTATGAATTTTCTAAGTTTTCGTAATTAAATAAATAAGAAAAATCCCTATTTTCCTACTTATCCACGCGGCGCCACGCCATCCTTGGCAGCTCCGAAGGGCCACGCGACACGCTCTGATTCGGCGCCGCCATCCGACTCAGTGCTCCAGGGGCCCACGGTTCATGTACCATCACGCTGTCCGGCTCGATCCAGACCGTCCGCTCGATACACGCTCGATCAGACGGCTCCTAGTCATCGTCTACGACTGGTGTGCACCCGTGACCGTCAACATTCTAACCCTAATTTCTCACTCGATTCTCAATGGATTTTTGTGTTCTTATGCTCTATGGATTCGTCTTGAGGAGAAGAACACATCCATACGGTAAACATGCATTGTAATTGATTCAAATTAAATGGAGAATCTCTGTAAGCTTGGGAAGATGAGTGAGTCCATACCTTTGCTCAGAGAAGTGAAGCTTCGATCTGAGAGTTGGGTCACCTTCGATTGGGTCCAAGCAAGCTCCAGATGAAGTCCCTTGGCCTGGTGAATTGTCCAGGTATGATTTCGACCACAGCCCGATTACAAAGCTTGGAGTCCGGAACGTATGGGTGGCCCGGAGACGGGGCTTTCACCTGGGGAACTCCTTCTCTTGGTCTTGTGCGGGTGTGGGTGAGTTTAATTTGACTTTGGTGGAGGATTTGGGAGTGTCCTGTTCCGGCTCGAGAATCGAGCTCCAAAATCGAGCTCAATTAGTGGGGATTAGTGGCAAGAGAACAGATGGGGATCAAATGCTCTAAGTGTGGGGGAGAGTCCGGAGTGATTTTGCGCAGTTTCCTTAAGGTTGGTTCAGCACCTCCCATGGCCGAGAGGTGGTGGTGTTTAAATAGGAGAGGGTGGAGGGCCTCCCAGGGGGGTTTAAGGCTTGGGATCAGCTGCTTCTTGCATGGGAAGAACATCCATGCTGTCCAATTGGGCTAGGACACTTCAGCAAGGGGGAATTTCAATGTTGGCTCACATGTGAGCTTTCAACCATGGTGTTTTCCGGCGGCCTGGTGGCTGGCCGGCCAGGCACTGGTCACCCTCAGGTTCAGGTGGGTCAGGACTTGGGTTTAGTGCAGTCAATTGGCCATGGACATGTGTAAAAGAGTTTGATTTAAATGGAATGGGAGAAGGCTAATTTTGGCTTGGTTTGGTTCAACTCAAGCATTTGGGCTAGGTTCACCATCCAAGGCTTAACCTCGGGCCGAGGGAGAATCATTTGGGTCGACTCGAATCGGGGTAGTGAAGACCCCATCCATGGTGAGGTGGCTAAGCATGGTATAGTGTGTGACATGCTTAAGGTAAAAAAGGTTTAAGGGAGGTTTAAGAAAGAACCCCCTCTTCTTACCATAAATGGACTAATGACAAGTCAAAGCCCCCATGGCTTTATGTGGCTTGAGAATGGCTTGTTCATGGCTTGCCTATGGCTTAGGATAAAGCTTGGTCAATTTCATGGAAGTAGAATTTAGGAATTTTGGTATTTTGGTGGAGAATTTTCATGAAGCTTGATTTGGAATGGTTTAATGATGATTTTAAAACTTAGGGGTGATTTTGATTAAATGGATGATATGGAGAAATGTCATGTGGGCTTTGGATTGAAAACTTGGGCTTTTGAAATGGTCTTGGGTGGGCTTTTAAAGTGGTTTAAGGAAGTGGGCCTTTAGGTTAGAAAATGGGCTTTTGAATAGAAAAATTGCAGTGGGCCATGCCAAATAAATGTTGAGTTTTGTCCAAGGATGTGTCATGATTGATTTGAAACAAGTTTGGAGTGATTTGGGTTTGAATTGGGTTGGATTTGGGCTTCTTTGGTAAAGGGCCAATGTAGGTCAAATTGGGCTAATTTGGGCTAATGTTGGGTTAGGGTTGAAATTGATGTAAAATTAATGTTGTAAAATGTTAATGGGAGTGTTTCAAAGTGGTTTCAACTTTTGTTGGGGTTGGATTTTGGGGTTTGGGTCTATTTGGGTTAAGTTTGGGCTTAGGTCAAAATTGGGCTTTTTGGTTTTGGGCTGAATTTGAGTGGGGTTTGGGTCCAAATTTTGGGGAAATTATTTTAGGTTTTTCTTTTTGGGGATGTTAGGGAAGGTTTAGAAATGGTTTGGGGTTAATTGGAGTTGAGTTGGTTTGGTTTGGGCTAAGTTTGGGTCATGGGTCCAAATTGGGCTTTAAGGTCAAAAGTGAAATTGGATTTGAATGCCAATCAAATTGGGGTTGGATTTAGTCTAGATTGGTGTTGGGGATGTTGAATTGAAGTTTAGAATTGAATTGGACCAGAATTTGGGTCAATTGGGTAGATTTGGTTTGACATTGGGTTCACTTTGGGTTAAAATGGGTCAAATTGGGGATTTTGACAAAAGTGGGGTAAATTGACAAAATTGGCCCATGGTGTAGTTGAACAAAATGAAATTGGGAATATTTGGGATTTGTTGGAATTTTCTGGGAATTTTCTGAATTTTTGGATTTTTGGGTCAAGAAGGGCATTTTGGTAATTTGGAGGGTATTGGGGGGTATTTTTGGAATTTTGGATATTTTGGGTAAAAATGGTCAATTTGAGTGGTGGGATAATGTTTGCGATTGATTTTGAGGAATTTGGGTGATTTTGGAGAATTTTAAAAAATTTGGGTAATTTCGAGGGTTTTGGTAGAGTTGAAGTGGTCCGAGGTCCCGGGGTCAAAAATTAAAAATTTGGAAAATTGAAGATTGGGTGAATGTAAGTGGAATGAAATCATTTTGGTTGAGCCATGAAGCCATATCAAGCCCACATGAGCCATGAAGGGACTCACTTGAGGCACTCACTATGTTGTTCCTAACCCTCTTAGACAAGGGCTTAGGGGTTAAGGACCATCCTTGTGAATCACCTTCATGAGTCAGGAGGTCAAGTTGGGTATGGGTGTGGTTTTAGGAGGTGTGTAAAAGTGTAGTGTATAAGTGTAGTGTGTGTGTAAGTCAGCCCTCACTCGCACTGAGCCACCCGTAGGCGGTCCTAAGGCCAAAGAGTCCCATAGGAACTCATCCTTTAAACTTCCACATTTGATTTCAACCCTCTAGGTGATTAGGGGTCTACTATCAAGTTTGTGGAGTTTGCAGGGAGTTAAGAAGTGGTTTGAATTTCTAAGTGGTGGGTCCCAATTCTAATCATCTAGGATAGTCAAAGGAAAAGCCTAAGGCTAGATCCTAAGTACTAAAAAAAGAGGAGAAGACCTCATCAAAAATGAGGTCAACAAATGGACCCCATAGGTGTGGTGTGCTAACCAAGCACACCGCGCGTATCGGCGTTGACCGAAGCGATCAACAAAACCAACACAAAAGTCCAAGTGACAAACTCGGGACGAGTAGAAGAATTTCTGCCGGGGAGTGTCAAGTATATCTCCGAGATCGGAGATTCCCGAACTCTCGCCGGGGAAAGGAAAAGGAGGTGAATCCCAAATCACATGATCCGGGGAATTTCAATTTAGATTTCATTTTGTTTCAGTTTAAGTTTTGATGTGTGAGCTCGGATTTTAGTTTGAGTTTCAATTTAGATTGAAGTTTTGTTAAAATTAATTTGAAGAAATTTGAACTTGAAATGAAAATTGGAATTTTGTGGTTTTAGATGTAACATCTTCAACCTCAAAAATTTGAATTGATTGGATTGAACCATTACAATGAGGAAAGAACTCAGAGCAATGCGGTATTAGATGTAAAATCCTTAACCTCAACAGCTTGATTTTGGTGTGCTTCATTGCAATAGGGAGAGAACCTAGAGCAATGCGGTATTGGATGTAAACTCCTTAACCTCAAAAGTTTGTTTCAGTTTATGTTTTGATGTGTGAGCTCAGATTTTAGTTTGAGTTTCAATTTAGATTGAAGTTTTGTTAAAATTAATTTGAAGGAATTTGAACTTGAAATGAAAATTGGAATTTTGTGGTTTTAGATGTAACATCTTCAACCTCAAAAATTTGAATTGATTGGATTGAACCATTACAATGAGGAAAGAACTCAGAGCAATGTGGTATTGGATGTAAAACCTTAACCTCAACAGCTTGATTTTGGTGTGCTTCATTGTAATAGGGAGAGAACCTAGAGCAATGCGGTATTGGATGTAAACTCCTTAACCTCAAAAGTTTGATTTTGATGTATTTCATTGCGATAGGGAAAGAACCTAAAGCAATGCAGTTTCGGATGTAAAATCCTCAACCCCAAGAATTTGATTTTGATGTATTTCATTGCGATAGGGAAAGAACCTAAAGCAATGCAGTATCGGATGTAAAATCCTCAACCCCAAAAAATTGATTTAGATGTATTTCATTGCGATGGGGAAAGAACCTAAAGCAATTCAGTTTCAGATGTAAAATCCTCAACCCCAAAAGTTTGATTTTGATGTATTTCATTGCGATAGGGAAAGAACCTAAAGCAATGCAGTTTCGGATGTAAAATCCTCAACCCCAAAAGTTTGATTTTGATGTATTTCATTGCGATAGGGAATGAACCTAAAGCATTGCAGTATCGGATGTAAAATCCTCAACCCCAAGAATTTGATTTTGATGTATTTCATTGCGATAGGGAAAGAACCTAAAGCAATGCAAGATCGGATGTAAAATCCTCAACCCCAAAAGTTTGATTTTGATGTATTTCATTGCGATAGGGAAAGAACCTAAAGCAATGCAGCTTCGTATGTAAAATCCTCAACCCCAAGAATTTGATTTTGATGTATTTCATTGCGATAGGGAAAGAACCTAAAGCAAAGCAGTATCAGATGTAAAATCCTCAACCCCAAAAATTTGAATTTGATGTATTTCATTGCGATAGGGAAAGAACCTAAAGCAATGCAGTTTCGGATGTAAAATCGTCAACCCCAAAAGTTTGATTTTGATGTAAGGTAATTGATTTTGCAAAGATTTTTAGTGTTGATTTGAAAAGTGTAGAATTTTGGTGTTTCGAGAATTTCATGAAAGTTGTAAAAGATTTTTGTGGAAAGAAACAGATTAGGAGGGAATATGTAGATGCTACATATCCCATTCAAAAGAGTTGATCGAAAGTTCCTGGTTTGGATTGGATACAATTCCTCGCCATCAGATCCGAATAGAAAACCTCGCGGCTCCGTGTCAATGGAATCGACCGCTTCCATCCCAGACAAGGGAGAGAGTAGAACGGATTGGATTTCAGATTTGGAAGGTTGAATTTGAATTTGATTGAGATTTGATTTAAAATTTGTGCTCATTTTGTTTGTCCTTTAACGATTCAAATTTGATTTATCGTTCATTTAATGTTCATGTGAATTTGGCGTTCATCATTTTTTTTAGATTTTTAAGGAAAGTTTTCTTTTATTCTTTTTGTTTCTTTTCTGTTCTTTGTTAGAAGTTCATTTAACTTTAATGGCGTTTCCCGACCAACTTGCACAAAATAGGTGAAGGCCAAAAATGTGACATGGTCACTTTCATTCCAATCATGTTGAAGATACATCATACAACTCGATATCTCATACAATCCATGTAGACTCGAAACGGGCTATGTATGATCTTTGTCGATCCATCCAAAAAAGCATCTGTAAAAAAAAATCCATGTCTGAATAGTGAGGTACATGGTCAATATCATCACCTTCCAAGCCATTCTTGACAAGGATGTCGTATGGATGTACGTTGGAGGTGTGAAATTTTCCATGTAACTCACAGCTCGTAAGGTCGGAGGCTCTCTAGCTCTGGGTCTGGCTGGAAGTGGTAAGGTGCTTTCCTGTCATCCATCCTTCTGAAAGTAACTGAGATCCGCTTCATTGTTACTCACGGTATGCAATGTTTAGCGACATATGCTCCGTTGCCCTTTAGTATCATGACGGAACTTACCGATAATGGTATCTTTACTGGCCCTCGGAACTCACCTGGGCCTGCTATCTGGAGGTCAGATCCGAACATGATATTACACTCATTCAAAAATGAAACTGTGTAGAAAGGTCTGACAAAGTCGTGGTGATCTATGTGCGGGGGTATGCAGTCACCCTTCTTGTAAATGTTAATGATGCAACTGTTGGGTATGCAATCTGGCGGCGATACCCTCCATGTTATCATTCTCTTTACCATCCTTTCGATGACTAATGGCATTGGATCTACCTTGCCATGACGGAGTATCCCGGTGGGTTTCCCTTCTGTCTTCTCGCGAAGTTGTAGCAACATCCACATTGTATTGTAATTCTCCCTTTCCCCGGCATCCATCTCCGGGGTTCCGAGTAAGTGTTTTCTCTTAGGCGGCCTGCTCGACCCATCCTTTTCAAATCCCGGATGCAGTCCATGATTTGTTATTGTTCGTATTCTGAGAACACGTCTGTATGTAGCTCGAGGCCTTCTAGTAAATTGATCCTCCTGCCTCTGATTCTCTCTAAGTATTCAAAAGTTTTCTTCTCGACATTCTGGCTCGTATTCTGGAATAATCTGCAAATGGCGAGGCCTGGTGA
Source organism: Papilionanthe hookeriana x Papilionanthe teres (assembly GCA_022702705.1). NCBI lineage: Eukaryota > Viridiplantae > Streptophyta > Magnoliopsida > Asparagales > Orchidaceae > Papilionanthe > Papilionanthe hookeriana x Papilionanthe teres. The sequence continues at coordinate 10,564,418 of CM040425.1, read as the reverse complement.
CATACTGTGGGATATATGGCTCAACCCCTTCGCGTTCTCCTGCATAACTCGGCTCCTCGGGGATGGTCTCCGTCGGGACATCCTACGGGGTTGCTTCTACAACAAGGTTATGCATTACTGGTGGCTTTATCTGGTGGCGTGGTAGCCTTCCTTATTCCGATCTTCTTGAGATTTCCCTTGTTTCTTCTGTTATCCTCGGAGCTGGCCTCCTTTCTTCAGGTTCCTGGCGAACCGGTATCCTTGAAGTATATGCACCTGGTAGTAGCGATCGCCTCGTCGCGCCGGTCCGTCGCTAGTTTAGTTAACATCTTGTGGATACGGCGATTTTTATTTCTTTGATGAGTTGTTGTGAGAGTAGCTCTTCGTACTTCCCGACTTACGTGGGCGCGACGCCGACAAGCTCGCCCTCCGTCGTAGAGACTACGGACTCGATTCTCTTATCCTCCTCGGTGTTTGTTTTCCTTTTCTTTGTGCTGGGCTGGTGGCTTGGGCCACCCACTTTCATCACTATCTGACTGGGCAGTTCCTCTCGGTCAACTGGGACCCAGTCACCTTCCTCGTATTGCAGGCCTGCTGGTGCGAAGTCTGAGTCAATCTCTATTATCGCTCCATCTTTCACCCTCTTTTCGTCGAGTGCAAGGCTTACGCCATTTCTAAAGTTCAGGACCAACCGCCCGTTCGACATTTCCCTGTGAAAAGATAAGGAAAAGGATCAGGGGCTGTACTAAGAACAAGAACATTAAAAAAATGTTTATTAGAGATAGAGTTTTATTTTTTTTTATTACTTTTGTATTTTTAAATTCAACAGGAATGAAGTGGGAAAAGATCGGGAAAAAGATTTTGATATGGAAGAGAAAACAAGGAAAACTTTATTATCATGATTTTATTTATTTTAGCACATTTTTTATTATTTTTGGGTTCGGACCCAGTCATAAGTAATTACTTCACCCGTGCTTCTAGGGATGAAAAATCCATTCCTTCAAAACATCAGGTGGCGTAATACTTTTTCAAGTATCTTCCGTTGATCGGAAGCATATGTCGTTCTCCTTGGCAATTCACTAGCTGGTAGGAGCCTCCTGAGTAGACTGCCTCAACCACAAACGGCCCTTCCCAAGTGGGTTCAAATTTTCCTCCTATCTTGCGGTGTGCAAGGATATGTCTCTTGAGAACGAGAACTAAGTCACCAACTTTGAAGGTTCTTGGCGGACTCGATCCGTCATGGGCTTGAACCATCTCGACTTGGTATAGTTCTAAATTATGCTCGCGCTGTAAGTCTTTTCCTTCCGTGCTTTCCAATTCTTCTAGTCGTAATTTGTCATTCTCTTCGTCGTGATTTTGTTTGCAACTCGCAATTCCGAGTGAAGGAAGCCGGACCTCTAAGGGTAACACCGCCTCGGACCCATACACCGCAGCGTAAAGCGTAGCTTCGAGTAGGAGTTACGAAGGTTGTCCGGTAGGCCCATAAGGCTTCTAATAACTTCTCGTGCCAATTTCTCTTATTATCGTCCAAAGTTTTCTTTAAAATTTGAACGAGAGTTTTATTAAAAGCCTCAGCCAGGCCGTTTGTTCTTGGGTAGTAAATTGTTGAATACCGCCGGTCGATTCCGTGTCTCCTGACAAAATTATTGATTTGCGTGCTTCTGAATGATGACCCATTATCTTAGATGATCCTGCGCGGCACTCCGAAACGGTAGATAACTTAGTTCTTGAAAAACTGTAGCACGTGGTGTGCTTTCACTTCTCTGAGTGGAACTGCCTCTGCCCACTTGGAAAAGTAATCTGTAGCCGCAAGAATGAAGAGATATCCTTTTGAAGATGGTGGTTCTATTGGACCCACTATATCTGTGCCCCAACATTCAAATGGCCACGACGCAATTGTCGGATGTAGCACATTTGGAGGTTGGTGTATAACCACTCCGTGCACTTGGCATTGGTGACGCTCTCGGCGATTTTCATGCAGTCGGTCATCATCGAGGGCCGGCTTGTACCCTAGTCTTTTAATTTTCATTTTCATCTTCAGACCTGATCGGTGAGCGCCACGAGTCCCGAATGCACCTCTTTAACAATTTCACGGGCCTCGGACCCGCTTAGGCACCTTAGCCACATTTCGATAGAAATACCTTCGTATAACGTGTTATTTATTAATGCGTAGGACGAGTTCTTTTCTTGATCCGATGGGCTAACGACCTATCGTCCGGTAGTTTTCCTTTTTGTAGGTAGTTTATTAATGGCCGTCGCCAATCTTCGTATTTTCTCGTTACCGCCGCAATCGATTCTTCTTCTTTTCCGATTTGTGTATTGTGTCTATGTCGAGCTGTGATAGGACCCGACGTCCGTGAACTGACACTTCCACTGATTCATCATGCAAGCAAGCAAATTCTTTTGCGAGGCGGGCTAACGCATCTGCTAAAGCGTTTTCTTTTCGGGAATTTTGTAGATCGTCACATTCGGAATCTGTTCCAACAACTGTATGGCATACTGGAAGTATTGCTCGAGTCTTGGCTTTAAAATTCTGTACTGTCCGGCGATTTGTTGAATGATTAACTGCGAATCCCCTTAGATGTTGATGTTTGTTATCCCCATTTGAATATTCAATTCCAGTCCTGTTACGAGAGCTTCGTATTCTGCTTCATTGTTTGTACACGGCTCTGTTAAGTGGTAGGAGTATCTTAACATCCCCCGCTCCGGTGTTATAAAGATTAGTCCGATTTCTGCCTTACCGGGCACTATCACTTGTGATTCTTTGTCTTTGTGTGCTGAAGATGCTCCGTCGAAATATAATTCCCAACGTCGATCATCGTGGTCTTCTAAGCTCATTATTTGTTCATCCGGCAAGTCGTCATCGAGAGGAGATTCGCCGCAAAGGGTGTGTCGCGAGGAAGTCCGCTAGGACTTGTCCCTTTACGGCACGAAGAGGCACGAAAGTTATATCGAATTGCAATAATATCATCGACCACCGGCAAGTCCGCCGTAAAGCATTAGGCGGGTCATCGAGTATCGCAATGGATTAAATTTCGAGATCAGGTTGACCTTATGAGAAAGCATGTAGTGCCTGAGCTTTTGAGCGGCGAAGATCAGGGCGAAACAGTTGCTTTTCAATTGTGGGATACATTATTTCCGTCGGAAGTAAACGACGGCTTAGGTAGTAAAGAGCATTTTCTTTACCCTCATCATCGACTCTGGCCAACAAGGCTCCGAGAGAGTCGTCTAAAGCCGCGGTATAAAGTATCAACGGTCTACCTGAGACTGGGGCTGCTAAGACAGGAGGTGTCATTAAATACTATTTAATGTCCTCGAAGGCCCTCTGGAATTTCTCTTCCCAAATAAATTTGGCGTCCTTTTTAACTAATGCCGACAAAGGCTGACACCTACCTGACAAGTTCAAGATAAAGCGTCGAAGATATGCCAACTTCCCTTGAAAAGATCGTAGTTGTTTTAAGGTTCTGGGAGGTGGCATTTCTAAGATAGCTTTAATCTTTTCCGGGTCGATTTCAATTCCACGAAGTCGGACAACGAATCCTAAGAATTTCCTGGAGGTGACGCCGAAGGCGCATTTTAAGGGATTCATCTTAAGGTTAAATTGTCTTAATCGTTCGAAAACAATTCTCAAATCATACAGATGGTTTTCCTTTACTTTGCTTTTGATGACCACATCATCCATGTAGCATTCGACTTGATTGTGGATGAGATCATAAAAAATTCTTGTCATCGCTCTCTGGTAGGTTGCTCCTGCGTTCTTCAGTCCGAATGGCATCACTGTGTAGCAATATACTCCGATCGGCGTTCCGAATGCCGTAAGTTTTTCATCTTCCGGAGCCATTTTTATCCGGTTTTATCCTGAAGATCCATCCATGAATGAGAATATTTCATGTGTTGAAGCAATGTCGATCTTTAATTCTGGGATCGGTAGAGGGAATTCATCTTTTGGACATGCCTTGTTTAAATCTCTGAAATCCACACATATTCTGATCTGACCATTCTTCTTCCTGTCTGGTACCACATTGGCTAGCCAAGTCGGGTATTGTTCTTCACGGACAAATTTAGCGTTGAATAGCTTCTTAACTTCAGCTATTACTTGTTGTTCAATTTCCAAACGCATTTTTCTGGAAGCTTGTCTGACTGGAACGGAAGTAGGATCCACTCCTAGCCTGTGAACTGCGACTTCTGGAGCTAATCCTAGCATTTCGTCGTAACTCCAAGCAAAACAGTCCTTAAATTCCATTAATAACTTGATTATTTCTTCGGAGTCTTCTTTATTGAGTAAGGAGCTAACAAAGGTAGGTCTAGTCTCTTCGCTAGTACCTAAGTTAACTTCCGTTAACTAATATATTGTAGATTTGATCTCTTCTTCGAACTCTGGTGGAGCGTTTCCAATTTGTAAATCTTCAAGTTCTTCTGTAGCTTCCATGCAGTTTTCATTAGACTCGCAAGTGACAACCAAGCAAAATTCAGCATCGTCAACTGATCCTACTGTGCCGAATCTGAGACCATGCCTCGAATTGGGTGGACGACCGGAGTTATTCCATAAATTTTCAAAATGTTGTGATTGACCTTTTGTTCATTGTCGAGGTAAGAAACCACGCTGAATTAAATTTTGAACACGGGGAGAGTACCACTCAACAGTAATTCCATTAATTTCGATGAAATAGCATCTTCAAATTGTACATTATTTTCAGTTTTGGAGGAAGGAGCACCACGATAGAATTTGATGGGCTTTGCACCGTCGCTACGTACCTCTTTGACCACCATACCCTCGATCTTATTAGAATGGATCGAGGTCAGGGTCATAGTATGTACATAGTGGTTAATCTTCTCGTACATCGATTTATATTCCTCGTTCTTTTCTTCTTCGAGAGAGATCCTGAATTGCGGCTTCTTCCGACTTATTATCGCTGCTTCTTGCTTGATTTCTTTTTCTTCTTCAGAACTGTCTTCCCAATCAACATTGATGGCTGGTTTCCTCTATCCAACTGTCCTAACGTCTCTGCCATGACCTCGTCCCTGGCCTCAACCTCGGATGCCAGTTGTGGAGAAACCTTCACCATCTCGCCGTAAGGGAGTGGTGAGTGACTGTTGGACTAGAACTTCAGGTTCTTCGTCGTCCCGAACTTCCTTTGCTTCATTCGTTATGGTATCTCTGGAGAAGATTGTTTTCTTCGGAGGTGCGTAATAAGCTGCATCTTCATGGATTCCAATTCATGTACGAAGAATGGTTGTAAGTCACCTTTGATGCACTGTTCCCCTCCATCGTAGTATTTGATGCACTGATGTAGAGATGATTGTACCATCCGGTTTTCATGTATCCATGGTCGGCCCAGTAGAGCGTTGAATGACGTTTCTGAATCAATTATGTGAAATTTCGTAGTTTTCTTTGCTAAGTCACCGGTCTTCATTAGAAGTGTTATTGATCCGAGGGCTCTTTCTCCTTTCTGGTTGAATCCTCTTAATAACATTTTGTCCGCTTCGAGCTCGCGAGCATCAATTTCAAAGTATGCTAGCGTTCGAAGATTCATTATATTGATTGATGCTCCTGGATCCACCAATACTCTAGAGAGTGTAAACTTCCCAATTGTAACTGAAATGTACAACGGTCGGTTGTGGTCTGCCGTCCCAAGTAGTAGGTCATTGTCCGTGAAGGTAACACCTCGCTGTTCCTTTAACAAGCAAACCTCATCTAAGGAATCTCCGGTCATTTGAGCTAAGCAAATTTCTAGATCAAGTAAGGCCTTGATCAGAGCTTCTCTCATCTCCTTTGATAAGATGAGAGCGTCGTAGATGCTCAGTTTGGCGGGTAGTTTCCTAAGATGGGCTAGCACGTTGTAGTCCACTTTATTTTCATGTGTCTCGATTTCTTCCTGAATGGGTATTTCTTCTGCCGGGGTTGGTTCTTCCCGAACAACCACCTGCTTTCCTTTGTCCTTTGGACCCATTCTTGGAGGTAGAACTCTTCCACTTCTTAAGTTGACTTCTGTAATTTCTTCTGAATCTGGTATTGAGTTTGCTGGGGTCTCCTCCTGAATCAGAATGACAGGTTCTTCTAGATTAGCTTCGGAGTCTGAAGGCTCTAACTCTATTGCGACTGGAGCTCCTCGAAACTCGCAAATAGATTCGTTGCTTGTTGAACTCTCGTAGCCTCCTTGGTGGATGTCTTCCTTGTCATTATGATCATCGAGGTTGTGTATGATTTGAGAATTGTTAATTGTATCAGAATCGACGTCCGGATTAGGTTGGTTGTCGCTAGTTACGTCATCGTTAGAAACAGTCAAAACGTAGCCAACGCCATAACCCTTATCATTATAAGATCACACCGGAGTGAGCAAATAATCATACAGAGTCAGAGGTTCGAGGGATTTCTCCCCCGAATCGGAAACAACTATCCTAAGATAAGCAGCCCCTAGTCTAGCCTTAAGAGCCTCGGTCTTCTCTTCTTCATCAATTTTCTTCTTTTCTTCAATCGTCTCTTGTTGAGGTGGTTCTTCTATCGCAAGTGATAGTACCGACATGACAGGTTTCGAACTCTGAATTGAGGCTCGCACCGAAGTGGTTTGGATGCGATCCAAAATCTTCTTCGAAGACTTTGTCCAAGCGGTAGTCCATCCATCATCTGTCGCATAGGGATTTATCGGAACAATGAGATCCGTCGAGATAACATTGACGGAACCTTCTTTCTGGGGTTCCTTCATGTATTCCTTCGGGATCGTTATGTTCCCTTTTTGAAGATTGTCGTTGAGCCATCTTTTGAAGGTAATACAATCTTCTATCTTGTGTCCAAGCATCCGGTGGTAAGGGCAAAAGTTGGGATCACCTTTCTTGTCGACTTCTTCTAGTTTCTTAGGCTCTGGCAGTTGAAAATCTGGAGTCTTCATCAGACTGCGGAACATTTTCGGCACTGCCTCATCCTTGAACGGATACTCCCTGTTCAGAAGCTCCCTTAACGTACGTTGTGGACGAGACAGTTGTTCATACTGTTGAGATGACTGATAGCTGGTCGGGGTTGCTGGTAATTCTGTTGAATTTCGTCGCGGCCGTTCGGCGGTATTTGTATTAGTCGCTTGCCTTTATCGACTGCTGCGACGATCCCGAACTTCTTTTCAAAAGTTTTCACGGGCTTCTGTTTGTTTGTTTTGTCGGTGAAACTTAATTGCTTCGCCTCCTCTTACAAGCTTCCGGCCTTGCTTAACAACTTTCCGAAGGTCTTAATAGTAAATCCCTTGAGGAGAAGTGCTATCGGGCCATGAATGCTCTTAAGTAAAATGCCGATCGCATGTTGTTCTTGTAGTCGTGGCACACACTTCATACTTAGATTCCTCCATCGAAGTATGTAGTCCACCAAAGTTTCGTTAGGCTTCGCTTCTCTACCACTAAATCACCTATAGTGATGTGGTGTCGAGCTCCGACAAATCGCTCGATGAAGAGGTTCTCTAATTCTGAAAATGTCTTCACCGAACCGTTCGGTAATTCCGCATACCAATCAAAGGCGATCCCTGACAGGCTGCTGACAAAGTGTCGGAAGAGTAAAGCATCACTTCCGCCGGCATTGCAACAATTGGCACGAAAATGTGCAACATGCTGCCGAGGGTTTCCGGTTCCATCAAAGGTCTTGAACAGAGGTGGTACGAAGCCTTTCGGATATTGGACAGCGTTGAATTCTTCGGGGTAAGGTCTACCCGTCCAAATGGATGTCCCGCTCTTTGATTGTGCCAAGGCTTCTCGCACCTGCTGTTCCACCATGATCTCGATATCCTTTTCCGGAATCATGCTTTGTATTGCATCCTTTTTTAACTGATCATCCCCGTTGACGGATGTAATCTCCTTTCCTCCGTCTACAATGTGAATAACTTCTGGGGGTGTTTGTCTTTGGGGTTGAACCTGACTCTGGAGAGTGGCTAGGGCTGCAGCATCTCTTCTATCCTCTTTACCATTTGGGAGATTGTATCATCTTTCTCTTGAAGCTGCATCCTCATCACTTCCGGCTCCACTCTTCTCGCGACCGCAGGAACACCTCGTGAAGCCGACGAAGCTCGTGTTTCAACCATGTTAATTTCTCGCATATTCATCATCCATGAACTTTGACGAGTCGACTTCATCTCCGAATTTTTTTTCGTTTCTCTTGCTAATCGCCGAATATCGGTTCTTAGCTTTTCCATAGCATCTTCTAATGGTCTTTTCCGTACATCCTTGCGGTTGTCATGCGATAGCTGTCGGGTTTCCTTCTCATGAGTCCCCTTCATTGCGGTAGCACTTTCTTCGGACTCAAGTCTCCTGACGAGACTTTCCTTCTCATGTTGTTGTTTTAATCTTAATTGTCCGGTAGTGGGACGCCATAACATCCTTCTAGCAGCAGAAGGTCTAGGACCGGATGGTCTGTCAGCAAAATGCTAGAAGGTGGTATCCTCCCTAATTTGTAGTCCTGAAACAACGACAGGTGGACTAGCTTTCATTCTCTTATTCGGCTTTTCTGTAGCGATAGCAGGTTTTACTTGCGGCCCAAGACGGGATTTGGCCGGCACCCGCCCTATCCTTCTTAAAATCTCCGATACAGGGCATTTTTCTTTCTTTGCTAACTTCTCTATCAGGGTCTACAGTCGAGCAAATGGCGTAATTCTAGCCCTTTTCTTACGACCGTTGTTGTAATATGAGGGCTGAGGCAATGCAGAAGCAATCTTGCGGACATTTTCCTCGTCCTCTGCGGCGGAGAGGGGATGGAACCTACTTCCTCCCAAAAGTCGTATGTATTCGAGCAGCGGTGTATACTCGGGCAGTTCCGGGATTTCCTCCGGAAAGCAACTTCGGCAGCTCGGCTTCTCTAGCAATCCTTCTACTTCTGTTCCTCCTCTGAGTCCGTGTCAGTGGTGGAATTCTCGAGCCGGACCCGATCTCGAAAACGGAAGGTCTCACAGGAAGATCTGTACCCTCCACAGGTTCATCACAGTTTTGAATTTCCTTCCCCTTTAGTCTGGCGAGAGCCGGGGTAGGTGCGAGGACAACTAGACCGGTGGGAGTAGCAACAACGGTCCTTCGCGAACAACGATGCTCCTCTCGGTTGGAATCTTTTGCAGAGGAGGGAATTCATGAGTTGACTTGAGGTTAAACTCAATCAACGGCTTCTCAGTTTCCGGTACTTTTCTTGTGAGTGAAAAGAGAGTGACGTCGAGGATTTTGATGTCGGTGTCCCCGAATCCTTGTCCGAATCGAATGATTCCATTATTAGGCAGTTCGTCCTTGAAAACAACCGGTGTCTAGTCCGTTGACGAAGGAGAAGATCAGTTTTGGGGCTTCCATTTCTGCAGGGCAGATTCCAAGTGTTAGTCCCTGAATTGTGCTTCCTCTTATCGTAAAACTTATGACGAAAAAGAAAGAGTCCGAACATATTTCCATTTATCTTAATTTATTTGTGGTATTAAAAGAAAATTTATTTAGATAATTGTTTTTCGAAAAGATTTGTTTCTTAGGACGGAGAATTATTAAAAGAAGGAGAGTTGTAGGAAGGGTAAAGGAATTGATTAGGAACCGGAAAAGGAAGAGAAAGTCTTGGAGAAACTTCTCGAATCGCAAGACCGCTCCTAAACTAATATCTATTGGGGGTCCACCCCACCTCAGAAATGAGGCAAAAGGATTTCGGAACCTCTCTATTTAGGGGTGTCTAAACAGTGGCTCCTAAATCCGAGAGAATGTTGGCTATACTTGTTCAAGGTAGAAATGAACATAGTATTCCATCGGAAAGAAGGGTAGTTTGATCCACTAAGGACATGGATACACTACCGATTTTTGAAGGCAGAACTATCTGATTAAAAATGGAGAGAGGAACTACTCCCCAGCGGAGTCGCCAGAAGTTGTCGGCATATTTTTAGGTTAGTTTGTTGTATTTTTTAGAAAAGGGGTCGCCTAACAGAATTTGTCGGCGAATTTTAAATTTAATTTACATATATATATGATTTGGAAAGTAGTGTTTTGATTTTAAAAATAATTTTAAAAATTTTAAGATATGAAATTAAACTGATCTCACATCTCAAATAGTTTATATAAACGAGCACCGCACCACAAAACGTGTGTCCATTCCGAAGAATAAGCACACTATTTGATGGTGGGGCTCGATTAAATAACCTAGAAGGTTTGTGACATCTGTTTGGTCTACGAAACCATTTTATTTGCCGACAAGTTCCCCTGCTTAATATGAAAACATTAAACGGGGTTTATATTACTCGGTTCTTAAAATTCCCTATAAGGGCAAGCCCCTATAGCTTAATTACATCTTAAGTGACGGGAATCACCTAAGAAAACTCTCGATAATAATCGGTAGTTTCGCTCTCAAGAATTTTAAAGTTTAAGTTTTTAAGGGATTGAATTTTGGAATTTCAATAGGGAATGGATCAAATTTGGAACATTTTATTTTGGGTATTCAAAGGAAGAAAGATAGGAGAATCACAGATTCGAAGCGAACTTCGGTAATTTCCCGACTGTCCTATGGTTTGGCCTGAATTTAGGAAGGTCCTAATGTTTATTTAATGTTTTGACCTTGCCAATTTTAATTAATTTGGACTTGTATTTGTATGATAAAATCATACAAATAGCCTGGAAGATGGGAGGGTTTATGTCGTACCAAACAACTACCTCGGAGTCCTAAGACCGGTTAGGGTTTAATTTACATGACATGATCATGTAAATGCCTAACGAAGAGTTGAGGATTTATGTTGCACTAGGCAAACTACCTCGAAATCCTATGGATGGTTATTTAATTCTAAGAATGGTTTTGCTGATGTAGATTTCAATTTTGCTGACGACGATGGCCGTGCTGCCCACCATGCTCCAAGCTCCTTGTTGTTGCAGAGGTTTAGTTTTAGAAGTCATAAATCAGGAGATGTGAGAAGTGTTTTGGTTTAGAGAAAATCTTACAATCCAAGTGTTTTTAATATTTTAATTAAAACAAATCTTAAAGTTGATTAAACAGAATCGATTAAGATACCACGGTTCCGTCATCCCGCACCGTTATTTTCATTGAATTCACTTAGTCCGGATGAATTTGCTAAACTCAACTGAATGAGTTCCACACTTTCATTTAGACCGTGGGAAATCCTGTTAGCAACACGTGGGTTACATCATCCGAGGTATTCCCGATCATTCAACGAGACGTTTTAATTTAGTTGTAGTTTTGTTGTTCTGTTTGTGATTAAATTTTGAGTTGTTTTATATTTTGAAATGTTGTGGCGGTGAATTTTATCTTGTAATGATTTTTAATTTAGTATTGGTTTCAGTTTTAGGGACTATCCTAAAGGTGTGGGTTTTCATGCAACAGTTGTTTATCATGCAAGAAAAGTAAAGTGCATTTGCAATAAAGTAAATTGCAAGAAGGTAAATTGCAATAAAACAAAAGCGTACCTGAAGGGTCTTCCCGTCATCCCAAGCTGCACTTAAACACAATTTAGAATATTTAAGCATTTAAAGCAAGTTCGTAGGTAAAGCTAAGGGAAGGGTTATGGTTTTCTACCAAGGTCCTAATCCTATAGCTAGTCATCTCCTATGACGTCGAGGTTCTTGTGTTTTGGTTTAAGGACGATTTTCTTCATAAAAAAGACAATTAAGTTCAATTGTGCTTATAAACATCCTATCATATTGAGGAAGTGCTTAAGACGAGTCTTAAACATCTTTTCAATACCTCTAGGATTGTTTTAAGTCCAAGAGAATTTAATTATACAAATGAATTAATCATCCGGGAGTTTAAGTTTTGTTCTTTTACTCAGTGAACTAGGACATTTGAATATCCTATAAGTGAAGTAACACTTCACTTAACACTCCGTTTAGGAGTTATGACAACAAGAACTTTTGAGGGCAAATTGATGTTTAAGTGATTTGTGATTTAATTTAATTTTAATTAATGGGTTTAAGTTTGGAATAGTGTTGAAGTTGTTTTAGATTTATTTTTAATTCTTTGTCTTTGGTGATGTTATATTTAATTCAATTTAATTTAATTTAATTTTAGTTTAATTTAATTTGGTTTAGTTTTAATTTTAATTTAATTTTAATTTTTAAATTTAATTTTAATTTTATTTTAACTTGATTTTATTTTTTTTATTTAATTTAAGATGTTTTAATTTAATTTAATTTAATTTAATTTAATGTGATTTAATTTAATTTAATTTAATTTAATTTAATTTAATTTAAATTTTAATTTAATTTAATTTAATTTAGTTTAAAATTTAATTTAATTTAATTTTAATTTTAATTTTATATATTTTTTTTTATGCTTTAAGGATGATTTAATTTTAATTGTTAAAATATTAATTTAATTGAAATTTTAAAAGGATTAAATTTAAATGTTTTAATTTTAATTTAATTTAATGATTAAGTCTTTTAGCATTTTAAATCTTGAATTTGGATTATCATTTTAATTAGGAATTAAATATTATTGAGGTGATTAATTTAGGGATTCCTGAATTAAAGAATAAATCTCTTCCTAATAATATCCCTATTTTAATAATTCCAATTTTTCATTATTCTTCCAAATTTAATTAATTATTTAATTAAGGTTTATTTTAATTATTTTCAAATTGTTTGGTAGGTTTCTACCCTTTAACTACCTAAGTTCCAAACATCCAAAATCAACCTAGTATCAAATATTTTACCCACCCTTTTAATTAAACCTAAAATTTTTAATTATAGGTTAAAATTTTAATTACCATTTTGCCCTTTAAACTTACTAATTTCATAACTCACTAAATTGAGCTTAAATGAATTTGAAATTTTTATGTGACTTCACTCATATATCAATCAAGACATTAGAGGAGAAAATGTGATTTTTCTGTATTTAATTTATTTATGTAATTATTTTTGGTGGAAAATAGGGATTTTCAAGGAAAATTCAATAACATGACTAAGGAAAAGTTTCCGTCCTTAAGAAAATTATGGGACATTCCTAATGACTAGAGGACCACTTGGACCAATTTTGGTGATTTTTTGAATTATATTCTTTTTATTATAATTATTTTGAGTTTGGGAGTATTAATTAATTTAAAAATAAAATAAAGGTTGAAAATTGAATTTTATATTTTTCAAAAATCTCTCCGATATTAAGGAAACCAAAGAACCAATTTTTACAATTTTTTTATTTTTCTTTGATTTATTAGAATTATTTTAGTGGAAATGCTAGAAAATACATTTTTAATTTTAAAATTACCTTAGGGCTTTAAAATTTAATATCTCATCATAGAGACTTAAGAAAAATATGGGGTTTATTCCTAAGTGATTAAAATTCAAAATGTGACATTTTGGTGAATTTTATTATTTTTGTGATTTTTATTATTTTTTAATTATTAAAAATATTAAAATAATGCAAAAAAATCAATTTTTTTGAAAAATTGCAATTTTAATTTTCTTAAATTCCCCTGATATCAGAGAGGCTTCAAAACCAATTTGGTGAATTTTTTAGAAGTATTTTGAAAGTTATGAATTTTTAAAGTTTAAGTTTGGCTAAATGGCTTAATCAACCCATTTGATGGGGCTAACCAAGTCCAATTGACTTCAAACTTTTATAATGGGTTCTTCTTATGCTAAAGGTCAGGGGCGAATTGATTTCAAGTCAATTTGATGTATGATTAGCTTTAATTAATTAAAGCTCTATTTTGGGTGTTTAAGCCAATTAGGGTTATTACAAGTGAGTTAACTCAAAACCTATTTTCCCTAGGGTCCTTTGGTCATAAGAAACATCACCAAATTTTCCTAGAATTTATGTCACAACATGCTAATTATTGGAATTAAAATACTCAGAATAGTGACCTAGAATTGAAAAATCAATAACTCTTCATAGGGATGGCCTCTGACTTTGGAAAATTTAGCGAATGTCACCAAATTCAGAGGCTTCAAAAGCCCTATGGTCTCATGCCATGGTGAATTGTATACATGCATGGAGAATTGAAAATGTGCAGAGAGTAAATAAATCATTAAAAATCAAATATTCAATGAAATTAAATGATTTTTTTTCCACATTATTCTCCTCTGTTCACTGAGCAAGAGGGTATTTTTATTTTATTTTTAGGATTTTCCTACACAAAGTTATGAATTTTCTAAGTTTTGGTAATTAAATAAGTAAGAAAAATCCCTATATTCCTACTTATCCACGCGGCGCCACGCCATCCTCGACAGCTCCGAAGGGCCACGCGGCGCTGTCTGATTCGGTGTCGCCATCTGACTCAGCGCTCTAGGGGCCCACAGTTCATGTACCATCGCGCTGTCCGGCTTGATCCAGACCGTCCGCTCGATACACACTCGATCAGACGGCTCCCAGTCATCGTCTACGACTGGTGTGCACCCGTGACCGTCAACCTTCTAACCCTAATTTCTCACTCGATTCTCAACGAATTTTTGTGTTCTTATGCTCTATGGATTCGTCTTGAGGAGACGAACACATCCATACAATAAACATGCATTGAAATTGATTCAAATTAAATGGAGAATCTCTGTAAGCTCGGGAAGAAGAGTGAGTCCATACCTTTGCTCAGAGAAGTGAAGCTTCGATCTGAGAGTTGCGTCACCTTCGATTGGGTCCAAGCAAGCTCCAGATGAAGTCCCTTGGCCTGGTGAATTGTCCAGGTATGATTTCGACCACAGCCGATTACAAAGCTTGGAGTCTGGAACAGATGGGTGGCCTGGAGAGGGGGCTTTCACTGGGGAACTCCTTCTCTTGGTCTTGTGCAGGTGTGGGTGAGTTTAATTTGACTTTGGTGGAGGATTTGGGAGTGTCCTATTCTGGCTTGAGAATTGAGCTCCAAAATTGAGCTCAATTAGTGGGGATTAGGGCAAGAGAACAGTGGGGATCAAATGCTCTAAGTGTGGGGGAGAGTCTGGAGTGATTTTGGCAGAGTTTCCTTAAGGTTGGTTCAGCACCTCCCATGGCCGAGAGGAGGTGGTGTTCAAATAGGAGAGGGTGGAGGGCCTCCCAGGGGGGTTTAAGGCTTGGGATCAGCTGCTTCTTGCATGGGAAGAACATCCATGCTGTCCAATTGGGCTGGGACACTTCAGCAAGGGGGAATTTCAATGTTGGCTCACATGTGAGCTTTCGGCCATGGTATTTTTCGGCGGCCTGGTGGCTGGCCGGCCAGTGATCGGTCACCCTTAGGTTCGAATGGGTCGTGGTCGGGGTTTAGTGCGGTCAATCGGCCATGGACATGTGTAAAGGAGTTTGATTTAAATGGAATGGGAGAAGGCTCATTTTGGCTTGGTTTGGTTCAACTCATGCATTTGGGCTAGGTTCACCATCCAAGGCTTGACCTTGGGCCGAGGGAGAATCATTTGGATCAGCTCGAATCGGGGTAGTGAAGTCCCCATCCATGGTTAGGTGGCTAAGCATGGTATAGTGTGTGACATGCTTAAGGTAAAAAAGGTTTAAGGGAGGTTTAAGAAAGAACCCCCTCTTCTTTCCATAAATTTACTAATGACAAGTCAAAGCCCCCATGGCTTCATGTGGCTTGAGAATGGCTTGTTCATGGCTTGCCTATGGCTTAGGATAAAGCTTGGTCAATTTCAAGGAAGTAGAATTTAGGAATTTTGGTATTTTGGTGGAGAATTTTCATGAACCTTGATTTGGAATGGTTTAATGATGATTTTGAAACTTAGGGGTGATTTTGATTAAATGGATGATATGGAGAAATGTCATGTGGGCTTTGGATTGAAAACTTGGGCTTTTGAAATGGTCTTGGGTGGGCTTTTAAATGGTTTAAGGAAGTGGGCCTTTAGGTTAGAAAATGGGCTTTTGAATAGAAAAATTTGCAATGGGCCATGCCAAATAAATGTTGAGTTTTGTCTAAGGATGTGTCATGATTGATTTGAAACAAGTTTGGAGTGATTTGGGTTTGAATTGGGTTGGATTTGGGCTTCTTTGGTAAAGGGCCAATGTAGGTCAAATTGGGCTAATTTGGGCTAATGTTGGGTTAGGGTTGAAATTGATGTAAAATTAATGTTGGGAAATGTTTATGGGAGTGTTTCAAAGAGGTTTCAATTTTTGTTGGGGTTGGATTTTGGGGTTTGGGTCTATTTGGGTTAAGTTTGGGTTTAGGTCAAAATTGGGCTTTTTGGTTTTGGGTTGAATTTGAGTGGGGTTTGGGTCCAAATTTTGGGGAAATTATGTTAGTTTTTTGTTTGTGGGGATGTTAAGGAAGGTTTAGAAAAGGTTTGGGGTCAATTGGAGTTGAATTGGTTTGGTTTGGGCTAAGTTTGGGTCATGGGTCCAAATTGGGCTTTAAGGTCAAAAGTGAAATTGGATTCGAATGACAATAAAATTGGGCTTGGATTTAGTCTAGATTGGTGTTGTGGATGTTGAATTGAAGTTCAGAATTGAATTGGACCAGAATTTGGGTCAATTGGGTAGATTTGGTTTGACATTAGGTTCACTTTGGGTTAAAATGGGTCAAATTGGGGATTTTGACAAAAGTGGGGTAAATTGACAAAATTAGCCCATGGTGTAGTTCAACAAAATGAAATTGGGAATATTTGGAATTTGCTGCAATTTTTTGGGAATTTTCTGAATTTTTGGATTTTTGGGTCAAGAGGGGCATTTTGGTAATTTGGAGGGTATTGGGGGTATTTTTGGAATTTTGGATATTTTGGGTAAAAATGGTCAATTTGAGTGGTGGGAGAATGTTTGAGATTGATTTTGAGGAATTTGGGTGATTTTGGAGAATTTTGAAAATTTTGGGTAATTTCAAGGGTTTTGGGTAGGCTAGGCGGGTCTGGGGTCCCGGGGGTCAAAAATTTAAAATTTGGAAAATTGAAGATTGGGTGAATGTAAGTGGAATGAAATCATTTTGGTTGAGCCATGAAGCCATATCAAGCCCACATGAGCCATGAAGGGACTCACTTGAGACATTCACTATGTTGTTCCTAACCCTCTTAGCCAAGGGCTTAGAGGTTAAGGACCATCCTTGTGAATCACCTTCATGAGTCAGGAGGTCAAGTTGGGTATGGGTGTGGTTTTAGGAGGTGTGTGAAAGTGTAGTGTATAATTGTAGTGTGTGTGTAAGTCAGCCCTCACCAGACCAGGCCACCCAGGGCAGTCCTAAGGCCAAAGAGTCCTATGGGAACTCATCCTTTAAACTTCCACATTTGATTTCAACCCTCTAGGTGATTAGGGGTCTACAATCAAGTTTGTGGAGTTTGCAGGGAGTTAAGAAGTAGTTTGAATTTCTAAGTGGTGGGTCCCAATTCTAATCCTCTAGGATAGTCAAAGGAAAAGCCTAAGGCTAGATCCTAAGTACTAAAAAAAGAAGAGAAGACCTCATCAAAAATGAGGTCAACAATTGCATACCCAACAGCTGCATTATTAACATCTACAAGGAAGGCGATTGCATACCGCCGCATATATACCATCATGACCTTGTTAGACCCTTCTGCACAGTATCATTCGCAACTAGTGCAACATCATGTTCGAATCTAACCTCCGGATTTCAGGCCCAGGTGAGTTCCGAGGGCCGGTAGAGATACCACTACCGGTAGGTTCCGTCCTGGTGTTAAAAGGAAACGGAGCAGACATTGCGAAGCATTGCATTCCAGGAGTGCCTGTGGAGTGGATCTCAGTTACCTTTAGAAGAATGGACGACAGAAAAATGCCTTACCACTTTCAGCCAGATCCAGAATTTGAAAGCCTTCGACCCTACAAGCTGTGAGTTACATGGGAAATAACACACCTCCAATACACATCCATGCGGAATTCCTACCAAGGGTGGCTTGGAAGGTGATGTTATTGCCCATGTTTCTTACTATTCATACATGAATTTTTGACAGACACTTTTGGATGGATCAACAAGAATCTTACACAATTCGTTTTGGATTTACATGGATTGTATGAGACATTAAATTTCTGAGGAAAATGTCATCATGACTAAATCAAGTTGTATGATGTATTTTCAGCAATTTGGAATGAAAACGACTACGTCATATTTTTCCTTCACCACTTTTTGTGTAAATTGACTGGGAAACGCCATTAGAGTTAAATGAACTTTGAATGAATAACAAAAAAGAAAAGAAAATAAATAAGAACTTTTCCTGAAAAATCTGAATATTAAAATGAACTTCGAATTCACATGAACACTAAATAAACAACAAAAAAAATAAAAATGGGATCGTTAAAGGACAAACAAAACGAATCTAAATCTCAAATCGAATTCCGATCTGAATCCTCTGATTCGAACCTTTCATTTCTTCTCTCAATCGAAATCTATTTGAAACTCTTTTGAAATTTGAATATTTTCCTCGACTTATTGCTAAGTCAAGTCTTTTCAGCTTGGTACACTTACCAGCTCCTTTCAATTCTCTTCCTTCTGTGTCTTAGAGGATTGACTAGTTCTATTGACACGGAGCCACGAACTTTGTTCGATTTGGTTCTGATGGCATGAGACTGGGTCCCTCTTCATACAAATAAATCTTCGAGACTGGAGCCTAACTTCCAGTTCCCTTCGAGGCTAGAGCCTAAGTTCTAGTCCTCTTTCAAACTTCCGAGACTGGTAACTAAATTCCAGTTCTCTTCCTTCAAGGTCGGTACCTAAATTCCGACTCTCATTCGAGATCCATACATAAATTTTGATTATCTTTCGAATTGATACCTAAATTTCAATTCTAAATTCCGAGACTGGTACCTAAATTCCAGTTCTCTTCCTTCGGGGTCGGTACCTAAATTCCGACTCTCATTCGAGATCGATACCTAAATTTCGATTCTCTTTCGAATGATACCTAAATTTCAATTCTAAATTCCGAGACTGGTATCTAAATTCTAGTTTTCTTCCTTCGAGGTCAGTACCTAAATTCCGACTCTCATTCTAGATCGATACCTAAATTTCGATTCTCTTTCGGATTGATACCTAAATTTCAATTCTAATTTCCGAGACTGGTACCTAAATTCCAGTTCTCTTCCTTCGAGGTCAGTACCTAAATTCCGACTCTTATTCGAGATCGATACCTAAATTTTGATTCTCTTTCGAATTGATACCTAAATTTCAATTCTAAATTTCCGAGACTGGTACCAAAATTCCAGTTCTCTTCCTTTGAGACTGGTACCAAATTCCAGTTCTCTCATCCGAGATCGATACCTAAATTTCGATTCTCTTTCAGGTTTGATACTTAAATTTCAAATCTCACTCTCTCGAGATCAGTACCTAAATTCTGATTCTCATCCTTTTTTCCTTTGATACTTAAACTCTGATTCTCACTCCGAGGCTGGTACCTAAATTCTAGTTCTCTTCGCAATCCCGAGGTTGAAACCTTGGTTTCAATACTCATTTCAAATCCAAATTTCAAATTCAAAATTTCCTTAAATCAAATTTAAATTAAACTTCAATCGAAATTGAAACTCAGAACAAATCAAAATCCAAACTTACACATTGAAACTTGAAATTTAAAAGTAAACTGAAATCTAAATCGAGTACCTCAGATCTTGTGATTTGGAGCTCACCTCCATTTCCATTCCCCAGCGAGAGTTCAGGAATCTCCGGTCTTGGAAATATACCTGATACTCCCCAGCAGAAATTCTTCTACCTCGTCCTAAATATGTCACTTAGACGTCTGTGTTGGTTTTGTTGATCTCTTCGGTCAACACCAATACGCGCGGTGTGCTCCGTCAGCACACCACACCTATTGGGGGAACATTTGTTGACCTCATTTTTGATGAGGTCTTTTGCTTCTCTCTTTAGTACTTAGGATCTAGCCTTAGGCTTTTCCTTTGACTAATCTTAGAGGACTAGAAATGGAACCCACCATTTAGAAATTCAAACACCTCTTAACTCTCTGCAAACCCTACAAGCTTGATTGTAGACCCCTAATCACCTGTGAGGGTTGAAATCGAAATGTGGAGGTTTAAAGGATGAGTTCCCTATAGGACTTTTTGGCCTTAGGAATACCACAGGTGGCTCGGTCGCAGTGAGGGTTGACTTGCACATACACCTCACTCTCACACACATTCCATGTCCTAAAACCACACTCTCACTCAGCTTGACCTCCTGACTCATGTAAGTAATTCATATGGATGGTCCTTAACCCCTAAGCCCCTGGATGAGAGGATTAGGAACAACATAATGAATGCCTCAAATGAGTCCTCTCATGGCTCATATGGGCTTAATATGGCTTCATTGCTCAACCAAAGTGATTCCATTTCACTCACATTTGATCAATCTTCCTTTTTCAAAATTTCAATTTTTGATCCCCGGGGTCCCGAACCCACCAACCCTACCAAATGTCCTTGAAAGGACCCAAAAGTTGCAAAATTTCCTAAATTACCCAAGATCCCTCAAAATCAATCCTAAACACTTCCCACCATTCAAATTGACCATCTTTGGCCAAAAATACCAAAATTTTCAAAAATACTCCTAACCCCCCCCCAAATTACCAAAATACCCCTTTGCCCCAAAAATCCAAAAAATTCAGAAAATTCCAAAAAAAATTCAAAAAATCCCAAATATTCCTAATTTCATTTTGTTTAACTACACCATGGGCCAATTTTTCCAATTTACCCCACTTTTACCAAAATTCCCAATTTGACCCATTTTTAACCCAAGTGAACCCAATGTCAAACCAAACCACCCCAATTGACCTCAATTCTGGTCCAATTCAATTCTAAACTTCTGTTCAATATCCTCAACATCAATTTAGACCAAATTCAAGTCCAATTTGATTGACATTTGAGCCCAATTTCAATTTGAAGCCTAAGGCCCAATTTTGGCCCATGACCTAAACCAAGCCCAAACCTAGCCCAATTCAACTCCAATTGGCCCCAAATCTTTTCTAAAGCCTTCCTAACACCCCCATAAAAAAAACAATAACTTGATTTACCCAAAATTTGAACCTAATCTCCACGCAAACCTAACCCAAAACCAAAATCCCTTAAATTGACTTAAGCCTAAACCTAACACAAATGGGCCAAAATCCCAAAATCAAAGCCCAACCAAAGTTGAAAACACTTTGTGACACTCCCATAAACATTTCTTAACATTAATTTTACATCAAATCCAACTTTAGCCCAATCTTAAACCAACTTAGCCCAATTTGGCCCACCTTGGCCCCCTTACCAAAAAAGCCCAAATTCAACCCAATTCTACTCCAAATCACACCAAATTGATTCCAAACCATTCATGAAACATCCTTAAACTAAACCCAACATTTATTTGGCATGGTCCTTCACAAAACTTTCATCCAAAAGCCCATTTTAAAATCTAAAAAACCCACTTCCATAAAGCCTTTAAAAGCCCATCCAAAACCATTTCAAAAGCCCAAAATCTATCCTAAAGCCCACATGACATTTTCATTTGTCATCCTTTTAACCAAAATCGACCCCTAAGTTTTAAATCCATTATCAAATTATTCGAATTCAAGCCTCATGCCAAATCACCCCTAAATGATTCCAATCCAATCCAAGCCACATGGAGCCATGAAGCAATCCTTAAGCCCCATGTAAAGCCATGAGAAGTTTGACATGTGACCATCCCATAAATGGAAAATGGAGGAGCCCCTTTCTCAAGCCTTCCTTAAGCCTTTTTAACCCCATCCATGATACACACTAAACCTAGTTAGCTACCTAATCCTTGATGGAAACTATACCATTTCCTCTTGGCTGACCCAAATGAACCTTTTCAGCCTAAATCAAGGCCTTAGGTGGTGCACCAAGCCCAAAACCATGGGTTGACCCATTTGAACCCAAAATAGCCTTCTCCCCCTTCCACTTTGATCCAACTCCTTTACACATGGCCAATACCCATTGCTTGCACCAACTTCCAGCCCTGACCCCACTGAGTCAGATGGTGACACATGCCTGGCCGGCCAACCACCACAGCTGCCGGAAAACACCAGGACGAGAGCCTTATTTGGCTTCAAAAAATTCAAACCCACTGGCTGAGCTGTCCCAACCCAAATGGACACCATGGGTGTTCTTCTCCTCCCCTGAGTAGCTGATCCCAGCCTCCAATTGCCCCTGGGAAGCCCTCCAGCCACCTCTATTTAAACACCACCACCTCTCGGCCAAAGGAGGTGTTGAACCAAACCTTACCGAAACTTTGCCAAAATCATTCCAGATCCCTCTCCAGACATAGAAAACTTGATCCCCACTGAAATCCAGCCCTAAAACCCTCTCTGTGAGCTCAATTTCTGAGTTAAAAATCCACCCAAAAAAGAGGACACTTCACCATAGTGAGCCAATCTCCAAATTGATTGATCCTACACCTTCACCAGACCAAGACGAGAAGTTCCCCAGCAAAAGCCCCCTCACCAGGCTAGCCATTGCTTCCAGCCTCCAAGCTTTGTGATCGGCCTTGGTCACTTTCATACTTAGACAAATCCCCAGAGCCAGAGACTTCATCTGGAGCTTGCCTGGACTTAATCGAAGGTGACACAACTCTCAGATCGAAGCTTCACTTCTCTGAGCAAAGGTATGAACTCATTCTTCCTCCCAAGCTTCCAGTAATTCTCCATTTTGTTTGGGTTTATTTCATAGCCTATAAAGCATATGGATGTGTTCGTCTCTTCAAGACGAATCGATAGAGTATAAGAACTCGAAAATCCATTGAGAGTCGAGAGAGATATTAGGGTTTGAGTGTGGACGGTCACGGGTGCACACCAGTCGTAGACGATGACCAGTAGCCGTTGGATCGCTCGTGTATCGAGCGGACGGTCGAGATCAAGTCGGACAGCGTAATGGTACATGAACCTCGGGACCCTAGAGAGCTGAGTCAGATGGCGGCGCCGAATCACAGCGCGACGCATGGGCTTTCGGAGCTGCCGAGGTTGACACGGCGCCGCGTGGATAAGTAGAAAATTAGGGTATTTTTGAATTTTTAAATGCCGTGAACTTCAAAAATTCATATCTTTGCATATCACAAAAATAAAATAAAAATACCTTCTTGCTCAGTGAACAGAGGAGAATAATGTGGAAAAGAAATCAAATTAATTGGATGAGTATTTTATTTTTAATAATTTATTTACTATTTTCAATGTTTTGATTCTCCATTTGCATAGGTAATTCACCATGTTATGAGATCATAGGGCTTTTAAAGCCCCTGATCTTGGGAACATTCCCTGAATTTTTCAAGATCAGAGGCCATCTCTATGAAAATTTATTGATTTTTCAAGTTCATGTCACTGTTATAGGCATTTTAACTCTAATAATTAGCATGTTGTAAAATAAATTCTAGTAAAACTTGGTGATGTTTCTTAGGACGAGGGGACCCTATGAAAAATGTATTTTGAGTTAATTCATTCATAATAACTCTAATTGGCCTAAACCCCTAAAATTGAATTTAAATTAATTAGGGTTAACCACACATCAAATTGACTTGAAAACAATTCTCCATTACTTTTTAGGGTCAGAGGAACCTTACATAAAATTTTGAAATCAATCGGACTCGATTAACCCCACCAAATGGATTGATTAAGCCTCATAAGCAAAATGGAACTTTAAAAATTCATAACTCCAAAAAAACTTTTCAAAAATTCACAAAAATGATTTTGGAGCTTCTCTGATATTAGGGGAGTTTAGTAAAATTAAAGTTGGAATTTTCTAAAAAAGTTGATTTTTCACAATATTTTAATATTTTAATAATTAAAAAAAAATAAAAATCACAAAATATTAAAAATCATAAAAATGTCACATTTTGACTCCTAATCATTTAGGAACAAACCGGATATTTTTCCTAAGTCCCTAGGGTAAGATATTGAACTTTAAAGGCTTAATGTAATTTTTAATATTAAAAAAATGAATTTTCAACTTTTTTCACTAAAATAATTCTAATAAATCAAAGAAAAATCAGAAAATTATAAAATTTGTTTCTCTAGATTCCTTGAGGTAAGAGAAATTTAAGAAAAATATAAAATCTATTTTTCAAATTTTATTTTATTTTAAGATTAATTAATACTATAAAATTAAAAATAATTATAATAAATAAAATATAAATAAAACAATCACAAAATTTGGTCCAAGCGGTTCTCTGGTCATTAAGAATATCCCATAATTTTCTTAAGGACAGAAACCTTTCCTTGGTCATGTTGTTGACTTTTCTTTGAAAACCCCTATTTTCTACTAAAAATAATTATATAAATAAATTACATTCAGAAAAGTCACATTTTCTCCTCTAATGTCTTAATTGACATGTGAGTGAGGTGACATAAAAATTTCAAATTCATTTAAGCTCAATTTAGTGAGTTATAAAATAAATGAGCTTAAAAGGGCATAAAGGTAATTAAAAATTTTAACCCTTGATTAAAACTTTAGGTTTAATTAAAATGGGGGGTAAAATATTTGATTTTAACTTTCTCTTGGATAATTGAAACTTAGGGAAATAAAGGGGTAGAAACACATTAAACACTTTGAAAATATCAAAATGAAACTCTAATTAATTAAATGATTTAAATTTTGGAAAGAGTATATTTAAAATTTGGATTATTAAAATAGGGATATTATTAAGAGGATATTTATTCTTTAATTTAAAAATCCCTAAATAAGTCACTTTAACAATATTTAATTCTTAATTAAGAAATTAAAGTAATAATATAAATTAACAATTTAAACTAAAATTAAAACTAAAATTAAACTAAATTAAATCAAAATTAAGTTAAAATTAAATTAAAATTAAATAAAATTAAATAAAATTAAAATTAAATTAAAATTAAAAAAAATTAAATTAAATTAAATAAAACTAAAATTAAATAAAATTAAATTAAATTAAATTTAAATTTAATAAAAATAAAAATAAAATAAAATTAAATTAAATTAAATAAAATAAAATAAAAAAAAATAAAATTAAATTAAATTAAAATCACTTAACAACAATCCTAAATGAAATCATTAAGAGTTAAATCAAAATATATCAATTATTTCAATACCTCTTTCTATCTAAGTAAATTTAAAATGTGAACATCAATCTGAAATACTAAGATAATTGAAAGTGTAAAGATTTAAATTAAATCTAAAATAATTTGAACACTATTCCAAACTTAAAATTATTAATTAAACCCTCATAATTAAATTAAAACACTTTAAACCATTAACTCAAACTTTAAATTAAGAATGATTAAATTTCTCAATAAACCAACTTGCCCTTAAAGGCTTTAATTATCATAACTCTTAAATAGAATATTAAGTGAAATGTCACTTCATTCATCAGGTAATCAGATACCCAAGTTCACTGAGCAAGAGATAAAGTTTAACTAAACTCCTGGATGATTAATTTATATGTGCAACTAAATTTACTTGGACTCAAAATAATCCCAGAAGTATTAAAAAGATGTTTAAGACTCGTCCTAAGCACTTCCTCAATATGAAGGGATGTTTCAGAAGAACAACGAAATTTAATTGTTCTTTGATGAAGATAATCATCCTTAAACCAAACAAAGAACTTAGACGTCATAGGAGATGACTAGTTATAAGATTAGGAATTTGGTAGACAACCAAAACCCTTCCCTTAGCTTTACCTAGGTATCTGTTGAAATATTTAAATGCCTTAACATGTGTTTTAAGTGCAGCTTGGGATGACGGGAAGACCCTCCATGCACGCTTTTATTTTATTGCAATTTACTTTATTGCAATTTACTTACATGTGTTGTACTTTACTTTTCTTGCATGTTAAATAAGACTGTTGCATGAAAACCAAAACCTTTAGGATAGTCCTTGAACTGAAACCAAAACTAAATTAAAAGTCATTGCAAGATAAAATTCACCGCCATAACATTCCAAAATATAAAACAACTCAAAATTTAATCACACACAGAACAACAAAGCTAAAATTGTAACTAAATTAAAACGTCTCGTTGAATGATCGGGAATACCTCGGATGATGTAACCCACATGTTGCTAACAGGATTTCCCACGGTCTAAATGAATGTGTGGAACTTATTCAGTTGAGTTTAGCAATTTCATCTGGATTAAGTGAATTCGATGAAAATAACGGTGCCGGGATGACGAATCTGTGGGATCTTAATCGGTTCTGTTTAAACAACTTTAAGATTTGTTTTAATTAAAATATTAAAAAAAACACTTGGATTATAAGATTTTCTCTAAACCAAAACCTCTCATCTCCTTATTTATGACTTCTAAAACTAAACCTCTGCAACAACAAGGAGCTCGGAGCATGGTGGGCAGCTCGACCATGGTCATCAGCAAAACTCGGATCTACTTCAGCAAAACTTTCTTAGAATTAAATAACCAACCCATAGAATTTCGAGGTAGTTCACCTCGCACGAGGTAAATCTTAACTCCGTGTTTAGGCTTTTGCACAGCTCTGTTGTGCAATATAAGTCCTAACACTTTAGGATTCTGAGGTCGTCGTGCAGTGTGGTGTAAATCCTCCGATCTTCTTAGGCTATTCGTACGATCAGGTATCGTTCGAATATATGCCTTAAATAATAAAATTGACAAGATTGAAACATTAAATAACATCTTCTCAAATTGAAGCCAAACAAATGGGATAGTTGGGAAGTCACCGAGACTTGTCTCGAATCCGTGACATCCCCTACCTTTCGTTCCTTTGGACTCCTAAAATAAATTGTTCCAAATTTGATCCATTGCCTATTGAAATTTCCAAAACTCAAATCCTTTGAAAACCTTAAACTTTGAAATTCTTGAGAGCAAAACCACTGATCATTATCGAGAGTTTTCTTCAGTGATTCCCGTCATTTAAGATGTAATTAACTCTAGGGGCTTGCCTCTATAGGGAACTTTAAGAACCCAGGTAATATAAACCCTGCTTAATTCCTTTATATTAAGCAGGGGAACTTGTCGGCTTATAAATTTGGTTCACAGACCAAACGGATGTCACAAATCTTCTAGTTTATTTAGTCGAGCCCCATTGTCAAGCAGTGTGTCTATTCTTCGGGATAGATACACGGTTTGTGCTGCGGTGCTCATTCATATAAACTATTTGGGATGTGAGATCGATTTGATTTTTCATATCTTAAAATTTTCGAACTTAAAATTATTTTCAAAAATCAAATACTACTTTTCAAATTATTTATTTAAATTAAATTAAAAATTCGCTAACAACTTCTGTAGGCGACCTCCTTTTCAAAATACAACACTTAACCTAAAAATATGCCGACACTACTGTCACTACCATAGGATGCTCGGACACAGGATCGAAGACTGCTTCACCTTTAAGAATTGGCTCGAAGATAATCTCCGAAGAGTGAACATAACGATCCCGAAGGAATACATGAAGGAACCCCAAAAAGGAGGTTCCATCAATGTTATTTCAAAGGATCCTATTGTTTCGATAAACCCATACACGACCGATGATGGATGGAGTACTGTCTGGACAAAGTCCTCGAAGAAAATTTTCGATCGCATCCAGACCGATTCGGTGCATGCTTCGATTCAGAGTTTGAAACCTGTGGAGCCGGCACTATCGCGTGCGATCGAAGAACCGTCCCAGAAGGAGGAGAAGATCATGGAAGAAAGGATGACTGAGTTTCCGAAGGGTAGACTAGGGGCTGCTTATCCTAGGATGGTTGTTTCTGATTCGGAGGAGAAATCACTCGGATCTCTGATTCTGTATGATTATTTGCTCGCCCCAGCGAGATCTTATGATGATAAGAGTTTTGGTGTTGGCTACGTTTTGACTGTTTCTAACGATTACGTAACTAACGACAACCAACCTAATCCGGATCTTGATTCCGATACGATAAACGATTCTCAAATCATATTAAACCTTGATGACCCCGGCGAAGGAGAAGACGCTAACAAAGATAGCTACGAAAGCTCAACAAGCAACTAATCTATTTGTGAATTCTGAGGAGCTCCAATCACTATAGAATTGGAGTTATCAGATTCCGAAGCAATTCCAGAAAAGCCAGTCGTTCCGATTCAAGAGGAGACATCGGTAGAGTCACCACCAGATTCAGAACAAGTAACTGAAGTCAACCTAAGAAGCGGAAAAGTTCTACCTCCGAGAATGGGTCCAAAGGATAAAGGAAAGCAGGTGGTTTCTCAGGAGGAGCCAACCCCAACAGAAGAATTACCCGTTCAAGAAGAAATCGAGGAACATGGTAATAAAGTGGATTATAACGTGCTAGCCCATCTTAGGAAGCTACCAGCTAAACTGAGCATCTACAATGCTCTGATCCTGTCAAAGGAGATGATGGAAACTCTGATCAAGGCCTTCCTTTATCCAAAGATTTGTTTAGCTCAAATGGCTGGTAATTCCTTAGACGAGGTTTGCTCGTTGAAAAAACAGCGTGGTGTTACCTTCACAGACAATGATCTGCTACTTGGAACAGCTGATCACAACTGACCGTTGTACATTTCAGTCACTATTGGAAAGTTTACGCTCTCCAGAGTTTTGGTTGATCCAGGAGCATCAATCAACATAATGAGCCTCCAAACGTTAGTATATTTGGAAATTGATGCTCGCGAGCTTGAAGCAGATAAGTTGTTATTAAGAGGGTTCAATCATAAGGGAGAAAGAGCTCTTAGATTGATAACACTATTAATGATGACCGGTGATTTAGCAAAGACAACTGCAAAATTCCATATAATTGATTTTGAGACATCGTTCAACGCTCTACTGGGTCGGCCATGGATCCATGAAAACTGGATGGTACCGTCGTATCTGCACGAGTGTATAAAGTATTATTATGGAGGAGAACAGTGTGTTAAGGGTGATTTGCAACCATTCTCCGTACACGAGATTGGAATTCATGAAGATGCAGCCTATTACGCGCCTCCGAAGAAAACAATCTTCTCCAGAAATACCGTACCAAATGAAGCAAAAGAAGTTCAGGGCGACGAAGAACCTGAAATCATAGTACAACAGTTACTCACTACTCCCTTACGACGAGATGGTGAACGTTTCTCCAGAACTCGCACCCGAGGTCGAGGCCAGGGACGAGGTCGAGGAAGAGACGTTGGAACAGTTGGACAGAAGAAACCGGTCATCGACGTTGATTGGGAGAACAGTTCCGAAGAAGAACAATCAAGAATGAAGCAGCAACAGTGAATCAAAAGAAACCCCAGTTCAAGATCTCTCTCGAAGGTGAAAAGAATGAAGAATACAAATCAATGTAGGAGAAGATTAACCACTATGTACATACTATGACCCTGACCTCAATCTATCCTAATAAGGTCGAGGGTATGGTGATCAAAGAAGTACATGGTGGCGATAATAAGCCGATTAAATTCTACTGTGGTGCTTCTTCTTCCAAAATTGAAAATGATGTACAATTTGAAGATGTTACTTCATCTGAATTAATGGAACTACCTTTTGAGTGGTACTCTCCCTGTGTTCAGAATTTAATTCAATGTGGTGTCTTACCTAAACAATGGAAAAAAGGTCAATCACAACACTTTGAAAAATTATGGAATAATGTCGGTCGGCCTCCCAATTCAAAACATGGTCTCAGATTTGGCATAGTAGGATCAGTTGATGATACAGGTTTTTGCTTGGTTGTCACGAGCCTAATGAAGACTGCTTGGAAGCTTCAGATAATCTTAAGGATCTACCAATCGGAGATGCTCCACCAGAATTTGAAGAAGAAATTAATATTATAATAGACGAGTTAATGGAAGTTAACTTAGGTACTAAAGAAGAGCCCAGGCCGACCTTTGTTAGCTCCTTACTAAACAAACAAGACTCCGAAAACATGTTCAAGCTACTAATGGAATTAAAGGACTGTTTTGCTTGGAGTTACGATGAAATGTCAGGATTAGCTCCAGAGGTGGTAGTTCACAAACTAGGAGTGGATCCCACTGCCATTCCAGACAGGCAAGCTCCCAGAAGAATGCTTCTAGAGATTGAACAACACGTTATCACTGAAGTTAAGAAGCTAATAAACGCTAAATTTGTCCGTGAAGAACAATATCCAACCTTGTTAGCCAATGTGGTACCTGTCAGAAAGAAGAATGGATAGATCAAAATCTGCGTGGATTTCTGAGATTTGAATAAAGCATGTCCAAAAGACGAGTTTCCACTACCAATTCTAGAATTGATGATCGACATCGCTTCAACACATGAAATCTTCTCTTTCATGGATGGATCGTCAGGATACAACCAGATAAAGATGGCACCGGAAGATGAGAAACTCACAACCTTCAGAACGCTAATCGGAATATACTGCTACACAGTAATGCTGTTCGGATTGAAGAACGCAGGAGCAACATACCAAAGAGCAATGACGAGAATTTTTGATGATCTCATTCACAACCAAGTTGAATGCTACGTGGATGATGTAGTCATCAAAAGAAAACTGGAAGAAGATCATTTGTATGATTTGAGAATTATTTTCGAGCAATTAAGAAAATATAACCTTAAGATGAATCCCTTGAAATGAGCCTTCGGCGTCGCCTCTGGGAAATTCTTATGTTTTGTTATCCGACATCGTGGAATTGAAATCGATCCGGAAAAGATTAAAGCTATCTTAGAAATGCCGCCTCCCAAAACCTTGAAACAATTACGATCCTTTCAAGGGAAGTTGGCATATCTTCGACGCTTTATTTCAAATTTGTCAGGAAGGTGTCAGCCTTTTTCTGTTTTGGTTAAAAAGGATGCCAAGTTTACTTGGGACTATAAATGTCAACATGTCTTCGAGAACATTAAACAATATTTAATAACACCTCCTGTCTTAGCAGCCCCAGTCTCGGGTAGACCGTTGATACTTTATACCGCAGCTTTAAACGACTCCCTTGGAGCCCTGCTAGCCCAGGTCAATGACGAGGGGAAAGAAAATGCTCTCTACTACTTAAGTTGTCGTCTAATTCCGACGGAAGTAAAGTATCCACCGATTGAGAAGCATTGTTTGGCCCTGATCTTCGCCGCTCAAAAGCTCAGGCATTACATGCTTTCTCATAAGGTCAACCTTATCTCGAAAGTTAATCCATTGCAATACTTGATGACTCGCCCGACGCTTTCCGGCAGACTTGCTAGGTGGTCGATGATACTATTGCAATTCGATATAACTTTCGTTCCTCTTCATGTCGTAAAGGGATAAGTCCTAGGAGACTTCCTCGCAGCACACCCTTTACTGGAAGAATCGCCTCTCAACGACGACTTGCCAGACGAGCAGATAATGAGCCTAGAAGACCCCGACGATCGACGTTGCTAACTATACTTCAACAGAGCATCTTCAGCACAGAGAAATAAAGAATTGCAAACGATAGTGCCCGGTAAGGCAAGAATCAGACTAATATTTATAACACCGGAGCTGGGAATGTTAAGATACTCCTACCATTTAACAGAACCGTGTACAAACAACAAAGCAGAATACAAAGCCCTTATAACCGGATTGGAATTAACCATTCAGATGGGGATAACAAATATCAACATCTATGGGGATTCTCTGTTGATAATTTAATAGGTCACAGGACAATACAAAATTTTAAAGCCAAGACTCGAGCAGTACTTTCAGTATGCCATGAAATTGTTGGAGCAGATTCCGAATGTAACGATCTACAAGATTCCCAGGAGAGAAAACACTCTTGTAGATGCGTTAGCCCGCCTTGCAAAACAATTTGCCTGCTTTGAGGATGAATCAGTTGAAGTGTCAGTTCAGGGACGTCAGGTTCTCTCACAGCTCGACATGGACACGATACACAAGTCAGGAAAAGAAGAAGAAACAATTGCGGGAGTAACAGAAAATGCAGAAGACTGGCGTCAACCGTTAATAGACTATCTGCAAACAGGAAACCTACCAGACGATAAGTCATTAGCCTATCAAATAAAGAAAAAAACTCTATTTTACGCATTAATAAACAATACATTATACAGAAGGTCTTTCGATCAGATATGGCTAAGGTGCCTGAGCGAGTCCGAGGCTTGTGAAATTGTTAAGGAAGTGCACTCAGGACTTTGTGGCGCTCATCAGTCAGGTCCGAAAATAAAGATGAAAATTAAAAGATTAGGGTACTACTGGCCCTCAATGATGATCGATTGCATGAAGGTCGCCAAGAGTTGTGACCAGTTCCAAGTGCATGAAGTGGTTCTACATCAACCTCCAAATGTGCTACATCCGACAATCACGTCATGGCCATTTGAGTGTTGGGGCACAGATATTGTGGGTCCGATAGAACCGCCTTCTTCAAGAGGACATCGCTTCATTCTTGCAGCTACAGATTACTTTTCCAAATGGGCAGAAGCAGTACCGCTCAGAGAAGTGAAAGCACATCATGTGCTACAGTTCTTCAAGAATCAAGTCGTTTACCGTTTCGGGGTACCGTGCAGGATTATTTCAGATAATGGGTCCGTGATCAAGTGTACGAAGATCAACAATTTTATCAGGAGACACGGGATTGACTGGAGCTATTGAACGATCTACTACCCATGAGCAAATGGCTTAGCCGAAGCTTTTAATAAAACTCTCGTCCAAATATTAAAGTAAATTTTGGATGACAACAAAAGAAATTGGCTCGAGAAGTTGTTAGAAGCTTTATTGGCCTACAGAACGACTTTCAGAAATCCAACCCAGTCTACGCCTTACGCCTTAGTGTACGGGTCCAAGGCCATTTTACCCTTAGAGGTTCAGCTTCCGTCACTCAGAATTGCAGTTGCGAACAAGATCACTACAGAAGAAAATGCCAAATTACAACTAGAAGAATTGGAAAGCTTAGAAGGGAAACGACTTTCAGCACACCAAAATTTGGAACTGTATCAAGCCAAGATGATCTAGGCCCACGATAAACTGGTCCTCCCAAGGACATTCAAAGTCGGTGATTTGGTTATAGTACTCAGAAGACCTATTCTTGCACACCGCAAGATAGGAGGTAAATTTGAACCAACTTGGGAAGGGTCGTTCGTGGTCGAGACAGTCTACTCAGGGTGTTCCTACCAGCTTGTTGACTGTGGTGGAGAACGACATATGCTTCCCATTAATGGACGATATTTGAAGAAGTATTACGTGACCTGATGTTTCGAAGAATGAATTCCCATTCCTAGAAGCACGGGCACAGTAATCACTTTTAACTAGGTCCGAACCCAAAATATAAAAAAAATGGATGATAAAATAAAAATCATTAACAAAAAAATGTATTAAAAATAAAATATGTGAAATGATAAAATTTTGATCTTTTCTTTTAAATTAGTTCATTCATGATCTTTCCTCATCTCATCCTACTTCCTTTAAAATTTAAAAGAAATAAATAAAATTTTTCATTAATAAATGTTTCCTTATTGTTCTTTCTCTTAGTACAACCCATGATCCTTTCCTTGTTTTTCGCAGGGAAATGTCGAACGGGCGGTTGGTTCTGAACTTTAAGAATGGCATGAGTCTAGCACTCGATGAAAAGAGGATGAAGGATGGGGCCGTGATTGAGGTTGATTCTGATTTCACACCAGCCGGGCTACAATATGAAGAAACTGGTTGGACTGCGATTGATCGGGAAGAGCTCCGCAGTCATACAGTTATGAAATTGGGTGACCCAAGTCAGCCATCTACTAAAAAGAAAAGAAAAGCAAACACCGCTCATGCAACGGGAGAAGACAAAAAGGTTAATTCCATGGTTGCTACTGCAGAGGGCAGACTTGTCAGCATCGTGCCCACAGGAGTTCAGGAGGTGAGAAGAGCTACTCTCACTCCTACTCAACGAAGAAACAAGAACCTTCGCATTCGCAAGATGCCGACTAAGCTGGCAGCAGATCAGCATGAAGAGACAGTCGCTACCGTCAGTACAAATACTTCGAAGAAATTGGTTCGGTAGGAACCAGAAAGGAGGAAATCAATTCCAAGAACACCAGAAAAGATAAAAGAAATCCCAAGAAGAACAGAAACAGAATCAGCTCCTCGACGCCAAGCAGATGTACCAGTACTGAAGTGTCTTGTTGCGAAAGCAACCGCGGAGGATGTCCCGACAGAGACTATCCCCGAGGAGCCAAGACATGCAGGAGAGCGTGATGGGGTTGAACCATACATCCCACAGTACGTTACTAGACCTCGCTGATTGCAGATAATTCCATAATACGAGCTGGAAAGGATGTAGAATGTTGAGAAGAAAAAATTCGAATATTTTGAAAGGATTCGAGGCAGGAGGATCAACATCCTATAAGGCCTCGAGCTACATACGGATGTGTTTTCAGATTATGAACAACAGCAGATTGTGGACTGCATTATCGAGCTTCATAAAATGGCCGAGCTGGTCGTCTGAGGAAGAAA
Source organism: Papilionanthe hookeriana x Papilionanthe teres (assembly GCA_022702705.1). Lineage (NCBI taxonomy): Eukaryota > Viridiplantae > Streptophyta > Magnoliopsida > Asparagales > Orchidaceae > Papilionanthe > Papilionanthe hookeriana x Papilionanthe teres. The sequence goes on along the minus strand of CM040425.1, from coordinate 10,530,329 downwards.
ACCTATTCAGAACCCCGAAGATGGATGGCAGGAAAAGGAAAAGTTACTATCAACTTCGCTGAACACAGAAAAGGAAATCCACCAGGGATACTCCGTTACAGTGAGGTGGATCTGATGCCAAGGATTATCAAAAGAATGGTAAAAAGGATGGTGAGATGGAGGGTATTGCCTGCAGATTGGATACCCAATAGCTGCATCATTAACATTTACAAGGAGGGCGACTGCATACCTCCACACATAGACCATCATGACTTTGTCAGACCTTTCTGCATAGTCTCTTTTGTCAACCAGTGTAATATCATGTTCGTATCTGACCTCCGGATAGCAAGCCCCACAAAATTCCGAGGGCCAGTGAAAATACCACTACCGGTAGGTTCTGTCATGGTATTAAAAGGAAATGGAGCAGACAAAGCAAAACATTGCATCCCAGGAGTGCCTGTTGAGCGAATCTTCGTCAACTTCGGAAGGATGGACGACAGTAAGATGTCGTTTCATTTTCAGCCAGATCCAGAGTTAGAGAGTCTCCGACCCTATGAGCTGTGAGTTACATGAGAGATAGCACACCTCCAATGCACATCCGTACGACATTCCTGCCAAGGGTGGCTTGGAAGGTGATGTTATTGTCCGTGTATCTTACTATTCAGACATGGATTTTGACAAATGCTTTTGGAAGAATCAACAAGAATCTTACACAATCCATTTTGGATTTATAACGATTGTATGAGATACTGAATTTTTGAGGAAAAAATCATCATGTTATGGATCAAGTTGTATGATGTATTTTAAACAGATTGGAATGAGAATGATCATGTCATGTTCTGCATTCACCTCTTTTTGTGCAAATTGACTGGGAAACACCATTAAGCTAAATGAACTTCGAACAAAGAACGAAAAAAGAAAGAAAATGAATAAGGAACTCCTTCTTTTCAAGAATCTGAATGTCAAAATAAACTCCAAATTAACACGAACTCTAAATAAATAAAAATGAAATCGAATCACTAAAATAAATAAAACAAATCTAAATCTCAGACTGATTTTCATTCTGAATCCTTCAACTCCAACCTTTCAATTCTCCTTCCTCTGTGTGTTAGAGGATCGACCAGTCCTATTGACACGGAGCCACGAACTTTGTTCGATTTGGTTCTAAGGGCATCATATTGGGTCCCTTTTCATACAGATCAAATTTCCGAGGCTGGAGCCGAACTTCCAGTTCTCTTCGAGGCTAGAGCTGAACTTCTAGCTCTCTTTCAAATTTCTGAGGCTGGAACCGAACTTCCAGTTCTCTTTGAGGCTAAAGCTGAACTTCTAGCTCTTTTTCAAACTTTCGAGACTGGAGCTGAACTTCCAGCTCTCTTCGAGGTAAGAGCCGAACTTCTAGCTCTCTTTCAAACTTTCGAGGCTGGAGCCGAACTTCCACTTCTCTTCGAGGCTAGAGCCGAACTTCTAGCTCTCTTTCAAATTTTCGAGGCTGGAGCTGAACATCCAGTTCTCTTCAAGGCTAGAGCCGAACTTCTAGCTCTCTTTCAAATTTCTAAGGCTGGAGCCGAACTTCCAGTTATCTTCGAGGCTAGAGCCGAACTTCTAGCTCTCTTTCAAATTTCCTAGGCTGGAGCCGAACTTCCAGTTCTCTTCGAAGCTAGAGCCAAACTTCTAGCTCTCTTTCAAACTGCTGAGGCTGGAGCCGAACGTCCAGTTCTCTTCGAGGCTAGAGCTAAAATTCTAGCTCTCTTTCAAATTTCAGAGGCTGGAGCTGAACTTCCAGTTCTCTTCGAGGCTAGAGCCAAACTTCTAGCTCTCTTTCAAACTTCCGAGCCTGGAGTCGAAATTCCAGTTCTCTTCGAGGCTAGAGCCGAACTTCTAGCTCTCTTTCAAACTTCCGAGGCAGGAGCCGAACTTCTAGTTCTCTTCAAGGCTAGAGCCCAACTTCTAGCTCTCTTTCAAATTTCCGAGGCTGGAGTCGAACTTCCAATACTCATCGAGGCTAGAGCTGAACTTCTAGCTCTCGTTCAAATTTCTGAGGATGGAGCCTAAACTCTTACTCTCTTCTTGAGGCTAGAGCCTAAATTCTAGTTCTCTTCAAATTCCAACTCTCTTCTTGAGGCTAGAGCCTAAATTCTAATTCTCTTCAAATCCCAAGGTTGGAACCTAGGTACTGATGCACACCTCAAATCTAAGATTTCCACGAAATCCCTCTTGAAATAAATCTTGAATCGAACTTCAATCGGAATTGAAACTCAAACCAAAATCCAAAGTCGCACTTTAAAACTTGAAACAGAAAATGATACGAATCAAAAATCGAATCTCTCTAGATCTTGTGATATAGAATTTACCTCCTTTTCTCTTCCCCAGCGAGAGTTCTGGAACCTTCAGTCTTGGAGATTTACCTGATACTCCCTAGAGAAAATTTTCTATACTTCGTTCTAAGTGTGTCACTTAGATGTCTGTGTTGGTTTGTTGACCTCATTTTTGTTGAGGTCTTTTCTCTTCTCTCTCCTTAGTACTTAGAATCTAGCCGTAGGCTTTCCCTTTGACTATCCTAGAGGATTAGAAATGGCACCCACCATTTAGAAATTTAAACACCTCTTAACTCCCTGCAAACCCCACATGCCTGATTGTAAACCCCTAATTCACTTGGAGGGTTAAGATCAAATGTGGAGGTTTAAAAGATGAGTTCCCTATAGGACTGTTTGGTCTTAGGACTACCCTGGGTGGCCAGGTCTGGTGAGGGTTGACCTGCACACATTACACTTTCACACACATTCCAAATACTAAAACCATTCATACCTAATTTGACTTCCTGACTCATGTAGGTAATTCATATGGATGGACCTTAACCCCTAGGCCCCTGGCTAAGAGGGTTAGGAACAACATAGTGAATGCCTCAAATGAGTCCTCTCATGGCTCTTATGGGTTTGATATGGCTTCATGGCTTGACCAAAATGATTCCATTCAACTCACATTCAATAAATATTTATTTTTCCAAAATTTCAATTTTTGACCCACGGGGCCTACACCCACTAAACCTACCAAATGCCCTTGAAAATATCCAAAATTTCCAAAATTTCCCAAATTACCCAAAAATCATCAAAACCAATCCTAAACATTTCATCACCATTCAAATTGATCACCCTAGCCAAATATACCAAAGTTTCCAAAAATACCCCCAAATTTCCAAAAATACCCAAAATGCCATTCTTAGCAAAAAATTCCATAAATTCCGCAAATTCCCAAAAAATTCCAAAAAATCCCAAATATTTCAAATTTCATTTCGTTAAACTACACCATAAGCCAATTTTGTCAATTTCACTCACTTTTACCAGAACCCCCAATTTGATCCATTTTAAACCTAAAGTGAGCCCAATGTCAAACCAAACCACTCCAATTGACCTCAATTTTGGTCTAATTCAATTCTAAACTTCAACTCCATATCCTTAATATCAATCTAGACTAAATCCAAGCCCAACTTGATTAACATTTGGATCCAATTTCAATTTGAAACCTAAATCCACTAAATTGGCCTAAACCCAAACCTAACCCAAATAGGCCCAAATCCCAAAATCAAAGCCCAACCAAAGTTGAAAACTCTTTATAACACTCCCATAAACATTTCTCAACATTAATTTTACATCAAATCCAACCTTAAACCAACATTAACCCAAGATAGCCAAAGTTAGCCCAATTTGACCCATTTTGGCCCCATTACCAAAAAGGCCCAAATTAAACCTATTTCAATTCCAAATGACACCAAAACTTCTCCAAATCACTCATGCCACACTCCTAAACTAAAGCCAACATTTTTTTAGCCTAATATTTCACAAAATCTCCATCCACCAATTTGTTTTCAAACTTAAAAACCCATTTCCATAAAGCCTTTAAAAGCCCACTTTCCATCAAATTCAAAAGCCCAAAATCCATCCCCAAGCCCACATGAAACCTTTTCTTCATCATTCCTTTGATAATCCTATTTGACCAAAGTCTTAAACCATCATGAAATCAACCCATTTGTAGCATCATGACAAATCCCATCAAAGGAATCCAAAGTTTTCAAAATTCCAAATAACCCTTTTCCATGCAAGTGAACCAACCTTTTCCCAAGCCATGAGCAAGCCAAATGTAGCCATGGAGCCATGTAGAAGCCATATGCAAGCCATGGGGAGCCCTTTCCACCTCACCATGCGACTTATGGCAAGAAGGGGGGAGCCTTTCCTAAGCCTTCACTAAACCTTTTTTAACCCCATCAATGATACACTTTAACCAAAATTGGCCACCTCAACTTGGATGGGGACTTCACCACATATGTGAGGCTGACCCAAATGATCTCACATCAGCCCAAATCAAGCCTTGGTGAGTGAACCAACCCAAAACAATGAATTGACCCAAATTGGACCAAAAATGCTCCTTACACCCATGCCATTTAAATCCTTGACTTTACACATGGCAATCCCGAATTGATTGCACCAAAATTAAACTCTGACCTCCCCTCCACCTAAACACATATTTTGAACCCACTAATCAACCCCCATGGCCACCCAAAGCTCCACCATAACCTTCCTTATTTAAACCCCACCTCCATGGCCAAGAGGAAGAGATGCAAGATTTACCATGGGGAGACCCTGCCAAATTGTTTCCAAAGCTTTTCCAAGCATTCCTAAGCTTAATCAAACCATTTCCAATTGAGGCCTCACCTCTTGGACGAAGGTATCAAATTTTTTCTCCTCCAACCGTGCATGTTTTAATTTTCTGTAAATATTTAAATGCTTTAAGTATATCATCACCGTATAGATGTGTGCTACTCGATTAGACGATCATTTTAAAAAAAAAATTTCATTCAATTTCGTTGAGAAACGAGTGAGATATCAAGGTTTGAAGGTGGACAATTTTGGGTGAATAGCACTAGGAGAGAGGAGCAGCAGCCGTCCGATCAGGCGTGTATCTAACGGACGGCCCTGATGCAGTCAGACGGATCTTCATCCATGAATAGGCACCATACAGAACCACGCTGGCCAATATGAGAGCGACACGTGGATTGAGCGGGAAATGGATTTTTTGGATTTATTTTTGACACAAAACTTTAAAAATCATAACTTTGCCTAGAAAACTCCAAAAAATAAAATAAAAATACTCTCTTGCTCATGAAAACGAGGAGAATAATGTGAAAGTAATTTTATTTTTATTTAATGCATATTTTATTTTTAATTAATTAAATAGTGTTTTAAATCTTTTAATTCTTCATGCATGTAGGAGCTTAACCATAACTTGAAATTTTTATATGTTATTCTATGCATAATGATGGATCTTTCCTGATTTTTCCAAAGTCAAGAAAGATCTTCATGATGAGATATCTATTTTTCAATATTATGCTTCAGTTTTCCTATAATAATTATAAAAATTACCATGTTGCTTAGAAAAATCTAAAAAAATTAGAGTTTGTTCTCTTTGACCAGAGAAACATTACAAAATTATCTCATAATTTATTTCAATCAAACAAACTCTAATTTAGCTAAAACCTTAAAATGGAGTTTTAATTAATTAGGATTAACCACACATCAAAATAACTTGAAATCAACTCCACTGATCTTTAGGATACAGAGAACCTATCAAAAAAATTTGATATCAATTGGAGATGATTAGCCCCACTAAATAAAATAATTAAGTCACATAATCAAAATTAAACTTTAAAAATTCATAACTCTAAAAATACATTTCAAAAATTCACCAAATTGATTTTAGGACTTCTCTGATATTAGAGGAGTCTATAAAAATTAAAATTATAATTTTCTAAAAATCTTTATTTTTTGACCCCACTTTAATATTTTAATAAATAAAAAATCATAAAAATATTAAAAATCATAAAAATGTCATATTTTGACTCCTAATCACTTAGGAACAAACCAAATATTTTTTCCCAAGTCTCGAAGTAAAGATATTGAATTTCAAATGCTTAAAACAACTTTTAATATTAAAAAATGTATTTTCCAACCTTTTCACTAAAGTAATTACAATAAATGAAAGAAAAATCAAAAAATTGTAAAATTTATTTCTCCGAACTCCTTGAGGTCATAGAGATTTAGGAAAATTATAAAATCCATTTTTCAACTTTAATTTTATTTTATAATTAATTAACACTCCAAAAATCAAAATAATTATAATAAATAAAATATAATTCAAAAAATCACCAAAGTTTGTCCAAGTGATCCTCTAGTCATTAGGAACATCCCATAATTTTCTTAAGGACAAAAACCTTTCCTTGGTCATGTTGTTGAATTTCCTTGAAAATCCCTATTTTTTATTAAAAATAATTATATAAAGAAATTAGATTCAGAAAAATCACATTTTCTCCTCTAATGTCTTAATTGACATGTGAGTGAAGTGACATAAAAATTTCAAGTTCATTTGAACTCAATTTAGTGAGTTATGAAATAAATAAGCCTAAAAGGGCATAAAGGTAATTAAAGAATTTAAACCCCTTTATTAAAATTTTAGGTTTAATTAAAATGGAGGGTAAAATATTTGATTTTATCTTTCTTGGTTGATTGAAACTTTGGGAAATTAAAAGGGTAGGAACCCATTAATCATTTTTAATGAACCAAAATGAAACTTTGATTATTTAAACAATTTAAATTGTTGGAGGAATAATAAAAATTTGAATTATTAAAAATAAGGATATAACTTGAGAGGATATTAATCCTTTAATAAAAAATCTCTAAATAAATCACTTCAACAATATTTAACTTTTAATTAAGATTAAAATGATAATCCAAACTAAGTAAATTAAAAATTAAAAAAAAATAAATAACCCTTAAATTAAAGAAAAAAAAGTTCAAAATATTAAATAGTTTAATAATTAAATTAAATTAAATTAAATTAAATTAAATTAAGTAAAAATTAAATTAAAATTAAAATTAAATTAAATTAACATTTTAACAATTAAGTTAAGCTAAATTAAAAAATATTTAAGTTAAATTAAATTAAATTAAATCAAATTTAAATTAAATTAAGTTAACATCATTCAATAATAAAAGTAAAACAATTTTAAAATATTAAGATTACCTAAAGTATAAAGATTTAAACCAAAAAATAATTTGAACACTATTCCAAACTTAAAATTATTAATTAAAACCTCATAATTAAACTAAATCACTTTAAACCATTAACTCAAACTTCTAAATAAGAATGATTAAAATTCTCAATAAACCAACTTGCCCTTAAAGGCTTTATTTATTATAACTCTTAAATAGAGTATTAAATGAAATGTCACTTCATTCAAGGGATAATCAAATGTCCTAAGTTCACTGAGCAAGAGACAAAGTTTAAATAAACTCCTGGATGATTAATTCACCTGTGCAACTAAATTTACTTGGACTCAAAATGATCTCGAAAATATTGAAAAGATGTTTAGGACTCGTCCTAAGCACTTTCTCAATATGATGAGATATTTTAGAAGAACAATTGAATTTAATTGTTATTTGATGAAGAAAATCATCCTTAAACAAAACACAAGAACCTAGATGTCATAGGAGATGACTAGTAATAGGATTAGGAGTTTAGTAGACAACCAAAACCCTTCCCTTAGCTTTACCTATGTACTTTTTGAAATATTTAAATGCCTTAACATGTGTTTTAAGTGCAGCTTGGGATGACAGGAAAACCCTCCAGTTATGCTTTTATTTTATTGCAGTTTACTTTATTGCACTGTACTTACATGCACTGTACTTTACTTTTTCTTGCATGTTAAACAAGATTGTTGCATGAAAAATGAAACCTTCTAGGATAACCAAAAAACTGAAACAAGAACTAAATTAAAAGTAACCACAAGATAAAATTCACAGCCACAACATTCCAAAATATAAAATAACTCAAAATTTAATCAGAAGCAAAACAACAAAACTACAATTGCAACTAAATTAAAACGTCTCGTTGAATGATCGGGAATACCTCGGATGATGTAACCCACGTGTTGCTAATGAGATTTCTCACGGTTTAAATGAAAGTGTGGAACTCATTCAGTTGAGTTTAGCAAATTCATCTGGACTAAGTGAATTCGATGAAAATAACGGTGCCGGGATGACGGAACCGTGGGATCTTAATCGGTTCTGTTTAAACAACTTTAAGATTTGTTTTAATTAAAATATTAAAAATATTTCGAATTTAAGATTTCTAAACCAAAAAACTTTTGTCAACTCTTCATTTTCACCTTCTACAACTAAACCTCTGCAACAATAAGAAGCTCGGAGCATGGTTGGCAGCACGGCCATTGTCATCAGTAAAACTTGGATCTACACCAGCTAAACCTTTCTTAGAATTAAATAACCAAGCCATAGGACATTGAGGTAGTTTTCCTAGTGCAACACAAATCCTCAACTCTTTGTTAGGCATTTGCATAATCATGTCATGTAATTTAAGCCCTAACCGTTCTTAGGACTCCGAGGTAGTCGTTTGGTACGACATAAACCCTCACATCTTCGAGGCTATTTATGTGATTATATAATAAAAATATAAGACCTAAATAAATAAAATTGGCATGATTGAAACATTAAATAAACTCCCAAATCTAAACCAAACAATAATATAGTTTAGGAAGTTGCCAAGATTCCTCTTGGATCCTCAGCTTCTCCTACTTCTCTTCCTTTAGACTCCTGAAATAAACTATTTCAAATTTGAGCTAATTCCTATTGAAATTTCAAAAATCCAATTCTTTGAAAACTTTAAACTTTGAAATTCTTGAGAGCAAAACCACTAATCATTATCGAGAGTTTTCTTAAATGATTCCCGTCATTTAAGATGTAATTAACTATAGGGGCTTGCCCTTATAGGGAACTTTAAGAACCTAGGTAATATAAACCCTACTTAATTTATTTATATTAAGCAGGGGAACATGCCGGCTTATAAAGTTGGTTCGCATACCAAACAGATGTCACAAATCTTCTAGTTTATTTAACCGAGCCCCATCATCAAGCAGTGTGTCTATTCTCTGGGATAGATATACAGTTTGTGATGCGGTGCTCGTTTACATAAACTATTCGGGATGTGAGATCAGTTTGATTTCATATCTTAAAATTTTCAAACTCAAAATTATTTTCAAAATCAAATACTATTTTCTAAATTACATATATATTTAAATTAAATTTAAATTATGAAAATTCGTCGATAATTTCTGTAGGCGACCCGCTTTTTAAAACACATAACCTAAAAATATGCTAACATGGTTCTGTTGATCTTTTCGGTCAACGCCAATACGCGTGGTGTGCTTAGTTAGCACACCACACCTATTGGGGGTCCATTTGTTGATCTCATTTTTGATGGGGTCTTTTCTCTTCTCTCTCCTTAGTACTTAGGATCTAGCCATAGGGCTTCTCCTTGACTATCTTAGAGGACTAGAAATGAGACCCATCACATAGAAATTCAAACACTTCTTGGCTCCCTTCAAACCCCACAAGTTTGATTGTAAACCCTTAAGCCATTTGGAGGGTTCAAATCAAATGTGGAGGTTTAAAGGATGAGTTTCCTATAAGACTCTTTGGCTTTAGGATTACCCTAGGTGACCTGGTCTGGTGAGGGTAAGCTTGCACACACCACACTCCCACACACACATTCCAAATCCTAAAACTACCTTTAACCAATTTGACTCTCTGACTCATGTAGGTAACTCATATGGATGGACCTTGACCACTAGGCCCCTGGCCAAGAGGGTTAGGAACAACATATTGAGTGCCTAAAATGAGTCCTCTCATGGCTTTTGTGAGCTTAATATGGCTTCATGGCCCAACCAAAATGATTTCATTTCACTCACACTTGATCAATCTTCACTTTTCCAAAATTTCAATTTTTTGACCCCCGGGATCCTAAACCCACCAAGCCTACCAAATGCCTTTGATATTGCCTAAAATTTGCAAAAGTGCCTAAATTACTCAAAATTCCTCAAAACCAATCCTAAACACTTTCCCCCTCCCCCCACTCAAATGGATCATCCCTGGCCAAATACACAAAAATTTTCCAAAAATACCCCTCAATAACCTCCAAATACCCAAAATACCCTTTTAATCCAAAAATTCCAAAAATTCAAAAAATTCTAGAAAATCCCAAATATTCCTAATTTCATTTTATTCAACTATACCATAAGCCAATTTTGTCAATTTGGCCCACTTTTACCAAAATCCCCAATTTGACCTATTTTTAACCTAAGTGGACCAAATGTCCCACCAAACCAACCCAATTGACCTAAATTTTGGTCTAATTCAATTCTAAACTTTAATTTAATATCCTTAATTCCAATTTAGACCAAACCCAAACCCAATTTCATCAACATGTGGATCCAATTTTAATTTGATGCTTAAAGCCCAATTTTGGCCCATGATCTAAACCTAGCCCAAACCAACCCAACTTAACTCCAATTAACCCCAAATCTTTTTCCTAAACCTTCCTAACATCCCTACAAACAAAATACTAACATGATTTGCCCCAAATTTGAAACCAAACTCCAACCAAACCTAACCCAAACCAAAAATCCCCAATTTGGCCTAAACCAATCATGAACCCAAATAGGCCCAAATCCCAAAATCAAAGCCCAACCAAAATTGAAAACTCTTAGTTACACTCCCATAAAAATTTTGCAACATTAATTTTACATCAAACCCAACATTAGCCCAACCCAAGTTAGCTCAATTTTATCCACTTTAGCCCCATTACCGAAAAGCCTAAATTAAATCCAATTCAACCCCAAATTACCCCAAATTTTCTCCAAACCATACATGAAACATTCCTAAATTAAATCCAATAATTATTAGGCCTAATCTTTTACAAAACTTTCATCCACTAACTTGTTTTAAAACCTAAAAGCCCAACCTTACTAAAGCACTTTAAAAGCCCATCCAAAATGATTTAAAAAAGCCCAAAATCAATCCAAAGCCCACATGACATTTCTTTCTATCATCCCTTTAATCAAAATCACCCCTAAGTTTCAAAATCATCATTAACCCATTCCAAATCAAGCTTCATGAAAATTTTTCACCGAAATACCAAAATTCCTAAAATCTACTTCCATGAAATTGACCAAGCCTTGCCCTAAGTCACATGGAGCCATTGAGCCCTGCATAAACCATATGCAAGCCAAGGGAGCCACTTTCCACCTCACCAAGCCATTAATGGAAAAAGGAGTAGGCTCTTTCTTAATCTTTCATTAATCTTTTAACCCCATTTATGCTATACTCTAAACCAAGTTTAGCCACATCACCATGGATGGAGACTTCACCACCCCTTCCTAGCTGATCCAAATGACTACCTCAGCCCAAAACCAAGTCATGGGAGGGTGCACCCAATCCATTTACATGACTTGACCAAATTAGACCCAAAAGAGCTAATTCCCCCATGACATTTAAATCCACTCCTTTTCACATGTCAAACCACAATTGAATTCACAAACCTCAAGCCCTGACCACACTGAGTCAGATGGTGACCTGACCTTGGCCGGCCAGCCACTACAGCCGCCGGAAAACACCAGGCCGAAAGCACCCATGTGAACCAAATTTAAAATTCTTCTCTGTTGAGCTGTCTCATGGCCAGTGGACACCATGGTTGTTCTTCTACTCACCAGAGCAGTTGATCCAAGCCATCAAACCCCCTTGGGAAGCCCTTCAGTCACCTCTATTTAAACACCACCACCTCTCGGCCAAAAGAGGTCCTAAACCACACCTTACCAAAACTCTGCCAAAATCAATCCACACTCTTCTCTTAGCATAAAGCACTTGATCCCCACTGAAATTTAGCCCTAATTTCTCCTATGTGAGCTCAATTTCAGAGTTGAATTTTAAGCCCAAAACCAGGACACTTCACCACAGTGAGTCAATCCTTAAATTGACTAACCCTACACCTTCACCAGACCAAGAGGAGAAGTTTTCCAGTAAAAGCCCCCTCACCAGGCCAACAATTTCTTCGAGTGACCAAAGCTTGAAATCAGGTTTGGTGGAAGTTGTACCTAGACAACTCCCCAGAGCTAGAGACTTCATCTGGAGCTTCCCTAGGTTCAATAGAAGCTGCCACAACTCTCTGATTGAAGCTTTACTTCTTAGAGCAAAGGTATGGATCACCTCCTTCCCGAGAGCTTCGAGCGATTCTTCATTTCATTTGAGTCAATTTCATAGCATGTTATCTGTATGGATATGTTTGTCTTGTCGAGACGAGTCCACAGAGCATAAAAACTTGAAGATTGGTTAAGTACCGAGCGAAATCTTAAGGTTTTATGGTGGACGGCTCTCGGGTTGAACCAGTCAGAGATGATGACCAGGAACCGTCGGATCACGTGTGTATCAAACGGACGATCCAAATCGCGTCAGACGAGTGAACGGGACATGAACCGCAGTCCCCCGGAGCGCTGAGTCAGATGGTGACGTCGAATAGGGAGGCGATGCGTTGCTTTTCGGAGCTTCGGAGGTTGAGTCAGCGCCGCATGTATAAGTAGGAAATTAGGGGTATTTTTGATTTATTTAAATACCCAGAACTTCAAAAATTCATATCTTTGTGTAGAAAAATTACAAAAATAAGATAAAAATATCCTCATGCTCAGTGAATAGAGGAGAACAATGTTGAAAAAGAATTAACTTATTTTGATGAGTATTTTATTTTTAATTAATTATTTACTGATTTCAATATTTTAATTCTCCATGTATCCATACAATTCACCATGGCATGAGACCATAGGGCTTTTGTAGCCTCTGTTCTTGGGAACATTCTCTGAATTTTACAAGGCCAGAGGCCATCTCTATGGCAAGTTATTGATTTTTCAAATTTAAGTGTCTACTTTGGCATTTTAATTCTAATAATTAGCATGTTGATCAGTAAATCCTAAGAAAATTAGGAGAAGTATCTTAGGACCAGAGGACCTTAGGAAAAATATATTTTGAGTTAACTCATTAAGGATAACCCTAATTGGCCTAAACACTCAAAACTGAACCCTAATTAATTAAGAGTAACCACACATCAAAATTACTTGAAATCAATTCTCCACTATTACTTAGGGTATAGAGAACCTCACATAAAATTTTGAAGCTAATTGGAAATGATTTGACCCACTAAATGGATCATTTTATTTGCATGGTCACTTTTAAACTTTAAAAATTTATAAAACACAAAATACAATTCAAAAATTCACAAAAATGGTTTTGGGGCTTCTTTGATGTTAAGGGAGTCTAAGAAAATTAAAATTAAAATTTTCTAAAACTTTTCATTTTTAACTATATTTTCAATATTTTAATAATTAAAAATAATAAAAATCATAAAAATATTAAAAATCATAAAAATATCATATTTTGCTTCCTAATCACTTAGCAACAAACCAAATATTTTTCCTAAGTCTATAGGTTAAAATATTGTATTTTAAAGGCTTAAAACAATTTTTATTATTAAAAAATGAACTTCCTTACCTTTTCACTAAATTAATTCTAATAAATCAAAGAAAAATTATAAAAATATAAAATTTGTTTCTCTAAACTCCTTGAGGTCATAGAGATTTATGAAAAATATAAAATCCATTTTCCAACTTTAATTTTATTTTATAATTAATGAACACTCCGAAATTCAAAATAATTATAATAAATAAAATATAATTCAAAAAAATCACCAAAATTGGTCTAAATGGTCCTCTAGTCAATAGGAACATCCCATAATTTTCCTAAGGACAGAAACCTTACCTTGGTCATGTTGTTGAATTTTCATTTAAAACCCATATTTTTCACAAAAATAAATATATAAATTAAATTAAATTCAGAAAAATAACATTTTCTCCTCTATTGTCTTAATTGACATATGAGTGAAGTGACATAAAAATTTTAAGTTCATTTGAGCTTACTTTGATGAGTTATGAAATAGATAAGCCTAAAGGGGCATAAAGGTAATTAAAGGATTTTAAACTTAATTAATATTTAGGTTTAATCAATGGGAGGGTGAAATATGTGATCTTAAATTTCTCTTAGATGATTGAAACTTTAGGAAATAAAGGGGTAGAAACCCATTAACCACTTTGAAAGTATCAAAATGGAACCTTAATTAATTAAATAACTTAAATTTTGGAAGATTAATTGAAATTTGAATTATTAAAATAGGGAGTATAGCTTAGGGAGACTATAACCCTTTAATTTAAGATCCCTAAATAAATCACTTTAATAATATTTAACTCTTAATCAAACTTAAGGATGGTACTTAATAAATTAATAATTAAAAGAAATAAACCCTTAATTAGATTAAAACTTAAAACATTAAGTAATTTAACAATCAAATTGAAATAAGTTTAAAACATTAAGATAAATTTGAAATCACTTAAAAAACAAATCTAAAACGAATTTGAAACATTAAAAAAAATCAACCTTAAGACAATTCATAATTTAAAACATAAAAAATCAAACCAATTAAAATTGTCCTAAAGTGTTACAATTAAGTCAAATTAAATTTAAATCATTAAAAGTTTAATTAAATTGAATAATCTAAACACCTCTTTCAAATCAAACAATTTAAATCACTTAAGAGAAAATCAACTTGAATTTTGAAACTAAATCATCCTAAATCTTCAATTTGACCTTAATCAGAGCAGTTAAATTCTTTAACAAACTGATTTGTTCCCTAAAGGCTTTCATTACTATAACTCTTAAATAGAGCATCAAGTGAAATTCACTTTACTCATAGAATAATCAAACATCCTAATTCACTGAGCAAAAAACAAACTAAACTAAATTTTTGGATGATCAATTCACCAATACAATAAAACTCATTTGGACTCAAAATAATTCCAAAAATATTGAAAAGATGTTTAGGACTCGTCCTAAACACTTCCTCAATATGATGGAGTGTTTTAGAAGAAAAACTGAATTTAATGTTCTTTGATGAAGAAAATCATCCTTAACAAAACACAAGAACCTATACGTCATAGAGATTGACTAGCAATAGGATTAGGATTTTGGTAGACAACCAGAACCCTTCCTTAGCTTTACCTAGGTACTTGTTGCAAATATATAAATGCATTAACATGTGTTTTAAGTGCAGCTTGGAAATGACGAGAAGACCCTCCAGTTATGCTTTTATTTTATTGCAATTTATTTACTTACCTGCACTGCACTTTACTTTTCTTGCATGTTAAACAAGATTGACACCCTGCATGAAACTGAAACATTTAGTATAGCCACAAAACTGAAACCCAAAACTAAATTAAAAATCACAACAAGATAAAATTCACCGCCACAACATTTCAAAATCTAAAACAACTCAAAATTTAATCACAAACAAAACACAAAACTACAATTGCAACTAAATTAAAATGTCTCGTTGGATGATCGGGAATACCTCGGATGATGTAACCCACGTGTTGCTAACGGGATTTCCCATGGTCTAAATGAAAGTGTGGAACTCATTCAGTTGAGTTTAGCAAATTCATCTGGACTAAGTGAATCCGATGAAAATAACGGTGCCGGGATGACGGAACCGTGGGATCTTAATCGGTCATGTTTAACCAACTTTAAGATTTGTTTTAATTAAAACATTAAAGACATTTGGACTTTAAGAATTTTCTAAACCAAAACACTTCTCTCATCTCCTGACTTTCACTTTCTAAAACTAAACCTCTACAACAACAAGGAGCTTGGAGCATAGTGGGCAGCACGGCCATCGTCATCAGCAAAACTTGTGTCTACTTCAGCTAAACCCTTCTTTAGCATTAAATAACCAAGCCATAGGATTTCGAGGTAGTTTGCCTAGTGCAACATAAATCCTCAACCTTTTTGTTAGGCATTTGCATAATCATGTTATGCAAATTAAGCCCTACCCGATCTTAAGACTCCGATGTAGTCTTTTGGTACGACACAAACCCTCAAATCTTCCAGGCTATTTGTATGATTATATCATACAAATATAAGTGCTAATTAACTAAAATTGGCAGAATTACAACATTAAGTAAATTCTCGAATTGAAGCCAAACAAAAGGATAGTTTGGAAAGTTGCCAAGATTCCTCTTGGATCCTCAGCTTCTCATACTTCTCTTCCTTTGGACTCCCAAATTAAACTGTTTCAAATTTGAGCTAATCCTTATTGAAATTTCCAAAATCCAATCCTTTGAAAACCTTAAACTTTGAATTTCTTGAAAGTAGAGCCACTGATCTTAATCGAGAGTTTTCTTAAATGATTCCCATCATTTAAGATGTAATTAACTATAGGGGCTTGCCCTTATAGGGAACTTTAACAACCCATGTAATATAAACCCTGCTTAATTCCCTTATATTAAGCAGGAGAACTTGTTTGCTTATAAAATTGGTTCGCAGACCAAACGGATGTCACAAATCTTTTAGTTTATTTAATCGAGCCCCATCGTCATGCAGTGTGTTTGTCCTTCGAGATAGATACACGGTTTATGATGTAGTACTCGTTTATATAAACTATTTAGGATGTGAGATCGGTTTGATTTCATATCTTAAAATTTTCAAACTTAAAATTATTTTTAAATTCAAATGCTACTTTCTAATATATATATATATATATATATATATATATATATATATATATATATATATATATATATATATATATAGTGAGAAGAAAGGTGGCGTGACCTCCCAAGCTTTCGAAATAACTTTGTTTAATGATAACATCACCGCTCGCCAATCTTTTTGATATTGGTTTTAGAGGTTCCGAGTTCACTTGGAAGAGGGGTAAAATCCGGGAGAGACTCGACGGTGGTCCTGGTGAATAATGATTGGCTTGCAAATTGGCTTCACACCTATGTTACCCATCTAAATTTCTCTAGATCTGATCGCAGGCCCCTTCTTATCTCTATAACTTCTCCTAGCTGCTCCAATACTCCCCCTCCATTCAGATACCTAAATGTTTGGTCCACTTATGAGGGGTTTCACAATGTGGTGAAGGATAATTGGCTTTGTGAGGACCAGTCTGATCCCTTAATTAAGCTAAGCTTGCTGCAGAATAATTTAAGAAAAGCCCTTAGAAAATGGAGCTGGACATCTATCGGGGATTTTTCTGCCGTCGTTAAGGAAGCTGAGAGGGAATTGACCAGAGTGGAAGCGGCTATTGAAGCTGGACTTGAACCTGAAGACCTTTTTTATTCTGCACAATTGAATCTCCTTACAGCCACTGAAAAACTAGATCAGTATCTTATACAGAAAGCTGCTTTTAACCATTTACTTCATGGGGATAGAAATACCCAATTCTATCATGCTTGTATCAAATATAGAAGAAAATGCAACACCATTCACTCCATTTTATCATCTGATGGGAGAAAGCTCCTTGATGATTGATGACTATGAGATTGGTCTGGATGCTGTCTCATACTTTGAAGGACTCCTCAATCACAACCCCTTGTGCAGGAAATCCATTGATGGTTCTTTGTTTCAAGAGAATTTCCAATACACCAGCAATCTGCACCTCACTGCTATACCCTCAGCTCAGGAGATCTGGATGGCTTTAAATTCAATTGTAAAACTGTAGGCCCAGATGGTTACACGGCTGATTTCTACAAGAAGGAGTGGAATCTGGTGGGGGCTGATGTTGTTGCTGCAGTCCAAAGTTTCTTCCAAGGACAATCTCTGCCTAGTTATTTCTGTGTCTCTAGCATGGTACTGATTCCTAAAAGCTCTACTTTGCAAAGGTGGGAACATTATAGACCCATCAGCCTTACTTCTGTGATTAGCAAAGTAATCAACAAAATTATGGTGGGGAGACTCCAACCTCATTGGAATAAAATCATCAGTTTGAATCAATCTGCCTTTGTCAAAGGCAGACTCATTACTGATAATGTTTTGCTAGCACAAGAACTCCTATTGGATCTAAACAAAGCCCATAGGGGGGTAACCTGATTTATAAGCTTGATATACAAAAAGCATATGATACTATAAATTGGGATTTTATCATTGAAGTATTGATTGCTAGAGGGTTTAATCACCATTTCTGCAACTTCATCTCAAGGTGGCTTCACTCCAATGAACATTCCATCTTAATTAATGGTATTTCTAGAGGCAAGTTCAAAGCCACTAGAGGTTTACAGCAAGGAGACCCACTATCTCCCACTGTCTTCATCCTTGCAGTGGACTATTTTTCCAAGATGGTTGATCATGAGTTGCTGAACAAACCATATGCAAGGTTCCACCACAGATCCAATATCTCCATCACCCACCTGATTTATGCCGATGATATCATGCTGTTTTCCAGTGCTCACAAATCAGCTGTTAAGAAGGTCAAAAAGTGTTTGGATTCCTTTCAACAACAATCAGGTATGGTGTTCAAAACTAATAAATGTCAATTGATTTTCTCTAACTTGACAACTAGCCCAATCAAGCACTGGATTTTGAACTACACTGGCTTCAAATGTGTTTCTCCTCCTCTGAAATACCTTGGGGCATACCTCACTCTGGCCAGATCCAAACAGATACAATTTGATGATATTATAGCCAAGATTAACTCCCAACTTAGCAGCTGGACCACCTCCTTTTTATCTAATGGAGGTAGGATCACTCTTCTCAAGAGTATCCTGACCACCTTCCCTTCATACCTACTCCAAATGGTGACTATGAAGAAAAGTACCCAACTACAGATGGAGAGGGCATTTAACAGGTTTCTTTGGTCTGGCCAAACTACGCAACCCCACTGGACCTCTTGGCAAACTGTTGCCAAACCAACTGCTGCAGGTGGCCTGGGACTGAAAGGTCTCCCACACATCCAGCAAGTGAATTTTTGTAAACTCTGGATACACTTCAGAGCACAAACCTCATTATGGGCAATGTTCATGATGGGGAAATACTGCAGATCTTCTCACCCCTCCCAGGTGGAAAGAAAACTGGGGGATTCCAGAACCTGGGTCAAGCTTCTAAATGTTAGAAAGACAGCTGAGGATTTATTTATCTGGAATCTGGGAAGGGGAGAAATCAACTTCTGGCTTGATAATTGGTGTCCCAAAGATTGGTTGGTTGCTAGAGGCCCACATTTTGAGCACTCCTCCAAAGTATCTGATTTCTAGGATGGGCACAATTGGTCTCTTCCCCACCTCAAAGCCATTCTGCAAGATCAATCAGCCTCACTGATCTCTACCATCAATTTACTAGAGCAGTTCCCGACTCCATCTGCAGGCCCAACCATCAACATCAGAGCATCTCTAAAGTCATCTATAACACCTTATACCTGTGGACTCCTGTGCCTTGGCATCTTGCTGTATGGAATAAATTTTTGTCCCCTTCTATGGCCTTTCTTTGTTGGAGAACCCTCCATAGATTAATTCCCACTGATGACATTCTCAAGCTTAAAGGGCTTAGAGGCCCTTCCAAATGTGTTTTATGTAACTCTCAGGAGGAATCCATCCCCCATCTGTACTTCAATTGCCCCTTCTCTAAATCTGTTTGGCAGCTGTTATTCGACAGTAGGCAAATTAAGATTTGTCACTGGAAAGAGTTTAGTAATCTCTGGTTAGAGGGGAACAGTCAGCATATTCAAATCATCCATCTCATTGTCATCTGGTTTCTGTGGATGACTAGGAACAATGCTAAGTTTAATGGTATTGTTCCCTCTACTACCAAGGTGGTAAAAAACTGCAAAGCTTATCTACATAAAATCATTAGTCACAAAGGGTTCACCAATCTTTTAAACATTGACTCACCTACTACCACTATTCCTGCCCCCAAGGTCTTATTGGTAAGATGGCTTCCCCCCATTAGACCAATAATCAAAATTAACACCGATGGCGAGTTTCTCAAAAGAGAGAGCAGTGTTGGGGGCATTTTCGAAATTCTCATGGTCAATGTCTTCTCTATTTCCATGCTCCTGTACTAGCTATGGATGCTCTGGAAGCTGAATACATTGCAGTCCTATATGCCCTGCAGCTTGCCTATTCTGTTCATTGGTCTAACCTCTGGATTGATGTTGACTCTACTGCTCTTGTTCACAGCTTACATCAGGAGAGTGGTTCCTCTTGGAGGCACAACTACTGGATTTACCAGATTCATCACATCACATCCCTCAGACTTCATTCTCTTCAATTTTTAGGGAAGGTAATAAAGCTGCCCACTGGTTGGCAAGCAAGGGTGCAACCTCTCAGCAGGTGAGGGTATCTACTACCCCCACATCTGAGTTAAACCTGATCATTGCTGGGGACAAGCTGAGCCTTCCCCATCTTAGACATCTTAGACTGGTAAATTTCACTTCTCTTTAGCCCATCTGGACTGACCTTTCCTATTGGGCCAGTTCTCAGTTTGGTTGGCCTTAGGCTGCTCCAGGAGGAAGTCTTTTTACACTCTAAGCCCTCCATCTTCTCTGTAGTCAGTGTGTACCCTTTTGTATTTTCCTGTATGGACTTTATTGTACTTGGTTGAGAACCATAGGGGTCTTAGGTGGTTCTCCTTTCTCTTTTGTACTACCTTTATATTATAACATGTAAGGAACCAATGTTGCTCTTTTTTTTAATATATATATATATATATATATATATATATATATATATATATATATATATATATATATATATATATATATATATTAAATTTAAAATCTAAAATTCGCCGACAATTTCGTAGGCGACTCCCCTTTTCAAAATACAACACAAATCTAAAAATATGCTGACACATACATATATTATTATTCATTTAGTTATTTATTATTTTAGATTTTTATTTCCTTTTCTTCTTTTTATTATTATTAATTTTTTACTCCCTCTTTATGTTTATTTTTCCTTTCTTTTATTTTTATTTCCTTTATGTTGTATTAAAATTTTTTTTAAAATTTATTTTTAAAGGTAATAAAAATTAGGTGGTAGATTTGTAAATATTTAAACTAGTTAACCTAAATAATTAGATAATTTGCATGAAAAAGAAATCTTAAGGCTAAACATGGAAAGATTTAAAAACTAAATAGTTAAATAACTTGCATGAAAAAAGGAATTCCTAAGCCTAAACATGGAAATATTTGAATAGCACGAAGATTTGTGAAAAGAAAGAACCTACACATGATTTTTGAAGATATACATGGAGATTAATAGCTTGCATATAAATTTAAAAATCTTTGTAAAAGGAAGAAGAAAACTAAATAATAAGCATGTATGTGTGGTATCTTAAGCTAAGCATGAGAAGGGTGAATAAACATACCTTGATTTGGAGGAGTTGATGGAAGAAACTTGAAGAGGGGATGCCCTTGTGGAAGCTCACGGCTAGAAGGAGCTGGGATTGGGTGTGGCTTGCTTGGAAGAAGAAGAAGGAGAGAAGGAAGGGAGGCTCAAGGCTAGGAGAGGAATTTGGGGGGGGGGGAGTGAGTGAGTGTGTAAGTGTGTAAGGGTGTAAAAATGAGATGGTGAGTGGTTTTTTAATGGCGGAGGCTCACGGCTTTGTGGAGCGGGGGAGATAAGGCGGAGGTGAGGTGGAGATATGGTGAACGTAAGGAGGAGATGAGGGGAGAAGTGAGGGAGAGGTGAGGAAGAGGTGAGGGAGAGAGGGATATTTATTTATTTTGTTTTTTTTTTAAAAAGTATTTTATTTATTTTATCTTATTTGTTTCATTATATATATATATATGTATATATATATATATATATATATATATATATATATATATATATATATATATATATATATATATATATATATATATATATATATCGAAAACTTTGTTGCTATTAGATATGGGGTACAAAAAAGGTTGAGGGGGGCTCCATCCCTCATAAGCCCAAAAACGGAAGCAAAATGCCTATCTAGCTAACAAACAGAAGGACTATGAAAAATCAAAAAACAAAACAGCCTGTAAACAGGCACAAAACAATATTTGAATGCTGAGAAGATGAGGGTGAGGTGTGGAGAGGCTCACCAGACCCCAGTTAGTGAAGAATTCTTATGTGAGGGACCTTTAGGATGTCACTGCCAATGAGCAGGGATAGCTGGGGTGGGGGGTATGAGATAGGACTACTTCACCAGAATTAGCTCCCAATTTGGCTAACCAGTCAGCTGGCTGGTTAGTCTCTCTGTAGATGAAAGAGAACTGAGGTTGGATCAGAGATCGAATTGCATGAATTCTTTTAACCCAGTAGAGATGGTGCCAGAGAAGAGTGGCAGGGAGTTCAGTTTCCTTAATTCTCTTGATGGCTAGTTCAGCATCACTTTCAACCTCAATATGATGCCAATTAAAATTCCTAGCAATGTTCAGAGCCCAGTAAATGGCAATAAGCTCAGCTTCCATGGAATCAGTGGCCTGCACAGGAGCATGGAAGAAAAGACTGCATTTACCACCACTGTTTCCGAAGAGACCACCAATGCCAGCAGAGTCAGGACAGTAGCTGCCATCACAATTGACTTTGAGGTAATGGGGGGGGAGCCAAGATACCAGACTAATCTTGAAGGAAGGAAGACAATTTGAAAGTTCCAGGCAATAAATATTAGAGAATTTAGTGTATCTGATGAGTTTCTAGATGTAAGAAAGGCACTTTTTGGTAACTTGTAGCTCACTTGGTATAGTTCCATCATAGTTTACTTTGTTTCTCCCCATCCGGATAAACCGAGCAATGATAAAAGGGATAGCTCCCATACCAATCGCATTCCAGCCTAGCCGACGGGATGACAGGGAGATCCCGAGTCAAATTCCGAGTGTTTAAGTGGAACTGCTGGGTGAGTTTTCTCCAAACAGATTGGGAGGAAGTGCATCTGAAAAATAAATGTGGGATGGATTCTTCCTCTTTCCAACAAAGCTTACAACATGAGGGGCCTCTAATACCTTTCAATTTGAGGATATCATCAGTGGGAAGCAGCTTCAAGAAAGTTCTCCAAGAAAAAAAGCACATGGAAGGGGAGAGGTATTTATTCCAGGGTGCCTCTCCCCACTGCACAGTGTTCCAATTATAAAGTTTGGAATAGATGGCTTTAGAAAGGCTGTGGGAGAGGTGTGATTGCCAGCTTATGGAGTCTTTCTCTTTGTTATTGAATTTGATTGTAGCCACTTGATCGGCAGAATCTTTACTCGACACCTTAAGTAAAGATGGAATAGACCGATTGTCCCCATTCCAGGTAGTCGGCAACTTTGAGTTTAGGATCGGGTGAGGTAGGGAAGGGATGGAGCCAACCAGATCGGGCACCAATGATCCGACTGAAGGACAGATTACCATGTCCTAAGTTCCATATGTACATATTCTCGAGCATGGGTTTTATTTTTCGACATGGCTTTCCAGATTTTAGAGTCACCGGCTTTGCTAGTTGCTTGGGAAGGGTGAATGTGCTCACAGTATTTTCCGGAGATGTATCGAGCCCATAGAGAGGTTTAGGATCCGAATTTGAGCCAAAGTTTGCAAAAGTTAATTTGGGAGATCTGCTGGAGGGTTTTGAAGCCCATCCCACCTGCCCAAAGAGGTTTAGCTACTTTATGCCAGGATGACCAGTGAAGCTGCTTCCTTTGTCCAGTCCATAAGAACTGATTAAAAGCTCTTTCAAAAAGTTATTGTGTGCCTTTATTCATACCAGTTGTTTGGAGAGTATAGGTTGGGAGAGTTGTGAGGATGCTCCTGAGAATGGTTATTCTACCCCCATTTGAGAGGTAATTGTGAGTCTAGTTAGCCAGGTAAGAGCTAATCTTATTCAAGGCTTCATCAAATTGTCTTTGCTGAGCTCTGCCTAGATTAAGTTGGGCCCCAAGGTAATTTATAGGTAGAGTGGTGCTAGAAACCCAGTGAAGCAAGTAATCCAGTGTTTGGTATCAGTAGTAATTTTATGGGGGAAAATCAAGTAGCTTTTGGCAGGGTTGAATTCCATCCCAGAACTCAGTTGAAAAGAATGCAGGCATTTCATGGTTTGCTTAACAGTAATTTTGGAAGCATTAGAAAAAATCATGACATCATCAGCATATATCAGATGGGAGATGGAAATATTTGATTTATGGTGATACCTGGTGGAACCATGCATTGTGGCAGTGTGGTTAAGGAGCCTAGACAGATAGTCCATAGCCAAGATGAAAAGAGTAGGTGATAGAGGGTCCCCTTATTTAAGTCCCCTGGTGGCAGCAAAGTATCCCCAACTGGAACCATTTAGAATTATGGAGTGAGCATTGGCTTTTAACCATCTTTTGATAAGGTTGCAGAAATTGTTCTGAAATCCCTTAGCAGCAAGAGTCTCCAACAAAAAATTCCAATTTATGGTGTCATAGGCCTTCTTGATGTCCAACTTATAGATTAGGTTTCCACTTCTACACTTTTTATTAAGGTCTAACAACAATTCTTAAGCCAGCAAGATGTTATATAATATGGATCTTCCCTTAACAAAAGCAGTTTGGTTGGGGCTGATGAGAAGGTCCAATAGGGGTTGCAGTCTATTAACAATAATCTTGCTAATTAGTTTGCTGATAACAGAAGTAAGGGATATAGGTATGTAGTGGTCCCAACTGGTCTGCATACTGCCTTTGGGAATTAGCACAAAGTTAGAGTTGTAGAAGTATTGGGGAATGTCTCCACCATGGAAGAAAGTAGCAATGGCTTCAATAATGTCATTTTTGATGATTGTCCAAGCCTTTTTATAGAAATCAGATGTGTAGCCATCAGGGCCAGCTGTTTTGGATGGATCAATGGATGAGAGGGCCTGCAAAATTTCAGTTTTAGAAGGGGGAAAACTGAGATCTTTCACAGTTAGGAGGGGCTGCTGATCCCTGAAGAGAGCAAATGAGATTGGGGTTCTATCCATGTATGGCTATTGGAGCAGCTTGCTGAAATGTTGAGTGGCACTCTTGCCAATATCCAGATGATGGGAGACCCATTCCCCAGACTCCTTTTTTATTTGGTGAATGTAGCTGCATTTTCTTCTATACTGTAAGTAGGCATGAAAGTAGGCTGTATTCCTATCTCCCTCAACAAAGTGCTTGATGGATGCATTCTGCTTCAAATACATATCTTGGGTATCAATGGATTTCAATAATTTAGCTTCAGCTGCCAGTAGAAGGGGATTTAGATCATTGTTATGTTGGGTCTTCTCCTCCTATGACAAAACTTCTTGTTCAGCCTGTTCAACTGCAGAAAAAATATTACCAAATTGCTGCCACCCCCACTTATTCAGCTGGGGACTCAGGTTCTTATGTAGAGAGCATAATCTGATCCAGGGGTCCTGCTGAGTAGGAGCTTTCCAGTGGTTCTTGACAAATTGCAGAAAATCAGGATGAGAAGACCAGAAATTCTGATATCTGAAAGGGGCTTTAGATTGCTGATTAGGAGGGATAGTTAGGGAGATCAAAAGGGGTCTATGATCAGAACAAGTAAGAGCCAGGTGGGTAATTTGGGTATGGAGGAAATGGGATTGCCAGATCTCATTGGACAATATTCTGTCTAGCCTTTCCTGAACATGATTCCTCTTCCATGTGAAAGGAGGGCCCATGAACCCCAAATCAAAAAGCCTAGCAGAGCTAGGATGTTATCCCCGAATTTGCACATGGTCCTAACATTAGGCCTTCGCCACCTAGTTTTTCAACCTGGTGTAGATATGCGATTAAAATCCCCACCCACAATCCAGGGGGAATTAATATGGGTACTAAATGCATGAATTTGCTCCCAAAGTCGAGATCCGTCAATGCTCCCGCAACCAAGATATAGACAAAGGAGGCAAAAATGGAATGACCAGCAAATTGGAGAGATAGATGAACTATTTGGGGGTGATCCTGAAGGACAGTCCAAGTGATTTCTTTTCTTCAAAGAATCCAAATTTTGTTGTTGGAGTTGGCAAAGTGGGAAAAACCAGGAAACTTTTTGAGGATTTTGGAAGGAGCTTGGTGAACAAGGGGTTCAAGGATGGCAAGGCACCAAATAGAGTGTTTTTTGGTAAGGTAAATGAGTCTTTTAAGAGAAGAGGTTTGGGCCACACCTCTAATATTCCGACAAAGGAAATTAATCATGGGTTAAGTGGAGAAGTGGAAGGGGGATGAGATTTAGATCTGGTTCTGCCCCTAGTAGAAAGGGGCGGTGGCCGAAGGGGTCTTGGATGAGGAGGGGGTTTCTAGTAGGATCTGATTTGGTTTTTTTCTTTTTTTTTTGAAGTATGAACTTCCCAAGCTTGTTCCAAAGACTCTTGAAACTCTCCAATAGGAAGGGCCAGAGGTAAAATAGAAGGAGAAACAGCAGCTAGCTCAGTGGGAGGAGGGGAGGTGAAAGGAGAGGAGGTGGGGGGATGATAGGAGAAATGGGATTGGCCTGTGAAGGGGGAACTCTGGAGGGTGAAAGGTGTGGGTGTTCCAATGGAGAGATTGGCACAGAAGGGTTGGGAGTGTGATCAATGGGGATAGGGGAAGAAAGGTGAGCCAGGTTGTTAGTGATGGTGGAAGGGGATATTGGTAAAAGGTTTGTAACTGGATTGCTGGTAGGGGCAGGTCTCCCTGTTGTAGTGGAGTTGGATTTCTTAGAAGTTGGCTGGAGCCTGAAACACCTTTCAACTGTATGCCCAAACATTTTGCAGTGGTTGCAATAGTAGGGCTTTTGCTGCATTATAACCTCCTGCCAGTAGCCATCAGAAATTGACCCTACCCAAATCTTCTTGATCTCAGGCAAAGAGATGTCTCTTTCAATTTGAATTCTGGCAGCATCAGGCATCCCCCTAGTGAAAGTAGCTGCATCCATCCTTAGGGGAGTGCCAATACCCCTAGCAATTTGGAAAAGAGTGTTATGGTTGAAGTATCTGTAGGGTAGTTTTGGGAACTTGAACCAAATGAGAACAATAGGGGGTTCTTTGCTTGGGTCAAAATCTGGTGTCCATTTAAGTAGCTTCATGTCCATGCTAGCTATTGTCACCATTTGCTTAGCAAATAGCCTAACATAGTCCTCTTCAGTGGATAGATGAATGAGAAGATGTCTCCCATCTAAGAGACCCATTTTCCAGCTGCCAATAAAAGCCAGGGAGTCAAAGAAAGCTCTAACTAATTCCATTTTAGGATGGCCAAGAGTGAATTTCCCAATAAGGGTTAGTTTGACTTCCTCATTTAAAGCTTCCGAGTTCAAGATCGGAGAAAAATGGCCGGCAACCCTCCTTTTCACCAACAGAGGTGGATGAAAGGGCATTGGGTTTTACCGACAGCAGCTTCATGAAACAATTGGGGAAAAACCAGCTTGCTGGAAGGTAGAGAGGGGGAGTGGCCTACCACACCAGCATATGAAATCTTAGACCCATCCAATCTGGTAGGAGGGTCAGTAGGATTATCCATTCAGGCACAACACAGAGATCCAGAACTAAAAGAGGTACAGGTATTGCTGAAATCCAGAGACACAGCCCCAGGCAATCCAGCAGAATACAAAAGCAGAAGGCATAACCAAGATCCCAGGTAACCCCAGAGACGGGGAGGGGGAGGAGATGACCACTCCTCCTCCAAAGAAAAAACAAAGCAAGAAGTAACCAATGGAACAGTAAAATTCAAAAATATGGAGCCCGGGAAGAGTGAAACCACCAAAGTAGAACAGTAGAACCAAACCACACCAAGAAACCTTCTCCACCACCGCAAGAGAGCCACCCCACCTTACCTGAGCCACCACCCAAGAAACCGCCGCTGGCAGGATCATGCTAGAAACCCTAGCAAGAGCACCAACAACCACCATTCTCGCTTATATATATATATATATATATATATATATATATATATATATATATATATATATATATATATATATCAGAGGCTCACGACTTTGTGGACTGGGGGAGATAAGGAGGAGGTGAGGTGGAGATATGGTGAAGGTAAGGAGGAGATGAGGGGAGAAGTGAGGGTGAGGTGAGGAAGAGGTGAGGGAGAGAGGGATATCTCATTGGGCTCTTTTCTGCTGGCTGAATTAGCTCCATGAGGTCTCATGCTTCATTGCTATCCCCCTGGGCACACTATCAGTGGTTGAAGGTTCTCATGATTTCCTTAAATTGAGGTGTTTTTTCAGTAATTTATAGATTTACTTGTAACTCAGCAGCTTTTTTCTTTTATATTTTCAAATCGATTTTGTTTTGTGAGTGGGGAACCCCAAAGGGCTTCAAATTGTATTTTATCTCTTGTTTGGTGGGGTCCCCCTCTACTTCAATTTTTGTAACCCCCCCCCTTTTTATTTACTAATCAACATGCACGGAGCCTCTATTGCTCCTTTAAAAAAATAAAAATAAAAAATAATATATATATATATATATATATATATATATATATATATATATATATATATATATATATATATATATATATATATATATATATATATATATTAGGGCAAGTCATGAGGTTTAATTTGGTTAATTTTGGTTTAATTTGGTTTGATTTTAATCATTGGTTCAATGAGGTTCATTTGGGTTTGGGTTGAGTTAACTGGGGTTAGAGCTTAAATGAAGCCCAAGTGCCTTGATCAATATTGTCCATTTGATTATAA
This sequence comes from Papilionanthe hookeriana x Papilionanthe teres, assembly GCA_022702705.1. NCBI lineage: Eukaryota > Viridiplantae > Streptophyta > Magnoliopsida > Asparagales > Orchidaceae > Papilionanthe > Papilionanthe hookeriana x Papilionanthe teres. Next base: position 10,501,969 of record CM040425.1, on the reverse strand, counting down.
TGAAGATCTTTCATGAAGACACAAAGTGGTTTTGAGCTCATTTGGAAGTTCAATTTTGGTATGGATAGGATTTTTTGATTATTTTGGAACATATTGGATTTGGGTCAAGTTATCTTTAGTTTGAGTGGGAATGAGATCCAAAGGTCTTCAACAATAGTGTAGATATGGTTGTCTCGAAGATTTTTAATGAAGATATGAAATGGTTTTGACGAACTTTGGAGGGTCAATTTGGTGGATTTAGGACAAGTGTTCAATTTGGGTCAAAATTGGGGGTTTTGGTCCAAATGGGATTTGGGTAAGACTTGAGCTCAAATTATGGACAATTAATGATTCAATTCAGTTTAAGGAGGTGTTATAAAGAGTTTGGGATTGAAATTTTGGAGGAATTGATTGACATTGGGTTTATTTAGGGGATTTTGGATTATTTAGGCAAAATTAGGGATTTTGGATTTCAAGTGGAATTGGATTCAAATGTGGGTCACATTGGACTTTAATTTGGTTTAGTTTGATATTGGGGATGTCGCATTGAAGTTTGGAATTGAAATTGGGCAAGATTTTGGTCAATTGGGTCAAGAATGGGTTTAATTTGGGCACTTTTGGGCTACATAGGCCAAATTGGGGTTTTTTTATTTAAATTGGGTTAAATTGACAAAATTGGATTATGGTGTAGTTGAACAAAATTAAATTGGGAATTTTTAGGATTTTTTTTAATTTTGTGAGATTTTTTTGGAATTTTTGGATTTTTGGCTAAAAGGGTATTTTGGGTATTTTGAGGGTATTAGGGGGTATTTTTGGAAGTTTTGGAATTTTTTTTCATGGATGGTCAATTTGAGTGGTAAGGAATATCTTGGAATGATTTTTTGGGGAATTTTGGTGAGTTTAAAGAATTTAGGGTAATTTAGGGCATTTTGGGAGGTCAGGGGCCAAATGTTTGAAATTTTGGAAAATTGAAGCTTGGTTTGAGATGAATGTCATGAGATGATTTGAATTGAGTTATGGACCAAGGTTCACTCACATTTGGACCTCTATGTATTGGTACTAGTCAAACCCTAGCCTGATGCCAAGAGTTGAGAAGAACCAACTACATGAGTTTCCAATGGTTTGGGGGAATGTGTGCATGTGAATGGTGACGTCCAGACCTCCCTCAGGGCAAATCCTAAGGTCTGACCACCTATAGGAGACTTCCCCAAGGATTCCTTATGCTTGCCTTTTTCCTACCAAAAGATGGAGGTTAGGCCTTAGGCATATGAAAACCCCTAGTGAAGCAAGAAGAGTTTTGAATTTCTGTGGGTAGGGTTCCATGACTAGTCCTCTAAGAAAGTCACCAGGAGAGTCCTTTGGCTAGACCCTAGGCTATTCTAATGAGATACTAGACCTCAAACAAAAGTGAGGTCAACAAATGGACCCCCAATAGGTGTGGTGTCCTGGGCAAGCACACTGCACGTATTGGTGTTGACCGACGAGATCAACAAGACCAACACAACTGTCTGAGTGAAAAATCAAGATAGAACGAAGAGTTTAGCAAGTGACTTTATGTTGGGAATTGTTTGGTTGAAGACCTTCAAATCCAGGGACTCTCGCTGGGGAAAGAAGGATAGAATACCTTTAAGCTGGAGCTGTGAATTTCAAGCTCCCAAACTCTGAAGGAATCCGAACCGATTTGATTTGAAGAGGGGAACGAAGAATTTGATTCCAAGTTTCCGCTTGAAATTTAGTTTGAAATTTTTCTTTGAATTTGAAGTTTGGAATTTTGTTTTTTGAATTTAATTTTAGGATTTGAATTTATGGGAATTTGAAATTTTAAGCGAAATCGGAATTTCGGTACTGCTCGCAGGAGGAGAATCAGAATTCAGGTACTGACTCGGAAGGATGAGTACTGAATTTAGGTACTAGCCTCAAGAATGGAAGTCGGGATTTAGGTACCGACCTTGGCATGATGAGAATCAGAATTTAGGTACTGACCTCAGAGGGACAAAACTGGATTTTATGTACCAGACTCGAAAATTTAAGGAAAATTTTCTCTTTTGGGAAATCAGACGACTAAGCTCCGACCTCAGAATTTCATGGAAGGCAAAAAAAATATCTCGGAAGAAAGATGGAAATTTAGGGAATTTTTTGAGAAATCAGACGACTAAGCTTTGACCTCAGAATATCATGGAAGGCGAAAAAATATCTCGGAAGGAAGATGGAAATTTAGGGATTTTTTGGGAAATCAGAAGACTAAGCTCCAACCCCAGAATATCATGGAAGGAGAAAAAATATCTTTTAAGGGAGATGGAAATTTTGGAAATTTTTGGGAAATCAGACGACTAAGCTCTGACCCCAGAATATCAAGGAAGGCAGAAAAATATCTCGGAAGGGAGATGGAAATTTAGGGAATTTTTGGGAAATCAGACGACTAAGCTCCGACCACAGAATATCATGAAAGGCGGAAAAATATCTTAGAAGGGAGATGAAAATTTAGGGAATTTTTGGGAAATCGGACGACTAAGCTCTGACCCCAGAATATCAAGGAAGGCGGAAAAATATCTCGGAAGGGAGATGGAAATTTAGGGAATTTTTTGGAAATCGGACGACTAAGCTCTGACCCCAAAATATCTTGGAAGGCGGAAATATATCTCGGAAGGGAGATGGAAATTTAGTGAATTTTTGTTTTCTTGGGTTGTTTCACTTTATTTACTTTTGACTTTGTTTCATCTGTGTTCATTTCTTTTCATTTTCATTTCACTTCATTTGATTTTGTTTAGACTTTCCATTTCATTTTCAAATTTCATTTCTTTTTGGTTAATTTCATTTTCAATTTTCATTTTTTATCCATTTATTCTGTATCATCATCATTTTTTTGGAACCAACGAGTGGTTCAACGGCTTTCGACCATCGCATTGAAAGAAACATTTCTGAAAGTCAGAAAATCTTCATTGATTCATCTGAAAAGAAATACAACTGATCTGACACTAAAAAGCATCCAAAACTGATCATGTGTACAAGATTGAACAAAACTGATCACGTGTACAAAACTAAACAAAACAATTGTATCATGTCATCTGGCTGCTGCGGAAGTAGTGTCAACAACTGCTGCACTCTGCTGTAAGCTGTAGTAGCATTCTGCCTCTGAGGCTGCTGCGGGGGATGAGTCAACCTTCCAAGGTTATGCTCCAGAACAAAAGTCCCCTTACGAACACGCGGAGGTACCACAGTCACAGTGGAAAAGGACGAAGGTTCTACAGCTCCAGATCCGGTTCATAGTAGAACGACGTTTTGTCTTCATCCATTCTCCTGAAGGTAACTGACACCCTTTTTCCTGCAACTTCGGGGATACAGTGTTTTGCCAAGTCCGCTCCATTTCCTTTTAAGACCAACACTGATCCGACTGGCAAGAGAATCTCAACAGAACCTCGGATGTCACCCGGTCCAACTATCCGAATTTCACGTCCGAACAAAATATTGCATTCACTCACAAAGGAGACCGTGCAGAAGGGCCTCACGAAGTCATGGTGGTCAATTTGAGGAGGGATGCAGTCCCCATCCTTATAAATATTTATAATGTAGCTGTTTGGGATACAGTCTGCAGGCAGTATGTGCCACTCGACCATCCTCCTAATCATTCACTTGATTTGTGGTGGCATCTGATACACCTCATCATGCTGTAAAATCCCCGAGGGGTTTCCCTGTCGATCTCTGGCAAAGTTTTCACAGCAAGCGCACAAAATAGTGACCCTGCCTTTTCCTCTCTTCCATTTAGATGGCTTTGTATACATTCTGGGCTTCAAGAGGCCTGCTTTTCCCATGTTCTTAGAGCTTTGACGCAATCCAGAATATCTTTTTCATCTTCTCTTAAGAACACATCAGTATTGAGCTCGAGTCCTTCAAGGATGTTGACCCATTTTCCTTGAATATCCTCGTAATGCTCAAATTCCTGCTTTCTGACTCTTCATATATTTATCATGATGTAGTACGGGACTCCTTGTGGCAGCGAAAAAACATACTCTGGTATGTAAGGCTCCACACTCGAAAATTCCCTACTCTACAGTAGCATCGAGGCGGCTGCATATGCCTTGAAGGTGTCGTACTCCTCAAGCTAGAGAACATAGCATTCTGGGCATTCTGAAAATGCCCCTATATCTGAAGGCAACTTGGGCAAGCTCGAGTTGCAAATTAGGCTTCTGGCGAAAACTTCCTTCATTAGATCCCATGTCATAACGGGCTCTGTGATGGTTTCCGGCTCAGTCTCCGTCCGCGGAGAACTGTCCTCAGTCTCTTTCATTTCTGGCTGATGAAATTCTTCTGGCACAGGCAGTAGCTTAGCGGCTGACTCCCTAGCCTGTCTTCTCTCCATCCTTTCCAGGAGGCGGCGCTTGCGGCGATTTTTATTTCTTCTGCTTGTATTTACTAACGGAGTGTTCAAAATTCTGCAGACTGAAGCGACAACCAGATCACCTTGTGGAGTGGTGATCATGGATGGGACATGAGTACGTCTCTCAGTAAGGAGGTGTGAGTTAACCGAACCTCCAGTGCCCCCATGTCTTGAGGTTTGTCCTACCTCGCTGCGACTGAATTTCTTCATTGGCTTCATTTTCTGCGTTCGCTTCAGTATATGTTTCAAGATGCGAGGTCGGAGCCATATCAAAGAGCAAAAACCGACTCGAAACTCGACACTTCCTACACAAGTAAACAAGGGGAAATGTCAGCGAGTGGTGTTTTGCACGAACAAAATCAAATTATCATTTACTTTAAACAAGTTTTAACAATTAACTTGATGCCATTATTTCATTTAATATGTTTTTATAAAATTTAGATTTAGAATTCAGCAAACAAGTTTTCATTTTGTGGGAAGGGCATTTCTTTTATTTTATGCAGTTTTTTTTATTACAAAATTTTTGACCCAGTCACAGACACTAGCCCTACAACTATATTGGAACGAATATCATTTTTTTTCAGTCTTTCATGTCGCGTAATATTTCATTAAATATCGTCCCTTGATGGGCAACATGGGTCTATCCCCTTGAGAATCCACCAACTGGTAAGATCCTCCTATGTAGACCTTCTCCACCACGAATGGTCCTTCCCAGGTTGGTTCAAATTTTCCACCTATTTTGCGGTGTGCAAGAATAGGCCTTCGAAGAACGAGCACGAGGTCACCAACTTTGAACGACCTCCGGCGGACCAATTTATCGTGGGCTTGAATCATCTTCGCTTGGTAGAGTTCTAAGTTCTGCTGTGTGAGCAATCTCTTTCCTTCAAGGCTTTCCAATTATGCAAGTCGTAACTTAGCATTCTCTTCTGTTGTAATCTGATTGGCAACGACAACCCGGAGCGACGGTAGCTGAACATCTAGCAGAAGAACTGCCTCGGACCCGTACACAAGAGCGTAAGGCGTAGACTGTGTTGGCATTATGACTGTCGTCCGGTACGCTCACAAGGCTTCTAGCAGCTTCTCGTGCCATCCTCTTTTATTGTCGTCGAGCGTCTTCTTCAGAATCTGAACAAGCATTTTATTGAAGGCTTCTGCCAACCCATTTGCTTTAGTGTAGTAGATCGTCGAGTATCTATCTATCCTGTGTCTTCTGATGAAGTTATTTAATTTCGTGCTCTTGAAAGCGAACCCATTGTCGGAGATGATTCTGTGCGGTACACCGAAACGGTAGACGACTTGATTCTTGAAGAACTGTAAAACATGCTGCACTGTGACTTCCCGTAGTGGAACTGCTTCTACCCACTTGGAAAATTAGTCTGTAGTGGCGAGTATAAACCTGCGTCCTTTTGAGGAAGGAGGATCTATCGGACCCATTGTGTCCGTACCCCAACACTCGAATGGCCACGAGGCAATCGTTGGGTGTAGAACATTCGGAGGCTGGTGCAAGACCACTCCATGCACCTGACACTGATGGCATCTCTTAGCTACGTCCATGCAATCCGTCATCATTGCCGGCCGCAGTATCCGAATTTTTTGATTTTCATCTTCATTTTCGGTCCGGATCGGTGAGCACCACACAATCCAAGCATGTACTTCTTTGACAATTTTCGCGCTTCGCGCTCCGCTCGGACATCTCAGCCACATCTGGTCGAAGGATCTCCTATACAGAACATTATCGATCAGGGCATATGACAAAGCCCTCTTCTGAATCTAGTGCGCTGCTGACTTATCTTCTGGTAGCTTTCCAGTTTGCAGAAATTACATTAATGGTTGGTGCCAATCTTCTGTATCTTCTGCCACTGCAGTAACTATCTTTTCTTTTTCAATTTCATGTAGACTGTCGAGGTCGATCTGAGACAACACCTGACGTCCTTGCAGTGTAATATTTGTAGAATCTTCGGGTGGACAAGTCAATTCTCTAGAGAGATTTGCTAAAGCGTCTGCATGGGCATTGTCTGCTCGAGGAATCCTATAGAATATCACATTCGAAATTTAGTCGAGTAACATCATCGTATACCGGTGGTATTCTTCTAATCTCCGCTTTAGAATTTTGTACTGTCCTACCACCTGCTGGATGACGAGCTGTGAGTCGCCATAAATGGCAATGCCCATTATATTCATTAATATTGCGAATTCCAAGCCGGTGATTAAGGCTTCATACTCTGCTTCATTGTTGGTACACGGCTCTGCCAAGTGGTAAGAAAACCTCAGCATGGCCCAATCTGGTGTCACGAAGATTAAACCAATTCTTGCTTTGCCTGGTATAACTGTTCCTGATCCTTTGTCTTTTCGAGCTGATGATGCTCCATCAAAGTATATTTCCCAATGTTGAGCATTGGGATCTTCTATATGTAGTATCTGCTCATCTGGTAGCTCATCATTGAGTGGGGACCCAGCTGGCAGTGGGTGCGCTGCGAGAAAATCTGCAAGAATCTACCCTTTGATAGCGCGAAGGGGCACAAAGTTTATAACGAATTGCAATAATATCATTGATCACCTTGCTAAGCGCTCGGAAAGCGTTGGTTGGGTCATCAAATATTGCAAAGGATTAACCTTCGAAATCAAGTTGACTTTATGAGACAACATGTAATGTCTGAACTTTTGAGTGGCGAAAACCAAAGCTAGACAATGTTTCTCGATAGGAGGATACTTTAACGCCGCGGGTATTAGACATCGACTCAAGTAGTAGGGTGCATTCTCTTTACCCTCATCATTGACTTGGGAAAGTAGAGCTCCGAGAGACTCATTTAACGCCGCGGTATAAAGTATCAACGGTCTACCCAGGATAGGGGCTACTAAAATAGGAGGTGTCATTAGATATCGTTAATATCTTCGAAAGCCTGCTGTCACTTTTCATCCTAAATAAATTTGGCATCCTTTTTAAGTAATGTCGAGAAAGGCTGACACCTACCCGACAAATTAGATATAAAGTGCCTCAGATATGCCAATTTTCCTTGAAATGAACGTAGTTGTTTCAAGGTTTTAGGGGGAGGCATTAATCTTCTCTGGGTCGATTTCGATTCCCCGATGACGGACAACGAATCCTAGAAATTTCCCAGAGGTAACGCCGAAAACGCACTTTAAGGGATTCATCTCAAGATTATATTGTCGTAATCGTTCAAATATAATCCTCAAATCATATAGGTGGTTTCCTCTTGTCTTGCTCTTGATGACCAAATTACCCACATAACATTCCACTTGGTTGTGAATGAGGTCATTGAAGATCCTCGTCATTGCTCTTTGGTATGTAGCTCCTGCGTTCTTCAGTCCAAACGGCATCACGGTGTAGCAGTAAATCCCAATCGGAGTTCTGAAAGCTCTGAGTGCTGCGTCTTCTGGTGCCATCTTGATCTGATTGTACCCTGAAGACCCATCCATTAAGGAGAAAGTTTAATGTCTCCACACGATGTCCACCATTAGTTCCGGTATCGGCAATGGGAATTCATCTTTTGGTCATGCTTTGTTTAAGTACCTGAAGTTGACACACACTCGGATTTGTCCATTTTTTTTTTCACTGGCACAGCATTAGCTAACCACGTCGGATACTGTTCTTCTCGGACAAAATTAGCATCTATTAATTTCTTGATTTCTGCTGTAACTTGCTGTTCTATCTCAAGGCGCATCCTTCTGGGAGCTTGCTTTAATGGCATCACATTTTTATCCACTCCGAGGCGGTGAACTGCGACCGCCGGAGATAGTCCTGGCATTTCGTCATAGCTCCAAGTGAAGTACCTTTGAATTCTGATAGTAACCTGACCAAGTCTGCAACCTCTTCTTCGTTGAGTAATGAACTTATGAAAGTCGGTCAGGGCTGCTCCTCAGTCCCGAGATTGATTTCTCTTAATTCATCAACTGTTGATTTGATTTCTTCTTCAAATTCTGGTGGAGCATCACCTATTGGCTGATCTTCATATTCATCTTGAATGTCCAGCCAATCTTCTTTTGACTGACTAGTAACAACCATGCAAATTTCTGAGTCATCGACTGGTCCGAGCGTACCAAACCCAAGACTTTCTTTCGAATTCAGTTTCTTTCCTTTTACATTCCATAAATTTTCGAACGATTGTAACTTATATTTTGGCATTTTCTTTGACACATATCCTTGTTGAATTAACTTTTGTACACATGGTGAAAAGTAGCCAAAAGATAATTACATTAATTCATTTGAGTCATTTTCTTCAAGAATTACACAAGGTTCAGAAGTAGAAGGGGAAGCTTTGTAAAACTTGATCGGTTTAAAACCATCGTTATGAACTTCCGTGACCTCTATACTCTATACCTTTTAATAATGGATCGGAGTAATGGTCATGGCATGAACATAGTGGTTAATCCGATCGTACATCGATTCATATTCATCCTTTGCTTCGTTGTCCAGCGAGATCTCGAACTGAGGCTTCTTCTGTCTTATCATCATTGTTTCTTTATCTTCTTCGGAGCTTCCCTCCATGTCGATGTTGATTGTTGGCTTCGTCTGTTCAACAATCTGGGAAATTCTTCCTCGACCACGTCCTCGGCCTCGACCTCGGATGCGTGGGCTAAAAGAACTTTTACCAACTCGTTGAGAAGGAGCGGTATGAGATTGTTGAACTGGAGCCATACAGTCTCATCCTTGTAGTTCCGTTGAGTGTTCAATCTTGCTTACCACAATGTCTCTTGAAAATACTGTTTTCTTCAGAGGAGCATAGTAAGCGGCGTTTTCATGGATGCCCACTTCATGTATTGAAAACTGTTGTAGATCCTCTTTAATGCAATGTTCTTGTCCATCTTTGTAGTATTTGATGCACTGGTGAAGCGACGATGGGACCATATTGTACTCATGGAGCCACGGTCGACTAAGTTGGGTATTGAACGAAGTATCTACATCGATGACATGGAATTTTGCAGTTGTTACTAGATTCCCGACTTTCATTTGTAGCGTTATAGATCCGAGGGCTCTTTCTCCTTTCTGATTGAAACCTCTTAACATCATTTTATCCATTTAAAACTCTCGGGCGTCGATGTCCAAGTAAGCTAATGTCCGTAGTCTCATTATATTGAGCGACGCTCCAAGATATACTAAGACTTTGGAAAGCACGAATCTGCCAATGATGACAAAAATTTAGAGTGGATGATTGTGATCGGCTGTACCGAGTAGCAAATCTTTATCGGTGAAAGTTACACCATGCTGTTCCTTTATGATGCAAACTCCATCTGAGGATGTGCTAGCCAACTGCGCTAAGCAAATGTCGGGATCAAGTAGATCCTTAATCAAATATTCTCTCATCTCCTTTGACAGGATCAGAGCATCGTAAATACTTAGTTTGGCCGGCAACTTCCAGAGATGAGCTAACACGTTGTAATCCACTTTATTTGGGTTTTCAACTTCATTTCGAACTTGTATTTCTTCAGTAGCTGAAGGTATTTCTTCTTTGAGTGACTATCTGCTTTCCTTTGTCCACTAAAGTTGTTCGCAGAGGTAGCACCTTGCCACTCCTTAAATGTACTTCCGTTATTTCTTCTTCTTCTAGACCCAGAGGTCCTTCTGTATCTGAGAAGTCCAAACTGATGTCAAGTGGAGCTCCTTTGCACTCGAGGACTGGCTCCTCACTTCTCGCACTGTCGTAGCTGGTGTTGTCGATGTCTTCTTTATCTTTGCTGGAAGTTAATATGATTTGAGGATCATTTTGGGAATCGAAATCAAGGTTAGATAGGTTGTGATTAGTTTTGTCATCACTAGAGACAGTAAGAACGTAGCCAACATCATTCATATCATTATTACGAGACCCTGGAGGGGTACAAAGATAATGATACAAAGTCAGGGGTTCGAGGGATTTCACCCCTGAATCTGAGACAACCAGTCTAACGGGAGCAGCCTCTATCCTATCCTTCGCGCTATCGTCTTTAATCTCGCTCATGATCTCTTTCTTCCTCCATTCTCGTCGCGGTAGCTTCCTCGGCGAAGCTTTCATCTTGGACTGTGCTGGCGGTGGACTCCGGATAGCGGCTTTCTTTGGAGCAGACTGAATCTGATCCAGGACCTTCTTGACCTCATTCCAAATTGCACTCCATCCACCCTTATCAGTATATGGGTCAAGCAGAGAGATTGGCTCAGCTGAAATTACATTTATAGAACCTTTTTCATGCTCTATCAAATATTCCTTCGGTATCGTTATATTTCCTTTTTTGTAATTCCGCTCAAGCCAATCCTTGAAACTGAAGCAGTTCTCAATTGTATGTCCAAGCAACCGGTGATAGGGACAGAAGTTGGGCTGATCTTTCTTATTCACCTCTTCTGGCTTTTTCGGCTCGGGTAACTTGAACTCGGGCTTCTTCAACAGATTCTTGAACATCTTTGCTACAGCATCATCTTTGAAAGAGTAGTTTATGCGTAGTCATTCTGATATTGTAGGAACTGGTCTCCTATCTGTCCTGTACGGTCTTTGCTGTTACTGACGGGGCTAATTATTCTGCGGTGGACGAGGCTGTCTGTACTGCTGAGGCTGACTGTAATGCTGAGGTTGAATGTACTGCTAAGGCGACTGCTCGGTCTGAATCATCATTGGTTGTTTTCTATTATCGACCGCGACCACTACTCCAGATCTCTTGTCATAAGCCTTTGCTGGTTTCATTTTCTTTGTCTTTTCTGCAGGCTCCATATGCTTGATTTCTTCCTGTAAGCTGCTGGCCTTACTGAGCAGTTTCTCGAAGGACTTGATCGTGAGACCCTTAAACATTAAAGCTATCAGACGGTGAATACTCTTGAGTAGTATATCGATCGCATGCTGTTCTTGTAGCTGAGGTTCGCATTTCATTCTTAAGTTTCTCCACCTCAAGATGTAGTCAACCAAAGTCTCGTCGGGCTTCTGACATTCTACCACGAGATCTCCTATGGTGACATGACGCTGAGCACCGGCGAATCTCTTCACAAACATGCTTTCCATTTCTGCGAAAGTCTTTACTGATCCATTAGGAATTTCAACATACCAATCGAAAGCTATTCCCGACAGGCTACTGACAAACTGACGGAACAATAGCGCTTCACTTCCTCCTGTATTGCAACAGCTGGCTCTGAAGTGCGCTATATGCTGCCGAGGGTTTCCTGTTTCGTCGAACGTTTTGAAGGTCGGTGTCACGAAGCCTTTGGGGTAAGGTACAACATCAAATTCCTACGGGTAGGGTCTACTCTTTGAAACTGATGCTCCGCCTTTGGAATGGGCCAAGGCCTCCCGAACTTGTTGTTCGACGATTTGCTTAAGATCCTTTTCTGGTAGACTCGGGGTTGAATCCTTCTTTGGAAGCTCATTCTCATTGGTAGAGGCTACCTCTCTTCTTTCATCAGTGATGTGTATTATCTCAGGCTGATTGATTTCTGGATATGCTGTCGGATGTGAATGAGATTGTCCATGCAATGTGACCATGGTAGTCATAGCGGCGATCATCTCCTCCATTCTCTTTTCCAATTGGCTGATCATTTCGTCTCTAGGGGACACAACTCTTTGAAGCTCTTCTATTGCGTCCACCCCACGAGGAGCTTCACGCGCAGATGATGTGGCCCTGGTATCGACCATGTTGATTTCCATGAATTCATAATCCAAGTAATCTGACAGGTGGAGATCCTCGTTATCAACCTCCAATCCTTGCTCCCTAGTTAACTCTGAAATCTCTTCACGAAGTTTCTGAATTCTATCCTCCATCGACCCTTCTTCTGCCATTGACTTTGAAGCAACAGGAGTTGTGACGATAGGAGTGCCGGACTTATAATTTGTTTGATGATTTGTAGACTTCTCAAAGTGGACAGGTGCAACGACTTTCGTTAACCACACTCTCCTCTCGAGAATTGATGCCTCGAGACGGAATGTCTCAGCGGGGACATCAGGACCAAGAGAGGAAGTGTGCTCCCTAGAGTACAGACCATGTACAGAGGAAATTAATCCTCTCTTCTTCCTCGGGAGTTCCTTGGGTGGCATTCTCGAACCTAGCCGAGACTTGACTGGTCTTCGTATTGCGGGTGTCGAATAGGTGGTAGTTGTCTCAACACGCTTTCCCAAACGGTGCTTGACAGAAACCCTCCTAGGCTTTTCCATTTTTAAAATTTCCTCTTTCACTTCTGGGGATATTGCACATCCCATCCTTTTAAGAAGCTTGGTGACAGAACAACCTTTTAATTTGACCAATCTCCATAGAACAGTATGAGCTCGAGTGATGGGTGTGGGCATCTTTCCCTCCTCATCACGACTGTACGGTGCTGTAAGCGCAATGACAATCCTATGGAGACTTTCATTTCCAGTATTACCAGCTAACGAGTTGAACCTACTACCTCGGAGGAGAGGAGAGGTATTCGGTAAACCGAGTTCCTACTGAGGAATCTCCTCAATCACTGGCATACTTGTAGCTTGTGCCCTGGCGGCCTTGCGAAGCTTCCGGTTGCGATTCCTCCTTTGGGATTTGGTCAACGGGGGAACCCTGGAACTAGAACCCATCTCAAAGATAGATGGCAGAGCAAGGAAGGCTTTGTCAGAATCCTCCTCATGCAAAATTTTATTCCTTTTAGTAGACGGGGAAGTTGGTGCTGTAACGGCGAAGCCGGAAGCAGTAGAGGTGACGACTCTCCTTGTTACGGAGCTAACTGGTTTGACAGGGACGGCGGTCATCTTCACCTTCTTAGCAGAAGGGAAGTCTTCATGGGAGTTCAGATCGAACTCGAAAGATGGTTCTTGTACTTCGGGGGCTGCAACTTTCAGGACCACGAATGGTGCTTTTCCAAGCATGACTTCAAACTCACTGAAGCCGGCTCCAAACTGAATCAACGGTGCTGTGAGACGAGCCTCATGGGAAGAGGGCAGGTCACAGGAGAATGTCAGTGAAGGAGTTGACATTTCGACTGTCAAAAGAAACGTTCCAAAATTTAGTAAGGGCCAAAGACCTTGTCATCATAGTATGAACACTATGAAAAAGATCGTTCTGTGAACTGGGTAAAATTTTTTATTTCATTTAATATATTATTGTTTTCTCTTATCATATTTTGTTCTTCGTTTTCTTTTATTTTCTTTTAGATTTTCATGTGTTTGTTTTAAATGATATTTAGAATTTTAAAGGTGGATTAACTTGCAGAAGGCAAAAAATTAAATCCAAGAGGTAGAAGAAAAAGGCGAAGCAAAGGACCCTGCTGAGTATCCCTTTTCACAACGCACATTGCCCAAGTGGAATTAATCCACCAACACACCTATTGCGGGTCCGACCCCACAAGACCAAAAGAAAAAAAAAATACTAAAGTTCCCTGAACCTCTCTATTTAGGAGTGGATAAACAGATGGTCCTGAAATCCAGGAGAGTTGATCATACTTTCCTAAGAAAGAAATGGGTAAAGTATGTCAACAGAAGAATGGTAACTTGGTTTATGAGAGACATGAGTACATTACCAATATATGAATATAGTATTTCCTGATTTTTATGAAGAGAGAAACTCTATCCCCAGCAGAGTCGCCAGAAACCGTCGGTGTATAAAAAGTTTTAAATATATGTTTTTTTAGTTGAGGATGCCCATTAGAAGCTGTCAGTCGCTGGAATCGAAGTCCCATCGCCCGCTTCAGAAGGACAATTTTAATTTAATTATAATTTAGTTTAGAAAAATATGGAGTCAAACTGATCTCATATTTTTCAAAGTTCGAATGAAAGAGCACTATACCTCGAGCTTTGTATATATCCCGAAGGATGAACATAAAACGCGAGGATGAGGCTCAATCAAATGAACTAAGGAAAAGTATGACATTCGTTTGGTCTGCGAAACCTGTATGTTTGCCGACATTTTCCCCCATTTAATATAAGAGGATTAAATGGGGTTTTGTTTAATCTGGGGTCTTTTAGGTTTCCTATAAGGGCAAGCCCCGATAGTTAATTACATCTTAAACAAATGAAGTCACCTAAGAAAACTCTTAAGAAAGATCAGGAAATAATCATATTCACGACCTCCAAAGGTAAGGAATTCTTTCAATGAAATGTGATCATCGAAATTCAATAGGTGAATGGTTCAAATTTCAGAACATTTCATTTTATCAGAGTCCAAAAGAAAAGAAGACTAGGGGAAGAACACATATTCGAGAAGAATCCCAGTGTTTTCCCAAGCTATCCTATTGTTTGGCTCAATTTAGGAAAAAATTTAATTTATATTTCATACTGCCAATTTTATTATTTAGGGCTTACATTCATTTAATGTCGATCATATGAATTGCCTGGAAGATGTGAGGGTTTATGTCATATCGGGATGACAACCTCGGAAACCTAGACGAGTTAGGGCTTATAATACGCCGGGTGCAAAAGCCTAAAAGATGAGATGAGGGTTTACTTTGCACTGGGAAAATACCTCGAAGTCCTATAGCTAGTTGCTTAATGCTAAGAACGGTTTAGCTGAAGTAGACTCAGGTTTTGTTGAAGAAGATTGTCGTGTTGTCCACTATGCTCCAAGCTCCTTTGTCGTTGCAGAGGTTCAGTTTTAGAAGGTGAAAATCAGGAGGTGAGAGAAGTGTTTTGGTTTAGAGAATTCTTAGAATCCAAGTTTTTAGTGTTTTAATTAAAACAAATCTTAAAGTTAATTAAGAAAGACCGATTAAGATCCCACGGTTTCATCATCCCGACACCACTATTTTCATCGGATTCACTTAGTCCAAATGAATTTGCTAAACTCAACAGAATGAGTTCCACACTTTCATTTAGACCGTGGCAAATACCGTTACCAACACGTGGGTTACATCATCCGAGGTATTCCCGATCATCCAACGAGACGTTTTAATTTAGTTGCAGTTGTAGTTTTATTGTTCTATTTGTGATTAAATTTTGAGTTGTTTTATCTTTTGAATGTTGTGGCGGTGAATTTTATCAAAACCTTTGCAGCAGTAGGGTTACCCATATCATGAGTTGGAGAGTCAACTCTAAGGGGTGTGCTCAGAGCCCTGCTAATCTGAAAAATGGAATTGGTGTGGTATAGTTGGATTGGTAGGTTTGGGAAAGTAAACCACAAAGGTTTTAAAGGGGGTTCTTTGGCGGGGTCAAATCCACAGGTACCATTTGATAAGCTTCATAGATGAATTAGCCAAATGCATAACTTGCATTCCCAACTGACCTTGCATAGTCCTCCTCCTTAGATAGCCTAATAAGGAGGTGCCTTCCATCCATCACCCCCAGTTTCCACTGTCCTTCAAACTGAAAGTTTTCAAAATGTCTCCTGACCATTTCCAATTTGGGGTGTCCATATTGGAACATATTGGAACTGACCCACAATGGTGAACTTAACAGAATCAGCAAGGGCATTCATTTCCTGAGTAGTAAAAACAATAGCAGGTCGACCATCCTTGATTCCCAAAGGTCTAACAAAGGGGCAATCAGCCCTTCCAGCAGCTGCATCATGCAGTATCTGAGGAAAAGTCAGATGTTCTACAGATTTAGACCCCTGACTGTTGATGACAGCAGAAGCATAAGTCGGGGGGGTCATATTGGCACGAGAGCTAGCCAAAGCCAAAAAGAACACACCCCCAGAAAGGATCAAGTGATGACCAAGAGTTCAAATCAAACTACCAAACCATAAGGCAATGGAACAGTAGTCGAATTCAAAAAAGCAGGAGCCCGGGAAAGCTTTAAACCAAAAAATCTCCTCAGAGTAAGTACACCAAGGGTGAGCACCACTTACCAGTCCTGCAGCAAACCTCCACCAACCTGAAAGACAACTCCACAGACTCAGCCGCCCCCCAAACTGCTCCATCACAGCCCAAACCCTAGCAGAGCTAAGGCAGCCGCCACCACCATCTTTATATATATATACATATATATATATATATATATACATATATACATATACATATATACATATATACATATACATATATACATATATACATATACATATATACATATATACATATACATATATACATATATACATATACATATATACATATATACATATACATATATACATATATACATATACATATATACATATATACACATACATATATACATATATACACATACATATATACATATATACACATACATATATACATATATACGGATACATATATACATATATACATATATATATATATATACATATATACATATACATATAAACAAATATACATATACATATATACATATATATATATATATATACATACATATATATATATATATATATATATATATATATATATATATATATATATATATATATATATTTTTGGGGAAGGAGCTACTTTAGGCTTCCTACATGTTGATTGAAAAGGGTGAAGTTACAAAATATCCCAAATGGGAGACAACCAAAAGCGAGTTACAAAAACTCCACACCAAAATGGAAACTACCTAAAGTAAGAAGTAAAAAAGTAAACCTATCTCAAAATTGTGTGCCCTATAACCACAAAATCCAAGCAAATAGAAAAAGAGAAAACTTAGGCACTTTCCAAGGAGTAAGGGGCTGATTGTAGGAGGAGCAAAAAGGACCACCACCAAGCCAAAAAGAGGGATCAGCAAGTAGGAGAAAAGCTGAATGCGTAGGCCGTGAACCAATCCGAATTAAGGAGCACTGGAGCCATTTCTTGCAAGCCGGTTAGCGGGCCGGATACCTTCCTTGTAAATGAACTGATACCTAATATCACAATGTTGGGAGATAGCTTTAATTTTGATAGGTCCAAAAGACATGGTGCCAAACCTGGGTGATGTATGTCCCCAAAAATAGCATAAAAAAAACATGGAAATCCTGAAGGAGCAAATATGAAAGTGCAGCAGCTGGAACATGGAACCTCCATCCCAAGACCAAAACACAAAAAAATCAGTAGCTCACAAATCCGAAATATGGTGCCTTTAAATAATCGGCATCCATCGAAATTGCAGTTGTGGGGTTGGGGTAGTAGACACCATCACTCGAAGAGTAGTTTCGGCATTTCTAGCAAGCCAATGAGCGAGTCTATTCCCTTCCTTATAGATATGGCTATATTTGATGTTGGACTGAATTGCAAAAGCCTTAATTTTGTTAATCCAAGTACACATGCTTGCCATTTTAATTGATAATCATTAGGAGAGGGCCGGGCTAGGTGTTGATTTTGCTTTAAGGCATTAATTACCACAGTCGAGTTATTTTCCACAATGATGAATTTCCGATTGAAAGCCTTAGCAAGTTCAAGAGCCTTACAAATTCGTTGCAGTTAGATTCCAAAACATCTTCAACGATAACGGGAGATTGAAAATATGCAAGGCATCTTCCCTCATGATTCTCCGAACAAACCCCCACGGCCAGCCCCCTCGGCCGAGTAGGAACCATTTGTGTTGGCCTTAATGTAAGGGGTGGGTGGGTACTTCCGATAGAATGTTTGAATGTGGTATCTTATAATGTGTTGTTTATGTGTGACCTTCAAAATGGTCGGGAAATTCTTAAGGCTGGATCGGTTTAGTCGGAAAGGATACACAATTTCCCACCACTTGTATCAACGAGTGCTAACACCATTCTCAAATTTGATTGAATTTCTATGCATCCAAATAAACCAAGTAATAATGAGAGGGATGGTACCCAATTTAGACTTCGCAAGAAATCCAGCAGACTGCTTAGATCCAACCAGATCCGGAAGGATGGTGTTTATGTTAATCTCTCTAATGATCCCCTTCCACACCTCTTGGGAAAAATTGCAATGGAAAAACATATGTTGAACGGTCTCCTCCTCCACCCCACACGAGATAGCATTTTGAAGGTCCTCTAATCCCCTTTAGCTTTAGTATATCATCCGTAGGAATAAGCTTATGAAACACTCTCCAGGGTGAGAAAAGACATAGAAGGGGTGAGGTATTTGTTCCAGATAATTCTTCCCCAATGAACTTTAGGCCACTCATGGATCTTTAGATATATTTGTTTAGTAATGCTGTGAGTAGTACCATTACTCCAAATGATTCTATCATAATTATTTTTATCAAAAGGGATGGTGGCAATTTGGTTAGCAGACTCAACAGTGACAAATTTCTGAAGTTCCTGTAAAGACCAATTCTCACTTTCCCAACAATTTGAAACAGTGAAACAGGTTTTATCAATGTTTGGGATGGCTTCCTTCATATGGGGAGGGCACCAATTGTCTTCCCAGAAATTAACCTGGCCATTACCCAGCTCCCAGCTATACAGTGATTCAGCAATTTCCCTATTCTTCAGCATATGATTCCAAGTTCTAGAAGCACCCTTCTTAATACTAACCTTAGAAGGATGGCAGCCTTTGCAATATTTCCCAATCAAAAATTTGGCCCAAAGAGAGTGCACGCTACTGAGCCGAATCCGAGCTTGCAATAGTTAACTTTACGTAGCTGTTGGATGCCTTTAAAACCCAAACCCCCAGCCTCTAAAGGTTTAGCCAACTTATTCCAAGCCATCCAATGGATCTCCTTTCGTTTCCGGTCCATAGGAACCTATTAAATAAACCTTCCGAGATAGTGCTCGGTGCTTCTTTTCATTGTAGTCATTTGGAGGACATAATTAGGAAAAGTGGTGAGAATGCTATGAAGTAGAGTGAATCTACCTCCAGTAGATAAATAAGCATTTGTCCAGTTTTCCAATTGAGCCTTCACCTTCCCAATGATATCATCAAATTGAGTCTGCCTGACCCTCCCTTTAATGAGTTGTACACCAAGATATTTCATAGGAAGGGAAGCTTTAGAGAAACCTGTGTGATGCAAAATCCAGTGGGTTACATTAACATTGATATTCTTTGGAAAAATGATTTCACACTTAGCTTTGTTAAACTGAAGGCCAGAAATGAGTTGAAACTGGTTGAGGCATTTGGTCACTTGCTTGACAACATTTTTTGAAGCCCTAGAGAACACCATTATATCATCGGCATAAAGAAGGTGAGAGATAATAATGTTGGATTTGTGGTGGTATCTAGCATACTTGGAGAGGAGCAATGCGATAGTTAATGAGCCTAGACGGATAATCCATGACCAATATGAAAATAGAGGGGGATAGAGGGTCCCCTTGTTTAAGCCCCCTAGTGGCTTGAAAACCATCCCGGCTACGACCATTGATCAAAATGGAATGGTGATTAAATTTAAGCCAATTCTTGATCAAAACACAGAAATCTTCCTTAAAACCTCTAGATTGCAGAACCTTAAGAATAAAATTCCATTCCAGAGTATCATATGCTTTCTTGATATCAAGCTTATAAATCAAGTTGCCCCCCCTGCAAGGGTTATCAAGATCTAACAGCATTTCTTGAGCAAGAAGAACATTATCAGCAATGGTTCTACCAAGGACAAAAGTCGATCGGTTAGGGCTGATAATCTTATCGAGATGGGGTTGAAGCACTCGCTAACTATTATCTTACTTATTATTTTGCTGATTACGGTGGTAAGGTCGAGAGGTCTATCTTGGTTCCAGTTTTTGGGATCAGGGGTCTTGGGGATAAGGACCATGGTAGATGCATAGAAATAGTATGGGTTGTCCATACCTTGGAAAAAGCTTTGAATAGCAGTACAAACATCCACCTTGTGAATATCCCAAGTCTTTTTGTAGAATTCGAATTGTAGCCATCGGGCCACTGCTGACCTTAGAGCTATCTATAGAGTTGAGGGCAGTCCAGATTTCATCTTGGGAAGGAACTTCGGTAAGTTGGAGCAGTTGTGTGTAGTTGCTAACATCTTCGAACGACTATCGTCAATATCGGGAATGGAATGCGCCTTAAAAGTAAGCGGCTCTCTATAAAAATTAATAGCATTGTTGGCAATGGCAGCATTGTCTCTAATAATTTCTCCACGATCGGTAGTGATAAACAAGATGGTATTACTTTTTCTTCTGAAATTAATGCAAGCATGGTAATACTTAGTGTTCCTGTCACCATCTTTGAATTTAATACAAGAAGCTTTCTGTTTAAGCAAGAGATCCTGCCAGTTAATGTACTGCATAAGCTTGTCTTGAGTTGCCATCAATTCAATATTTTTGCTTCCGTCTACCTGAGCCTCCATTTCCAGTTTTTGGATATTCCTTTCAATACTGATAACACCTTTGTTAATATCCCCAATAGAGCCCCAGCTCCAACTTCTCAGCACTTTAGCAATTTTGGTTTGAAGTTTTGAAGTTTATCAAAAGGATTGTTACAAAAAGCTCCAACCCGGTTATTCGAACAATGGTTTTGAAATTGCTATGGGTAGCCCGAAGTTCAAAAATGCGAATGGGGGGGTCTGCTGGTTGTTGGGGGGAGGAGCAATAGTGATGAGTATAGGTTTATGATCAGAACCTGCAAAGTTTAAATGGGTTATGTTTGTATATAGGAAATTTTGATGCCAAATGATGTTAGCCATGAACCTATCCAGCCTTTCCCAAATACTTCCTCTCCTCCAAGTAAATTTAGTGCCCTGATATCCAAGGTCGAAACAGACCAGCTTTCTGAATATTTTCATTAAACTGATCCATTGTGTGTTGATTGGGAATTCTACCTCCTCTTTTTTCATCAATAGAAGCAATGCAGTTAAAATCCCCTCCAACAATCCAGCTAGATTGCTCAATCTTACTGATTTGCAGCAGCTCTTGCCATAGAACAATTCTGTCTTTAGGGGTGCAACCAGCATAAACAAAAGAGGCTGCCAAATTAATACCTTGCTAATTAAAATGAAAGTGGGCCAATTGAGGGTGATCTACTTGGAGAGTCCAATGAAGTTCTTTCTGCGAAATGAGCCAAATTTTGTTAGAGGAGTTAGCATAGAAAGTGCGGCACAGGAAATTTTTCAAAATTTTGTTACGGGTTTTATTAACCATGGGTTCCAAAAGTATGATACACCATAGTTTGTGTTTCTTGTATAAGTAGATAAGCCTTTTGAGGGATAAGGGGTGGGCAGCCCCTCTAATGTTCCAGCAAAGGCAGCTAAACATCAGGGGGTTTTGAGGTTGGTGATGAATGGTTTTTATTGGTTCTGGATCTAGATCTGGTCCTGCCCCTTGGGGAGTCAAAAGGATAGTCCAAATCTTTGGTTATTCTGTGATTGTCATTGTTTGGAAGCTCCAGTTTTTGTATCTCAGATGTATGTTTCTTCTTTTTTCTGGAAAGTCTGGATTTGCCGGGAGGCCTCCAATCTCGTTTGTTCTCCATCCATCAATAAGCGGGGAGGGGGAAGAGCTTCTGTATGCTGAGAAGCTGCCCCCACTTTAAAGCCCATCTGGTCCAAACATTCCTTCTGAAGCCCACTGCCAACCTGTATTGGCTGATCTATGTCCCCTTCAGCTAACAAAGAAGACTGTTGAAGAACTTCAGGGGGATTATCTCCCACTAAGGTTTCTATTGGTACATTATGGTCCTCCAGTGCAGCTTGATTGTCTTCCAAGGTGATCACTGGATCTTTCACTTCTACGAGTTCTCCTTTTCCCCATCTTTTTTTGTGTAGGTTTCGATCCATAGTATTTTTCTTTAAGGTGCCCAAACATCCTGCGGTGGGAACAAAAGGCTGGTTTATTTTCCAAAACCACCTCTTGCCGAAAACCTTCTCCTTCATCCGAAGCTCGTGATCCAAATCTTGTCTAGCTCGGGTAGAGATACATCTCTTTCAATAAGGACTTTAGGCTGCTGCGGGATTGCCCGAGATCATGGGTTGGGGTGTCAACCACGAGAGGAGTTCCCAAAGCTCTACTGATGCGAAAGATGGCATTAGTATGGTATAGGCTGTATAGGAAGATTGGGGAATGAATACCATAAAGGTTTAAGTGGGGGTTCTTTTGCTTGGATCAAAACCCGGATACCACTTCATCGATTTCATTCTTGAATTTGCTATGGTCATAAATTCCATGCCTAACACTTTAGCATAGTCTTCCTCCCTTGTGAGCACGATCGGAAGATGTCTTCCATCCAGAACCCCTATCTTCCAATTACCCATGAACTGAAAATTTTCAAAATAACACCTCACTAATTCCATTTTGGGGTGTCCAAACTGGAATTGGCCCACAATAGAGAATTTGATAGCCTCTGCCATGGTATTCATCTCCTGAGAAGTAAAGTATATAGCAGGTCTGCCTTCCTTAGAGCCAAGTGGTCTTACAAAGGGGCAAACAGCTTTACCTGCTGCTGCATCATGTAAGACACAGGGGAAAGTTAACGGTTCGACTTCAGCGTTGTTATTACCTCTGCTAACAGCGAGATGCATAAGAAAATGGCAAAGAAGAAGTATTGGAACTTCCCATAACCAATGAAACGAGTAACTCGGTTTGAATCCAGCTAAGCCCGGGAAAACTCACTTTGTCTATCGGCACCCCACCGGTCGACGGCCTTCACACCAAGCACCACGAGCAAGATAGGGAGGACCCACTTACCTCTCTAGCCACCACCGAGAGACACCAGCCGCCAAAGAAAGGAAGCCATCACTGCCATAACCCTAGCGAGCCCCAGCCGCCACCTCCATCTTTTTACATATATACATATACATATATATATATATATATATATATATATATATATATATATATATATATATATATATATATATATATATATATATATAAAAGAGCTACTCGGCTCCCTACATGTTCATATCAAATGGGAGTACAAAAGAGAGTGGAATAGGATCCCCACAAAAATAAGGGATCCTATTCCAAGTTACCAAAACTCCACCCATACCAAAATAACTAAACCAAAATACAAGTGTGCTAATATATATATAAATATGTGTGGACAATTGCACCATAAATATATATATATATATATAAACAAATTTCTTGGACACTAGTTACATGTATACCCCAATCTTCAAGTGTTCCTCGGTCAAAGCAAAAAGTCTGCTAGAGCGGAAAGCGAGGCCGGACTACTCCATAATCCCGAAGTGAGGAGCACGGAAAATATCGACTTCCAGCGGCAAAAATAAATGAGGAGGAGGCTTTGTAGAAACCAAAATGTTTTGAGAGCCGACGGCAGTCCTTGCTAACCGGTTGGCTGAGTCGGTTGCCCTCACGAGAATCAATGAGAATGTAATATGCAGATTTTGTGTAATCACCTTGATTACGTTCTTCCACGAGTAAGTGGTGCCAAGGTGGGGGAACAATATCATTCATATATTGCAAAACCATCCTATAATCTCCCTCCACAATTATGTAATTCCGGTTATTGAGTCGAGCGAAGGAGGCGCCAGGTAGATAGCGGACGGTTCGGCCTCCGGGGAGTCGGCCACATCGGTAGGAGAATAGAAATAGCAAATACATTTCCCATAATTATTCCTGAAGATCCCTCCAAACCCAGCATCATTTCCAGAGAATGCTCCATCAATGTTGACTTTGATATATGGGGGACTAGGGGCTTGCCATCTAACTTTTAGAATCCTGAACTTTTTGAGTGGGTCTTGAGAGGAATCTTTAAAGATGTTGGGGAATTTACGAATTCGATAAGTTTAGATATGTATGAATGGCAATTAGCCACTACGGTAGAGACACTACTTTGGAGTTCATCAAACTTCACACCATTCCTATGCGGCCATACAAACCGAGCCACAATAAATGGTACCACCCCAAGCTTGATCTTCTGCATGAGCGCTAACAGTGAAAAGTCCAGCCGATCTAAGTTCATAGTATTTAACTTAAACAAGTTAATAAGCATGGTCCAAACTTGTTGGGAGAAGGAACAAGTGAAAAAAGATGTTGAATTGTTTCGGATTGTCTGGCCACATAAAGAGCACTTAGATGGTCCTCTAAGCCCTTTTAGTTTGAGAATATCATCGGTGGGTATGTGATGGTGGAAGATCCTCCGGTTCGGAAAAGACATGGATGGGGTGAGAAATTTATTCCAAATTGCGAGTCCCCGAGCCCGGTAGTGCTCCGATTGTTAATTTTCGGATAAAGTGTTTTAGTGAGGCTCGATGCTTCCCATTTTGCTATATAATCCTATCGAGCTGAGATCTATCAAAAGGGATCTTTACCACTTGCTTAGCCGAATGGTCTGAAGGAGTAGGCTTGGAGAGCGGAAGGATCCCATTGATCATAGGACCAACAATCGAGCAAGCTGGAAAATGAGTCTTGATCGGGTTTGGCGGCCCACTCGGCATATCATCGGGACACCAATGATCACCGCCAAAAGAAATCTCACCTTTTCCCGGTTCCCAAATGTACATAGACTCGGCCCGGCTCCTAATCTTCACCATTTGTTTCCGGATTCCGGAGTCCCTGAGTCGACTCGTATTGTAGCTTGGGTGCTTCCCTTTGCGAGTACTTGCCATTCATATATTTAGCCCGAGATGGAAGTACGTTGCTCGAATTGAATCCAAAGCTTGCGAGAGGTTTACTGTTGTAGTTGTTTCGAGCCCTTTAAAGTTCAAGCCACCGGCACCAAAGGGTTTAGCTAACTTTTGCCAACTTGCCCGGTGTATTTGCTTCCTATTGCCGACCGCATAGGAATCTATTAAAAATTCTTTCAATCCGAATTCTTGTGCTCTTCTTCATACGGGTCGTTTGAAGTATGTAGGAGGAAGGATGTCGGAATACTATTCAGAATAGTAATTCTCCCACCATTAGACAAGAAGGAGTGAGCCCAGTTTGGTGAGGTTGGTATGAATCTTGCCAATGATGTCATCAAAATGAACACTGTTTGGATCTACCTTTAATAAGAGGGACCCCCAAATATTTGAATGGGAGAGTAGCCTTAGAAAAGCCGGTGGTACGAGAGATCCAGTGAGAGATTTCTGCGGGACGGTGGTGAGGGAAGATTAACTCACTTTTAGCATTATTGAGCTGCGAGCCGGAGGTTTCTTGGAAAAGTTGCACACAATTGATCACTCTTTTCACTTGCGGGTTTGTTAGCCCTAGAAAACAACATAATATCATCTGCATACATGAGATGAGAGATGGAAATGTTAGATTTATGGTGGTAATTGGCATATGGATAGGGGGAGACACTGGGCTTCCAACAATCTAGAGAAGTAGTCCATGCATAAGATGAATACGGTAGGAGAAAGAGGGTCTCCTTGTTTAAGACCCACTGGTGGCCTTAAAGCCACCCCAACGGTTACCATTTATGAGAATGGAATGATGATTACGGTGCGGCCACTGTCGATAAGATTGCAAAAGTTACGTGAGAAACCTGCGGCATGGAGCACCTCCAAAACAAAATTCCGATCAACGAGTGTCATAAGCTTTCTTTATATCTAACTTGTAGATCGGATTGCCCCCCTACATGGTTTATCCAGATCCAACAGCAACTCTTGGGCTAGAAGAACATTATCAGATATCGATCTACCTTTCACAAATGCAGATTGGTTAAGAGAGATGAGCTTATCCAAATGGGGTTGTAGCCTACTCACCAATATTTTACTAATAATTTTGCTGATTACTGAAGTTAGGCTAATGGGCCTATACTGATTCCAGTCCTTAGAGGTAGCATTCTTTGGGATTAGAATCATTGTAGATGCATGAAAATACTGGGGTAGCTCAACTCCCTGGAAGTAACTCTGAATAGCTTTGGTGACCTCTTCCTTGCATATGTTCCATGTCTTCTTAAAAAAGTCAGCGAGTGAACCCATCGAGTCCAATTTGCTTTATAACTATCAATTGTATTGAGGACCGACCAAATCTCTTCATGTGTTGGAATACCATCCAATTTGGAGGGATCAGGTGTAATGGTATTCCTTGCTTGAGCATTTGTGGATCAATGTGAGGTACGTTAGTAGGCTTGTGGGTAAGAAGGTTTTTATAGAACTCGACGGCATCCAAGGCAATTTCCTCTCCATCCTCGATGAGATTCCCATGGACATTAATAATTGAATGAATTGCATTGCACTTCCTCCTGTAATTAATGAAAGCATGATAGAACTTGGTGTTCCTATCTCCCTCTTTGAATTTACATATGGCTGATTTACATGCTAAGTAGTTGGTCCTGCCGGTCAATAAGAGTAAGGAGTTTCTCCGTGCGAGTCACAAAATTGGCATAGCAATCATTCCTGAGAGCATACGCTTCAAAACTAGCAACTTCCTTTTCGGCCTTGGCAATTTCGTGAAACACATTGCCAATGGTGTTCCAACTCCAAGACCTAAGCTTCCTACCCACCTGCAAGAGCAGCTGTTGGAGGTGAGTAAGGGGGTTATTAGAGGTGTCAGGAAACCAATGTTCAGCCACCAAATCAAGGAATGTGGGATGATTGGACCAGAAGTTGAGATATCTGAATGGAGATGATTGGGATGTCTTGAGAGAAGCAGTGATGGTAATTAGGAGTGGTCTGTGGTCAGATCCAGCAAAGTTTAAATGAGAGATGATAGTATGGAGGATGTTACGGTGCCGAGTGTGGTTAGCCAAGAATGCGTCCGAGTCTTTCCCAAATAGAGCCTCTTCTCCGGGTAAACTTATTCCCTTGGAAACCCGAGTCGAATAATCCGGCTTTTTGAATGTTGTCATTAAACTCGGTAAGTTTTGGGAGAAGAGGTGTTCTACCCCCAACTTTTTCGACGGTAGAAGCTATGCGGTTGAAATCTCCTCCTATAATCCAACTAGAGAGCTC
Source organism: Papilionanthe hookeriana x Papilionanthe teres (assembly GCA_022702705.1). NCBI lineage: Eukaryota > Viridiplantae > Streptophyta > Magnoliopsida > Asparagales > Orchidaceae > Papilionanthe > Papilionanthe hookeriana x Papilionanthe teres. Next base: position 10,475,101 of record CM040425.1, on the reverse strand, counting down.
GGTACGGTGATTACGTGAATTTCAGCCCATGACTCCTGTCTAGCAATCTTGGTGCATCCGGCATAAACAAAAGTGGCAGCTAAATCAAAGCCATTCAATTGGAGGTGGAGATGAACCAGTGTGGGTGATCAATCTTCACCTTCCATTGGATTTCCTTCCTCGCAAATGACCCGGATTTTGTTAGAGATATTACTAAAGAGTGTGCATCCGGGGAAACCGGATAACCAACTCTTATGGTTTTTCGAACCATGGGTTCAAGCAAAACAAGACACCAAAGTTGGTGTTTCTTATATAGATGAAGTAGCCTTTTGTAAGAGAGGGGGTGAGAAGCCCCTCTTATGTTCCAACAAAGGAAATTAAACATCCAGGTATTTTTGGGGGGAGGGGGGTGCAAAAGGTGGGATTGGGATCTTGTCCTACCCCTGCTGGTGGCAGGGGGAGAACCTGGTGGATTGGGATTTTCATTGTTCTGAGGAGGTTTGGGGGTTAATTTGAGTAGTTCTGAGGTTAATTTACTTTTCTTTTTTGTCTTTTGTATCTGCCAGGCTTCTTCCATATTGCTCTGCATAGTGTTGATCTTGTCCAGAGATGGAGCAGTCTCCTTTAGCATGTTGTCTTCCTCAGTTCCTTCCATCAGAGCAGCATCCTGGTGGGTGTGCTCCTTTCCATTAATGTTGTTATTGACATTCTGGGGAGTAGCCTCAGGTTCAGCCTCTGTGATTAACATCTTCCCGGAATTCACCTCGGTTTGTTGCGGATTTCCATTTTCATTCGGATTGCCAAGCACTTTTTGAGAAGGTAAGTCACTAGGGATCCTTACCGAGTAGTCCCACTTTTAGTATGAGCTGGTTTTTTGAAGTTGGTTTCAGCTATAACATTTCTCCTTTAGATGACCAAACATTCGCAATGATGGCGAGAAAATAGGTTTCTACTCGAGGATAACCTCCTGCCGAAGCCATCACCATCATCGGATGTTGTTATCCATATCTTGTCCGGTTACGGGAGGAAACATCTCTTTACTACCAACACTTTAGCGACGGTTGGGTTACCCATCTCATAGGTTGGGGAGTCCACCCTCAGAGGAGTTCCAATTGCTCTACTGATTTGGAAAATGGCATTAGTGTGATACAATTGTAGAGGTAGGTTAGGTAAGGTGAACCAAAGGGGCTTAACAGGGGGTTCCTTAGAGGGATCAAATCCTGGATACCACTTCATGAGTTTCATAGTAGCTTTGGCAATTTGTAGTGTTTCCATGTCCGGAAGCACTGGCATAGTCTTCTTCCTCTGGACGGTCGAATTAGTAGATGCACTGCCATCCATAATTCCCGATCTCCAGCTGACCAACAAAGTGCAAATTTTCAAAAAGCTGTCTTACGAGGTCCATCTTAGGGTGTCCAAGCTGAGCGGCAATGATGGTGAATTTAATAGCATCTGCTAAAGAATTCATCTCCGAGAGGTAAAACGGACGGGAGGCCTTCCTTCCTTAGAGCCAAGAGGTCGGATATAAAGACAATCGACTTGCCGGCGAGCGGCATCATGTAGCGGTTGGGGAAAAATTAAATGGTTATTATTTAACAAGCCTTTGCTGGCAATTGAAGCATAAGTGGATGATCCATCGGCCATGACAACCAATAAATGGACCCTCCCACGGGAGAGGGTAAGTATGCCCGATCCAACCAAGGAGAAGATGGCACCAACAAGTACTCGGAAAGAGAGCAAAATTTAAAGCAAGAAAGCCGGGAAGATGGAAAACACTACTATCGGCCAAAGTAGTCTTTCCGGTAACCACCAAACAGAAGAAAAAGGGCAGCTAACCACCTACCAGCTCCACAGGCAGCTAACCACCTACCAGCTCCACAGATCCACCAGCCGCCACTAGGATCAGCCATCAAACCCTAGCAGAGCTCCAGCCGCCACCAGGAACAGCTCCATATATTATACATATATACATATATATATATACATACATATATACATATATGTATACATACATATATATATACATCTATATATATATATATATATATATATATATATATATATATATATATATATATATATATATATATATATATATATATATATATATATATATATATATATATATATATAAAATTAATTTTTTTAAAAAGAAGGAGCAACACAGAGGGCTCCCTACATGTTACTAATAAAAGGAGAGTACAAAATCATTGATGGAAATGCTCCCAACTAACAAAAAACCTAATGGAGGCCATTCCACTAAAAAACCACAAAAAAAAAAAAAAACAATAAAACTAAAAGCTTGGGTGAGTGAAAATATATATATATATATACATATATACATATATATATATATGTGTGTGTGTGTGTGTGTGTGTGTGTGTGTGTGTGTTATTTATTTTATTATAATTATATTCTTATCATTTAATATATTTAAATCATAAGTTATTTTTCTTGTAATTTATTATTCTTATTATTTAGATGATATTTAAGTTTATTATTTATATCATTTATTTATCATTTATATTATTATTTCCTTAATTATAAAGCTTTTCATTTTCTCTCTCCTTGATTATTCTTAAAGTTATTATCTTTTATATTAGGTTATTATATATTAAAATTACTATTTTCATATATATTTACATTTACATTATTTTAAAAAGAATGAAATTTTTATTTACTTATTTTTATTAATTATTTATAATTACAATTATTATTTTAGTTATTATTATTATCATTTTTTTTCATACTTTTGGTTTTCTTTTAAAATTATAAAATTATTTTCATTATTTTCATAATATCATTAATTTACAAATATACATATTTAGCATTTAGTAAGCATTTTGATATTTTAGTGGTATTTGATTATTTTTAAATTTAATATTGTTATTATTAATTTAAATACATATATTATTATTCATTTAGTTATTTATTATTTTAGATTTTTATTTCATTTTCTTCTTTTTATTATTATAATTTTTTATTCCCTCTTTATGTTTATTTTTCCTTTCCTTTATTTTTATTTCCTTTATGTTGTATTAAATTTTTTTTTAAAATTTATTTTTCAAGGTAATAAAAATTAGGTGGTAGATTTGTAAATATTTAAACTAGTTAACCAAAATAATTAGATAATTTGCATGAAAAAGAAATCCTAAGGCTAAACATGGAAAGATTTAAAAACTAAATAGCTAAATATCTTGCATGAAAAAAGGAATTCCTAAGCCTAAACATGGAAACATTTAAATAGCATGAGGATTTGTGAAAAGAAAGAACCTACACATGATTTTTGAAGATATACATGGAGATTAATAACTTGCATATAAATTTAAAAATCTTTGTAAAACAAAGAAGAAAACTAAACAATAAGCATGTATGTGTGGGATCTTAGGCTAAGCATGAGAAGGGTGAAGAAACTTACCTTGATTTGGAGGAGTTGATGGAAGAAACTGGAAGAGGGGATGCCCTTGTTGAAGCTCACGGCTAGAAGGAGTTGGGATTGGGTGTGGCTTGCTTGGAAGAAGAAAAAGGAGAGGAGGAAGGGAGGCTCAAGGCTAGGAGAGGAATTTGGGGGAGAATTGAGTGAGTGGGATGGTGAAGTGAGTGAAGTGAGTGTGTAAGTGTGTAAGGTGTAAAAATGAGATGATGAGTGGTTTTTTAATGGGGGAGGCTCACGGCTTTGTGTAGTGGGGGAGATAAGGAGGAGGTGAGGTGGAGATATGGTGTAGGTCAGGAGGAGGTGAGGTGGAGATATGGTGAAGGTCAGGAGGAGGTGAGGTGGAGAGATGGTGAAGGTAAGGAGGAGGTGAGGGGAGAAGTGAGGGAGAGGTGAGAAAGAGGTGAGGGAGAGAGGGATATTTATTATTAATTTTTTTAAAAGAAGTATTTTATTTTTTTTATTTTTTTTTAATATTATATATATATATATTATTGCATGTCATGAAGTTTAATTTGGTTAATTTTGGTTTAATTTGGTTTGATTTTAATCATTAGTTCAATTAGGTTCATTTTGGTTTGGGTTGACTTAACATGGGTTAGAGATTGAATGAAGCCCAAGTGCCTTGATCAATATTGTCCATATGATTGTAATGAAGATCTTTCATGAAGACACAAAGTGGTTTTGAGCTCATTTGGAAGTTCAATTTTTGTATGGATAGGATTTTTTGATTATTTTGGATCATATTGGATTTGGGTCAAGTTATCTTGAGTTTGAGTGGGAATGAGGTCCAAAGATCTTCAACAATAGTGTAGATATGGTTGTCTATAAGAGTTTTCATGAAGATATAAAATGGTTTTGACAAAGTATGGAGGGTCAATTTGGTGGATTTAGGACAAGTGTTCAATTTGGGTCAAAATTGGGGGTATTGGTCCAAAATGGATTTGGGTAAGACTTGAGCTCAAATTGTGGACAATTAATGATTAAATTCAGTTTAAGGAGGTGTTATAAAGAGTTTGGGATTGAAATTTGGGAGGAATTGATTGACATTGGGTTTATTCAGGGGATTTTGGATTATTTAGGTAAAATTGGGGATTTTGGATTTCAAGTAGAATTGGATTCAAATGTGGGTCACATTGGGCTTTAATTTGGTTTAGATTGATATTGGAGATGTTTAATTGAAGTTTGGAATTGAAATTGTGCAAGATTTTGGTCAATTGGGTTAAGATTGGGTTTAATTTAGGCACTTTTGGGCTACACAAGCCAAATTGGGGTTTTTTTATTTAAATTGGGTTAAATTGACAAATCGGACGACTAAGCTCCAACACCAGAATATCAAGGAAGACAGAAAAATATCTCGTAAGGGAGATGAAAATTTAGGGAATTTTTGGGAAATCGGACGACTAAGCTCCGACCCCAGAATATCATGGAAGGCGGAAAAATATCTCAGAAGGGAGATGGAAATTTAGGGAATTTTTGGGAAATCGGAGGACTAAGCTCCGACCCCAGAATATCAAGGAAGGAGGAAAAATATCTCGGAAGGGAGATGGAAATTTAGGGAATTTTTTGGAAATCGGACGACTAAGCTTCGACCCCAGAATATCATGGAAGGCAGAAAAATATCTCGGAAGGGAGATGGAAATTTAGGGAATTTTTGTTTTCTTGGGTTGTTTCACTTTATTTACTTTTGATTTTTTTTCATTTGTTTTCATTTCACATCATTTGAATTTCTTTTGACTTTCCATTTCATTTTCAAATTTCATTTCTTTTTGGTTAATTTCATTTTCAATTTTCATTTTTTATCCTTTAATTCTGTATCATCATCATCTTTTTTGGAACCAACGGGTGGTTCAACGGCTTTCGACCGTCGCATTGAAAGAAACATTTCTGAAAAGTCAGAAAATCTTCATTGATTCCTCTGAAAAGAAATATAACTGATCTGACACTAACAAGCATCCAAAACTGATCATGTGTACAATATTGAACAAAACTGATCACGTGTACAAAACTGAACAAAACAATTGTATCATGTCATCTGGCTGATGCGGAAGTAGTGTCAACAACTGCTGCGCTCTGCTGTAAGCTGTAGTAGCCTTTTGCCTCTGAGGCTGCTGCGGGGGATGGGCCAACCTGCCAAGGTTACGCTCCGGAACAAAAGTCCCCTTACGAACACCCGGAGGTACCACAGTCACAGTGGCAAAGGACGAAGGTTCTATAGCTCCAAATCTGGTTCATAGTAGAACGACGTTTTGTCTTCATCCATTCTCCTGAAGGTGACTGACACCCTTTTTCCTGCAACTCCGGGGATACAGTGTTTTGCCAAATCCACTCCATTTCCTTTTAAGACCAACACTGATCCGACTGGCAAGAGAATCTCAACAGAACCTCGGATGTTACCCGGTCTAGCTATCCGAATTTCACGTCCGAACAGAATATTGCATTCACTCACAAAGGAGACCGTGCAGAAGGGCCTCACGAAGTCATGGTGGTCAATATGAGGAGGGATGCAGTCCCCATCCTTATAAATATTTATAATGCAGCTGTTTGGGATACAGTTTGCAGGCAGTATGTGCCACTCGACCATGCTCCTGATCATTCCCTTGATTTGTGGTGGCATCTGATCCACCTCATCGTGCTGTAAAATCCCCGAGGGGTTTCCCTGTCGATCTCTGTCAAAGTTTTCGCAGCAACCGCACTGAATAGTGACCCTGCCTTTTCCTCTCTTCCATTTAGATGGCTTCGTTAACATTCTGGGCTTCAAGAGGCCTGCTTTTCCCATGTTCTTGAGAGCTTTGACGCAATCCATAATATCTTTTTCATCTTCTCTTGAGAACACATCAGTACAGAGCTCGAGTCCTTCAAGGATGTTGACCCATTTTCCTTGAATATCCTCGTAATGCTCAAATTCCTGCTTTCTGACTCTTCATATCATTGCCATGATGTAGTACGGGACTCCTGGTGGCGGCGAAAAAACATACTCTGGTACGTAAGGCTCCACTCTCGAAAATTCCCTACTCTACAGTAGCATCGAGGCGGCTGCATATGCCTCGAAGGTGCTGTATTCCTCAAGCTGTAGAACATGGCATTCTGGGCATTCTAAAAATGCCCTTATATCTGAAGGCAGCTTGGGCAAGCTCGAGTTGCAAATCGAGCATCTGGCAAAAACTTCCTTCATTGGATCCCATGTCATAACGGGCTCTGTGATGGTTTCCGGCTTAGTCTCCGTGCGCGGAGAACTGTCCTCAGTCTCTTTCATTTCTGGCTGATGAAATTCTTCTGGCATAGGTAGTAGCTCAGCGGCTGACTCCCTAGCCCGTCTTCTCTCCATCCTTTCCAGGAGGCGGCGCTTACGGCGATTTCTATTTCTTCTGCTTCTATTTGCTAACAGAGTGTTCGAAATTCTGATGACTGAAGCGGCAACCAGATCACCTTGTGGAGTGGTGATCATGGATGGGACATGAGTACGTCTCTCAGTAAGGAGGTGTGAGTCAACCGAACCTCCGGTGCCCCCATGTCTTGAGGTTTGTCCTACCTCCCTGCGACTGAATTTCTTCATTGGCTTCATTTTCTGCGTTCGCTTCAGTATATGTTTCTAGATGAGAGGTCGGAGCCATATCAAAGAGAAAACACCGACTCGAAACTCGACACTTCCTACACAAGTAAACAAGTGGAAATGTCAGTGAGTGGTGTTTTGCACGAACAAAATCAAATTATCATTTACTTTAAACAAGTTTTAACAATTAACTTGATGCCATTATTTAATTTAATATGTTTTTATAAAATTTAAATTTAGAATTCAGCAAACATGTTTTCATTTTGTGGGAAGGGCATTTCTTTTATTTTATGCAGTTTTTTTTATTACAAAATTTTTGACCCAGTCACAGACACTAGCCCTACACCTATATTGGAATGAATATCATTTTTTTTCAGTCTTTTCATGTCGTGTAACATTTCATTAAATATCGTCCCTTGATGGGCAACATGGGTCTATCCCCTTGAGAATCCACTAACTGGTAAGATCCTCCTATGTAGACCTTCTCCACCACGAATGGTCCTTTCCAGGTCGGTTCAAATTTTCCACCTATTTTGCGGTGTGCAAGAATAGGCCTTCTAAGTATGAGCACGAGGTCACCAAATTTGAACGACCTCCGGCGGACCAATTTATCGTAGGCTTGAATCATCTTCGCTTGGTAGAGTTCCAAGTTTTGTTGTGCGAGCAATCTCTTTCCTTCAAGGCTTTCCAATTATGCAAGTCGTAACTTAGCATTATATTCTATTGTAATCTGATTGGCAACGGCAACCTGGAGCGACGGTAGCTGAACTTCTAGTAGAAGAACTACCTCGGACCCGTACACAAGAGCGTAAGGCATAGACTGTGTTGGCGTTATGACTGTCATCTGGTACGCCCACAAGGCTTCTAGCAGCTTCTCATGCCAGCCTCTTTTATTGTCGTCGAGCGTCTTCTTCAGAATCTAAACAAGCATTTTATTGAAGGCTTCTGCCAAGCCATTTTCTTTAGGGTTGTAGATCATCGAGTATCTCCAATCTATCCTGTGTCTTCTGATGAAGTTGTTGATTTTCGTGCTCTTGAAAGCAGATCCATTATCGGAGATGATTCTGTGCGGTACATCGAAACGGTAGACGATTTGATTCTTGAAGAACTGTAAAACTTGCTACACTGTGACTTCCCGTAGTGGAACTGCTTCTGCTCACTTGGAAAAGTAGTCTGTAGTGGCGAGTATAAACCTGCGTCCTTTTGAGGAAAGAGGGTCTATCGGACCCACTATGTCCGTACCCTAGCACTCGAATGGCCACGAGGCAATCGTTGGGTGTAGAACATTCGGAGGTTGGTGCAAGACCAGTCCATGCACACGACAACGATGGCATCTCTTAGCTACGTCCATGCAATCCGTCATCATTGCGGCCGGTAGTATCCGAGTCTTTTGATTTTCATCTTCATTTTCGGTCTCGACCTGGTGAGTACCACACAATCCGGCATGTACTTCTTTGACAATTTTCGCAGCTTCGCTTGCTCAGACATCTCAGCCACATCTGGTCGAAGGATCTCCTATACAGAACATTGTCGATCAGGGCATACGACAAAGCCCTTTTCTGAATCTAGTGCGCTGCTGACTTATCTTCTGGTAGCTTTCTAGTTTGCAGAAATTACATTAATGGTTGGCGCCAATCTTCTGTATCTTCTGTCACTACAGTAACTATCTTTTCTTTTTCAATTTCATGTAGACTGTCGAGGTCGATCTGAGACAACACCTGACGTCCTTGCAGTGTAATATTTATATAATCTTCGGGTGGACAAGTCAATTCTTTAGCGAGATTTGCTAAAGTGTCCTTATGGGCATTGTCTGCTCGAGGAATCCTATAGAATATCACATTCGGAATTTACTCGAGTAACTTCATCGTATACCGGTGGTATTCTTCTAATCTCCGCTTTAGAATTTTGTACTGACCTACCACCTGCTGTATGACGAGCTGTGAGTCGCCATAAATGGCAATGTCCATTTTATTCATTAATATTGCTAATTCCAAGTCGGTGATTAAGGCTTCATACTCTGCTTCATTGTTGGTACACGGCTCTGTCAAGTGGTAAGAAAACCTCAGCATGGCCCGATCTGGTGTCACGAAGATTAAACCAATTCCTGCTTTGCCTGGTATAACTGTTCCTGATCCTTTGTCTTTTCGAGCTGATGATGCTCCATCAAAGTACATTTCCCAATGTTGAGCATTGGGATCTTCTATCTGTAGTATCTGCTCATCTGGTAACTCATCGTTGAGTGGGGACCCAGCTGGCAGTGGGTGCGCTGCGAGAAAATCTGCAAGAATCTACCCTTTGATAGCGCGAAGGGGCACAAAGGTTATATCAAATTGTAATAATATCATTGATCACCTTGCAAAGCGCTCGAAAAGCGTTGGTCGGGTCATCAAATATTGCAAAGGATTAACCTTCAAAATCAAGTTAACTTTATGAGACAACATGTAACGTCTGAGCTTTTGAGTGGCCAAAACCAAAGCTAGACAATGTTTCTCGATAGGAGGATACTTTACCACCGCGGGTATTAGACATCGACTCACGTAGTAGAGTGCATTCTCTTTACCCTCATCATTGACTTGGGCAAGTAGAGCTCCGAGAGACTCATCTAACGCCGCGGTATAAAGTATCAACGATCTACTCGGGATAGGAGCTGCTAAATTAGGAGGTGTCATTAGATATCGTTTAATATCTTTGAAAGCCTACTGTCACTTTTCTTCCCAAATAAATTTGGCATCCTTTTTAATTAATGTCGAGAAAGGCCGACACCTACCTAACAGATTAGATATAAAGCGCCTCAGATATGCCAGTTTTCCTTGAAATGAACGTAGTTGTTTCAAGGTTTTAGGGGGAGGCATTAATCTTCTCTATGTCGATTTCGATTCCCCGATGACGGACAACGAATCCTAGAAATTTCCCAGAGGTAACGCCGAAAGCGCACTTTAAGGGATTCATCTTCAGATTATATTGTCGTAATCGTTCAAATATAATCCTCAAATCATATAGGTGGTTTGCTCTTGTCTTGCTCTTAACGACCAAATCATCCACATAGCATTACACTTGGCTGTGAATGAGGTCATCGAAGATCCTCATCATTGCTCTTTGGTATGTGTCGGCATATTTTTAGGTTGTGTGATATTTTAAAAAGGGGTCGCCTAACAGAAGTTGTCGGCGAATTTTTAATTTAATTTAAATAAATAATTTGAAATAAGTAGTATTTGATTTTGAAAATAATTTTAAATTTGAAGATTTTAAGATATGAAATCAAACCGATCTCACATCCCAAATAGTTTATATAAACGAGCACCGCACCGCAAACCGTGTATCTATCCCTAAGGATAGACACACCATTTGATGGTGGGGCTCGGTTAAATAAACTAGAAGATTTGTGACATCCGTTTGGTACGTGAACCAATTTTATAAGCCGACAAATTCCCCTGCTTAATATGAAAATATTAAACAGGGTTTATATTACCTGGGTTCTTTAAAATTCCCTATAAGGGCAAGCCCCTATAGTTAATTACATCTTAAGTGACGGGAATCACCTAAGAAAACTCTCGATAATAATCAATAATTCTCTCTCGATAATTTCAAAGTTTAAGTTTTCAAAGAATTGAATTTTTGAATCTCGATAGGGAATGGATCAAGTTTGGAACATTATATTTTGGGAATCCAAGGAAGAAAAGTAGGAGAAATTACGGATTCGAAGCGAACTTCGGTAATTTCCGACTATCCTATTGTTTGGCTTGGATTTAGGAAAGTCCTAATGTTTATTTAATGTTTTAATCTTGCCAATTTTAGTTAATTAGGGCTTATATTTATATGATAAAATCATACAAATAGCCTGGAAGATATGAGGGTTTATGTCGTATCGGACGACTACCTTGGAATCCTAAGACCGGTTAGGGCTTAATTTGCAATGCAAATGCCTAACGAAGAGTTGAGGATTTATGTTGCACTAGGCAAACTACCTCGAAGTCCTATGGCTTTGTTGTTTAATTCTAGGAAAGTTTTGCTGATGTCGACACGAGTTTTGCTTGACGACGATGGCCGTGCTTGCCCACCATGCTCCGAGCTCCTTGTCGTTGCAGAGGTTTAGTTTTAGAAATCATAAATCGAGGGATGAGAAAAGTGTTTTGGTTTAGAGAAGTCTTAATTTCCAAGTGTTTTTTGTGTTTTAATTAAAACAAATCTTAAAGTTGATAATAACAACACCGGTTAAGATCCCACGGTTCCATCCTTCCGGCATCATTATTTTTATCGGATTCACTTAGTCCAGATGAATTTGCTAAACTCAACTGAATGAGTTCCACACTTTCATTTAGACCAGTGGGAAATCCCGTTAGCAACACGTTGGTTACATCATCCGAGGTATTCCGATCATCCAACAAGACGTTTTAATTTAGTTGTAATTGTAGTTTTGTGTTCTGTTTGTGATTAAATTTTGAGTTGTCTTATATTTTGAAATGTTGTGGAGGTGAATTTTATCTTGTAGTGTCTTTTAATTTAGTTATGGGTTTCGGTTTTGGTTTACGTCCTAAAGGTGTAGGTTTTCATGCAAGCTGTTGTTTTATCATGCAAGAAAATAAGTGCGATGCAATTAAATAAATTGTCGTAAAGTAAATCGCAATAAAATAAAAGCGTACACTGGAGGGTCTTCCCGTCATCCCAAGCTGCACTTAAAACACAATTAGAATATTTAAGCAAGTTCCTAGGTAAAGCTAAGGGAAGGGTTATGGTTTTCTACCAAATTCCTAATCCTATGGCTAGTCATTTCCTATGACGTCTAGGTTCTTTGTGTTTTTGGTTTGAAGACGATTTTCTTCATCAAAGAACAACTAAGTTCAATTGTTCTTATAAATATCCTATCATATTGAGGAAGTGCTTAGGAAGGATCCTAAACATCTTCTCGATATTTCTAGGATTGTTTTAAGTCGAAGAGAATTTAGTTATATAAATGAATCGATCGTCCGAGGTTTTCAATTTTTGTTAACTTGCTCGATGAACTAGGACATTTGAATATCCTATAAGTGAAGTAACATTTCATTTTATATTCTGTTTAGGAGTCATGATAACTAAAGCTCTTGAGGGTAAATTGGTGTTCAAATGGTTTGTGATTCAAATTTAAGTTCAAATTAATGATTTAAGTTTGGAATAGTGTTCAAGTTATTTTAGATTTATTTTTGAGTTCTTTATGTCTTAGGTGATGTTATTTAATTCAACTTAATTCAATTTAATTTAATTTAATTTAATTTAATTCAATTTAATTCAATTTAGTTTGATTTGGTTTAATTTAATTCAATTTAGTTTGATTTGATTTAATTTAATTCAATTTAGTTTGATTTGATTTAATTTTTAATTTAATTTAATTTAATTTAATTTAATTTAATTTAATTTAATTTAATTTAATTTATTTAATTTAATTTAATTTATTTATTTATTTTTATTTAATTTAATTTAATTTTATTTTATTTATTTAATTTAATTTATTTAATTCATTTAATTTAATTTAATTTGTTTATTTAATTTAATTTAATTTAATTTAATTTAATTCAACTTTTAATCTTAATTTAATTTAATTTAATTTTAATTTAATTTACTTAATTTAATTTAATTTTTAATTTAATTTAATTTAATTTTAATTGAAATTTTTGAAAGAGTTTAATGATTTAATTTTAGTTTAATGATTAAGTCTTTTAATATTTTAAATTTGAGTTATCATTTTAATTAAGAGTTGAATATTAATGAGATGATTAAATTTAGGGATTTTTAAATTAAAGAATAAATCTCTTCCTAATAATATCCCTATTTTAATAATTCCAATTTTATTATTCTTCCAAATTTAATCAATTATTTAATTAAGGTTTAATCATTTTAAATTGCTCAATGGGTTTCTACCCTTTAATTATTTAAATTTCAATCATCCAAATCAGATTAGGATCAAATATTTTACTTGTTAAATTTTTATTAAACCTAAAGTTTTAATTAAGGGTTAAAATTTTAATTACCATTTTGCCCTTTAAGCCTAATAATTTCATAACTCACTAAATTGAACTCAAATGAACTTGAAATTTTTATGTGACTTCACTCATATGTCAATAAAGACATGAGAGGAGAAAATATGATTTTTCTGTATTTAATTTATTTATATAATTATTTTTAGTAGAAAATAGAGATTTTCAAGGAAAATTTGATAACATGACCAAGGGAAAGTTTCTGTCCTTAAGAAAATTAGGGGACATTCCTAATGACCAGAGGACCACTTGGACTAATTTTGGTGATTTTTTGATTTATATTATTTTTATTATAATTATTTTAAGTTTTAGAGTGTTAATTAATTTAAAAATAAAATAAATGTTGAAAAATGAATTTTATAATTTTCAAAATTCTCTCTGATATCAAGGATTCCAGAGAAACAATTTTTACAATTTTCTGATTTTTCTTTGATTTATTATAATTATTTTGGTGAAAATGCTAGAAAATACATTTTTTTAATTTTAAAATTACCCTAGAGCTTTAAAATTTAATATCTCACTAAATAGACCTAGGAAAAAATATGGGATTTGTTCCTAAGTGATTAAAATTTAAAATGTGACATTTTGGTGAATTTTATTATTTTTGTGATTTTTATTATTTTTTAATTATTTAAAAATATTAAAATAATATTAAAAATCAACTTTTTTAGAAAATTGAAATTTTAATTTTCTTAAACTCCCCTGATATCAGAGAGACTCCAAAACCAATTTGGTGAATTTTTGAAATATATTTTGAAAGTTATGAATTTTTAAAGTTTAAAATGACTAAGTGGCTTAATCAACCCAATTAGTGGGGCTAACCAAGTCTAATTGACCTCAAATTTTTATGGTGGGTTCCTCTGATCCTAAAGGTCAGTGGAGAATTGATTTCAAGTCAATTTGATGTATGATTAGCTCTAATTAATTAGAGACCTATTTTGGGTGTTTAAGCCAATTAGGGTTGTCTAAAATGAACTAACTCAAAACCTATTTTTCCTAGGGTTCTCTGGTCATAAGGAACATCACCAAATTTTCCTAGAATTTATTACACAACATGCTATTTATTGGAATTAAAATACTCAAAACAGTGACATGAATTTGAAAAATCAATAACTCTTCATAGGGATGGCCTCTGACTTTGGAAAATTCAGGGAATGTTCCCAAATTCAGAGGCTTCAAATGCCCTATGGTCTCATGCCATGGTGAATTGTATAAATGCATGGAGAATTAAATGTATGCAGAGAGTAAATAAATTACTAAAAATAAAATACTTGATGAAATTAAATGATTTCTTTTCCACATTATTCTCCTCCGTTCACTCGAGCAGAGAGGTATTTTTCTTTTATTTTTACGAGTTTCCTACACAAAGTTATGAATTTTCCATGTTTAGGGAATTAAATAAATAGAAAAATACCCTATTTTTCTATTTATCCACGCGGCGCCAGCGCATCCTCGGCATCTCCGAACTCACACGCGTCGCGCTCCCATTCGACGCCGCCATCCGAGTCGGCGGCCCGGGCCCCGCGGTTCTCGTACCGTCTCCCGGTCCGACGCCATCCGAGCCGTCCGTCCGCGCGTGTATTAAATGGACGGCATCCGTTCATCGTCCCAGAGTATCCTCGCACGAGAGCCGTCCACACTAAATCCCTAAGATCACACTCGATACTCAACGGATTTTTATGTTCTTATGCTCTATGGATTCGTCTTGAAGAGACGAACACATCTATACGGTTATCATGCATTGAAATTAAGGCATTTGAAATGGAGAATCTCCGAAGCTCGGGATGAAGAATTAGTTCATACCTTTGCTCGGAGAAGTGTGGCTTCGATGCGAGAGTTGTTGCACCTTCGATTGGATCTCGGCGAAGCTCCGGATGAAGTCTCACGGTGCGAGTGAATCGTCTAGATGTGATTTCGACCAAGCCCGATCCACAAAGCTTGGAGGTCTGGAGCAAGCTGGGTGGCCTCGGAGATGGGGCTTTTGCTTGGTGGACACCTTCCCTTGGTGCGAGTGAAGGTGTAGAACCAATCAATTTGAGGATTGATCCACCGAGGAGAAGTGTCCCGGTTTTGGGTGGAATTTTGGCTGAGAAATTGGGCTCGTTGAGTGGGGATTAGGGAAAATTGACACGGGGATCAAGCTGCTCTAAGTATGGAGAATGATGCGGAGCAATTTTGGCGAGTTTCGATGAAGGTGCAGTTCGGCACCTCTCTTGGCCGTGAGGGTGAGGGGTTTAAATAGGAGAGGCTCGGAGTGCCTCCCGGGGGAGTTGAGGGCTGGGATCGAGCTGCTCTTGGCATGTGAAGAACGGCCATGGTGGCCATTGGGCATGAGGCGGCTCGACGAGATGGAATTCCAAAGTTTGGCTCCTCCCGAGGTCTCGGCCATGGTGTTTTCCGGCGACCCAGGCGGGTGGCCGGCGAGCATGGGTCACCCTCGGGTCCGGGTGGGTCGGGGTTAGAGGTTTGTGCAATCGATTGGCCATTGCCATGTGTAAAGTGGCTGAATGAAAATGGAATGGGGGAGGGGTCATTTTGGCTTCAATTTGGTCAACCCATTGGTTTGGGTTGGGTTCACCCTCCAAGGCCAATTTGGGCTGAAGGGAAAGTCACTTGGATCGGCTTGATTAGTGGGGTCAAGTCACAATCCAAGTACAATTAAGCTTAAGCGAGAGTTAGGGGAGACATGGGAGTGGTTAATCACTCTTAAGAGAATCATTAAAGGGTCCCCTCTTCTTGCCATTTTGGGCATGGTGACAAGTCAAACCCCCCATGGCTTCATGTGGCTTGTGCTATGGCTTGCATGGCTTGCATTTGGCTTGAAAAAAGTTGACTTGTTTCATGAAAAAGGGTTTTAGAAATATTTGTCATTTAGGGGGTAATTTGGCATGAGGCTTAATTTGGAATTATTTGATGATGTGATTAGAACTTATGGAATGGCTTTGATTAAATGGATGGCAAATGGAAATGTCATGTGGGCTTTAAGGCCAATTTTGGGCTTTTGTATTTGGTGGAAATGGGCTTTTAGGAAGGTTTAGGGAAGTGGGCTTTTAGGTTTGAAAATGAATTTATGGATAGAAATTTTGTAAAGAGGTTGGGCCAAATAATTGTTGAGTTTGGTTTAGGGATGTGTCATGAGTGGTTTGGGATCAATTTGGTGTGATTTGGACTTGAATTGGTTTGAATTTGGGTTTATTTGGTAAGTGGGCCTATATGGGTCCAAGTGGGCCAAGTTGGGCCAATGTTGGGCTAGGGTTGAAATTGATGTAAAATTAATGTTGAGAAATATTTATGGGAGTGTTTCAAAGAGGTTTTGGCTTTGATGGGTTTTGATTTTGGGATTTGGGCTCATTTGGGCTAGGTTTGGGTTTAGGTCGAAAATGGGCCTTTTAATTTTGGGTTGAATTTGAGTGGGGTTTGGGTCTAAATTTTGGGCAAATCATGTTAGTGTTTTGTTTATGGGGATGTCAAGGAAGGTTTAGAAAAGATTTGGGTTTAATTGGAGTTGAATTGGGTGAGTTTGGGTTAAGTTTGGGTCATGGGTCCAAATTGGGCTTTAAGGCCAAAAGTGAAATTGGATCCAAATGTCAATCAAATTAAGCTTGGATTTGGTCTAGATTGGTGTTGGGAATGTTGAATTGAAGTTTAGAATTGAATTGGACCAGAATTTGGGTCAATTGGGTAGGTTTAGTTTGACATTGGGTTTACTTTAGGTTAAAATGGGTCAAATTGGGGATTTTGATAAAAGTGGAGTAAATTGACAAAACTGGCCCATGGTGTAGTTGGACAAAATGAAATTGGGAATATTTGGGATTTTCTGGAATTTTCTGGGAATTTTCTGAATTTTTTGATTTTTGGGTTAAGAGGGGTATTTTGGGTATTTGGAGGGTATTGGGAGGTTTTCTTAGAATTTTTGGTATTTTTGGGTATGGATGATCAATTTAAGTGATGTGGAAATGTTTGGGATTGATTTTGGAGAATTTTGGGTAATTTGGAAATTTTTGAGAAATTTGGGCAGTTTCAAGGGTTTTGGGTAGGCTAAGCGGGTGTAGGGTCCCGGGGTCAAAAATTGAAAATTTGGGAAATTGAAGATTGGGTGGATGTAAGTGGAAAGAAGTCATTTTGGTTGAGCCATGAAGCCATATCAAGCCCACATGAGCCATGAAGGGACTCATTTGAGGCATTCACCATGTTGTTCCTAACCCTCTTAGCCAAGGGCTTAGGGGTTAAGGACCATCCATGTGAATCACTTACATGAGTCAGGAGGTCAAGTTAGGTATAGATGTGTTTTTAGGAAGTGTGTGAAAGTGTAGTGTGTAGGTGTAGTGTGTGTGCAAGTCAACCCTTCACCAGACCAGGCCACTGCAGGCGGTCCTAAGGCGAAAGAGTCCTATAGGAACTCATCCTTTAAACTTCCATATTTGATTTCAACCCTCTAGGTGATTAGGGGTCTACGGTCAAGTTTGTGGAGTTTGCGGGGAGTTAAGAAGTGGTTTGAATTTCTAAAAGGGTGGGTCCCAATTCTAATCCTCTAAGATAGTCGAAGGAAAAGCCTAAGGCTAGATCCTAAGTACTAAAGAGAAGATGAGAAGACCTCATCAAAAATGAGGTCGACAAATGGACCCTCGATAGGTGTGGTGAGTCGACGGAGCACACGCGCGTATTGGTGTTGACCGAAGCGATCAACAAAACCAACACGGATGTCCAAGTGACAAACTTGGGACGAAGTAGAAGAATTTCGGTGGGGAGTGTCAAGTATATCTCCGGAACTGGAGATTCTTGAACTCTCGCTGGGGAAAGGAAAAGGAAGTGAATCCCAAATCACATGATTTAGGAGAATTTCAATTTAGATTTTATTTTGTTTCATGTTTAAGTCATGATGTGCGAGTTTAGATTTCAATTTGGAGTTTCAATTTAGATTGAAGTTTGTCAAGATTAATTTTGAAGGGATTTGATTTGAAATGAAAATTGGAATTTTGAAGTTTTAGATGTAACATCTTCAACCCCAAAAGAAGATCGAATCGATTGGGTTGGATCATTACAATGAGGAAAGATCGCAGAGTAATGCGGTATTGGATGTAAAATCCTTAACCTCAAGAGTTTGATTTGATTTGATGTATTTCATTGCGATAGGGAAAAGATCCTAAAGCAATGCAGTCTCGGATGTAAAATCCTTGACCCAAAAGTTTGAATTTGATGTATTTCAGTGCAATAGGGAAAGAATCCTAAAGCAGTGCAATCTTGGATGTAAAATCCTCGACCCAAAAGTTTGAATTTGATGTATTTCGAGTGCGATAGGGAAAGAATCCTAAAGCGATGCGGTCTTGGATGTAAAATCCTCGACCCAAAAGTTTGAATTTGATGTATTTCAGTGCGATAGGGAAAGAATCCTAAAGCGAGTGCGAGTCTTGGATGTAGAATCCTCGACCCAAGAGTTTGAATTTGATGTATTTCGGTGCGATAGGGAAAGAATCCTAAAGCGATGCGATCTTGGATGTAAAATCCTCGACCCAAAAGTTTGAATTTGATGTATTTCGGTGCAATAGGAAGAGAATCCTAAAGCGGTGCGGTCTTGGATGTAAAATCCTCGACCCAAGAGTTTGAATTTGATGTATTTCGGTGTAATAGGGAAAGAATCCTAATGCGGTGCGAGTCTTGGATGTAAAATCCTTGACCCAAAAAGTTTGAATTTGATGTATTTCGGTGCGATAGGGAAAGAATCCTAAAGCGATGCGGTCTTGGATGTAAAATCCTCGACCCAAAAGTTTGGATTTGATGTATTTCGGTGCAATAGGGAAAGAATCTAAAGCGATGCGATCTTGGATGTAAAATCCTCGACCCAAAAGTTTGAATTTGATGTATTTCGGTGCGATAGGAAGAGAATCCTAAAGCGAGTGCGGTCTTGGATGTAAAATCCTCGACCCGAGAGTTTGAATTTGATGTATTTCGGTGCAATAGGAAGAGAATCCTAAAGCGGTGCGGTCTTGGATATAAAATCCTCGACCCAAAAGTTTGAATTTGATGTATTTCAGTGCAATAGGGAAAGAATCCTAAAGCGAGTGCGGTCTTGGATGTAAAATCCTCGACCCAAAAGTTTGGATTTGATGTATTTCGAGTGCAATAGGGAAAGAATCCTAAAGCGAGTGCGGTCTTGGATGTAAAATCCTTGACCCAAAAGTTTGAATTTGATGTATTTCGGTGCGATAGGAAGAGAATCCTAAAGCGAGTGCGGTCTTGGATGTAAAATTCTCGACCCAAAGGTTTGAATTTGATTGAGGTTTGATGTGAGATACGGAAAGATCGAATTTGAGATTTGAAATTTAGTCAGGATTTGATTTAAGATCCGGAAGATCGAATTTGAGATTTGATAGAGATTTGGAATCTGGAAAGATTGAATTTTAAATTTGGAAGGATGAGTTTGAACTCGATTGAAATTTGATTTAAGATTTGATTTGAAATTTGGAAGATCACATTTGAAATTTGATCGAGATTGGATTCGAAATTTGATTGAGAATTTGATTTGAGATTTGATTTAACATTTATGTTGATTTCGTTTATCTTTTAATGATCCAAATTTTACTTTATTGTTTATTTAATGTTCATGTGAATTTGGAGTTCGTCATTTTTAGATTTTTTTTTTTAATGAAAGTTTTCTTTTATTCTTTTTTTTTATTCCTTTTCTGTTCTTTGTTCGAAGTTCATTTAACTTTAATGGCGTTTCCCAATCAATTTGCACAAAAGAGGTGAAGGCCAAAAATGTGACATGGTCACTTTCATTCCAATCATGTAGAAGATACATCATACATCTTGATACGGAATATATTTCATACAATCCATGTAAACTCAAAACGGATCGTGTATGATCTTTGTCGATCCATCCAAAGAAGCATCCGTCAAAAATCCATGTCCGAATAGTGGGGTACATGGTCGATAACATCACCTTCCAAGCCATCCTTGGCAAGGATGCCGTATGGATGTACATTGGAGGTGTGATATTTTCCATGTAACTCACATCTCGTAAGGTCGGAGGCTCTCTAGCTCCGGTCCGGTTGGAAATGGTAAGGTGTCTTCCTGTCGTCCATCCTCACGAAAGTAGCCGAGATCCGCTTCACCGGTACTCCTGGTATGCAATGCTTAGCGATATCCGCTCCGTTGCCCTTCGATATCATGACGGAACCTACCGGTAAAGGTATCTTCACCGGCCCTCGGAACTCACACGGGCTCGCTATCCGGAGGTCGGATCCGAACATGATGTTACACTCGCTCGGGAAAGAGGCTCGCGCGAAAGGTCCGACAAAGTCGTGGTGATCTATGTGTGGGGGTATACGATCACCTCGTTTGTAGATGTTGATGATGCGGCTATTGGGTATGCAATCCGCCGGCGGTACCCTCCATGTTATCAATCTCTTTACCATTCTCTTGATGACTAATGGCATCGGATCCACTTGCCCATGACGGAGTATTCCGGTGGGTTTCCCTTCCTGTCCTCCGCAAAGTTGTAACGACATCCACATTGTATTGTGATTCTTCCTTTCCACGGCATCCATCTCCGGGGTTCGAGTATGTGTTTTCCCTTAGGCGGCTCGCTCGGCCCATTCTTTTCAAATCCCGGATGCAATCCACGATTTCTTGTTGTTCATACTACGAGAATACGTCCGTATGTAGCTCGAGGCCCTCCAGGTATATTGATTCTTCCGCCTCTAATTCTCTCGAAGTATTCAAAGGTTTTCTTTTCAACATTCGCATTCTCTCCGGCTCGTATTCCGGAATGATCTGCAGATGGCGAGGCACAGTGACATATTGTGGGATATACGGTTCAATCCCTTCACGTTCTCCCGCATACCTCGGCTCCTCGGGGATGATGCTCGTCGGGACATCCCCGGGGTTGCTTCGCAACAAGGTCATGCATCACTGGTGGTTCTATCCGGTGGCGTGGTAGCCTTCTTTCTTCGATCTTCCGAAGATTTCCACGGTTCTTTCGTCATCCTAGGAGCTGGCCTCCTTTCTTCGAGTTCCCGGTGAGCCGGTGTCCTTGAAGTGTATGCACCGACATTAGCAACTGTCTCGTCGCGGCCGGTCCGCAGCCTAGTTTTGTCAACATCTTACGGATACGGCGATTCTTATTTCTTCGTTGCGTTGCTTGTGAGAGTAGCTCTTCGAACTTCTTGAATCTCCGTGGGCGCGGCGGCGACAAGCACTGCCTCGCCGTAGCGACTACGGACTTCATTTTCTTATTTTCTTCAATGTTTGTCTTTCTTTTCTTGTTGCTGGATTGGTGGCTTGGGCCACCCACTTTCATCACTGTATGTCCGGGCAGTTCTTCTCGGTCAACCGGGACCCAGTCACTTTCCTCATACTGTAGGCCTGCTGGTGCGAAATTCGAGTCAATCTCGATTACCGCTCCATCTTTCACCCTCTTTTCATCAAGTGCAAGGCTTACGCCATTCTTAAAGTTCAGGACCAACCGCCCGTTCGACATTTCCCTGCGAAAAGACAAGGGAAAGGATCAGGGGCTGTACTAAGAACAAGAACATTAAGAAAATGTTTATTAAAGACATTTTTTTTTATTATTCTTATATTTTTAAACTTAACAGGAATGAAGTGGGATAAGATCAGGAAAGAGATTTTGATTTGGAAAAGAAAACAAGGAAAAATTTATTATCGAGATTTTATTTATTTTAGCACATTTTATTATTTTTTGGGTTCGGACCCGGTCATAAGTAATCACTTCACCCGTGCTTCTAGGGATGGAAAGTTCATTCCTTCGAAACATCGGGTAGCGTAATACTTTTTCAAGTATCGTCCATTGATCGGAAGCATATGTCGTTCTCCCCGGCAATTCACTAGTCGGTAGGAACCTCCCGAGTATACTTGCTTCGACCACAAACGGTCCTTCCCGAGTGGGTTCAAATTTTCCTCCTATCTTGCGGTGTGCAAGGATAGGTCTTTTGAGAACGAGAACTAAATCACCAACTTTGAAGGTTCTTGGGCGGACCGATCTGTCATGGGCTTGAACCATCTTAGCTTGGTATAGTTCTAAATTCGTTGCTGCTGCAAGTCTTTTCCCTTCCGGGCTCTCTAATTCTTCGAGTCGTAATTTGGCATTTTCTTCGTTGTGATTTTATTTGCAATTGCAATTCGAGTGAAGGAAGCTGAACCTCTAAAGGTAACACTGCCTCGGACCCATACACCAGAGCGTAAGGTGTAGCTTGAGTAGGAGTTCTGAAGGTTGTCCGGTAGGCCCATAAGGCTTCTAGCAACTTCTCGTGCCAATTTCTCTTATTGTCGTCTAAAGTCTTCTTTAAAATTTGAACGAGAGTTTTATTAAAAGCCTCAGCGAAGGCCGTTTGCTCTTGGGTAGTAAATTGTTGAATATCGCCGATCGATTCGGTGTCTCCCGACAAAATTGTTGATTTGCGTGCTTCGAATGCCGACCCATTATACGAGATAATCTCGCGCGGCACTCCGAAACGGTAGACAACTTGGTTCTTGAAAAATTGTAGCACGTGGTGTGCTTTCACTTCTCTAAGTGGAGCTGCCTCGCCCACTTGGAAAAGTAATCCGTAGCCGCAAGAATGAAGCGATGTCCTTTTGAAGATGGTGGTTCTATTGGACCCACTATATCCGTGCCCCAACATTCGAATGGCCACGACGCAATTGTCGGATGTAGCACATTTGGAGGTTGGTGTAGAACCACTCCGTGCACTTGGCATTGGTGACGGCTCTTGGCGATTTTCATGCGGTCGGTCATCATCGAGGGCCGGTAGTACCCTAGTCTTTTAATTTTCATTTTCATCTTTGGACCCGATCGGTGAGCGCCACGAGTCCCGAATGTACCTCTTTAACAATTTCACGGGCCTCGGACCGCTTAGGCATCTTAGCCACATTTGATCAAAAGACCTTACGTATAATGTGTTGTTTATTAATGCGTAGGACGAGTTCTTTTCTTGATCCGATGGGCTAACGACCTATCATCTGGTAGCTTTCCTATTTGCGGGTAGATACATCAATGGTCGTCGCCAATCTTCCGTGTTTTCACATCACTTTGTTACAGTCGATCCTTTTTCCTTTTCTGATTTGTGTATCGTGTCTATGTCAAGCTGTGATAGGACCTGACGTCCGTGAATTGACACTTCCACCGATTCATCTTGCAAACGGGCAAATTCTTTTGCGAGACGAGCTAGCGCATCCGCTAGAGCGTTTTCTTTTCTGGGGATTTTGTAAATTTTCACATTCGGAATGCGTTCCAACAATTTGTATGGCATACTTGGAAGTATTGCTCGAGTCTTGGTTTTAAAATTCTGTCATTGTCCGCGATCCGTTGAATGATTAATCATGAATCCCCGTAGATGTTGATGTACGTTATCCCCATTTGAATGGCTAATTCCAGTCCCGTTATGAGGGCTTCGTATTCCGCTTCGTTGTTTGTACACGGTTCTGTCAAGTGGTAGGAGTATCTTAACATCCCCCGCTCCGGTGTTATAAAGATTAGCCCGATTCCTGCCTTACCGGGCACTATCACTTGCGATTCTTCGTCTTTGTGTGCTTGAAGATGCTCCGTCGAAATATAATTCCCAACGTCGATCATCGAGGTCTTCTAGGTTCATTATTTGTTCATCCGGCGGATCGTCATTGAGAGGAGATTCGCCGAGCAAAGGTGTCTTTGCGAGGAAGTCTGCTAAGACTTGTCCCTTTACGGCACGAAGAGGCACGAAAGTTATATCGAATTGCAATAATATCATCGACCATCGGCAAGTCTGCAGGAAGCGTTGGGCGAGTCATCAAGTATTGCAATGGATTAAACTTCGAGATCGAGGTTGACCTTATGAGAAAGCATGTAATGCTGAGCTTTTGAGCGGCGAAGATCGGGGCCAAACAATGCTTTTCAATTGCGGGATACTTTATTTCCGTCGGCGATAAACGACGGCTTAAGTAGTAAAGAGCATTTTCTTTACCCTCATCATTGACTCTGGCTAACGGGGCTCGAGAGAGTCGTCTAAAGCCGCGGTATAAAGTATTAGCGGTCTACACTGTGTCGGGGCTGCTAGGACAGGAGGTGTCATTAAATATTGTTTAATGTCCTCGAAGGCCCTACGGCATTTCTCTTCCCAAATAAATTTGGCGTCCTTTTTAACTAGTGCCGAGAAAGGTGACACCTACTCGACGGGTTTGAGATAAAGCGTCGAAGATATGCCAGCTTCCCTTGAAAAGATCGTAGTTGTTTTAAGGTTTTGGGAGGCGGCATTTCTAAGATGGCTTTAATCTTTTCCGGATCGATTTCGATTCCACGATGTCGGACAACGAATCCTAAGAATTTCCCGGAGGTGACGCCGAAGGCGCATTTTAAGGGATTCATCTTAAGGTTAAATTGTCTTAATCGTTCGAAAACAATTCTCAAATCATATAAGTGGTTGTCCTTTACTTTGCTTTTGATGACCACATCGTCCACGTAGCATTCGACTTGATTATGGATGAGATCATCAAAAATTCTTGTCATTGCTCTTTGGTAGGTTGCTCCTGCGATCTTCGATCCGAATGGCATCATCTGTGTAGCAAAATACTCCGATCGGCGTTACGAATGCTTGTAAGCTTTTCATCTTCACGGAGCCATTTTTATCCGGTTGTATCCTGAAGATCCATCCATGAATGAGAATATTTCATGTGTTGAAGCAATGTCGATCATTAATTACAGGATTGGTAGAGGAATTCATCTTTTGGACATGCCTTGTTTAAATCTACGAAATCCACACAAATTCCGATTTGACCATTCTTCTTCACGATCGGTACCACGTTGGCTAACCAAGTCGGGTATTGTTCTTCACGGACAAATTTAGCGTCTACTAGCTTCTTAACTTCAGCTATGACTTGTTGTTCGATTTCTAGACGCATTCTTCTGGGACTTTGTCTGACTGGGACGGAAGTAGGGTCCACTCCTACTTTATGGACTGCGACCTCTGGAGCCAATCCTGGCATCTCATCGTAGCTCCAAGCAAAACAGTTTTTAAATTCCATTAATAACTTGATTATTTCTTCGGAGTCTTCTTTATTGAGTAAGGAGCTAACAAAGGTAGGTCTAGGTTCTTCGCTAGTACCTAAGTTAACTTCCGTTAACTCATCTATCGTAGATTTGATCTCTTCTTCGAATTCTGGTGGAGCATCTCCAATTTGCAAATCTTCGAGTTCTTCTGCGGTTTCCATGCGGTTTTCATTAGACTCGCGAGTGACAACCAAGCAAAATTCGGTATCGTCAGTCGATCCTGCCGTGCCGAATCCGAGACCATGTTTTGAGTTGGGTGGACGACCGAAGTTATTCCATAAATTTTCAAAACGTTGTGATTGACCTTTTGTCCATTGTCGAGGTAAGAAACCACGGCTGAATTAAATTTTGAACACGGGGAGAGTACCACTCGAAAAGGCAATTCCATTAATTCGATGAAGTAGCATCTTCAAATTGTACATTATTTTCAGTTTTGGAGGAAGGAGCACCACGGTAGAATTTGATGGGCTTTGCACCACCGCTACGTACCTCTTTGACCTCCATACCCTCGATTTTATTAGAATGGATCGGGGTCAGGGTCATAGTATGTACGTAGTGGTTAATCTTCTCGTACATTGATTTATATTCTTCGTTTCTTTCATCTTCGAGAGGGATTCTGAATTGCGGCTTCTTCTGACTTATTGTTCGTTGCTTCTTGTTTGATTTCTTTTTCTTCTTCGAACTATCTTCCCAATCGACATTAATGGTTGGTTTCCTCGTCCAATCGTCCTAACGTCTCTACCACGACCTCGTCCCCGACCTCGACCTCGGATGCGAGTTGTGGAGAAACCTTCACCATCTCGCCGTAAGGGAGTGGTGAGCGAGCTGTTGGACTAGAACTTCGGGTTCTTCGTCATCTCGAACTTTCTTTGCTTCATTTGTTATGGTATCTCCGGAGAAGATCGTTTTCTTCGGTGGTGCATAATAAAGTTTGCATCCTCGTGGATTCCAATTTCATGTACGGAGAATGGTTGTAAGTCACCTTTGATGCACTTGTTCCCCTCCATCGTAGTATTTGATGCAGCGATGTAGAGATGATGGTACCATCCTGTTTTCATGTATCCATGGTCGGCCCGAGTAGAGCGTTGAATGACATTTACGAATCAATTATGTGAAATTTCACGGTTGTCTTTGCTAAGTCACCGGTCTTCATCGATAGCGTTATTGATCCGAGGGCTCTTTCTCCTTTACGGTTGAATCCTCTTAATAACATTTTGTCCGCCTCGAGCTCGCGAGCATCAATTTCCAAGTATGCTAGCGTTCGAAGATTCATTATATTGATTGATGCTCCTGGATCCACCAATACTCTGGAGAGTGTAAACTTCCCGATTGTAACTGAAATGTACAATGGTCGGTTGTGGTCTGCTGTCCCAAGTAGTAGGTCGTTGTCCGTGAAGGTAACACCTCGTTGTTCCTTTAACGAGCAAACCTCATCTAAGGAATCTCCGGCCATTTGAGCTAAGCAAATTTCTGGATCAAGTAAGGCCTTGATCAAAGCTTCTCTCATCTCCTTTGATAAGATGAGAGCGTCGTAGATGCTCGGTTGGTTGGTAGTTTCCTAAGATGGGCTAGCACGTTGTAGTCCACTTTGTTTTCATGTGTCTCGCTTCTTCTCGAATGGGTATTTCTTCTGCCGGGGTTGGTTCTTCCTGAACAACTACCTGCTTTCCTTTGTCTTTTGGACCCATTCTCGGAGGTAGAACTTTTCCACTTCTTAAGTTGACTTCTGTAATTTCTTCTGAATATATTGTTGAGCTTGCCGGTGTCTCTTCTTGAATCGGAATGATGTGGCTCTTCGGATTAGCTTCGAGTACGAAGGCTCTAACTTCTATCGTGATCGGAGCTCCTCGAAACTCGCGAGATAGATTCGTTGCTTGTTGAACTCTCGTAGCCTCCTTGATGGATGTCTTCTTCGTTATTTTGCTTGTCGAGATCGTGTATGATTTGAGAATTGTCGTTGGTATCGAAATCGATATCCGGATTATCGTTAGTTACGTAATCGTTAGAAACGATCAAAACGTAGCCAACGCCATCACCCTTATCATTATATGATCCCACCGAAGTGAGTAGATAATCATACGAGTCGGGGGTTCGAGGGATTTCTCCCCCGAATCGGAAACAACTATCCTAGGATAAGCGGCCCCTAGTCCAGCCTTAGGTGCCTCGGTCTTCTCTTCTTCGTCAATTTTCTTCTTTTCTTCGATCGTCTCTGTTGAGGTGGTTCTTCTATCGCAAGTGATAGTACCGGCTTAACGGGTTTCAAACTCCGAATTGAAGCTCGCACCGAAGCGGTTTGGATGCTTGTCTAAAATCTTTTCGAAGACCTCGTCCGAGCGGTAGTCCATCCATCGTCGATCGTATAGGGATCTATCGGAATGATGGGATCGGTCGAGACAACATTGACGGAACCTCCTTTGCGGGGTTCCTTCATGTACTCCTTCGGGATCGTTATATTCCCTTTCCGAAGGTTGTCATTGAGCCGACTTTTGAAGGTAATACAATCTTCTATCTTGTGCCCGAGCATCCGGTGGTAAGGGCAAAAGTTGGGATCACCTTTCTTGTTGACTTCCTCCGAGTCTTTTAGGCTACGGCGGTGGAAGTACGGAGTCTTCATCAAACTACGGAACATTTTCGGCTACGCTTCATTCTTGAACGGATATTCTCTCGCTCAAAAGCTCTCTTAATGTACGTTGCGGACGAGGCGGTTGTTCATCTTGCGGAGATGAGCGATAGCCTGGGCCGGGGTTGCTCAGTAGTCTGTTGTGGTTCTTCGCGGCCGTTCGCAGTGGTATTTGCATCGGTTGCTTGCCTTTGTCAAGCTGGCACGACGATCCGGATTTCTTTTCAAAAGTCTTTACGAGCTTTTGTTTATCCGTTTTATCGGTGAAACTTAATTGCTTTGCCTCCTCTTGTAAGCTTCCGGCTTTGCTTAACAACTTCTCGAAAGTCTTAATAGTAAATCCCTTGAGGAGAAGTGCTTATCGGGCCGTGAATGCTTTTTAGTAAAATGCCGACCGCATGCTTGTTCTTGCGAGTTGTGGTTCACACTTCATGCTTAAGTTCCTCCATCGAAGTATGTAATCCACCAAAGTTTCATTCGGCTTTTGTTTTTCTACCACTAAATCACCTATAGTGATGTGGTGCTTGAGCTCCGACAAATCGCTTGATGAAGAGATTCTCTAGCTCCGAGAACGTCTTCACCGAACCATTTGGTAATTCCGCATACCGGTCGAAGGCGATTCCGACGGACTGGCGACGAAGCTCGTCGGAAGAGTAATGCATCGCTCCCGCCGGCATTGCAACAAGCGGCACGAAAGTGTGCCACATGCTTGTCGGGGGTTCCCGGTTCCGTCGAAGGTCTTGAACGAGAGGTGGTACGAAGCCTTTCGGGTATTGGACGGCGTCGAATTCTTACGGGTAAGGTCTGCCCGTCCGAATTGATGTCCCGCTCTTCGATTGTGCTAAGGCTTCTCGCACCTACTTGTTCCACCAAGTTCTTGATATCCTTTTCGGGAATCATACTTTGTGTTGCATCCTTTTCGGCGATCATCCCCATTGACGGACGTAATCTCCTTTCCTCCGTCTACAATGTGAATGACCTCCGGGGGTGTCTCTCTATGTGGTTGTACTTGACTCGGAGAGTGGCCGGAGGCTACGGCCATCTCTTCCATCCTTTTCACCATTTGAGCGATCGTGTCGTCTTTCTCCTGAAGCTGCCTTCTCATCAGTTCTGGCTCCTCTCTTTCTGCGGCTGCAGGAGCACCTTGCGAAGCTGATGAAGCTCGTGTCTCAACCATGTTGATTTCTGCGTATTCGTCGTCCATGAATTCCGATGAATCAATCTCGTCTCCGAACTTTTCTTCTCTTTCTTTTGCCAATCGTCGGATATCGGTTCTCAACTTTTCCATGGCATCTTCTAGCGGGGCTTTCGTGTATCTTCGTGGTTGTCGTGCGATAGGCTGCTAGGGTCCCCTTCTCACGAGTCCCCTTCATCGCGGTAGCACTTTCTTCGATTCGAGTCTCTGGCGAGACTTTCTTTCTCGGGCTGCTCGTTTCGATCTCAGTCGCCCGGTAGTGGGACGCCATACCATCCTTCCGGCGGCAGAAGGTCTAGGACCGAGATGGTCCGTCGGCCAAATGTCTGGAAGGTGGTATCCTCCCTAATCCGTCAATCCGAGACGACAACGGGTGGACTAGCCTTCATTCTTTTACTTGGCTTTTCCGTCATGATGGCGGGTTCTACTCGGGGCCCAAGACGGGATTTGGTCGGCACCCGCCCTATCCTTCGTAGAATTTCGATACGGGGCGGTTTTCCTTCTTTGCTAACTTTTCTACCAAAGTTTGCGGTCGAGCAAACGGCGTAGTTCTAGTTCTTTTCTTGCGGCTATCGTTGTAATATGCGGGTCGTGGTAATTTGGTAGCAATCTTGCGACTGTTTTTCATCTTCGCGGCGGAGAGGGGATGAAACCTGCTTCCTCCCAAGAGTGGTATGTATTCGGGCAGCGGTGTGTATTACGGCGGTTCCGGAATTTCCTCCAGGAAAGCAATCTCGGCGGCTACGGCTTCTTTAGCGATCCTTCGATTTCGTTTCTTCTTTGGGTCTTTGTCGGTGACGGAATCTTTGAGCCGGACCCGATTTCAAAAACGAGAAGGTCTTACGAGAAGATCTGTACCCTCCACGGTAACGAGTCCATCATAATTCGGATTTCTTTCCCCTTTGATTTGGCAAAAGTCGGGGTAGGTGCAAAAACAACTAGACCGGTGGGGGTAGAGATAACGGTCCTTCTATGGACATCGGTACTCCTCTTAGTCGGGATCCTTTGCGAGTGGAGGGAATTCTTGGGTCGACCTGAGGTTGAACTCGGCGGCGGCTCCTCGGCTTCGGATACCTTGTTCGTCGGTGCAAAGAGGGAGACGTCGGTGATCTTGACGTTCGTGTTTTCAAATCCTTGTCCAAATCGGATGATTCCATTGTCGGGCGACTCATCCTTATAGACGGCGAGGTCCGAGTCCATTGGTAAAAGAGAAAATCGGTTTTGGGGCTTCCATTTCGCGGGGTAGATTCGGTTGTCGAGTCCCAAGTTATGCTTCTTTTCTTTAGGACGAAAAGAAAGGAATTGAAAAGAGTCGAACTCATTCATGTTCATGTATTTATAAGAAGGAATCACTTATTAAAAGAATCACTTATTAGAGGGTTTGTTTATTTAGAACGGAGTGTTCAAAGGTGTAAAGAAGGTAAGGAATCGAATCGGAGTTGGAAAGGAAAAGAGAGTCTTAAGCAAGACTTCTCGACTCGAAGGATCACTCCTAAACTAACACTTATTGGGGGTCCACCCCACCTCGGAAATGAGGTAAAAGGATCTCGGAACCTCTCTGTTTAGGGGTGTCTAAACGAGTGGCTCCTAAATCCGAGAGAATGTTGGTTATACTTGTTCGAAGGTAGAAATGAACATAGTATCCCAACGGAAAGAAGGGTAGTTTGATCCATAAGGGACATGGATGCACTACCGATTTTTGAAAGCAGAATTGTCTGATTAGAATGGAGAGAGGAATTTTCCCCAGCGGAGTCGCCAGAAGTTGTCGGCATATTTTTAGGTTGTGTGATATTTTAAAAAGGGGTCGCCTAACAGAAGTTGTCGGCGAATTTTTAATTTAATTTAAATAAATAATTTGAAATAAGTAGTATTTGATTTTGAAAATAATTTTAAATTTGAAGATTTTAAGATATGAAATCAAACCGATCTCACATCCCAGAATAGTTTATATAAACGAGCACCGCATCGCATAACCGTGTATCTATCCCTAAGGATAGACACACTTCGTTTGATGGTGGGGCTCGGTTAAATAAACTTGAAGATTTGTGACATCCGTTTGGTACGCGAACCAATTTTATAAGCCAGACAAATTCCCCTGCTTAATATGAAAATATTAAACGGGGTTTATATTACACGGGTTCTTTAAAATTCCCTATAAGAGGCAAGCCACTATAGTTAATTACATCTTAAGTGACGGGAATCACCTAAGAAAACTCTCGATAATAATCGATAATTCTACTCTCGATAATTTCGAAAGTTTAAGTTTTCGAAGAATTGAATTTTTGAATCTCGATAGGGAATGGATCAAGTTTGGAACATTATATTTTGGGAATCCGAGGGAAGAAAAGTAGGAGAAATTACGGATTCGAAGCGAACTTCGGTAATTTCCGACTATCCTATTGTTTGGCTTGGATTTAGGAAAGTCCTAATGTTTATTTAATGTTTTAATCTTGCCAATTTTAGTTAATTAGGGCTTATATTTATATGATAAAATCATACAAATAGCACGGAAGATATGAGGGTTTATGTCGTATCGGACGACTACCTCGGAATCCTAAGACCGGTTAGGTCTTAATTTGCAATGCAAATGCCTAACGAAGAGTTGAGGATTTATGTTGCACTAGGCAAACTACCTCGAAGTCCTATGGCTTTGTTGTTTAATTCTAGGAAAGTTTTGCTGATGTCGACACGGAGTTTTGCTGACGACGATGGCCGTGCTTTGCCCACCATGCTCAGAGCTCCTTGTCGTTGCGAGAGGTTTAGTTTTAGAAATCATAAATCGAGGGATGAGAAAAGTGTTTTGGTTTAGAGAAGTCTTAATTTCCAAGTGTTTTTTGTGTTTTAATTAAAACAAATCTTAAAGTTGATTATAACAACACCGGTTAAGATCCCACGGTTCCATCCTTCGGCATCATTATTTTTATCGGATTCACTTAGTCCGGATGAATTTGCTAAACTCAATTGAATGAGTTCCACACTTTCATTTAGACCGTGGGAAATCCCGTTAGCAACACGTAGGTTACATCATCCGAGGTATTCCCGATCATCCAACAAGACGTTTTAATTTAGTTGTAATTGTAGTTTTGTGTTACGTTTTGTGATTAAATTTTGAGTTGTCTTATATTTTGAAATGTTGTGGAGGTGAATTTTATCTTGTAGTGTCTTTTAATTTAGTTATGGGTTTCGGTTTTGGTTTACGTCCTAAAGGTATAGGTTTTCATGCAAGCTGTTGTTTTATCATGCAAGAAAATAAGTGCGATGCAATTAAATAAATTGCCGTAAAGTAAATCTCGATAAAATAAAAGCGTACACGGAGGGTCTTCCCGTCATCCCAAGCTGCACTTAAAACACAATTAGAATATTTAAGCAAGTTCCTAGGTAAAGCTAAGGGAAGGGTTATGGTTTTCTACCAAATTCCTAATCCTATAGCTAGTCATTTCCTATGACGTCTAGGTTCTTTGTGTTTTTGGTTTGAAGACGATTTTCTTCATCAAAGAACAACTAAGTTCAATTGTTCTTATAAATATCCTATCATATTGAGGAAGTGCTTAGGAAGGATCCTAAACATCTTTTCGATATTTCTAGGATTGTTTTAAGTCAAGAGAATTTAGTTATATAAATGAATCGATCGTCCGAGGTTTTCGATTTTTGTTAACTTGCTCGGTGAACTAGGACATTTGAATGTCCTATAAGTGAAGTAACATTTCATTTAATATTCTGTTTAGGAGTTATAATAACTAAAGCTCTTGAGGGTAAATTGGTGTTCAAATGGTTTGTGATTTAAATTTAAGTTCAAATTAATGATTTAAGTTTGGAATAGTGTTCAAGTTATCTTAGATTTATTTTTGAGTTCTTTATGTCTTAGGTGATGTTATTTAATTCAACTTAATTCAATTTAATTTAATTTAATTTAATTTAATTCAATTTAATTCAATTTAGTTTGATTTGGTTTAATTTAATTCGATTTAGTTTGATTTGATTTAATTTAATTCAATTTAGTTTGATTTGATTTAATTTTTAATTTAATTTAATTTAATTTAATTTAATTTAATTTAATTTAATTTAATTTAATTTATTTAATTTAATTTAATTTATTTATTTAATTTAATTTAATTTAATTTAATTTAATTTAATTTACTTAATTTAATTTATTTAATTCATTTAATTTAATTTAATTTGTTAATTTAATTTAATTTAATTTAATTTAATTTAATTCAACTTTTAATCTTAATTTAATTTAATTTAATTTTAATTTAATTTACTTAATTTAATTTAATTTTTAATTTAATTTAATTTAATTTTAATTGAAATTTTTGAAAGAGTTTAATGATTTAATTTTAGTTTAATGATTAAGTCTTTTAATATTTTAAATTTGAGTTATCATTTTAATTAAGAGTTGAATATTAATGAGATGATTAAATTTAGGGATTTTTAAATTAAAGAATAAATCTCTTCCTAATAATATCCCTATTTTAATAATTCCAATTTTATTATTCTTCCAAATTTAATCAATTATTTAATTAAGGTTTAATCATTTTAAATTGCTCAATGGGTTTCTACCCTTTAATTATTTAAATTTCAATCATCCAAATCAGATTAGGATCAAATATTTTACTTGTTAATTTTTTATTAAACCTAAAGTTTTAATTAAGGGTTAAAATTTTAATTACCATTTTGCCCTTTAAGCCTAATAATTTCATAACTCACTAAATTGAACTCGAATGAACTTGAAATTTTTATGTGACTTCACTCATATGTCAATAAAGACATGAGAGGAGAAAATGTGATTTTTCTGTATTTAATTTATTTATATAATTATTTTTAGTAGAAAATAGAGATTTTCAAGGAAAATTTGATAACATGACCAAGGGAAAGTTTCTGTCCTTAAGAAAATTAGGGGACATTCCTAATGACCGAGAGGACCACTTGGACTAATTTTGGTGATTTTTTGAATTATATTATTTTTATTATAATTATTTAAAGTTTTAGAGTGTTAATTAATTTAAAAATAAAAGAAATGTTGAAAATTGAATTTTATAATTTTTAAAATTCTCTCTGATATCAAGGATTCCAGAGAAACAAATTTTACAATTTTCTGATTTTTCTTTGATTTATTATAATTATTTTGGTGAAAATGCTAGAAAATACATTTTTTTAATTTTAAAATTACCCTAGAGCTTTAAAATTTAATATCTCACTAAATAGACCTAGGAAAAAATATGGGATTTGTTCCTAAGTGATTAAAATTTAAAATGTGACATTTTGGTGAATTTTATTATTTTTGTGATTTTTATTATTTTTTAATTATTTAAAAATATTAAAATAATATTAAAAATCAACTTTTTTAGAAAATTGAAATTTTAATTTTCTTAAACTCCCCTGATATCAGAGAGACTCCAAAACCAATTTGGTGAATTTTTGAAATATATTTTGAAAGTTATGAATTTTTAAAGTTTAAAATGACTAAGTGGCTTAATCAACCCAATTAGTGGGGCTAACCAAGTCTAATTGACCTCAAATTTTTATGGTGGGTTCCTCTGATCCTAAAGGTCAGTGGAGAATTGATTTCAAGTCAATTTGATGTATGATTAGCTCTAATTAATTAGAGACCTATTTTGGGTGTTTAAGCCGATTAGGGTTGTCTAAAATGAACTAACTCAAAACCTATTTTTCCTAGGGTTCTGCTGGTCATAAGGAACATCACCAAATTTTCCTAGAATTTATTACACAACATGCTATTTATTGGAATTAAAATACTCAAAACGAGTGACATGAATTTGAAAAATCAATAACTCTTCATAGGGATGGCCTCGACTTTGGAAAATTCGGGGAATGTTCCCAAATTCAGAGGCTTCAAATGCTCCTATGGTCTCATGCCATGGTGAATTGTATAAATGCATGGAGAATTAAATGTATGCAGAGAGTAAATAAATTACTAAAAATAAAATACTTGATGAAATTAAATGATTTCTTTTCCACATTATTCTCCTCTATTCACTGAGCAAGAGGGTATTTTTCTTTTATTTTTCTGAGTTTCCTACACAAAGTTATGAATTTTCCAAGTTTAGGGAATTAAATAAATAGAAAAATACCCTATTTTTCTATTTATCCACGCGGCGCCAGCGCATCCTCGGCATCTCCGAACTCACACGCGTCGCGCTCCCATTCGACGCCGCCATCCGAGTCGGCGGCCGGGCCCCGCGGTTCTCGTACCGTCTCTCGGTCCGACGCCATCCCGAGCCGTCCGTCCGCGCGTGTATTAAATGGACGGCATCCGTTCATCGTCCCCGAGTATCCTCACCCGAGACCCGTCCACACTAAATCCCTAAGATCTCACTCGATACTCAACGGATTTTTATGTTCTTATGCTCTATGGATTCGTCTTGAAGAGACGAACACATCTATACGGTTATCATGCATTGAAATTAAGGCATTTGAAATGGAGAATCTCCAGAAGCTCGGGATGAAGAATTAGTTCATACCTTTGCTCAGAGAAGTGTGGCTTCGATCTGAGAGTTGTTGCACCTTCGATTGGATCTCAGCAAGCTCCAGATGAAGTCTCTTGGTCTGGTGAATCATCTAGATGTGATTTCGACCAAGCCCGATCACAAAGCTTGGAGGCCGGAGCAAGCTGGGTGGCTCGGAGATGGGGCTTTTCTTGGTGGACACCTTCTCTTGGTACGGTGAAGGTGTAGAACCAATCAATTTAAGGATTGATCCACCGAGGAGAAGTGTCCCGGTTTTGGGTGGAATTTTGGTCGAGAAATTGGGCTCTGTTGGTGGGGATTAGGGCAAATTGGCACTGGGGATCAACTGCTCTAAGTATGGAGAATGATCTGGAGCAATTTTGGCAGAGTTTCAGTAAGGTCTGGTTCAGCACCTCTCTTGGCCGTGAGGGTGAGGGGTTTAAATAGGAGAGGCTGGAGTGCCTCCCAGGGGGAGTTGAGGGCTGGGATCAGCTGCTCTTGGCATGTGAAGAACAGCCATGGTGGCCATTGGGCATGAGGCAGCTCAGCAAGATGGAATTCCAAAGTTTGGCTCCTCCCAAGGTCTCGGCCATGGTGTTTTCCGGCGACCCGGGCGGGTGGCCGCAGGCATGGGTCACCCTCGGGTCCGGGTGGGTCGGGGTTAGAGGTTTGTGCAATCGATTGGCCATTGCCATGTGTAAAGTGGCTGAATTAAAATGGAATGGGGGAGGGGTCATTTTGGCTTCAATTTGGTCAACCCATTGGTTTGGGTTGGGTTCACCCTCCAAGGCCGATTTGGGCTGAAGGGAAAGTCACTTGGATCGGCTTGATTAGTGGGGTCAAGTCACAATCAAGTACAATTAAGCTTAAGCGAGAGTTAGGGGAGACATGGGAGTGGTTAATCACTCTTAAGAGAATCATTAAAGGGTCCCCTCTTCTTGCCATTTTGGGCATGGTGACAAGTCAAACCCCCCATGGCTTCATGTGGCTTGTCTATGGCTTGCATGGCTTGCATTTGGCTTGAAAAAAAGTTGACTTGTTTCATGAAAAAGGGTTTTAGAAATATTTGTCATTTAGGGGGTAATTTGGCATGAGGCTTAATTTGGAATTATTTGATGATGTGATTAGAACTTAGGGAATGGCTTTGATTAAATGGATGGCAAATGGAAATGTCATGTGGGCTTTAAGGCCAATTTTGGGCTTTTGTATTTGGTGGAAATGGGCTTTTAGGAAGGTTTAGGGAAGTGGGCTTTTAGGTTTGAAAATGAATTTATGGATAGAAATTTTGTAAAGAGGTTGGGCCAAATAATTGTTGAGTTTGGTTTAGGGATGTGTCATGAGTGGTTTGGGGATCAATTTGGTGTGATTTGGACTTGAATTGGTTTGAATTTGGGTTTATTTGGTAAGTGGGCCTATATGGGTCCAAGTGGGCCAAGTTGGGCCAATGTTGGGCTAGGGTTGAAATTGATGTAAAATTAATGTTGAGAAATATTTATGGGAGTGTTTCAAAGAGGTTTTGGCTTTGATGGGTTTTGATTTTGGGATTTGGGCTCATTTGGGCTAGGTTTGGGTTTAGGTCAAAAATGGGCCTTTTAATTTTGGGTTGAATTTGAGTGGGGTTTGGGTCTAAATTTTGGGCAAATCATGTTAGTGTTTTGTTTATGGGGATGTCAAGGAAGGTTTAGAAAAGATTTGGGTTTAATTGGAGTTGAATTGGGTGAGTTTGGGTTAAGTTTGGGTCATGGGTCCAAATTGGGCTTTAAGGCCAAAAGTGAAATTGGATCCAAATGTCAATCAAATTAAGCTTGGATTTGGTCTAGATTGGTGTTGGGAATGTTGAATTGAAGTTTAGAATTGAATTGGACCAGAATTTGGGTCAATTGGGTAGGTTTAGTTTGACATTGGGTTTACTTTAGGTTAAAATGGGTCAAATTGGGGATTTTGATAAAAGTGGGGTAAATTGACAAAATTGGCCCATGGTGTAGTTGGACAAAATGCAATTGGGAATATTTGGGATTTTTTGGAATTTTTTGGGAATTTTCTGAATTTTTGGATTTTTGGGTTAAGAGGGGTATTTTGGGTATTTGGAGGGTATTGGGAGGTTTTCTTGGAATTTTTGGTATTTTTGGGTATGGATGATCAATTTAAGTGATGTGGAAATGTTTGGGATTGATTTTGGAGAATTTTGGGTAATTTGGAAATTTTTGAGAAATTTGGGTAGTTTCGAGGTTTTGGGTAAGCTAAGCGGGTGTAGGGTCCCGGGGTCAAAATCGAAAATTTGGGAAATTGAAGATTGGGTGGATGTAAGTGGAAAGAAGTCATTTTGGTTGAGCCATGAAGCCATATCAAGCCCACATGAGCCATGAAGGGACTCATTTGAGGCATTCACCATGTTGTTCCTAACCCTCTTAGCCAAGGGCTTAGGGGTTAAGGACCATCCATGTGAATCACCTACATGAGTCAGGAGGTCAAGTCGGGTATGGATGTGTTTTTAGGAAGTGTGTGAAAGTGTAGTGTGTAGGTGTAGGTGTGTGCAAGTCAACCCTTCACCGGACCGGAGCCACCTGTGGCGCTCCTAAGTGCCAAAGAGTCCTATAGAACTCATCCTTTAAACTTCCATATTCGATTTCAACCCTCTAGGTGATTAGGGGTCTACGATCGAGTTTGTGGAGTTTGCGAGGAGTTAAGAAGTGGTTTGAATTTCTAAAAGGGTGGGTCCCAATTCTAATCCTCTAAGATAGTCAAAGGAAAAGCCTAAGGCTAGATCCTAAGTACTAAAGAGAAGAGGAGAAGACCTCATCAAAAATGAGGTCAACAGTATGTAGCTCCTGCGTTCTTCAGTCCAAACGGCATCATGGTGTAGCAGTAAATCCCAATCGGTGTTCTGAAAGTTGTGAGTGCTGCGTCTTCTGGTGCCATCTTGATCTGATTGTACCCTGAAGACCGATCCATTAAGGAGAAAGTTTAATGTGTCGACACGATGTCCACCATTAGTTCCGGTATCGGCAATGGGAATTCATCTTTTGGACATGCTTTGTTTAAGTCCCTGAAGTCGACACACACTCAGATTTGTCCATTTTTTTTTCACTGGCACAACATTAACTAACCAAGTCGGATACTGTTCTTCTCGGACAAAATTAGCATTTATTAATTTCTTGATTTCTGTTATAACTTGTTGTTCTATCTTGAGGCGCATCCTTCTAGGAGCTTGCTTTACTGGCATCACATTTTTATCCACTCCGAGGCGGTGAACTGCGACCGCCGGAGATAGTCCTGGCATTTCGTCATAGCTACAAGTGAAGCAATCTTTGAATTCTGATAGTAACCTGACCAAGTCTGCAACCTCTTCTTCGTTGAGTAATGAACTTATGAAAGTCGGTCGGGGCTGCTCCTCAGTCCCGAGATTGATTTCTCTTAATTCATCGACTGTTGATTTGATTTCTTCTTCGAATTCTGGTGGAGCATCGCCTATTGGCTGATCTTCATATTCATCTTGAATGTCCAGGCAATCTTCTTTTGACTGACTAGTAACAACCATGCAAAATTCTGAGTCATCGACGGGTCCGAGCGTACCAAACCCATATCCTTGTTGAATTAACTTTTGTACACATGGCAAAAAGTAGCCAAAAGATAATTCCATTAATTCATTTGAGTCATTTTCTTCAAGTATTACACAAGGTTCAGAAGTAGAAGGGGAAGCTTTGTAAAACTTGATCGGTTTAAAACCATCATTATGAACTTCCCTGACCTCTATACTCTATACCTTTTAAGAATGGATCGGAGTAAGGGTCATGGCATGAACATAGTGGTTAATCCAATCGTACATCGATTCGTATTCATCCTTTGCTTCATCGTCCAGAGAGATCTCGAACTGAGGCTTCTTCTGACTTATCATCATTGTTTCTTTATCTTCTTCGGAGCTTCCCTCCATGTCGATGTTGATTGTTGGCTTCGTCTGTTCAACAATCTGGGAAATTCTTCCTCGACCACGTCCTCGGCCTCGACCTCGGATGAGTGGGCTAAAAGAACTTTTACCAACTCGTTGAGAAGGAGCGGTATGAGATTGTTGAACTGGAGCCATACGGTCTCGTCCATGTAGTTCCTTTGAGTCTTCAATTTTGCTTTCCACAATGTCTCTTGAAAATACTGTTTTCTTCAGAGGAGCATAGTAAGTGGCGTCTTCATGGATGCCCACTTCATGTATTGAAAACTGATGTAGATCCTCTTTAATGCAATGTTCTTGTCCATCTTTGTAGTATTTGATGCACTGGTGAAGCGACGATGGGACCATATTGTACTCATGGTGCCACGGTCGACTAAGTAGGGTATTGAACGAAGTATCTGCATCGATGACATGGAATTTTGCAGTTGTTACTAGATTCCCGACTTTCATTTGTAGTGTTATAGATCCGAGGGCTCTTTCTCCTTTCTGATTGAAACCTCTTAACATCATTTTATCCATTTAAAGCTCTTGGGCGTCGATGTCCAAGTAAGCTAATGTCCGTAGTCTCATTATATTGAGCGACGCTCCAGGATCTACTAAGACTTTGGAAAGGACGAATCTGCCAATGATGATAAATTTAGAGTGGACGATTGTGATCGGCTATACCGAGTAGCAAATCTTTATCGGTGAAAGTTACGCCATGCTGTTCCTTTATGGTGCAAACTCTATCTGAGGATGTGCTAGCCAACTGCGCTAAGCAAATGTCGGGATCAAGCAGAGCCTTGATCAAACTTTCTCTCATCTCCTTTAACAAGATCAGAGCATCGTAAATACTTAGTTTGGCCGGCAGCTTCCTGAGATGAGCTAACACGTTGTAATCCACTTTATTTGGGTTTTCAACTTCATTTCGAACTTGTATTTCTTCAGTAGCTAGAGGTATTTCTTCTTTGAGTGATTATCTGCTTTCCTTTGTCCACTAAGGTTGTTCTCAGAGGTAGCACCTTGCCACTCCTTAAATGCACTTCCGTTATTTCTTCTTCTTCTGGACCCAGAGGTCCTTATGTATCTGAGAAGTCCAAACTGATGTAAAGTGGAGCTCCTTTGCACTCGAGGACTGGATCCTCACTTCTCGCACTGTTGTAGCTGGTGTTGTCGATGTCTTCTTTATCTTTGCTAGAAGTTAATATGATTTGAGGATCATTTTGGGAATCTAAATCGGGGTTAGATAGGTTGTGATTAGTTTTGTCATCACTAGAGACAGTAAGAACGTAGCCAACATCATTCATATCATTATTACGAGACCCTGGAGGGGTACAAAGATAATGATACAAAGTCTGGGGTTCGAGGGATTTCACCCCTGAATCTGAGACAACCAGTCTAACTGGAGCAACCTCTATCCTATCCTTCGCGCTATCGTCTTTAATCTCGCTCACGATCTCTTTCTTCCTCCATTCTCGTTGTAATAGCTTCCTCGGTGAAGTTTTCATCTTAGACTGTGCTGGCGGTGGACTCCGGATAGCAGCTTTCTTTGGAGCAGACTGAATCTGATCCAGGACCTTCTTGAGCTCATTCCAAATTGCACTCCATCCACCCTTACCGGCATATGGGTCAAGCGGAGAGATTGGCTCGGCTGAAATTACATTTATAGAACCTTTTTCAGGCTCCTTCAAATATTCCTTCGGTATCGTTATATTTCCTTCTTTGTAATTCCGCTCAAGCCAATCCTTGAAACTGAAGCAGTTCTCAATTGTATGTCCAAGCATCCGGTGATAGGGACAGAAGTTGGGCTGATCTTTCTTATTCACCTCTTCTGGCTTTTTCGGCTCGGGTAACTTGAACTCGGGCTTCTTCAGCAGATTCTTGAACATCTTTGCTACAACATCATCTTTGAAAGAGTAGTTTCTGCGTAGTCATTCTGATATTGTAGGAACTGGTCTCCTGTCTGTCCTGTACGGTCTCTGCTGTTGCTGACCGGGCTGATTATTCTGCGGTGGACGAGGCGTCCGTACTGCTGAGGCTGACTGTACTTTGGGGGGGAATTGAGTGAGTGGGATGGAGTGAGTGGGATGGTGAAGTGAGTGAAGTGAGTGTGTAAGTGTGTAAGTGTGTAAGGGTGTAAAAATGAGATGATGAGTGGTTTTTTAATGGGGGAGGCTCACGGCTTTGTGCAGTGGGGGAGATAAGGAGGAGGTGAGGTTGAGATGTGGTGAAGGTCAGGAGGAGGTGAGGTGGAGATATGGTGAAGGTAAGGAGGAGGTGAGGGGAGAAGTGAGGGAGAGGTGAGAAAGAGGTGTGGGAGAGAGGGATATTTATTATTATTTTTTTTTAAGAAGTATTTTATTTATTTTATTTTTTATATATATATATATATATATATATATATATATATATATATATATATATATATATATATTATAGCATGTTATGAAGTTTAATTTGGTTAATTTTGGTTTAATTAGGTTTGATTTTAATCATTAGTTCAATTAGGTTCATTTGGGTTTGGGTTGACTTAACATGGGTTAGAGCTTGAATGAAGCCCAAGTGCTTTGATCAATATTGTCCATATGATTGTAATGAAGATCTTTCATGAAGACACAAAGTGATTTTGAGCTCATTTGGAAGTTCAATTTTTGTATGGATAGGATTTTTTGATTATTTTGGACCATATTGGATTTGGGTCAAGTTAGCTTGAGTTTGAGTGGGAATGAGGTCCAAAGATCTTCAACAATAGTGAAGATATGGTTGTCTCTAAGAGTTTTCATGAAGATATGAAATGGTTTTGACAAAGTTTGGAGTGTCAATTTGGTGGATTTATGACAAGTGTTCAATTTGGGTCAAAATTGGGGGTATTGGTCCAAAATGGATTTGGGTAAGACTTGAGCTCAAATTGTGGACAATTAATGATTCAATTCAGTTTAAGGAGGTTTTATAAAGAGTTTGGATTGAAATTTGGGAGGAATTGATTGACATTGGGTTTATTTAGGGGATTTTGGATTATTTAGGTAAAATTGGGGATTTTGGATTTCAAGTGGATTTTGACTCAAATGTAGGTCACATTGGGCTTTAATTTGGTTTAGATTGATATTGACGATTTTTAATTGAAGTTTGGAATTGAAATTGGGCAAGATTTTGGTCAATTTGGTTAAGATTGGGTTTAATTTGGGCACTTTTGGGCTACACAAGCCAAATTGGGGTTTTTTTATTTAAATTGGGTTAAATTGAAAAAATTGGCTAATGATGTAGTTGAACAAAATGCAATTGAGAATGTTTAAGATTTCCTGGAATTTTTTGAGAACTTTTTGGAATTTTTGGATTTTTTTGGCTAAAAGGGTATTTTGGGTATTTGGAGGGTATTGGGGGGGTATTTTTAGAAATTTTGGAATTTTTGGTCATGGATGGTCAATTTGAGTGGTAAGGAATATCTTGGAATGATTTTTTGGGGAATTTTGGTGAATTTGAAGAATTTTGGGTAATTTAGGGCATTTTGGGAGGTTAGGGGCCAAATGTTTGAAATTTTGGAAAATTGAAGCTTGGTTTGAGATGAATGTCATGAGATGATTTGAATTGAGTTATGGACCAAAGGTCACTCAAATTCGGTCCTTTATGTATTTGTACTAGTCAAACCCTAGCCTGATGCTAAGAGTTGAGAAGAACCATCTACATGAGTTTCCAAAGGTTTGGGGGAATGTGTGCATGTGAGTGGTGAAGTCCAGACCTCCCTCAGGGCAAATCCTAAGGTCTGACCACTTGTAGGAGACTTCCCCTAGGATTCCTTATGCTTTCCTTTTTCCTACCAAAAGGTGGAGGTTAGGCCTTAAGCATATGAAAACCCCTAGTGAAGCAAGAAGAGTTTTGAATTTCTATTGGAGGGTTCCATGACTAGTCCTCTAAGAAAGTCACCAGGAGAGTCCTATGGCAAGACCCTAGGCTATTCTAAAGAGATACTAGACCTCAACCAAAAGTGAGGTCAACATACTTGATAAATGATACGTATACTTGCATAGTATCCCATATTAATCATAAATTTGCTATCTAAATTGTAAGCATAAATATTCTGGGATAAATTGGTAAATCTCATGTGGATGTTTTTTGAAAGACAAAAAGTCATGGTTCTGGAGCATTTTCTTCTTCTACGCCTTCTACTTATGCATTAGAACCTTCCACTTCTACTTCTAAGCCTCCACCA
Organism: Papilionanthe hookeriana x Papilionanthe teres; assembly: GCA_022702705.1. Lineage (NCBI taxonomy): Eukaryota > Viridiplantae > Streptophyta > Magnoliopsida > Asparagales > Orchidaceae > Papilionanthe > Papilionanthe hookeriana x Papilionanthe teres. The sequence continues at coordinate 10,431,680 of CM040425.1, read as the reverse complement.
GATATGTGGAATAATGTTTGTGAGAGGTACTTGGAGCATCAAAGTTAACTATTCTTGATGCAGTATAGAGTAGAAGTTCTGGACAGTAAAATCGATCATGTATCTAGTTATATACAGAGGAAGAGTGATTATGATGAAGAATATAATGACGCTCATGTGAAATTCTTGAAGGGTGATATAAATATAGAATTTCCTACCTATCATAAATTCAACCCTTGGATAAATGCCAGAAATCCTGCTCCATATGTTTCCCTCAACGATAATGAAGAGACCAAGGATGATTAGATTTTATTTCAACTTTGCTTTAGTTATGTATATGTTATGTATGTTTTTAATTTTCAGTATTGTTGTACTATATGTGTAACTCTGTGATAACTCATTTATTTTTCTCTTGTTGGAATTCTTAGAACTTTATCCTATTTATGCTCCTGTTGTTTTAGCATATTTATTTAAAATTATAAAAGAGTATTAGTTTTCATATGTTATTTACTTTGCTACTCTTTTTTATTGCTTCTTATACCTGTATTACTTTACTATTTTAAATACCTTAAATGTTATACCTTTTTCTTCCTGCTTAGTTTAAAATTTCATATTGCAAAATGTTTAAACCTTATTAAAAGAACTATGTTTGGGAGAGAGAAAAGAACTTAAATTTAAACTTTACTTTCTTTAGAAAGCAATATTTTTAAATTTAATAACATAACATATGGAAAAAAAGTTAATTTAAGATAGATATGATTTTGTTTTTATGAGTATTATAATAAACTTATTTAAGTATTTATTTAATAACAAGGGATAATTCTAAAAATTGTAATTATTTAATGAAAGAGTGTAAGAATTTTGATTCAATTATCTAAATTGAAAAAAAAAATTGTATTTTTGAAGGTATTAGGAAATCTAGATGTTTACTTGAAAAGAAAGAATTGAAACTCTATAAAAAATATTTTTGCTAAACACATATTCATTAAGAGAAAATGTATAAAGTTAAGGATAGTGAAGCTCAAAATCATTAACAAGCTATCGAGAGATAATAATCTTCATAGAAAAAAAGGCAAAATCAAAAGAAAAATGAAAAAAACCAGAGATGAAAAATATGTGAGGAGAAGCTTGAGGAGATGCCTAATAAAAAATTGGCTTCACTTGAATTATCTTATAGGAGGAGACATAATTACATTTTTAACTTGAGTTTCATGTATAAGCATCCTTACTAGTAGAGTTATCATGAAAGTATTTTTCTTGTAAATTACCTACATGCTCTTAATATGACAAATTGCAATTATTTTTGAAATAGATAGGAGAAGAGAGTTCTTAACACTTCATTATCAAATATTTTACATATTTTAGTTTTAGCTTAAGTTATTAAAAAACTTTTTAAGTTTCATTATTCTATTTATAAATTGAATAGTTATAGATGTCTTAAAGAAAAATTTTCTCCATAGATTATTTTTTTTCTTAGTAGTAAAGAGTTACTTAAGAACAAGCAACGTTTAAGTTTGGGGAATTGATCCAACTTAAAATTTCCTAAAATATTATTTCATTTTTAATTAATATTTTAAGGATATTATGCTTTAATGAAAGGTATTTCTTATATTTTTGGTTGCAGGTACAAGAAAATGAGTTTGTGAAGAAAAAGAGTCAAAAAAGGAGCAAAAGGAGAAAAATTGAACCTATTGAAGAAAAGGAGGAAAACAGGCCGATTCTGTCACCTAGGCGCCAGACACAGCAGTAGATTATAGAGAATTCTTAGACGGTTTGGTGACAGTTATTGATGCTTTCGAAGCAAATCAAGAACTCTCTGGACAAATTCTGACATGTTATAAACAAGATACAATGAATATAGACAGAGGGAATCAATTTTTCAACGAAGAGGTGCAACTCAAATATGAAGGGACGCGTTCATTTTCGCAGGAAGTTGGTGCCTAGGTGATAGATCTGGCGCCTAGGTGCCACAATTACTTTCTAGAAGGTTCATTGAATGTGGCCAATTTTTGAAGAGGTGCTTTAAGCAACCAGTGGTCATTTTTGAAGCTCTATAAATATATGATTATTCTACAGTAAGGAGGGGGTTGAGTGTTATCATTGTGTTAAAGTTTTCTTAAAGTGCTGGAAGAGTGTGGAGTGTTCTTAGAGAGTTTTCTCTTTACTTTTTCTTACTTTAGTGAGAGTTTAGTTTGTTTTAGTGTGACTGCTAGAGTTGGAGTCAGAGAAACTTCGAAAGATTGCTTGGATAACATTTCAGATAAGTATTTATAACTTGGTTCTTAAGTTTTGTACTTTGAATTTGGGTTATATAAATATGATTTTTTGTGTGAATGTGATGCTTTCTGAGTAGTCTTCTTCTTTCTCCCTATGAATATGAAATGATTAAGTTACGTATTTAAATTGGTTTTGAGAACTTTGCTTCTTTTTTTTCATAATTTGTGATGACACTTTACCTAATCTTCATTTACCCTACAAATTGGCCTCTTGTTTCGTTAAAATCTGCGGAGAATTCTTAAGATCTGACCGTGGGCTAAGAGTTCTTAACTTACATGTATCACATTTCTCTTGGAAAGGTAGATTGTAAATCCATGAAGGGGAGGTGCAAATAGATAGGGAGATAATCTTTGATAGGTATAGAATTAACTATGTTTTTAGAGTGACAGGCTAAATTCTATCAATTTGGTTTTAAAAAAATGTGACGGGTCACTAGTAGACCAGACCATAGGCACCCTAGGGTAATCTAGAAGTGAGAGCCTAGAATTAGTCCTTACTACTAACAATACATCCTGAACCAATCTTTTAAACTAATAAATGTTCTTTGCTGCTTACATAAAGAGTTAATGAATATGTATGCTCTTATTTGTCACAATACCACGTTCTCAAAGTTCTCAAGTTAATTTAGTTGTCTACTAATCATGAAATATTTCATATGGGGAATGAATCTCTATTTATTTTGTTAGAGTATTTAAGTTACTTACTTACCTGCAATTTCTACTTGAGTAACTTGCATATATATTTTTTTATTTTTAGTTGATTAGTTTTTAAGTAGACTTTTAAATTTTGTATTAAAATTTTTCTTTCTTTTGCTTAGCATAGTTTCCCTGTGGGATCGATATCTGGGGTTTTAAAAATGAAACTCTATATTACTTGAAACGATATGTATACTTGCGTAGTACTCCTAGTGTACGATTTATACAAAACTATAATCTTTAATCATTGTACATTAGCCGTTTAATCTGATTTGGGATCATGTTTGGCCATAATTTTATAAGCTCTTTTACTCTTGTAATTGCGGTCGGGTCAATTCTCACCCATATAAGTGCATGTGATTCACACCAATTGTTGATTTAGATAATACCTCATTGGTTCTTACATGTTCTCACAACAAATTTTAACATCTTAATTGGCCAAATAAAGAAGTAAATAAAGTGCAAGGTAGTGGAATCATCACAACTTCTTCCAACAATAAACAACTATACTTCACACAACTTCCTTCCAAAATTTAATTACTTCTTCATTTGAAAGGAAAAAGATAAAGAAAACTACTCAGAACTCATGGAGAAAATACAAAAACAACTTGATTTGAAAGAAGAAAACATAGTGAAAACACATCAAGTCTTACTTAAAAACCAAATGTAAAAACAAAGATAAACACTTATCTGAAAATCCTCTCCACAAGACTCTGGAAGTTCCTCTGAAACTTTTACTTTCCACTAGATAACTCCTCAAAGGTTGGCACCCAACTCTAAGATTGACTCTCCTAAATTCTAATACAAACTATGATAAAGTAAAGTGCAAGAGTAAAGAAAATCTGGCGAGAAGAAGGCTCTCTTTCTTCCTCTTTCCCTGAATCTACTTTAAGCTTTTCTCCAACTTCTCCTGCAAAAAAATCTCTTTAAGACTCTTCTTAGGGTGTGGCACCACTTTCTAATCTTTTACTCTTCATTTTAACAATTCTCCAAAAGGTGCTTTAGTGTCTCTTCAAATTATGCCCAAATTCAATGAATCCACCAAGAGTTGCATCTATCCATTCAAAATTTAAATGAATTTTGGTGCTAATGTGAAGTTAATGAAGTTTAAACCGAAGGGTGCTTCAAAAACCCCCTAAAATTTGCGCCAAAATTAATTTAAATTTGTCACTTTAGCTGTGGCGCTTCTGCGATAGCCATCTGGCGCATAGGCGCATGAGGCAAAATTTGCACACCTTTCAAAATTTGCTCCAAATTTGATACTTTTTTGCTCATTTCATCAAAATCACTCATTTTCATCATACATGTAATAATAACATAAAAATACATTCCATTAATGCACAATATTATCAAAAATAGGTATAAAAATGTGCTTAAAAGCACTATATATTTTCGGTGTATCAGAACCTCCAATAATTTCTTAGGGATAAAGACTTTGTTTTGATTAAGTTATTGAACTTTCTTTGAAAATCCCTATTTTGCATAAAAATAGTTATATAAATTATATTAAATTAAGAAAAATCACATTTTCACCACTAATGTTTTAATTGACTTATAAGTGGGGTAATATAAAATTTTAAAGTCATTTGAATTAAATTTAATGAATTATGAAGTAATAAGACCTTTAGAGGCAAAAGTGCAATTTTGAAGATTTATCCTTAATTAATATTTAGGCTTGATTTAAAGGGATAAAAGGGCAACTAATGATCTTAACTAAGATGTTTGGATGATTGAGACAAAAAAAAGGTAAATGGTAGAAACTCAACTCATTTTTGTCACATTAAAAGATAAGCTTATAATCTTATTAATCACATTAATTTGGATGAAAATTAAATTAAAAACAATCTTAAGGTTAGGGGTTTGGCTTTGGAAGTTAAAAATTCATTAATTAGATACCGCTACTTGAAGTTTAAATGATAATTCATTAATTTGACAAGAATCATGTTCATGTAACTTAACTTTTTCTAAAAACTACAAACATACCCACCTAATTCTTAAGGGCTTGGTAGTGACACAGGCTAAATCAAATTTGATTAATGAAGATTAGAAAAGAAAACACAATTAATATTAAACACATTTGAAACGCTACAAATCCATCAAAATTGGTTAAATTATTTCATAGATTAAGTTACTTCTAAAGGCCGAAACTTACATAAATCATAAATAAAATATCAAGTGATCTTTACCCCATCCTTTTGGGATAATTAAAACATTAGCTCATTGAGCATAAGGGTATGAAATAGATGAACTATTTAATAATTATGAAAGGTTTAAAATGAACACATGAAAGTTCAAAAGGATTGTGAAATATCTTGGTATTCCCTAGACCTCATAAATCTTCTGGACACCTTGTAGGACAATTGAACTTTTTATACTTATTAAAGGAAAGCATCTCTCCAAGAATAAATAAGACCCACCAAGTTATGGCATAGAATTTTTGATCCACTAAAAATTTAATAGCTTTTTACTATTTATTTCATACCTATTTTTTATGATATTGCACTTTAAAGGAATGTATTTTTGATGATTTCATGCAAGTATAATGATTTAAGGCCTTTGGAGCAAAAGGAAGCGAAAAGGAGCAAATTTGGTGCGAAAAAGGACAAAAGTGTATTTTATTGAGCTAGCACCGAACGGTGCTGTGATCAGCACTGGACAACGTCAATTTCCTGAGAGTTACGACATTTTGGCGAAATAATGCGCCGAACAGTGCTCCTACCAGCGCCGGACAGCGTCTTATCTCGATTTTGAACTAGATTCAATGTATTTGGTCAGATTTTGAAAGGATGCTTGAGGAAACTTTTGGGAATGTAGTTTTGGCCGAATTTAAACACTTTTGGAGCCACATTTCAAATGGGGGAAGAAAAGAAGATAAGAATTTAGAGTTTCGGGAGTGAGTTCTTTCCTTTTTGTGTAGGAAGTTAGGTTATTATTTATCTCTTCTAAGGAGTGTGAGAGGAGAGAGAAAGAGATTTCTTCTTCCTTACTATTCCAAAGAGAGAATTGTGTGTTGTTGTGAAGAAAGAAGAGCAGTCAAAGGAATTCCTTGAGATTCTCTTTAGTAAGAGTTTGAGATAAGTAGTCTTTACTTTGCTCTGTTTGTATGACGTTGTTTTTATATATGAAATCCATGTTTTATCATCTTTTCCTCATGAGCCTTGAGTAGATTTCTTTGTCTTTATCCTTTTCATGTGATGTGTTGATGTTGTGAAATGGAAATGATGTGCCAATTTATTATGAAGAATTTGTGATGAACTTTTCACTTAGAGCGTCATTTACTTTTTGATCCAACCAATTGAATTGTTAAAACTTGTTGGGAAACATATGTTCCGAAAGGATTATGAGTTCCATAACAAAAGTGAAGGTGACATTCAAATTCCAAGAATGTTGAAGTTCATGGGGGTTGAATGCAAAAAAATAGGAAATATACTTTGAGGGGCGTAGAATTGGAGATTTCAGAGTGACAGGCTGAAATTCTCAATTTGGTCCTAATGTTTAGAAATGGAAGCGAGAGTTAGCCTTCAGGTGAAGGGAAGTGGGAGCTCTGGAGTAAGATCCAGTATCCTCCGAGCCTAATCGTGGATTTGGGGACAAAACTTAGGATTAGCCAATGTTCTTTATATGCTGAAATATGGGTAAAGAATAAGAATGCTCCTATTTAGCACAATACACTTGCATCACTGATTTATGTCACAGTAATCATCACATTATGAATGGAAAGGAGGAATACTCTTTGTTACAACTGAACTTTGTTATAAATTTAGTCTTGCATTAGGTTAACTTGCTAGAGTTTAAAACGTGCTTTAGTAGATATAATAACTAAACCTGTTTGTCTTTACTTTAAAATTAAACTACTTGTAATTGTGCTGTGATTCGATAATATATTTCTGTGCTACACTATAAACGTAAAGCCTCCCTGTGGGATCGATATTCCAGGACTCCACTAGAGCTCTGTATTACTTGAGTGATACGTATACTTGCGTTAATTGTGTGACTCATTATCATTTAAAACAATATATATATCTAAATCTGAGTTCATTAAGTTTTGCAAATTAAAAAAGTTGCACTAAGTTTTTGGCGTCGTTTTCCGGCAGGCAAGGTAAAAAAAGTAACTGTTAAAATTTATTTTTGTGGTATTAGAAATCATATATTTGAATTGCCAGTCATAGTAGTGTGTGACTTTTTATTGTTAGTGTGTGTTTATTGTGTTTGTATGCATAATATTGGATCTATAGTTTTAGTGCCTTACGATTCTAAATTAGTGTGTACTATTAGAAAAATTAAAAAACAAAAAAAAATAATCTGCAAATCCTCACAAAATGGCGAACAATTTAAAAAATCAAAATGAAATTATACCAAGACCTTTAAGAGATTATGCTAATCCAAGAGCATATGAAATTCACTTAACTATTCAAAATCCTGATATTGCTGCTAATTCATTTGATCTTAAACCTGTTATTATCCAAATGGTACAGAATAATTAATTTGGAGGAACGCCTAATGAAGATCCTATCTTACATCTCACTAGATTTTTTGGTACTGTGTGCTACTTTTAAATACAATGGAGTGTCGAATGATGCTGTTAGACTTAGAATTTTTTTCTTTTTCACTTATGGATAAGGCTAAGGTGTGGTTACATTCATTAGCACATGGATCTATTAGAACTTGGGGAGAGCTTTCACAAAATTTTCTGTCAAAATATTTTCCTCCTTCCAAAACTGATAAGTTGAGAAATGATATCATATCTTTTGGTCAGTTTGATGGAGAATCCATATATGAAGCTTGGGAAAGATTTAAAGATCTTCTAAGGAAGTGTCCACACCATATTTTACCAGACTGGTTAATAATTCAAACCTTCTATAGATGATTAGTAGGATCATTGAGATCGATTATCGATGCTTCTGGTAGCGGATCATTAATGTCAAAACCTTTTGATGAAGCATATTCTTTAATTGAAGATATGACTACTAATAATTTTCAATGGCCCTCTGAGCATGTAAACCCTAAGAGAGCAGCCAGTAATCATGATTCTGATGTGATAACTATGATAGTCTCTCAAATTGCTGCACTTTCTAAGAAAATAGATCAGTATGGAATGAATTATTCTCCAACACCCCCAGTGTTAAAAGAAAATTCATCGGGATAGATGATGGACTCTCAAACGTCTTATGAAACCTTGAATGCTATACATAATAAAGTCAATAATCCTTATTCAAATTATTATAATACTAGTTGGAGGAATCATCCAAAATTTAACTGGAATAATACCAATGTTGTCGTTAATCCGTAGTGGGGAAACAAAGTTATGAATCTAGTTGGAAATCCAAACAACCAAGGAAATACTAATTTTAGACCTTTTTATCCTCCTGGTTTTAATAGTAATCAACAATTTAAGGAAAATAAGTTTTCTACTGAGGAAATGATTCTGAATATGGGTAATCAAATTTAAGCTCAAAACGTTGCAATGAAGAACATTGAAAATCAATTGGGACATATTTTTATTGTGCTTAATAATAGACCTTCTGAGAATCTTCCTAGCAATGTTGAGATCAACCCGAAAGATCAAAACAAAGAGAAAATTAAGGCTATTCAATTAAGGAGTGGTAAAGAATTAGAATCAAGAGTTTAAGAAGAAGTCGAAGTTGAAAGAGAGGAAGTAAACATTAAGAAAGGTTCAAATAAGATATATCCTGATGAATATTCGTTACAACCAATGAAGATAACTATTGAAAAACCACTTCCTCCTTTTCCTCAATAACTGAAGAACAAAACAAAGATAACAGATTTGCAAAATTTTTGGAAATTCTTAAGTAATTAACGATTAATATTCCCTTTGTTGAAGCATTAGAGCATATGCCTGATTATGCAAAGTATGTGAAGGATATTCTTAAAAGGAAGAGAAATTTTAAAGACCATGAGACTCTTGCACTTAGTGGTGAGTGTAGTGCAATTATCTAAAAAAAGTTTCCTGAAAAACCTAAAAATCGAGGTAGTTTAACTATCCCGTTTGCTATATGTGAAAATTTTTTTGGAAGAGCTCTATGTGATCTTAGAACTAGTATTAATCTTATGCTTTTATCAACTTCAAAAGATTGGGAATAGGAGAAATTTCACCTACGTCTGTGACTCTTCAACTTGCTGATCTTTCTATCACTTATCCTAAGGAAGTCGTGGAAGATGTATTAGTGAACGTGAACAAATTTATTTTTCCTGTGGACTCTATTGTATTAGATATGGAGGAAGATAAGGAATTCCAATTATTTTGGGAAGACCATTCCTGGCTATAGGGAGAGCTATGATTGATGTCCAAAAATGAGAATTAACTATGAGAGTTAATGACCAAGAGGTAATGTTTAATATTATGAAACCTATGAAGTACCCTTCAGCTTAAAAAGATGATGAGTGTTATTGATCTACCTAAAAAATACCCATTTTATGCCTTATTTATGATTCAATTCTTAAGGATATTATGCTTTAATGAAAGTTATTTTCATGTTTTTGGATGTAGATGATTAAAAAAGAGTCCAAGAAAGAAAATGAAGGAAAAAGGAGCAAAAAGGAGCAAAAATGGAGCTTATGGAGCAAAATATTAGAATTATTGGCCTGGAGCCTAAGCGCCAGAATCCGGCGCCTAAGTGCCAGCTTGATACAGACGCTGTTAAGATTTTTTGATGATTTGTAAAGTTATTTTAATGGAGTTAAGCAGTTATTAGAGCTTCTAGAAGACTGGAAGTTACTCCAAATATATAGGACATGTGATACAATGCATTTGGACACAAGGAACAATTTTAATCACGAAGTGTGATCCAAAGTGAAGAGGTGAGGAGACCTGGTCATGGAGTCCGGTGCCTAGGTGTCAGATCCCGACGCCTAGGTGCGATAGTTACCTTCTAGAGGATGCATTGAATTTGGATGAATTTTGAAGAGGTGCCTTAAGCAACACTTGGTCAAATTCAGAGCTCTATAAATAGAAGTCCATTCTACAGAAAAAATCGCACCCCATAGCACTTTGGTACCTTCTCTCCCCCCTCTAGTTTTACTTAGTCTCTTCCACACTCAGGATGCCACTTTACTTTGTATCTAGTGAGTTTATTTTGAGTATTTATTGTGTGTTGTTGGAGTCTTTCATCATTACTTTGGAGTTAGTAGAAGTCAGCGTATCACTTGAAGGAACACTTCAGATAAGTATTTGTACCTTGGTTCGAAGTTTTATAAATATGTTTTGTTGTGTGATTTCAATGTGTTCTAAATAGTTAGTTATCTTTCTCCTTTCAACTTTGAAAAGATAATAAATTAATTAAATTTTGTAGGGGAATTAAATTTTAAATATTTAAAACATTGTAATGATATTAATACCTGATCTTAGTTTACTTTTTAAATTGGCCATTTAAATTGTTAAAACCTGTTGAAGAATTTTGAGACCAATCCAGAGATAAATTCTTAACTAGTAAATATCAAATGAATCATTGTGTAGTCGAATGCTTTATGCGGGTTATTCAAGGCGAAGTGCAAATAAATAGGAAGATATTATTTATCGGGCGTAAAATTAATTAGTTTTTAGAGTGACAGACTAAATTCTAATAATTTGGTTTATAGAAAGGGACCGGGTCACTGGTAGGGCCGATCATAGCTACCCTTACACATCTAGTAGTGTGAGCCTAGATTAACTCATTCAACTAATAAAACATCCTGAACCGATCTATAGATTAGTCAATGTTCTTTGCACCTGGACTAAAGAATAAAGAATAGGAATGCTTCTATTTGGCACAATACCATAATCTAAATTCCCCACAAAAGATAATTATTCTAAAAATCTTGGATTAGTTGAAAAGGAGAAAGTCGTTTTTATACTTGCATTTAATTTTAATTACTGCTTACTTTGGTACTGCTTACTGCTTACTTGCTTATAGTAAAAATTGTTAATAAATTAAATTTGAAAATATAATATATATTACTTTTAATTTGAAAAATTCCAAATTATTTTTTTTACATTTCTTACTTTTTATGAACACTATCCCTGAGGGATCAATAACCAGGACTCCACTAGACCCCTGTATTACTTGAATGATACGTATACTTCCGCTTAAAATTATGACTTTTACAATAATTATTATAAAATCTAAATATAAATTCATAAGTAAAAGTAAACATCGTACATTAAGTTTTTGAAACCATTTATTCTAAAAAGTGGTATCAAATTCTTGTATTTAAAAGCATATATAAAGTCACATCACATCAAGTTTTTTGCGCCGTTGCACGTGATAGGATAGAATAAAAAGTAAAAAGAAATAGAAAACCAAAACAAAACAAAAATATTTTAAATTTTATGCGTAGTTCTAGATCTGAAGGATTACTTCCTTTTGATTCTGAATTAGAAAGAACAATTGAAAGAATTAAAAAAGGAAAACAAATTTCAAAACATCAAGAAATGGCTAACTTACATAACAATAATCATATTCCAATTGAAATTAATGAACAAAATATTTATAAACTATTAAGGGAACATGCAAACCCTACAGCTGATGAACTTCATGTTAGTATTCAAATGCCAGCTGTAGATGCTAATTCTTTTGAGCTTAAACCTTATATTATTTAAATGGTTCAAAATAATCAATTTGGAGGAACACCTAATGAGGATCCAAATTTACATCTTGCTAGTTTTCTAGAACTTTGTGCTACCTTTAAATATAATAATGTTTCTGATGATGCTATTAAGCTTAGACTCTTTCTTTTTTCCTTAAAAGATAAAGCAAAGATGTGGCTTAATTCATTAGCAACTTGTTCTATTAAAATATGGGCAGATATGACACAAAAATTCCCTGCTAAATATTTTCCTCCTTCTAAAATTGCTAAATGGAGAAATGATATTACTTCATTTATGCAATTTGATGGAGAAACAATTTATGAAGCTTTGGAAAGATTTAAAGAATTATTAAGAAAATTTCCTCATCATGTTTTACCAGATTGGTTAATTATTCAAACATTTTATAATGGACTTATTGGATCACTTAGATTTATTATTGATGTTGCTGCTGGTGGTTCTTTAATGGCTGAGACATTTGAAGAAGCCTATACCTTATATGAAGAAATGACTAATAATAATTTTCATTGGCCTTCTGATAGGGTTAATCCTAAAAGAATGGCCAGTATTCAAGATAATGAAGCCTTTTATATTTTAGCTTCACAAGTGGTTGTGATATCTAAGAAATTAGATAATTTTGCTATTAATATATCGCATGTAAGTAATGATAATTCTACAAATCTGATGATTCTCAAACAATGGAAACTTTGTAAGCTATTGCTAGTAAAACTAATAACCCTTATTCTAATTATTATAATATTGGTTGGAAAATCATCCTAATTTTAATTGGATTAATGGACATCAACAATGGAATAATAATCAAGTTAATCCAAATTGGAACAATCAAGGAAATTCAAACTATAGACCAAATTATCCTCCTGGTTATAACAATCAGCAGAAAAGTTGTCTGTAGAAGAATTGATCTTGCAACTAAGCAATCAACTACAAAGTCAAAACACTGCTATTCGTAATATTGAGAATCAGATGGGTCAAATCGCTAATTTTATTAATTACAGTCCTCAAGGAACACTGCCTAGCAATGTCAAAATTAATCCTAAAAAATCTGGAAAGAACATGAACAAGCAAAAGCTGTAAAACTCAGAAGTGGAAAGGAATTAAAAGAGAAAACACGAAATGAGATTGAAAAAGAGAAAGAAGTTGAAGAGATTGAAAAACCTAAAGATACACTTGCTCCAAATAAAGATCAGACTGTAGTACCTATTGAAGTGGAAGTTGAAATACCACACCACCTTTTCCTTAAAGACTAAAACAGCAGAAGCTTGACCATCAATTTTCTAAGTTCTTTGAAATTTTTAAGAAACTTACCATCAACATTCCTTTTGCTGAAGCTTTGGAACTAATGCCAAGCTATGTAAGATTTATGAAGGATATTTAAAGCAAGAAGAAAAAATTTGAAGATTATGAAACTGTTGCATTAAGTGAACAATGTAGTGCAATAAGTCAGAAGAAATTACCTCAGAAACTTAAAGATCTTGGAAATTTCACTATACCATGTGCTATTGGAGAAAAATTTTGTGGAAAAGCCTTATGTGATTTAGGAGCTAGTATTAATCTCATGCCACTTTCAATCTTTCAAAGGTTAGATTTAGGAGAGATTTATCCTACCACTATAACTCTTCAATTCGCTGATCGATCACTTATCCTAAAGGAGTTATAGAGGATGTTCTTGTTAAGGTAGATAAATTTATCTTCCCTGTGGATTTCATTGTTTTAGATATGGAAGAAGATAAAGAAATACCTATTATTTTAGGGAGACCTTTTCTAGCTACCAGATGACTATGATTGATGTGCAAAAAGGATAAATAACGATGAGAGTTAATGATATAGAGATAACATTTAATGTTCTGAAATCAATGAGGTATCCTGATAAAGAAAAATGTTATCGGATGGATATTTTTTATTATATAATTGAAAAGCATTAACAAGAAAAATGTAAGGTCATTTATGATGATAAAGATAAAGAATCTATGTTATATAATGAGTCATTAAATGAGGAAATTGAAAAATTTAATGAAGAAAATTTACCTAAAGAAACTCATTATATTCATGAAAATTAGGAAATTTTAGACACAACTAAAAATGATATATTTTTGCCCTCAATTGAAAAAGCCCTTGAACTGGAATTAAAAATGTTACATGCACATTTAAAGTATGCATTTCTTGAAAATTCATTAACTTTACCTGTCTGATGCAAAGATCAAGAAGAAAAATTAAAAGGAGTTTTGAAGAATTATAAGAAAGCTTATGGTTGAACTATTGCAAATATAAAAGGAACAAGCCCTTCAATCTGTATGCATAGGATTTTAATGGAAGAAAATTGTAAACCCACTATTGAACCTTAAAGAAGATTAAACCCAATTATGAAAGAGGTTGTTAAGAAAGAGATTTTGAAATGATTAGATGCTGGAATTATTTATCCTATTTTGGATAGCCAATGGGTGAGTCCTATTCATTGTGTTCCGAAGAAAGGAGGAGTAACTTTCATTATTAATGAAAAAATGAATTAATCCCAGCAAGACAAGTTAGTGGATCACGTATTTGCATTGACTATCAAAAATTAAACAACGCCACTAGAAAGGATCATTTTCCTTTACCTTTCTTAGATCAAATGCTGGATAAACTAGCTGGACACTCATATTTTTGTTTTCTGGATGGATATTCTGGTTATCATCAATTACGCATTGCTCCTGAGGATCAAGAAAATACAACATTTACAATTCCTTATGGAACATTTGCCTTTAGAAGAGTGCCTTTCAGTTTATGCAATGCACCCGCAACATTTCAAAGATGTATGATGTCAATATTCTATGATTTGATTGATAAAAGAATTGAAGTATTTATGGACGATTTTTTAGTTTTTGGAACTTCTTTTCAATCATTCTTGGAAAATAAAACGAAAGTTTTCAAGAGATGTGAAGAAACAAATTTAGTTATAAACTGGAAAAAATGTCAATTTATAGTCACAGAAGTAATTGTGCTTAGACATAAAGTTTCACAAATAGGGATGAAAGTTGATCAGGCAAAAGTGAAAATTATTGTTGAACTTCAACCACCTAATACCGTTACTGATGTGAGTAGTTTTCTAGGTCATGCTGGATTTTATAGGAGATATATAAAGGTTTTTTCTAAAATTGCTACACCTCTTTGTCATTTATTGGAAAAAGAAGCTAAATTTGAATTTAATGAAGATTGTCTGAATGCGTTCAATATTCTAAAAGAAAAATTAATCACTGCACCTGTCATTGGGGTTTAGACTTTATGGAACCTTTCGTACCATCATCTGGAAAAATTTATATTTTATTAGTAGTTGATTATGTTTTAAAGTGGATTGAAGCTGTAGCTTTACCTAACTGTGATTCCAAAAGTGTTTCGAAATTTAAAAAAAAATGATTTTTACAAGATTTGGAATGCCCAGGATAATTATCACAGATGGGGGAAGTCATTTCAGAAATATAAGAATTCAATCATTGCTGGAAAAAATCAGAATTAAACATAGAATTGCAATTGCTTATCATCCTCAAACAAGTGGAATGGCTGAAGTATCAAATAGAAAAATTAAAATAATATTAGAAAAGACTGTTAATCCTAAAAGAACTGACTGGGTTGATAGACTTGATTCTGCAATATAGGCTTATAGAACAGCTTATAAGACACCTATCGGAATGTCACCTGATTGGTTAATTTATGGTAAACATTGTCACTTACCTGTTGAACTTGAACATAAAGCTTATTGGGCAATAAAGGAGTTCAATTATAATTTGAATACTACATGAGAAAAATGATTATTACAAATAAATGAAATGGAAGAGATAAGAAATGAGTCCTATGAAAATGCAAGAATTTATAATGAAAGAATGAAGAAATTGCATGACAAAATGATTTCAAGGAAAATTTTCTAGCCTGGACAAGAAGTATTATTATTTAATGCTCATTTAAAACTTTTTTCAGGAAAATTAAAATCTAAATGGATGGGACCATTTATAATTGAGAGAGTATACCCTTATGGAGCTGTGAATATTAAAGATTCCAAAACTGGAAAAGTTTTTAAAGTTAACGGATTAAGATTGAAGCCTTATACGGGAGAAATGAAATTAAATTACAAAGAGGCTTATGAGCTGAGTCTACCCGATTAATTCAATTAATTAGGTTGGGCTGATGACGTTAAACCAAGCTCTTTGTGGGAGAGAACCCATATTTATTAGTGCGAGTTAAATTATTGTTATAAGGTTATGCCTTGGTCTTGACTAAATTTGCAAATAACTTCTGGAAATGGACACTAAGAAGTCTGTATTGTCTTAAGCTATACATTACCTTGAAGTATATAGAATTTGGACATGGACCACTCCATGTCAAATGTGAGTAAAATGGAGATCAAGTTAACTTTCATTTGTGATTGTTTGTGATTTGAATTTTTCGTAATTGTATTTGTGTGTTGATCATACCCATTTTTTAGACCTATTTTTACAACCGAAACTTGCAAAATTTGACGATAGGCGAATCAGAATAGATCGAGGTTCCGGTGCCTAGGCGCCAAACGATGGCACCTAAGCGCCGGAATGGCCTGCGTATCGATGATCTAGTGCCTAGGCGCGAGATTCTGGCGCCTAAGCTCCACGGTTACAGATCGTGTAAAAACCGAAAATCTTCAGTTTTTCACACGAAATCTCTTTATATATTGCCTTATCTTCGTCCCCAATCCCATAGAAACCTTAATTTAGACTAGAGCAATCCATTTTGGAGAAGTTAAGAAGGATTTAGAGTCAATGGATAGAGAAAATCATGGAAATGAAGTAAGAGACAAATCTCCTAAAGATCCTCACCCTTATTTTAATGGTTTTATTGTTGTTAGTATGAAGAAATTGTTTAATTGATTGGAGAAGATTGAAGCAGAACTTCAAAGTATTGGTAATCATCTCCATGAGATGTACCACCAATACGAACACTTAGAATGACAAACCAAACTTCAATCTAATCATATGGCGGCCTATCATTACGCTCAAGTAGAAATATACGCGAAGAACATGTGGATCGATGAAAAGACGGCTTTGGAATTTACAAGGGTGTTGGTGTTCTATCCCTTCGGTCCTAGCAAACTTCATTGCGAAAGTGATGGTAATTTAAGATCGGTGTTAAATAGATCTTATATGTGTTTTTGGTGTGATCGAGTAATGTGTCAGTGTGTTAAATATTGAATGTGCGTGTTTGCTTAATTGTTCAATGTGTGTTGTTGGATATGAATATTTTCTTTGAATATGTTGTTTTTTGTGTTATTTATAAAACTATGAACCTTGATACAGTCTTGTACTGAAATTTATTGAAATTGGAATGGAAGTTATGGATTAGAATTGAAGAATTTGGATACATTTTTTGTGGATCTAAACAATCATTTTAAATTGATTGTGAAAATGTCTGGAGGATATAAATTGGATTAATACTCTCATAAGAGTAATTAGGAGTGAAATTTGATAAGATTTGGTGGAAAATATAAAATTTACATTGATTTTTTGGAAAGGCGAGTCTGGCGCCTAGGCACCAGAATTCGGCGTCTACGCATCGGCTTGGCCTGAACCCGAAAACTCGTCTTCTTAAACACCCCACGCCATTTTTGATGCCTAAGCTTCCTTCTCCACTGTTTTTCACGAAAATACCCTTTATAGATAACATTTAAAGCTGTGTTTTCAAGTTTTTGAGCTTGAAATCACCTAATTTCTTCATCCCGAGGTCAGATCTACATTCTAAACTCATTATTTTCGATTTTCACAACGAATTTTGCTCTCATTGAAAAACACCAAAATTTTGAGAAAAATTTTGATTTTTAAGATTAAATCGATGAAATTTTTAAGCTCTTTCAAGTTTGAAAAGCTGAAATTAGTTTATTTTCCTAGATCCATTGAATTTATTTCGTGTCTTTATTTCACGTTTAGATTGCACCCAAATCTAAGCGAGGAAAGGAACGATAAAATTTTGATCGTAGCAAGTTCGTCACTGCTGCTGCACTCTTTAGATACAATAATTTTGCTACGACTCAAAAATTTATCTCTAAGCGAAGTTTTTACAATCCTAGAGGAAGATTTGAGGATACAATTGTTGCGCTCAACTGACAACGATTCTGCTATTTCACATCTGTTGCCGTTATCCCGGTTGTTAGAGAGTTTTATGCTAATTTTATGGATGCTGAAGAATACGAGATTTTCGTCAAATGAGTTGGAGTAGGATTCACTCCTGAATGTATCAAAATTTTCTATGGCCTGCTGCCAATCATTGAGTGTTATTACTCCGGATTATCTCCATCTGAGGGAGATTTGGATATGATCATTGCCTACTTGATTGATAGTACTGGAGCCTAGATGATTCTGAACGAAAAAGGGTAAATTTTTCATCTTCTAAGCTTAATGGTGTTTCAAAGGCATGGCACAACTTTATTGTTGACCTCATTTTTATAATGAATCAATAACTTTTGACCTAAAAAGTCAACTTTAGTCAAATTGGTCAAACCATACCTAATGACCTACCCTGTTGAACCCATAGGTCACCCTTTTGACCTAAAAAGTCAACTTTGGTCAAATTGGTCAAACGAGACCTATTGACCTACCCTGTTGACCCCATAGGTCAACCTTACAACCTAAAAAGTCAACTTTGGTCAAAATGGTCAAACCAGACCTAATGACCTACCCTGATGACCCCATAGGTCACCCTTTTGATCTAAAAAGTCAACTTTGGTCAAAATGGTGAAACCAGACCTAGTGACTTACCCTGTTGACACCATAGGTCAACCTTATGACCTAAAAGTCAACTTTGGTCAAAATGGTCAAACCAGACTTAATGACCTACCCTGTTGACCCCATATGTCACCCTTTTGACCTAAAAAGTCAACTTTGGTCAAAATGGTCAAACCAGACCTAATGACCTACCCTGTTGACCCCATAGGTCACCCTTTTGACCTAAAAAGTCAACTTTGGTCAAATTGGTCAATCCAAACTTAATGACCTACCCTGTTGACCCCATAGTTCACCCTTTTGACTTAAAAGTCAACTTTGGTCAAATTGGTCAAACCAGACCTAATGACCTACCCTGTTGACCCCATAGGTCAATCTTATGACCTAAAAAGTCAACTTTGGTTAAATTGGTCCAACCAGACCTAATGACCTACCTTGTTGACCCCATAAATCAATCTTATGACCTAAAAAGTCAACTTTAGTCAAATTGGTCAAACCAGACCTAATGATCTACCCTGTTGGGGTCACCCTTTGACTCAAAAGTCAACTTTGGTCAAATGGTCAAACCGGACCTAATGACCTACCCTGTTGACTCCATAGTCAACCTTATGACCTAAAAAGTCAACTTTAGTCAAATTGGTCAAACCGGACCTAATGACATACCCTCGTTGACCCCATAGGTCAACCTTATGTCCTAAAAAGTCAACTGTGGTCAAAATGGTCAAACCAGACCTAATGACCAATCCTGTTGACCCATAAGTCAACCCTTTAACCCAATGACACATTTAAAGCCCCACAATGAAAAAATCACAAGTACTGGACATTTTAAAATTAAATTGATCAATTTGGGCTGACTTGGGTCAACCTAGGTTAAAATTGGTCAACACCTATCTATTTTGCTTAAAATAGATAAAAATGAAATAAAAACAACAAAATTAATCAAATAATTAATTTCAAAATTATTTTTATTAATTAAAATGATTAATGATTTAATTTTCAATATTTTAATTAAATGACATAATTAATTAAAATGAAAATTAAATTAAAATCATAAAATGACAAAAATGATAAAATTAATCAATTAATTAAATTGAAATTATTTTTAATTAATAAATTGATTAATAAAATATTTTCCGACAATTTTAATTAAAAAAATAATTAACTAAAATGGGAAATTAAAAATAAATGAAATGACATATAGCCTACTCATAATTAATTAGGCTAAATTCATCTTAAGACTTAATTAGCACATAATTAAGCCCACAATAAGACCACTTAGCCATGGGTTAATACCCATCATGATGCATGGGGTGAGGTGTCACTCTCTCCTTCACCCTAAGCTTCATTTGGTCATGAGGTGGCCGACCAACATGAGGCCTCACCTCCCACCTCCCAAGCCACCCAATGGACGGAAAACCATGCATGAAACCCCTCCCCCCTTACCATGGTTAGAAGCAATGATTAGGGATGAGCTTGTGTGTCACCATTTGCCAAGCTTAAGAGATGATGTGTAAGCTCATTAAGAGGTGCAAGGACAGCTCACAAAACACCTCTTGCATGAACCAATAGGTGAGAGCCACAGCAATGAGATTCATCATGGAAAACTTAGGGAGAAGCATCAATTTCTATCTTCTGCCAATTCCTTCACCCAATGGGCTGATAGAAGAGGTAACTCCTCCCCTAGAACATCCTAAGTTAAGCCATAACCTCCCCTTGCTATAAATAGGACCCCATGGTCGAACCTAGCAAGAAGAAGAAAAAAATTAGGGAGAACTATAGGCTGCCCAAATCCACCTGTTCCCAACATAAAAAGTCTTCCTAAGAGTCCCAGGAATCTTTTACGATCAAATCCAAGCCATAGTTTGAGCCTATTTATGCCAATTTGACCAAATTTAAAAAATAGCCCCAAATTAGGTACTTTTTAAAAATTCCTCCCCAAGCCAGACTTCTGGATCAAATTGTTGCAGCAATAACCTTCTATTGGAGTCTTAGAAGGCAACCATAAGGTCTGATCTAACTTGATTTGCTTGTGGCAAAGGTATGGAATTTTTCTTTACAAAATAAATCGTATTTTCGACATATCATGTGTTATACTAGTTCAGAAGTGTATCATCACCATATGGATGGATACTTCTCATCCAGATGATTATTTTAAAAAAAATCACACAATTTCATCAAGAAATGAGTGAGATATTAATGTTTGAAGTTTAATGGTTCGAGAATTTTCGGATTTTTGGCCGAATTATCTCCGCCGTCCGATCTCGCGCTTTAGGAATGGACGGCGCTGATCTCTCCCCCGCGGTGTCCGCTGTTCGGCCGCCCGCAGCGGATCCTCCCGCTCGTTCGACGCGTACGAGGACACGCGTTGAACGGCGGTGAGTTTGGCGGTGGGATTTAATAAAAAATGCATTAAATCCTTAAAAACTTCAAATATTCATATCTTTTTATCCAGAGGTCATAAAAATAAAATAAAAATACCTCTGGAAAGCTCTTGATGAGGAGAAAATTATGAGACCAAAATCATAATTTTATTCTCAGTATTTAATTTTTAATTAATTAAATACTCTCTGGAGTATTTAATTATTAAAAATTTTTTATAAATCAAGAAATTAATGAACTTGGAGGCATTTATCTTTATGTTCTTAGGGACATTCCATAATTTTTCCAAGGATAGAAAACATGCCTAGGACACTTTTCTTTAATTTTCAAGTTTCTTTACAATTATTTCAAATAATAATTATAAAAATTGACAATTAAGGAAAATAAAAATGCAAATGGCTAGAAATGATAGAGCAACAGATCAACAACCCTAAGAAAATTATTTCTAAGTCATAAAAATCATTTTGAATGGTATTTTGAAATTTAGGGTTAAAATCCTTTATTAATTAAATAATTTTAAACCTAAAAATAACCCTTTATAAATTTAACCTATTTTCATCAACAATCAAAGTTTGAAAATGGTTCTAGTCTATGATAGACTAATGAGAAACTTCACTTAAGTCTAAAATGACCAAATTGGACTTAACTAAATTTAAAATAATATTTAAACCCATTAAACCTTACTTAAATTAGGTTTAATATAAAAATTAAATCTTAATTAAATTTAAAGACATATTAAACTTTATTAATCAAAATTAAACTTATTAATTAAGTTTAAAGACATAATAAACTTAATTAACTCATTAAACCTTACTTAAATTAGGTTTAATATAAAAGTTAAATCTTAATTAGGATTAAAGACATATTAAACTTAATTAATCAAAATTAAACTTATTAATTAAGTTTAAAGACATAATAAACTTAATTAACTCATTAAACCTTACTTAAATTAGGTTTAATATAAAAATTAAATCTTAATTAAGTTTAAAGACATATTAAACTTAATTAATCAAAATTAAACTTATTAATTAAGTTTAAAGACATAATAAACTTAATTAACTCATTAAACCTTACTTAAATTAGGTTTAATATAAAAATTAAATCTTAATTAAGTTTAAATACATATTAAACTTAATTAATCAAAATTAAACTTATTAATTAAGTTTAAAGACATAATAAACTTAATTAACTCATTAAACCTTACTTAAATTAGGTTTAATATAAAAATTAAATCTTAATTAAGTTTAAAGACATATTAAACTTAATTAATCAAAATTAAACTTATTAATTAAGTTTAAAGACATAATAAACTTAATTAACTCATTAAACCTTACTTAAATTAGGTTTAATATAAAAATTAAATCTTAATTAAAGACACATTAAAACTTAATTAATCTCCTTACACATTAATCAAACATAAAACTTAATTAGGTGTAACCCATTAGACCTAATTAAACCATTAGACCTTAACTAACTAAGGTTTAATCAAACTTAAACCCTAATTAGGTTTAAATTATTAGACCTAATTAAACCATTAGACCTTAACTAACTAAGGTTTTATCAAACTTAAACCCTAATTAGGTCTAAATCATTAGACCTAATTAAACCATTAGACCTTAACTAACAAAGGTTTAATCAAACATAAACCCTAATTAGGTCCAACCCATTAGACATAATTAAACCATTAGACCTTAACTAACTAAGGTTTAATCAAACATAAACCCTAATTAGGTCTAACCAATTAGACCTAATTAAACCATTAAACCTTAACTAACTAAGGTTTAATCAAACTTGAACCTTAACTAGGTCTAACCCATTAGACCTAATTAAACCATTAGACCTTAACTAACTAAGGTTTAATCAAACATAAACATTAATTCGGTCTAACCCATTAGACCTAATTAAACCATTAGACTTTAACTAACTAAGGTTTAATCAAACATAAAACTTAATTAGGTCTAACCCATTAGACCTAATTAAACCATTAGACCTTAACTAACTAAGGCTTAATCAAACTTGAACCTTAATTAGGTCTAACCCATTAGACCTAATTAAACCATTAACCTTAACTAACTAAGGTTAAATCAAACTTAAACCCTAATTAGGTCTAACCCATTAAACCTAATTAAACCATTAGACCTTAACTACCTAAGGTTTAATCAAACACAAATCCTAATTAAGTTTACCACATTAGACTTAATTAATTATTAAACCTTAATCAACTAAGGTTTAATCAGACCCAAATCCAACCTTTTATTCCAAGTCCAACATAACCTAAACCTAAACATAACCTAACTTGAGTCCAACCTAACTTGAACTCGAGTTATCCAAAACTCAGGTTCAACCCATATTGAACCTAACATAAACCTAACCTAACTTGAGTTCAATCTAACTTGAACTCAAGTTAACCTAAACCCAGTTCAACCCACATTGAACCTAACTTAAACCTAATCTAACTTGAGTCCAATCTAGCTTGAACTCAAGTTAACCTAAACCTTAGGTTCAACCCACATTGAACCTAACTTAAACCTAACCTAACTTGAGTCCAACCTAACTTGAACTCAAGTTATCCTAAACCTTAGGTTGAACCCATATTGAACCTAACTTAAACCTAACCTAACTTGAGTCTAATCTAACTTGAACTCAAGTTAACCTAAACCTTAGGTTCAACCCACATCGAACCTAACTTAACTTGAAACCTTAGGTTCAACCATATTGAACCTAACTTAAACCTAACCTAACTTGAGTCCAATCTAACTTGAACTGAAGTTAACCTAAACCTTAGGTTCAACCCACTTTGAACCTAACTTAAACCTAATCTAACTTGAGTCCAATCTAGCTTGAACTCAAGTTAACCTAAACCTTAGGTTCAACCCACATTGAACCTAACTTAAACCTAACCTAACTTGAGTCCAATCTAGCTTGAACTCAAGTTAACCTAAATCTTAGGTTCAACCCACATTGAACCTAACTTAAACCTAACCTAACTTGAGTCCAATCTAACTTGAACTCAAGTTAACCTAAACCTTAGGTTCAACCCACATCGAACCTAACTTAACTTGAAACCTTAGGTTCAACCCATATTGAACCTAACCTAAACTGAACTAAACTTGAGTCCAATCCAACTAGAATCTAATTTAATCTAAGTCAAACCTTAACTTAGGTTCAACCCTTATTGAACTTAAATCAACCTTAAGTCTAGGTTCAACCTGACTTGAACCTAACTTAATCTAAACTCAACTTAACTCTAACCCATATTATACTTAAGTCAAACCATACTTAGGTTTAACACGGCATAAACCTAAGTCTAACCTAAACCTTAGGTTCCACCTAACTTGAATCTAAACTAAAACCTGGCTTAAGTTCAATCCTAAGTCTAGGTCTAACTTTAAATAGACTTAATTAAAACTTAAGTCTTATCTAAAAGGGACTTAGATGGTCCGCAGAATCTAATTGAGTCTAATTTATTAGACTCGATTAACCTTTAAATCCTATTTAAACAAGACTTAAAACTTAATTAAATCTATTCTGAACCAAACCTTTTAACTTAAGTTCAGACAGACATGAACTCAAGTTAAATAGATTCAATTAACATTGAATCTAACTTAGGTTCAACCAGACATGAACCCAAGTTAATTCAATCAATATTGAATCTAATTTCAAATCTTTTAACTTAAGTTCAGGCAGACATGAACTCAAGTTAAATAGATTCAATCAACATTGACAACCAGACATGAACCCATGTTAATTCAATCAATATTAAATCTAATTTCGAATCTTTTAACTTAAGTTCAAACAAACATGAACTCAGGTTAAATAGACATTGAATCTAACTTAGGTTCAACCAGACATGAACCCAAGTTAATTCAATCAATATTGAATCTAATTTTAATTCTTTTAACTTGTTCAGACAGACATGAACTCAAGTTAAATAGATTCAATCAACATTGAATCTAACTTAGGTTCAATCAGATATGAACCCAAGTTAATTCAATCAATATTGAATCTAATTTCAAACCTTTTTAACTTAGAGTTCAGACAAACATGAACTCAAGTTAATTCATAAGATCAAGATATAAATTCAACATTTTAAACCAAAACTAACATAATCAACAAAAAATTGACATTTCAAAATAATTCGACATAAACTGACATCTAAGATATATTCAAATATTCTGTGATGTTATTTCTGACAACGTTTTCTTTGTAGGGTGAAAATAAGAAATTTCGCTTAGATTTTCTTTACATGTTATAGGGTGTACTAACTCTGTTTTGCAGGACTAGATTCTAGGCGAACAAAAACAAAACCAAAACTTTTAGGTTAGACATATAACCTGAAACTTTTGACAACAAAAAAAAAAAAATTTAGGTTAGACATCTAACCTGAAACTTTTGACAACAAAAACAAAATCAAAACTTTTAGGTTAGACATATAACCTGAAATTTTTCAACAAATCAACAACATTGACAACAAAACCAGAACCTTTAGGTTAGACATAATACCTAAAGTATTCAATAACATGATATAACGACATTCGGGAGTGATAGTGGGTACATCTCTCCTTAAAATAAATTCTTAGAAAACAAATGATTAGCATTAATCAGAAGTTTTCTTAAACAATTGAAAATTGTTTAAGATGTAATTAACTATAGAGGCTTACCTCTATAGGAGATTTAAAAGAACCCGAAATAGAAATCTCTGGTTTACCATGATTTTCTTAATATGAAAATTCTAGAATATGTTATTCAAGAATATCCTCATATAAGAATTATCATAAACATCCTTTTCTACTATTAGTCCTAAAAATTCTCTAAATCCTTCATGGGATTTATATGTATAAAACTAGGCTAATATTAGATGGCGACTCCTTGACATTGACATGATACAGAAATGGATGGCGATGATATGACACCCCCACCGACACCACATTAAATTTTCCAACCGCCACCAAGAGAGTGGCGACTCCGCTGGGGAGAATCTTTCTTCTCATCTTTTGTTATCATTTGTTTTCATTTCAAAATTTTGAAAATAAAAAGTTCCCAGTTTATAAATAAGTTAATAATATTCGCTTTTCTTCAAATTACAGAAAAATCGCAATGGATTCTCCGAATTCGATCTTTTCTTACTTTCAAGACATTGACATACCAATAAGGGAAAATCCTCCTTTTTATCACAATGATTATTGAAATGTATTTCATATTAGATAATCCATATCAAACTGATACTCAATATTTTTAAGAATTTGACTTGCAACCTTATGAAGACTTTCTGAATTTTATAGACAATTTACCTGAATATACACCTGAAGAACCTTACATCCTTGAAGAAATGAAAAGACAGAGTGATAAGAAAGGAAAAGAAGTTTACGAGGAAGATGATGTTCCACCATCATTTATGTAAGAAATCGGATCTTCTTCGAGGAACGTTCATAGAACTCCTTCATTTAAAAGAAAGAAAAGGTGGAACGAAAATGATCATTTTGAAACACCTGAATTTCAACAGAATATTTTTGGAAATCCTTCCTTTTTAGAGGAAAATCAATATATTCCAATTCTTGTTGAATACACTGACAATTCCTTTCAACCTAAAAGATCTCCTCCATTTCGTATTGTACATTCAGTGTTTAAGAGATTAGCACGAAAAAAAAATGTTCATTATCTAAGTTATTAGATAAAATGGGCTGTACAGTCTCCAACACCATGAAAAGGAGAATTTTAGCAATGGAAAAATCTGATTATCAAGAAACTAATTATCAATTCCCAACTGATAAACTTTATGTTCGAGTGCCAGTAAAATTTCGATTGGGCCCTAGAATAAAAAATGTAGTGGTCACCAATGACAAAACTCGATATGACAAATTAATGTCAAAAGCAGACGATACAACTACTAAAATGACGGACTTGGTCCAGATGCTACAAAAAGCAAATTGTCCTTATACCGGATATGATACACCACCTGAGAGTTCCCGCCCTATACTTAAAAATAATGTATGGAGGCGAAAATCATCTGAAAGGAATTCTAATACCACCAACACTCCTGCAAATAGTTCACAAGAAGACATTTGCAGAAAACATTCTACAAAATCATTTCAAGAAAGATTAAAGAAATTAAAAGAAGATATTAAACAACTTCCAGGACAAGAAAGGAAAAATACTTCTGACAGTTCCAATGAGAATGTTGCCAGTATTAACATGGTAGAAAGCTGATCTACTTCCTTAGCACGAAAATCAAATGAAGAGGAATTGCGAGAGGTGATACGACAACGAGATGAACAAATAAGTCGTCTTGAAAAAAGAATGAAAGAACTGGTAGAGACTTTGCAAAAACCACCAGCGGACCCTTCTCCAGCTATTGAAATCATTAGACCGGAGGCTATTCACACCTTGAAAGCAGAGAAGAACTAATGGATGTCGAGGAAAGCACTCGGAAGAGAAAGAATTCTCCTCATAAAGAAACTCCAGAAGAGGATATTACAGAAATAGTGGAACGGAAAATTAAAGAAACGATAGCTCAGGCAAAAGCTGGAGCATTAACTCCAAAGAGTAGGCCATACCCAGAGGAATATGATTATGTTCAATATCCTAAGGGTTTTGCTCCTCCTATCTTTAAAATGTTCGATGAAACCGGAAATCCCCGACAACATCTGGCACATTTTAGAGCAAGCTGCTGTAATGCTGGAGGAAATGATGCTCTCCTATTTTGACAATTTGTTAACAGTCTCACGGAAGTTGCCTTCAACTGGTATGCAGAACTTCCCAATGGATCTGTCAAAACCTTTATAGAGCTTGATAGCCTTTTTATTCAATGCTTTGCAGGAGCACAACATAATACCACTGTTGGTGATTTGGTGGTAGAGAAACAAAAACCAGGAGAAACCTTGGTAGATTATATTTTACGCTGGAGAAATCTCAGCATGAAATGTGAGCCACAGTTACAAGAACAACATGCTGTTAGAATATTGCTTAAAAATATTCATGGTCCTATAACTTTTATGCTTAAAGGATTTACGATAAAAACTTTTGAAAAATTACTTAGTAAAGCTGCCAATCTTCAGGAAGAGGTTAAGTAGATGAGTGTAATGGAGAAAACTGAAAAGACAAAAACTATTAAAACTTTTGAAAAGAAACCTGGGAATATTGCAGAAAAAGGCAAACAGGTAATGCAAATCCAACCGGAGCAAAAGAAGCAACGACAAAATCCTTCGACATCACATACGTCACCTCAATTACAACTTCAACAACCAATACTAGTATCAATTGAAAAGGAAACAATGGCTCAAAGAATGAAAAAAGTATATTCATTTAAAACAGAGGCCGTCAGCAAAATATTTCGTAGCTTGCTTAAAATACCTGAATTTAAGCTACCAGAAGCTAAGAGGCCAGCAGAAATTGACATGAAGGACAATCTTAATTATTGCCCTTATCACAGGATGCTTGGACATAAAATTGAGGAATGTTTTGTCTTCAAAGACTGGTTAGAGCGTAATTTCAAAGATGGAAATATAGTCATCCCGAAAGAATACTTGAAAGAACCTAAAAAGGGATCAGTCAATATGATTTCGATGGAGGAACTTAATCCTAAAAACAAGGATAGCATTTCTGAAGAGATCTTCGCAAAACACCAAGTTACAAAATCTCCAAAGAAAGAAAAGAAAAAGAAAATCAAGAAAATGGAAAAGATTAGAGGTCTTCCAAACATAGGGGCTGCAACTCCTTTTGTACCTTCTAGTTCATTTCACTTTTGTACTAGGATAGTTATGTCGGCCGAAGGACGAAAAATCCTCAAGACAATAACTTTGTATGACTTTGTTTTTACCATGAATAATAACAATCCTAGTTTTGTGTACGTTTTGTCTATTCTGGATGATGCTTCTGAGAATGACCATTTGAATTCTAACCCTATAGACAATACTCAAATCGTATATGATCAATCTAAAGACAACCAAAATAATGAAAATGAAAATGAGAAATCCGATAGGGACAAAAATGAAGATGACATTGCTACGCTTCAATTACAAGGAGTTCTGATTTCTATAAAATTGGAATCTTCGGATTCAGAAACAAATGAACCGGATAATCAACCTAAAAAATAGTTGAAATTAACTTGAGAAGTGGAAAAATCTTACCTCCTAGGATGTTTCCACAAGAAAAAGAAAAACAAATAATTACAGCAGATAAGATCATTCCTCCAATATATCCCCGAACTTCTGAAGGAAATAAGGATGATCTTCATAATAAGGTGGATTATAATGTACTGGCCCATTTGAGAAAATTACCTGAAAAATTAAGCATCTATGACGCTCTCATACTTTCCAAAGAAATGAGAGAATCATTAATCAAGGCCCTTTTCGGACCCTGATATTTGCTTAACTCAACTTGCTAATACTACCCAAAACGAAGCTTACTCATTAGAGGAATCAACAAATATTACCTTCTCTGACAATGACTTGTTGCTCGGAACAACTAAACACAATCGTCCACTATATATTACAGTAAACATAAATGACCCGATACTTTCGAGAGTTCTTATTGAATCAGGTGCTTCAATCAACATTATGAATCTGAGAACTCTTGCATACTTAGACATTGACGCCTCTCAACTATCAAGAGATACAATGATGTTAAGAGGATTCAATCAATATGGAGAACGGGCCCATGGATCAATAACATTGCTCTTAAAAATAGCCGACTTGGCAACAACAACAAAATTTCATATTATTGATTCAGATACTTACTTGGCAGACCATGGCTCCATGAATATAAAATGGTACCCTCTTCATTACATCAATGTATCAAATATTTATGAAAAGGACAAGAATTTCGTATTATAGGAGATCTGCAACCGTTTTCAATACATGAAATCGATATACATGAAGATGCAGTATATTATGCTCCTATAAATAAAACAATATCTTCCAAAGAGACAACGATAAATATGGAAGAAAAGAACAAAGAAAAGAAAATAAATGAAAAGGATTTTTCTTCAATAAAGACAAAGGAGACTAATTTCCGTCAGACTCGCACTTGAGGTCGAGGCCGAGAACGAAGACGAAGGAGAGAAGATCCAGTTGTCACAATGAAGAAACCACTGAAGTTCAAAATCCACCTGGATTCTAAAGAAGAAACGACATCTATGGTTGCAAAGGAACCCCAATTCAAAATATCTCTAGAAGAGGAAGATAAAGAGAAACAATTTGAATCTATGTATGACAAAATCAATCATTATATACATTCTATGACTCTAACTCCAATCTCCACTGCTAAGATTGAGAATCTAATAGTCAAAGAAGTATATAATGATGACCAAAAGCCAATTAAGTTTAGACTTGGCTCTACTTCTTCTTGTACTAAAAATGATGTAAAAATAGAAGATGAAAATCTTCCACAATCAATGAAAATTCCTTTTGAGTTGTATTCTCCTTGGGCACGAAAATTCATTCAAAATAGTTTAATGCTCAAACAATGGTCTTTTAAAGAACCAAATTTCATTGAACAAATGTGGAATGATAATAAACGAAATTCTAACTCTAAAAAAGGTGTTGGATTTGGAATTTTGGGACCATTAGATGATACATAATTTTGTTTGACTGTCATAGAAGAATGTGATTCTGAAACATTACCTGATCTTCCAATTGAAAATGCTCCCCCAGATTTGGAAGAAGAAATTAAATTGACAATTGATGAACAAAAAGAAATAAATTTAGGAACTAATGAAAATCCAAAACCGACTTTTATTAGTTCATTCCTTAATGATGAAGAAATAAAAGACATAACTCAATTGTTGATGGAATATAAAGACTATTTTGCTTGGACTTATGACGAAATGCCTGGTTTATCTCCAGAAGTCGCAGTCCATAAACTTGGCATAGAACAAATCATAAACCCAGTTAAACAAGCTCCAAGAAGGATGTGTGTCGAAATAGAGCAACAAGTCATTGCGGAAGTCAAGAAATTGATAGATGCTGACTTCATACGAGAAGAAAACTATCCAACATGGCTAGCCAATTTAGTGCCAGTTAAAAAGAAAAATGGACAAATAAGAGTCTGCATAGACTACAGAGACTTGAACAAAGCATGTCCAAAAGATGAATTTCCTTTACCAATTCCTGAATTAATGGTTGATATTTCATCAAAATATGCAATATTTTCTTTCATGCATGGATCATCAGGATATAACCAAATAAAAATGTTTTCGGAAGACGAAGTAAATACAGCTTTCCGAACACCCATGGGCATATATTTTTATAAGGTTATGCCATTTGGACTAAAAAATGCCGGTGCAACCTATCAAAGAGCCATGACACGGATATTTGATGAACTAATACATAATCAAGTCGAATGTTATGTCGACGATCTAGTTGTCAATAGTAAACAAAAAGACGATCATATATACGATTTGAGAATTGTCTTTGAACGACTACGATGATATAATCTTAAAATGAACCCTTTAAAGTGCACCTTTGGTGTCACTTCAGGAAAATTTTTAGGATTTGTAGTTCGACATCGTGGGATAGAAATTGATCCTCTCAAAATTGAAGCTATCCTAAATATGCCTCCTCTTAAAAATCTAACTCAATTGAGATCCTTTCAAGAAAAATTAGCATATATACGACGTTTCATTTCTAATCTATCGGGTAGATGTTAACCCCTTAATGCCCTTACTAGAAAGGATGCCAAATTTGTGTGGGATGAAAAATGCCAGCATGCTTTCGAAGACATTAAACAATATCTGACAACCCCTCCTGTCTTAGCAGCCCCTGTATTAGGAATACCTTTAATCCTTTACACCATGGCATTAGACAATTCACTTGGAGCTTTACTAGCACAAGTGAATGATGAAGGAAAAGAAAATGCGTTATACTACTTGAGTCGTTGTTTAGTTACAACGGAAATAAAATATCTAACAATTGAGAAGCATTGTTTAGCCTTGATCTTCGCAGTTCAAAAGCTAAGACATTATATGCTTTCTCATAAGGTAACTCTTATTTCAAGAGTTAACCCGTTACAATATTTAATACACGACCGACACTTTCTGGGAGATTAGAAAGATGGGCAATGATCTTGTTACAATTTGACATAACATTTGTGCCGTTACGTGCTATTAAAGAACAAATCCTAGCAGATTTCTTAGCGGCACACCCAATTCCAGCAGGATCCCCCCTTAACGACGATCTACCTGATGAACAAATATCAGAAGTAAAAGATTCTAACATGCAACGATGGGAACTCTACTTTGACAGAGCATCATCTGCATGGAAAGACAAAGATAAACATACAATCATACCAGGAAAAGATGGAGTAGGATTAATTTTCATTACTCCAGACAAAATGATGATGCCCTTTTCCTATCGTTTGACAGAACCATGCATGAATAATGAAGCCGAATATGAAGCACTCATAACTGGTCTAGAATTGACAATATTAATGGAAATTAAGAATATTGATATCTACGGAGATTCCAAGTTAATTATCAATCAAATTGCTGGCAAATACAAAATTTTGAAACCACGACTTGAACAATATTCTTATTACACTTTGAAATTACTTCAACAAATTCCTGATGTAACGTTTTTCTTAATCCCGAGGCGAGATAACTCTCAAGCGGATGCTCTGGCAAAACTTGCAAAGGAATTTGCGTGTCCAGAAGAAGATGACATACCGATTTCTATAAAAGGACGACAAGTTCTTTCTCAAATTGATATGGATAATTTGCATAAAATCGGTGAAAATATGACAATGACAATAAGTGACGAGAAGGATGATTGGCGACAACCAATCATCCAATATTTAGAAACCGGAAAATTGCTCGAAAATAGTTCTATTGCTAATCAAATTAAACAAAGAGCATTATCATATGCTCTAATAAATGAAGTCCTTTATAAACGATCTTTTGATCAAATGTGGTTAAGATGTTTAAACCAAATTGAAGCTCGAGAGATTATTAAGGAAGTTCATTCAGTTTTATGTGGTGCACATCAATCTGGCCCAAAATGAAAATGAAATTAAAAAGAATGGGTTATTATTGGCCAACAATGATGACCGATCGTCTTGACATTGCAAAGAAATGTCATCGAAGTCAAATACATGGAGTAGTTTTACATCAACCTCCAAATGTCCTACATCCGACCATTGCATCATGGCCATTTGAATGTTGGAGTATCGACATAGTGGGCCCTATAGATCCTCCATCTTCCAAGGGCCATAAATTTATTCTAGCAACTATCGACTATTTTTCTAAATGGGAGAAGCAATACCCCTTCGAGAAGTCAAGGCAGAACAAGTTCTCCACTTCTTTAAAACACATATTGTTTATAGATTTGGGATTCCTCGAAGAGTCATATCAGACAATGGATTGGCCTTCAAAAACACAAAAATGAATCACTTTATCCAGAGACATGGGATTGACTAGAGATATTCCACAATCTATTACCCTAAGGCCAATGGATTAGCTAAAGCTTTCAATAAAACGTTGGTTCAAATCTTGAAAAAGACAATAAGTAATAGCCCGAGACAATGGAATGAACGACTAATAGAAGCTTTATGGGCTTATAAAACTACTTACCAAACTCCAACACGGTCTACACCATTTTGCTTTGGTATATGGTTCTGAAGCCATTTTGCCTCTGGAAGTCCAAATTCCTTCTCTCAGAATCGCAATAACTGATAAAATAACTGAAGAAGAAAATGTCAAGTTACGACTTGAAGAACTTGAAAATTTAGAGGGCAAACGTCTGCAAGCCCAACAAAATCTTGAATTGTATCAAGCAGAAATGATACGAGCTCACGACAAACTAGTTCGCCCTAGAACCTTTCGAATCGGTGAATTAGTTTTAGTTCTTTGAAGACCTATACTAGCTCATCGAAAGATAGGTGGCAAATTCGAACCGATATAGGAAGGTCCATATGTAATTGAAATGACATATTCTGGAGGATCCTATCAATTGGTGGATTGTCAAGAAGAAAGAATCCTACCTCCAGTCAATGGGCATTTTCTAAAGAAATACTACGCGACATAAAAAAGAGGAAATGAATAAATACTTATTTATAAACTGGGACAATAAATTCTCCTTTCGAAAATCATCTTTGATGTTTTGTGACATCTCTTTCATTTTTTAAACAAACATTTGAAAATCTAAAATGATATTCTGTCTTGATATTTTTAGGAAAAATGCCTGAAGACAGATTATTTTTTTCATTCCGAAATAATATGACTTTTGCCTTGGACCGTCGACATATAGACTCGGGGACCGAGTTCACTTTGATTTTGACTCGTTACGGAGTTGAATCCATATATCATGGATCGTTACTTTATCCGGTGAATCACGGTGAAGTTAATCCGCAAACACCTTTGATAGAATTCAAACTTCGACAACCCGAAGAATATGACTTCACAATCAGTGATAGCTCAGATGAAGCAGAATTCATGACTGCCCCGGTACAAGGAGCATCAACGTCAGGAACCAAAAATCTGACGACAGGATTCACCAGATCAAGGTGAAATCACAATAAACGACTAAAATGACAAAAACAATTACAAGTGAAACAAGACATGGAAGATATGAGTCAGTTAAAATCGCGAACTATCAATACTCCGTTTGAGGAAATAATATCGGAAACGACAAATATAGACATTACAGAAAAAGAGGATGGCAAAGCAGTCGTCACTCCACCATTGGTCACACCTGCTCAATGTTTAAGAGTATCAGACTAAAAGAATCACTCGGAGGAAGAGATACGACGAATTCGCGCCATTGAGTGGAGAACCTTCGAACAATATAAATATGTGAATAAAAGAACAATATATATTCTGGATGGTCTTAAACTTTTTACCGAATATTTGATGAAACCGAACAAGTTGCTATCATCAACTACATCATAGAAGCCCGAGATCGGGGTAGAGCTGGACGCCTTCGAAGGAGGACCTATTCCGAACCTAGTAAATGGATTCGCGATGAAGGGTAGGCAAACCATTCAATACGGATGTTGCTATAACTATGCAAGAGACAGAGAAGGAAATCTTCTTGGGATTCTACGACATGAACAAGTCGACCCTTTACCCGTTGTGATAATCCAAATTATCAGACGACTTGTTACTTGAGGGATCATACCTGCGGATTGTGTTCCCGATAGCTGCATCATTAATATGTATGATAAAGGGGATTGTATCCCTCCTCACATCGACAGTCATGATTTTGAAAGACTATTTTGTACTCTGTCTTTAATGAATCGTTGCTCCATGATATTCGGAAGAGAGATACAAATCTTGGGACTCGGAGAATTTGAAGGGACATGCCGCGTCCTTTTAACCCGAGGATCAGTTCTTCTGTTCCAAGGGAATGGTGCAGATTTTGTAAAACACTGCATACCCAGTGTTAACAAGCCACGAATCTCCATCACCTTTCGACGAATGAAACCTGACAAACGACCAGACGGATATCAACCAATACCAGAGCTCGAAGGATTAAAGCCTTTGGAACTGTTGTGATCCCATAAATGTCTGAACACCTGAAACATGTTCGACGAATGATGTTTTGGAGTGTAGGAAGTTTATGGACGATCTGATAATCTCCAATTCTATGACATGATATGAAGAACTTCTGACATATAATATATCTATAGTTGTCGATGTGTGACATATCGGTAGCTGTTGACATGTAAAATATCAGTAGTTTGTTGCAGCGTGCTATATGATATGTACATATGTATGTACTGTAAGCTTTTGTTTGCAATAAATATGTACTAGTGATTTTTTATGGAAATAAAATGAAGTGTTGAAGAAAAATATATCCCCATTGTCTGTGATATGTCGACGGGTCCTGAAATCAATAAATGATAAAATGAATAATTTATGATAATCAAACATGAGAATTAACTTTCGACCTATATAGGTCAAAACCCCAGCGGATATTCCCACCAAAAATATTAGTGAGTTCGCCACTCTCTTTGGTTATTGGATATAAGTCATTTCCTAATGTGGAAATCACGGCTTTCCTCTAACCAAATCTTAACATCGATATTTTGAGGAAAATAGAAAATGACATCTATTTTCTCTCTTCGGTTATTGGATATAAGTTCTTTCTCGATGCGGAAATTACGACTTTCCTTTAACCAAATCTTGACATCAACATTTTTTAGAAATAGAAAATGACATATATTTTCTCTCTTCGGTTATTGGATATAAGTTCTTTCCTGATGCGGAAATTACGACTTTTCCTCTAACCAAATCTTGACATTGACATTTTTAGGAAAATAGAAAATGACATATATTTTCTCTCTGGTTATTGGATATAAGTCCTTTCCTGATACGGAAATCACGACTTTCCTCTAACCAAATCTTGACATCGACATTTTTGAGAAATAGAAAATGACATCTATTTTCTCTATCTGGTTATTGGATATAAGTCCTTTCCTGATAAGGAAATTACGGCTTTCCTCTAACGAAATATTGACATTAACATTTTCAGAAAAATAGAAAATAACATCTATTTTCTCTCCGATTATTGGATATAAGTCCTTTCCTGATACGGAAATCACGACTTTCCTCTAACCAAATCTTGACATTGACATTTTTGAGAAATAGAAAATGACATCTATTTTCTCTATCGGGTTATTGGATCTAAGTCCTTTCCTGATAAGGAAATTACGACTTTCCTCTAACCAAATATTGACATTGACATTTTCAGGAAAATAGAAAATGACATCTATTTTCTCTCCGGTTATTGGATATAAGTCCTTTCCTGATACGGAAATCACGACTTTCCTCTAACCAAATCTTGACAATGACATTTTTGAGAAATAGAAAATGACATCTATTTTCTCTATCCGGTTATTGGATATAAGTCCTTTCCTGATAAGGAAATTACTGCTTTCCTCTAACCAAATATTGACATTGACATTTTCAGGAAAATAGAAAATGACATCTATTTTCTCTCTCCAGTTATAGGATATACGTCCTTTCCTGACACAGAAATCACGGCATTCTTTTATCAAAATATCGACACAACCATTTTGAAAAATGAAATATGACATCCATGTTCCCTCCCAGTAAATCTCTTTTCAAATACAAGAAGAAAATCTCTTCTTAAAACCGACAAACAAGACATCTGACATCCTCTAGGAGCGATATGACATCCACTCCTCTCCTGATAATTATGCGACATCTCTTAGATCACTTCGGTCAACGCCAATATGTGCAGAATACTTATATAGTATTCTACCCATATTGGGGGCCCTTTTGTTGACCTCATTTTTATAATGAGTCAATACCTTTTGACCTAAAAAGTCAACTTTGGTCAAATTGGTCAAACCAGACCTAATGACCTACCCTGTTGACCCCATAGGTCACCCTTTTGACCTAAAAAGTTAACTTTGGTCAAATTGGTCAAACCAGACCTAATGACCTACCCTGTTGACCCCATAGGTCAACCTTATGACCTAAAAAGTCAACTTTGGTCAAAATGGTCAAACCAGACCTAATGACCTACCCTGTTGACCCCATAGGTCACCCTTTTGACCTAAAAAGTCAACTTTGGTCAAAATGGTCAAATCAGACCTAATGACCTTCCCTGTTGACCCCATAGGTCAACCTTATGACCTAAAAAGTCAACTTTAGTCAAAATGGTCAAACCAGACCTAATGACTTACCCTGTTGACCCCATAGGTCACCCTTTCGACCTAAAAAGTCAACTTTGGTCAAAATGGTCAAACTAGACCTAATGACCTACCATGTTGACCCCATAGGTCACCCTTTCGACCTAAAAAGTTAACATTGGTCAAATTGGTCAAACCGGACCTAATTACCTACCCTATCGACCCCATAGGTCACCGTTTCGACCTAAAAAGTCAACTTTGGTCAAATTGATCAAACCGTACCTAATGACTCTACCTCGTTGACCCCATAGGTCAACCTTATGACCAAAAAGTCAACTTTGGTCAAATTGGTCAAACTGCACTAATGATCTACCCTGTTGACCTCATAGGTCAACCTTATGACATAAAAAGTCAACTTTGGTCAAATTGGTCAAACCAGACCTAATGACCTACCCTGTTGACCCCATAGGTCAACCTTTTGAACTAAAAAGTCAACTTTGGTCAAATTGGTCAAACCAGACCTAATGACCTACCCTGTTGACCCCATAGGTCAACCTTTTGATCTAAAAAGTCAACTTTGGTCAAATTGGTCAAACCATACCTAATAACCTACCCTGTTGACCCCATAGGTCACCCTTTTGACCTAAAAAGTCAACTTTGGTCAAATTGGTCAAACCAGACCTAATGACCTACCCTGTTGACCCCATAGGTCAACTTATGACCTACAAAAGTCAACTGTGGTCAAAATGGTCAAACCAAACCTAATGACCAATCCTGTTGACCCATAACTCAACCCTTTCACCTAATGACACATTTAAAGCCCCACAATGATAAAATCACAAGTACTGGACATTTTAAAATTAAATTGAACAATTTTAGGCTGACTTGGGTCAACCCAGGTCAAAATTGGTTAAAACCTATCTATTTTGATTAAAGTAGATAAAAATGAAATAAAAACAACAAAATTAATCAAATAATTAATTTCAAAAATATTTTGATTAATTAAAATGATTAATGATTTAATTTTAAATATTTTAATTAAATGACATAATTAATTAAAATGAAAATTAAATTAAAATCATAATATGACAAAAATGATAAAACTAATCAATTAATTAAATTGAAATTATTTTCAATTAATAAATTGATTAATAAAATATTTTCCAACAATTTTAATTAATAAAATAATTAATTTAAATGGGAAATTAAAAAGAAATAAAATGACATATAGCCTTCTCATAATTAATTAGGCTAAATTCATCTTAAGGCTTAATTAACACATAATTAAGCCCACATTAAGACCACTTAGCCATGGGTTAATACCCATCATGATGCATGGGGTGAGGTGTCACTCTCTCCTTCACCCTAAGCTTCATTTGGTCATGAGGTGGCCGGCCAACATGAGGCCTCACCTCCCACCTCCCAAGCCACCCAATGGAAGGAAAACCATGCATGAAACCCCCCCCTTTACCATGGTTAGAAGCAATGATGAGGGATGAGCTTATGTGTCACCATTTTCCAAGCTTAGGAGATGATGTGTAAGCTCATTAGGAGGTGCAAGGACAGCTCACAAAACACCACTTGCATGAACCAATGGGTGAGAGCCACAACAATGAGATTCATCATGGAAAACTTAGGGAGAAGCATCAATGCCTATCTTCAGCCAATTCCTTCACCCAATGGGCTGATAGAGGAGGTAACTACTCCCCTAGAACATCCTATGTTAAGCCATAACCTCCCCTTGCTATAAATAGGACCCCATGGTCGAACCTAGCAAGAAGAAGAAAAAAATTAGCGAGAACTATAGGATGCCCAAATCCACCTGTTCCCCACATAAAAAGTCTTCCTTAGAGTCCCAACAATCTTTTAGGATCAAATCTAAGCCATAGTTTGAGCCAATTTGACCAAATTTCAAAAACAGCCCCAAATTAGGTACTTCTTCAAAATTCCTCCCCAAGCCCGACTTCTGGATCAAACTGTTGCAGCAATAACCTTCTATTGGAGTCCTAGAAGGCAACCATAAGGTCTGATCTAGCTTGATTTGCTTGTAGCAAAGGTATGGAATTTTTCTTTACAAAATAAATTGTATTTTCGACATATCAAGTGTTATACTAGTCCAGAAGTGTATCATCACCGTACGGATGGATACTTCTCATCCAGATGATCATTTTTAAAAAAAATCACTCAATTTCATCAAGAAATGAGTGAGATATTGATGTTTGAAGTTTAATGGTTCGAGAATTTTCGGATTTTTGGCCGAATTATCTCCGCCGTCCGATCCCGCACTTTAGGAATGGACGACGCTGATCTCTCCCCTGCAGTGTCCGCTGTTCGGCAGCCCGCAGTGGATCCTCCCGCTCGTTCGACGCGTACGAGGACACGCGTCGAACGACAGTGAGTTTGGCGACAGGATTTAATAAAAAATGAATTATATCCATAAAAACTTCAAATATTCATATCTTTTTATCCAGAGGTCATAAAAATAAAATAAAAATACCTCTGGAAAGCTCTTGAAGAGGAGAAAATTATGAGGCCAAAATCATAATTTTATTCTCAGTGTTTATGTTTTAATTAATTAAATACTCTCTGGAGTATTTTAATTATTAAAATTTATTTATAAATCAAAAAATTATGAAACTTAGAGGCATTTATCTTTATGTTCTTAGGGACCTTCCTTAATTTTTCCAAGGACAGAAAACATGCCTAGGACACTTTTCTTTAATTTTTAAGTTTCTTTACAATTATTTCAAATAATAATTATAAAAATTAAAAATTAAGGAAAATAAAAATGTAAATGGCTAGAAATGATAGGGCAACAAACAATAACCCTAAGAAAATTATTTCTAAGTCATAAAAATCATTTTGAATGGTATTTTGAAATTTAGGGTTAAAAACCTTTATTAATTAAATAATTTTAATCCTAAAAAAACCCTTTATAAATTTAACTCTATTTTCATCAACAATCAAAGTTTGAAAATGGTTCTAGTTCATGATAGACTAATGAGAAACTTCATTTAAGTCTAAAATAACCAAATTGGACTTAACTAAATTTAAAATAATATTTAAACCCATTAAACCTTACTTAAATTAGGTTTAATATAAAAATTAAATCTTAATTAAGTTTAAAGACATATTAAACTTAATTAATCAAAATTAAACTTATTAATTAAGTTTAAAGACATAATAAACTTAATTAACTCATTAAACCTTACTTAAATTAGGTTTAATATAAAAATTAAATCTTAATTAAGTTTAAAGACATATTAAACTTAATTAATCAAAATTAAACTTATTAATTAAGTTTAAAGACATAATAAACTTAATTAACTCATTAAACCTTACTTAAATTAGGTTTAATATAAAAATTAAATCTTAATTAAGTTTAAAGATATATTAAACTTAATTAATCAAAATTAAACTTATTAATTAAGTTTAAAGACATAATAAACTTAATTAACTCATTAAACCTTACTTAAATTAGGTTTAATATAAAAATTAAATCTTAATTAAGTTTAAAGACATATTAAACTTAATTAATCAAAATTAAACTTTTTAATTAAGTTTAAAGACATAATAAACTTAATTAACTCATTAAACCTTACTTAAATTAGGTTTAATATAAAAATTAAATCTTAATTAAGTTTAAAGACATATTAAACTTAATAAATCAAAATTAAACTTTTTAATTAAGTTTAAAGACATAATAAACTTAATTATCTCATTAAACCCTACTTAAATTAGTTTTTATATAAAATTTAAATCTTAATTAAGTTTAAAGACAAATTAAACTTAATTAATCAAAATTAATCTTATTAATTAAGTTTAAAGACATAATAAACTTATTTAACTCATTAAACCTTATTTAAATTAGGTTTAATATAAAAATTAAATCTTAATTAAGTTTAAAGACATATTAAACTTAATTAATCAAAATTGAACTTATTAATTAAGTTTAAAGACATAATAAACTTAATAATTCATTAAACCTTAATTAAATTAGGTTTAATATAAAAATCAAATCTGAATTAAAGACACATTAAAACTTAATTAATCTCCTTACACATTAATCAAACATAAAACTTAATTAGGTCTAACCCATTAGACCTAATTAAACCATTAGACCTTAACTAACTAAGGTTTAATCAAACATAAAACTTAATTAGGTCTAACCCATTAGACCTAATTAAACAATTAGACCTTAACTAACTAAGGTTTAATCAAACTTAAACCCTAATTAGGTCTAAATCATTAGACCTAATTAAACCATTAGACCTTAACTAACTAAGGTTTAATCAAACCTAAACCCTAATTAGGTCTAAATCATTAGACCTTAACTAACTAAGGTTTAATCAAACATAAACCCTAATTAGGTCCAACCCATTAGACCTAATTAAACCATTAGACCTTAACTAACTAAGGTTTAATCAAACTTAAACCCTAATAAGGTCTAACCCATTGAACCTAATTAAACCATTAAACCTTAACTAACTAAGGTTTAATCAAACATAAAACTTAATTAGGTTTATCCCATTAGACCTAATTAAACCATTAGACCTTAACTAACTAAGGTTTAATCAAACTTGAACCTTAATTAGGTCTAACCCATTAGACCTAATTAAACCATTAGACCTTAACTAACTAAGGTTTAATCAAACAAAAACCCTAATTAGGTCTAACCCATTAGACCTAATTAAACCATTAGACCTAATTAAACCATTAGACCTTAACTAACTAAGGTTTAATCAAACATAAAACTTAATTAGGTCTAACCTATTAGACCTAATTAAACCATTAGACCTAATTAAACCATTAGACCTTAACTAACTAAGGTTTAATCAAACTTGAACCTTAATTAGTTCTAACCCATTAGACCTAATTAAACCATTAGACCTTAACTAACTAATGTTTAATCAAACTTAAACCCTAATTAGGTCTAACCCATTAAACCTAATTAAACCATTAGACCTTAACTAGCTAAGGTTTAATCAAACACAAATCCTAATTAAGTCTACCACATTAGACTTAATTAATTATTAAACCTTAATCAACTAAGGTTTAATCAGACCTAAATCCAACCTTTTATTCCAAGTCCAACATAACCTAAACCTAAACATAACCTAACTTGAGTCCAACCTAACTTGAACTCAAGTTATCCTAAACCTTAGGTTCAACCCATATTGAACCTAACTTAAACCTAACCTAACTTGAGTCCAATCTAACTTGAACTCAAGTTAACCTAAACCTTAGGTTCAACCCACATTGAACCTAACTTAAACCTAATCTAACTTGAGTCCAATCTTGCTTGAACTCAAGTTAACCTAAACCTTAGGTTCAACCCACATTGATCCTAACTTAAACCTAACCTAACTTGAGTCCAAT
Source organism: Papilionanthe hookeriana x Papilionanthe teres (assembly GCA_022702705.1). Taxonomy (NCBI): domain Eukaryota; kingdom Viridiplantae; phylum Streptophyta; class Magnoliopsida; order Asparagales; family Orchidaceae; genus Papilionanthe; species Papilionanthe hookeriana x Papilionanthe teres. Next base: position 10,389,063 of record CM040425.1, on the reverse strand, counting down.
CTAGCTTGAACTCAAGTTAACCTAAACCTTAGGTTCAACCCACATTGAACCTAACTTAAACCTAACCTAACTTGAGTCTAATCTAACTTGAACTCAAGTTAACTGATCACAGAAAAATATATTAAGAAATTCATATCTATTTTTGATGAAATTGTACTTTAGAGAAAGGTATTTTCTTTATTTTACTGCAGGAACGAAGATTTATAAGTGATGGAAGCAAAAAGCATGAAATGGAGCGAATTTGGATCAAAAAGGAAAAAATTCATGCAAAATGAACTAAGTCGCCGATGGCGAGATCGAGGCCGCCGACGGCGAGATCATGAGGAGAAATTTTGAAGGAATTACAACTACCTCGCCGACAGTGAGCCCGAGCCCACCGACAGTGAGATCACGCGGTTTGAAGACCTTCTAGAGGCCCCGCTGATGGTGAGTCGTTTCTCACCGACTGCGAGACAATTCAAAATGCAAAATACATTGAACCTGGATGCTTTTTGAAGAGGTGTTTAAGCATCCCTTGGACCTTTGCCTACCTCTATAAATAGAGGCTGAATTCTAGTGTTTGTGTGTGTCTCTTGAGTCTTCAGTGTGTCTATTTAGAGAGTCTATTTGTGTTTGTGTGTTAATTTAAGAGTTTTAGAGTATAATTAGTGAGTTAGAAGTGTGTTGTACTAGAAGGAAAAGTCAAAGGAACTTCAAGGAGTCTGCTTGGGGAAGAAATTAAGATAAGTATCTTTGTTTATTGTTGTTAACTTTAAATGAAATCCATGCTTTGTTTTATTCCCATGCATTCTGAGTAGTTTTCTTAGTATTTCTCCTTGTTTTTGAAAATTATGCGAAATGATGAAATTAAATAGAAGTACCTAATATATTAAAATAAGTTGTGATAATTTTTACTTAAAACTTAATTTACTTTCAATCTGGCCAATTGATTTGTTAAAATATGTTGAATTATCAACTATAGTAAAAATTACGTCCAATATTCAGGGAAGTCAAAAACCTTGGAAGGAGGGTGCAAATAATAGGGAAATATTATTTATCGGAAGTTAGTGTGACACACTAAAATATTCAATTTGGTCCTATTGTTTGAGAGCTGAAGTGTAGATGTTAGCCCTCGAGTGAGGGGAACGTGGGAGCTACGAAGTGGCGGCCAGTATCCTCCCGAGCCTCAGCCACGCATTCGATAATCAAACATAGGATTAGTCAATGTTCTTTGCACCTGGACTAAAGGGTAAAGAATAGGAATGCTCCTATTTGTCACAATACAATTCAAAAAATTCTATTTAGATTCATCATTCACTTAATTTTCTAAAAATAAGGAGAAGGATACTTTTTCTGAATTAGTTAAATTAACTCTATTTCAAGCATTAGTTTACTTTAGTTTGCTTTAGTTACTTTAAATTTCCGTTTACTATATTAGTATGTTATTCCTTTAAATTTTAGCTGATACAAATCCGTTAAAAACTTCCCCGTGGATCGATAACCGGGACTCCACTCAGAGCTCGTATTACTTCGATACGTATACTTGCGTAGAATCCACATTAAACACTCCATCATAAAATCAAATATATATATATATATATATATATATATATATATATATATATATATATATATATATATATATTAAACCGAGATCAAGTTTTGGTGTCGTTGCTATTAACATAATTTGCAAACATATAAAAAGTGGATCATGTTTTTGGCGCCGTTGCTGGGGAATTAAAGAAATTATTTACTAGAGTAACATACTATTTTGTTTTAGAAAAATTGTATGTGAAAATTTGGAAACAAAAATTTAATACCTTACGATTTAGAATTTGAGCGTACAATTAAAAGAATTAGAAAAAAAAAGAGAAATTATAAATTTAACACAAATGGAAAATATTCCTGAAAATGAAAAGATCAATCAACAGAGACCATTAAGAGATTATGCCAACCCTACATTAGATGAAATTCATTTAACTATTCAAAACCCTGATGTAGCTACTAATTTATTTGAACTTAAACCTGCAATTATCCAAATGGTACAAAACAATCAATTTAGTGGTTCACCTACTGAAGATCCTAATTTACATTTTTCAACTTTTTTAGAACTATGTGCTACTTTCAAATATGAAGGAGTATCTAACGATGCTATTAGACTTACACTTTTTCCTTTTTCTTTAAGGGATAAGGCTAAAATTTGGTTAAATTCGTTAGCACCTGGATCTATTAAAACTTGGGAAGAGTTATCACAAAAATTGCTATCCAAATATTTTCCACCATCCAAAACTGCTAAGCATAGAAATGATATAACTTCTTTTAGTCAGTTTGATGGAGAATCAATATATGAAGCTTGGGAGAGATTTAAAGAACTTCTTAGGAAATGCCCACATCATGCGTTACCAGATTAGTTAATTATTCAAACTTTTTATAATGAATTAGTAGGATCTTTAAGATCAATCATCGATGCTGCTGTTGGAGGATCATTAATGTCAAAACCATTTGATGAAGCCTATGCACTAATCAAAAAATGGTAACCAATAATTTTCAATGGCCTGCTAATAGAATGAATCTGAAAAAGATAGCTAGTATTCATGAAAATGATGCAATATCTATGTTAGCTTCGTAAATCGCTGCTGTATCTAAAAAATTAGATCAATTTGGAATGAATTACTCTCCAACTATATTAGAAGAAAATTCATCTGGACGTCTTATAGAATCCCAATCTCAATATGAAACTATAAATGCAATTAATAACAGACCAAATAATCCTTATGCGAATTATTATAATCCTAGATGGAAAAATCATCCTAATTTTAATTGGAATAATAACACAACTAGTCAACCATGGATGAATAACAAAACACAACCATTAAGAAATCACTCTAATCAAGGAAATTCTAATTATAAATCTAATTATCCACCTGGATTTAATAATAATAACCCACAATTTAAAGATAAGAAATTATCTATAGAAGAATTGATATTAAATATAGGTCAACATTTACAAAATCAAAGAAATCAATTACAAATACAAGGAAACCAATTACAAAATCAAGGAACAGCTATTAAAAATATTGAAACTCAACTTGGACATATCGCTACCGCTCTTAATAATAGAATACTTGGAACATTTCCTAGTAATGTGGAAATAAATCCCAAAGACAAGGGAAATGAACAAATTAAAGCGATACAATTACGAAGTGGAAAAGAATTAGAACCTCGAATTCAGAAAGAAGTTGAAAGTCAAAAAGAGGAAGTGGAAATTGAAAAGGAAAAGAATCAACAAGATCCCAACTTAGAAAATCCTTTAATACCAATGAAAATTTACGTCGAAAAACCTCCACCACCATTTCCTCAACGACTAATTCAACATAAAAAAGATAAACGAGTTGCTTAAATTCTTTGAAATTCTGAAGAAATTAACTATAAATATTGCTTTCGTATAAGCTTTAGAACAGATGCCAAACTATGTAAAATTCATGAAAGATGTTCTAAATAAAAAACGAAAATTTACCGATAATGAAATGGTCGCACTTAATGAAGAGTGTAGTGCTATTATTCAGAAAAAACTCCCTGAAAAATTAAAAGATCCTGGTAGTTTCACTATACCCTGCGCTATTGGAGAAAAATCCAATGGAAAAGCTTTGTGTGACTTAGGAGCAAGCATCAATCTAATGCCTCTATCTATTTTAAAAGATTAGGATTGGGAGAAATTTCACCTACTTTAGTAACTCTTCAGTTAGCTGATCGTTCTGTTACATATCCTAAGGGAGTTATTGAAGATGTATTAGTAAAAGTGGATAAATTTATCTTCCCTGTAGATTTTATTGTCTTAGATATAGAAGAAGATAAAGAAATTCCTATCATTTTAGGAAGACCATTTTTAGCCACTGGAAAAGCTATGATTGATGTTCAGAAAGGAGAATTAACTATGAGAGTAAATGACAAAAAAGTAACTTTTAATATTGCTAAATCAATGAAATATCCTGCGCTAGAAAAAGATGATGAGTGTTTTCGAATGGAAGTACTCGATCATTTACAAAAAGAACATTTTAAGGAATATTATGAAGAAAAATTAGAAAAAGAAAATATTGAATTAATTGAAAAAGCCGATACAAATGAAGAACTAGATTATATTCAAGAGAGATTTGAATTTTTGGATAACACAGAAAACACTGAAAAAAATATAGTTGCATCGATTATTAAACCTCCTGAACTTGAGTTAAAAATGTTACCTAATCATTTGAAATATGCTTACTTAGGTAATTCTTCAACTCTACCAGTTATTATTTCATCTGAATTAAATGAATCTCAAGAACAAAAACTTTTAGATACTTTAAAAAAATATAAAAAAAATTTTGGTTGGACTTTAGCAGATATTAAATGAATTAATACTTCAATCTGTATGCACAGAATTATTTTAGATAATGAACATAAGCCTAAAGCAGATCCCCAAAGGAGATTAAATCCGATAATGAAAGAAGTAGTCAAAAAGGAAATTTTAAAATGGTTAGATAATGGTATTATATATCCTATTTCTGACAGTGCTTGGGTAAGCCCAATTCACTGTGTACCTAAGAAAGGAGGAGTGACCGTTAAAGCTAATGAAAATAATGATCTTATCCCTATAAGACAAGTTACTGGATGGCGAATATGTATTGATTATAGAAAATTAAACACAACCACTAGGAAAGATCACTTCCCTTTACTATTTATAGACCAGATGTTAGATAGATTAGCCGGACATAAATATTTTTGTTTCTTAGATGGATATACCGGTTATCATCAAATATAAATTGCTCGTGAGGATCAAGAGATAACTACATTTACTAGTCCTTTTGGAACTTTCGCTTTTCAAAGAATGTCTTTTGAATTATGTAATGCACCTGCAACATTCCAGAGATGTATGATGTCTATATTTAGTAAATTAATTGATAATGAAATAGAAGTATTTATGGATGATTTCTCTATATTTGGAACAACATTTGACACATGCTTAAATCATCTTGAAAAAGTATTTGAAGTATGTGAGAAAACTAATTTAGTTCTTAATTGGGAGAAATGTCAATTTATGGTTACAGGCGGCATTGTATTAGGGAATAAAATTTTAGAAAAGGGCATGGAAGTAGACCCTGCAAAAATTCAAGTTATAGCTAAATTACCACCTCCAACTACGGTAAAAGGGGTAAGAAGTTTTCTTGGACATGCTGGATTCTACAAACGTTATATTAAAGATTTTTCAAAAATTACTAAACCTCTATGCCAACTTCTTGAAAAGGACAAGAAATTTGAATTTACAACTGATTGTCTGAATGCTTTCGAATTATTAAAAGATAAATTAATTACAGCACCTATAATAGTTTCACCTAATTGGGAGAAACCATTTGAGCTTATGTGTGATGCTAGTGATTATGCTATGGGAGCAGTTCTTGGGCGAAGATATGATAAGATTTTTAAAGTTATATACTATGCTTAGTAAAACTCTAAATGATGCTTGAAATAAATTATACGATTCTCGAAAGAGAATTATTAGCGATTGTATATGCTTTTAATAAATTTCGGCATTATCTAATAGGAACTAAATGTATTGTACATACTGATCATTCTGCTATAAAGTATTTAATGCAAAAGAAAGATTCTAAACCAAGATTAATTAGATGGATATTATTAATGCAAGAATTTGATTTTGAGATCATTAACAAAAAGGAGACTGATAATCAAATTCCGGATCATTTATCAAGATTAGAAAATCATGAATTATCTGATACTGGTAATGAAATTTTAGACAGTTTCCCAGATGAACAACTTTATAATATAAATGAGTGGAAATTACCTTGGTATGCTGATATAGTAAATTATATTGTAAGTGACACTTTACCACCTATGTTAACTTTGCAACAACAGAAAAAATTCATTCATGATACTAAAACATACTTTTGGGATGAACCATACTTATATAAGAAATGTAAGGATCTAATTATTAGAAGATGCGTGCCTTATGAAGAAACTGAACCAATCATTCAAAATGTCATGACTCTGATTTTGGAGGACATTTTGGGACAGATAAAACTGTAAATAAAATTCTACAATCTGGATTCCACTGGCCTACTCTATTTAGAGATGTATATAGATATATAAAAACCTGCGATAACTGCCAAAGAGTAGGAAACATATCGAGAAAAAATGAAATGCCTCTGAATTTTATATTAGAAGTTGAAATTTTTGATGTTTGGGGATTAGATTTCATGGGACATTTTATTCCTTCATTTGGAAACTCATATATATTAGTAGATGTTGATTATGTTTCCAAATGGATCAAAGCACAAGACTTACCTAGGTGTGATGCTAAAAGTGTTTCAAAATTTTTAATGAAAAATATTTTTACTAGATTTGGAATTCCGAGAGTGATTATCACTGACGGAGGAACTCATTTTAGAAACAAATAAATTTACAAACTTGTAGAAAAATATAATATTATGCAGAAGATATCAACTGCTTATCAACCACAAACTAGTGGATTAGCTTAAGTTTCTAATCGAGAGATTAAGCGTATATTAGAAAAGTCTGTAAACCCTAATAGATTAGACTGGTCTATAAGACTAGACAGTGCATTATGGGCATACAGGACTGCTTATAAAACTCCGATTGGAATGACTCCTTATAGGCTTATATATGGAAAAACTTGCCACTTACAAGTTGAATTAGAACATAAAGCATATTGGCCGATTAAAGAATTTAATTATAATATGAAAGAAGCTGGTGAAAAGAGATTGCTGCAATTAAATGAATTGGAAGAATTAAGGAATGAATCATATGATAACGATAGGATTTATAAAGAAAGGATGAAATTATGGCATGATCGGAAGATTAATCAGAGAAATTTTGAACCAGGACAAGAAGTTTTGTTATATATTTTTTAGATTGAAATTATTTCCTGGGAAATTGAAATCTCAATGGTTAGGACCTTTCATCATAACTCAAATATTTTCATATGGAACTACAGAAATTGAAGATCCAAAAATAGGACATAGATTTAAGGTAAACGGACATAGATTAAAACCATATTTCGAAGGAAGAAGACCAAATTTTAAAGAGGTTTTAATGCTTAGTCAACTCGATTACTAACCGAAATTAGGTCGGGTCGACGACGTTAAACCAAGCGCTTTATGGGAGGCAACCCATAGTAGTCTTTTATTTTTAATTATCTATAAATTAGTGAGTCTATATTATTAAAACAAATCTTACTACTCAAATTTTTAATTAGAATCATCACAAATTAGAACCTATATGATGAGATCAAAAAATATTTGGACCAGAGCGAAAATGGGCGATTTTTACGAATCTCGCCGACAGCGAACCCGAGCCCGCTGACAGCGAGATCGTGTGCCATGATTTAATTTGGTTTTATAACTAGCTCACCAACGCCGAGAAACTTCACGCTGACGGCGAGGCAGTTGAAATTTTGGTTTCTTAAGAATTTTCTTGCTGTTTTGGACGGTTCTAAGCCATTTCTTTGTAGGAAATTATCCCAATTCCAATTTTACACTGTTTTCTTCCTTAGAAACGACTAGAGACCAATCCTTTCAATCTGAAATGGCCACTAAACTCTTAGAAACCACAAAAACTGAAGTTTTCAACTGAAGAAAATTTGTCAGTTCAGAGGCGCAGCGTATCTTCAACAAAGGCTTGATGAAGAAAAGACTTATCAAAGAAAGGGGATTTGTCAACAGAGGAGTAGAGAATTCCACCACAAAAATCAAAGAAATGATCGCACAGCGGCATTGGGAGGTATTTTGTTATACGACATCCGCTGTAGTTATTCCAAGTAGTTAAAGAGTTTTACTCTAATCTACATGCGATCAACAATGGAAATGTCTACGTCAGAGGAAGATGGGTAACATTTACTCCTGCAAGGGTAAATGAATTATTTTCTATAGAGAATACCTCTGTCTGTAATTATTCCAACTTTGTGCCTTCAAGATACAATATGAATGAGATCTATAGATACCTAACCGACGAACCTGATGATTGGGAGTTACGCAAAGACGGGTATGTCAGTTTTTCTACATCACTTCTTAACCCTATCTCGAAGCATTGGCATTTCTTTATCTCATCAAAATTATTACCTACTATGAGGGTAAATAAAGTTTCAAAGGAATGTGCTTATATTAAACTATCGTATTCAAATTGGACTACCTATCGATGTTGGATCAATAATAGTAAAATCTGCATTGGGATTGATTGTGCATGGGTCAGTTCATGGACTTGGACACCCATCGATTATATTTGCTTTATGGAGTCAGTACCAAGTTTCTTATGAGGCTTGGGAAAAAGTACTTTTGCCATGGAAACCACTTGATCCTACGGATATGTTTCCAACTTTGGATAACAATGATGAGATTACCATTATTTCTGATAGAGCATCACAGAACAATCCTTTAGCAAGGCCCCTTACTGATAAAACTAATTTCATTCTGATATGTTTGATCACATTGACTAGAGGATGAAGGAGAACTTTGATCATACTGGACATCTAGAGGCCAGTTTTATTCATTTCCTGAGACAGAAAGGATGGATTAATGAAGATTCTACTGCAGAATTCCCTTTCAGGCCTTTCTACAATTTATTTGTGCACCTGCGTCGCATCGGGAATATCAGAGAGGATGATAGTTCAGACACTGAAGAGTAGGAAAGATTTCAATTTTATGTCATATATTTGTGTATATATGTGTTGATTTGGATTTAGGTTTTATTATGATTTCAATTTTAATTTGATCATCTCAGATTTATTGAGATTATTTGTATATTGTTATGTCTCAGCATTTAGAGTGTTGTGGTGTTGATTGCGATGCTGAGTATTATGGATTTGAACATTTAAGTTAAGTATGTTGTTAAGTTGTTGGTGTGAAGTTTGTAAGTCTCATGGATTTCATATATAAAGTTATATTGATTGTGTTGTGTAAAATTTTTGTGAGTATAAGTATCTAATCTTCATACTATTATTAAATTAAGTGATCGGAAGATTGATTAAGGGCAAATCGAGGTTGAAAATGATTGACGAATTTCAAAATTTTAAAAATTTTGGGATCTCGCCGACGGCAAGAATTATCTCACCGACAGCGAGAAAACCCGCTGACAACGAGAACGAGCTCACCGACGGCGGATTTTTCCCGAAACTTTTGCCTTATCAAATTAATTAGCTCGCTAACGGCGAGAAAAATCTCACCGACAGCGAGATCACGTAAAGACCTATATTTGACCAGTCAACCGACACTATTCATCATCCCCTTCCTCAAAACTTTGAAAAAACCGACCTAGGGCTTGAGAGATCTTGGATTTGAGGCGATTTCAACACTTTTTAACACCAGATTTCATCTTCCCTTGGTAAGAGCTTCACTCCTATGCAAAAGTTTTTGATTTTCACCATGGATTTCTTCTACATTAGGAAATTTTGAAAAATTTTGAAATGTGGACAAAATACTTGGAAGAATTTCATGGAAATTGATTTAAATGGATTTTAGATGTTGTAGGAAGCCTTCTTAGTAATATTTGGGAGTTTAGTTAAAATTTTTGCAAATTTCACAGATCGGAAATGGCTCCACGACAAAAGCGACGGATAGATTACGACGAAACTCATTTTGTGAATGCAAGGGCACAATCAAGATATCTTGACAATATACAACCCAGTACATGCATTCAAGATCGAGTTTTCAAAAATCCTGGAGGAGAAGTTGAGCGAATCATTAAGGAAAGAGGATGCGAAAATTTCTGTTTCGTGACCAACAGAGCCGTTGTAGAAGTGGTAAAGGAATTTTATGCGAATTTAACACAGGCGGAAGATGCGCCGGTTAAGGTTAGAGGATTTTTTGTGGAATTCAACGCTGCTAGAATAAACACTTATTAAGAGGTAAGAGACACCTACACCAGCGAGTATGAAACTTTTCGAACTATGGAAGGACCACTAGAAGAGGTGATCGACTTTCTCACTGATGGGAAAGGCGTCTGGAAGATAAAGCAGCGAGAACGGGTAAACTTCCCTCTTTCTATGTTAAATGCAACATCTAAAGCCTGACACTATTTTATTTGTTCTAGTTTGTTACCTACCTACCACCATAGTGAGGTAACAAGAGATAGAGCAGTTCTGAATTTCTGTATTCAGAACCAAAAGAGTATTAATGTGAGAAGTGTAATTTATAAGAATATATTAGCCACCTCAAGAAATGAAAGTGGAGGAGGACTAGGACATCCTGGTCTTATCTATGCACTCTACCAATTATCTAGGGTAGAGGCAAGAGATGATGAGGAATGGGTTGAACCTTTGAAACCCATTAATCAGGGTAATATAAAGAAATATGAATCCCACAAAGGATGGAGATCTGGGACAAGGGATTATGTACCTTCTTCAAGTAGAGATATACCCTCTACTAGTTATGAACCCCCTCAGTACACCACTCCTACCATTCAAGATCCGATGAATGAGTTGACCACCGAGTAGAAAGAGTTTTGAGCAATTTGGAGAAAATATGAAAAGAAGATTTGAGCATATAGATCAAAGGATTGGAGGCTTGGAAAGAAGACACGATTATGATAGCGAATATCTCCAGCAACATTCAGAATACGAAATTGCATACTATGAGGCTGAACGTCGATATAGGAGTGGTGATTTAGATGTTGTCTTTCCTGAGTGCCCCCGCTATACACGAGTACCGGCTTGCTCGACCTTCTCGGCTTTGGAGATGAGGGAGATGATATAGCTCAGGATTTTGATGCAGAAGATTAGAGCCTTTGTTTAGTTTGTTAGATTTATTGTTATTTTGGAAACTTTATTATTATGTGTGTAATTATTCTGTACTTTCTGAGGACTGTGGATGTTGGTATGTTTGTTTATGTTGTGATATTAGACTTCTTATGTGTGTCAAATTAGTTTGCAATTTTCTTTTAGATAGGATGTTAGTTTTTCTTTAATGTGTTGTTTAAGTTTTTATAAGTTATGAACTTTTAATATTGTTTAGATTGTTTTAATATGTTTTAAAGTAGATTAGTTGGTTGTATGTGTAGTAATAGATAAAGTTTTCATTTGTTATGTTTTATACTTATTTCAAAATTTCATCCCTGCACTTTCTTTTAAATACTATATGTGGAAGAATACTAACAGTACAGGTTCTGTAAGTAATGAAAAAGCCTGCAAAAATTTCAAAGAAAAGAAATACCTAAAACTCAAAGGTATGATGAATTTTACTATATACTTTCCCTTTTCATTATTTAGTATAGATAGAAAAATTTAAGTTTGGGGGAAGGTAAAAATACAAATTTAATTATTAAATTGTTCTCAATTTCTATTTTAAAAAATTATTATCAAATGATTTTCTATAGTAGTTTTTCAATTCAATAAACATGAATTACTTTATTTAATTATTATAGAATGTTAAATAAAATGTTTCTAGCAATTCAATTAATTAATGGAATAAGATATTTGGTTAAAAGGAATAAGAATATAGTAAACTATTTAAAGTAAGGAAAACTATATTCTAAAATTGAAATTCTTAAATATTTAAGTGAAAAAGAAAGGATTGAAACTCAACGAAGTAAAGGCTATGAAATATATATAAGCAAGGAAATATTTTAAGTTTCAAATTTAGGAAGAGAAATTGAAGTTCAAAATTATTAACAGGCTATCCAGATACAGTAATCCTCACTTAAAAAAGAAAAAAAAGAAGGATTAAAAATCAATCCAAAAAGAAAAGAAAAGAAAAGAAAAGAAAAACATAAATGAGGAGAAGCTTGAGGAGATGTCTTATCAAAAATTGGCTTCAATGGATTCAACCTAACAGGTAAAAACTTAATTATATTTCTAAACTTATATTTATGGATTATTATTTTACAAATTAGTGTTTTCTTGAACATCTATCATCTAAATATCTTAAGTAATTTACTCTTTTAAATATAGTCATTCCTGAAATAAATAGAAAGCTAGAAATCTTAGACCTGATAACTAGATAATCTTATATCTATAAAGTTAATTTAATTACTTAGAAATATTTCTATTCAACTTTACTATAATTTTATTTAAATTTAATTCATAGTATATCTGAATTGAAAAATTCTATTACAGAAATCATTATTTTTATTTAGTATTAAAATTACTTGAGGACAAGTAACAATTTAGTTTGGGGGATTTTGATCACAGAAAAATATATTAAGAAATTCATATCTATTTTTGATGAAATTGCACTTTAAATAAAGGTATTTTCTTTATTTTACTGCAGGAACGAAGATTTATAAGTGACGGAAGAAAAAAGCATGAAATGGAGCAAATTTGGATCAAAAAGGAAGAAATTCATGCAAAATGAACTAAGTCGCCGACGGCGAGATCGAGGCCGCCGACGGCGAGATCATGAGGAGAATTTCTGAAGGAATTACAACTACCTCGCCGACAGCGAGCCCGAGCCCGCTGACAGCGAGATCACGCTGTTTGAAGACGTTCTAGAAGCCCCTCTGACGGCGAGACAGTTCAAAATGCAAAATACATTGAACCTGGACGGTTTTTGAAGAGGTGTTTAAGCATCCCTTGGACCTTTGCCTACCTCTATAAGTAGAGGCCGAATTCTACTGTATGTGTGTGTCTCTTGAGTCCTCAGCGTGTCTATTTAGAGAGTCTATTCGTGTTTGAGTGTTAATTTAAGAGTTTTAGAGTATAATAAGTGAGTTAGAAGTGTGCTGTACTAGAAGGAAAAGTCAAAGGAACTTCAAGGAGTCTGCTTGGGGAAGAAATTAAGATAAGTATCTTTGTTTATTGTTGTTAACTTTAAATGAAATCCATGCTTTGTTTTATTCCCATGCATTCTGAGTAGTTTTCTTAGTCTTTCTCCTTGTTTATGAAAATTATGCGAAATGATGAAATTAAATAGAAGTACCTAATATATTAAAATAAGTTGTGATAATTTTTACTTAAAACTTAATTTACTTTCAATCTGGCCAATTGATTTTTTAGAATATGTTGAATTATCAACTATAGTAAAAATTACATCCAATATTCAGGGAAGTCAAAAACCATGGAAGGAGGGTGCAAATAAATAGGGAAATATTATTTATCGGACGTAGAATTGGACATTTTAGTGTGACAGACTAAAATATTCAATTTGGTCCTATTATTTGAGAGCTGAAGTGTAGATGTTAGCCCTCGAGTGAGGGGAATGTGGGAGCTCGAAGTAGTAGCCGGTATCCTCCCGAGCTTAGCCACGGATTCGGTAATCAAACATAGGATTAGTCAATGTTCTTTGCACCTGGACCAAAGGGTAAAGAATAGGAATGCTCCTATTTGTCACAATACAATTCAAAAAATTCTATTTAGATTCATCATTCACTTAATTTTCTAAAAACAAGGAGAAGGATACTTTTTCTGAATTATTTAAATCAACTTTATTTCAAGCATTAGTTTACTTTAGTTTGCTTTAGTTACTTTAAATTTCCGTTTACTATATTAGTAAGCAATTCCTTTAAATTTTAGCTGATACAAATCTGTTAAAAACTTCCCTGTGGAATCGATAACCAGGACTCCACTAGAGCCCTGTATTACTTGATATGTATACTTGCGTAGAATCCACATTAAACATTCCAACATAAAATCAAATATATATATATATATATATATATATATATATATATATATATATATATATATATATATATATATATATATTAAAGCGGGATCAAGTTTTGGTGCCATTGCTATTAACATAATTTGCAAACATATAAAAAGTGGATCATTAACCTAAACCTTAGGTTCAAGCCACATCAAACCTAACTTCACTTGAAACCATAGGTTCAACCCATATTGAACCTAACCTAAACTGAACTAAACTTAAGTCCAATCCAACTAGAACCTAATTTAATCCAAGTCAAACCTTAACTTTGGTTCAACCCATATTGAACTTAAATCAACATTAAGTCTAGGTTCAACCTGACTTGAACCTAACTTAATCTAAACTCAACTTAAGTCTAACCCATATTAGACATAAGTCAAACCATACTTAGGTTTAACACGACATAAACTTAAGTTTTACCTAAACCTTAGGTTCAACCTAACTTGAATCTAAACTAAAACCCGGTTTAAGTTCAATCCTAAGTCTAGGTCTAACTTTAAATAGACTTAATTAAAACTTAAGTCTTATCTAAAAGGGACTTAGATGGTTTGCAAATCTAATTGAGTCTAATTTATTAGACTTGATTAACCTTTAAGTCCTATTTAAACAAGACTTAAAACTTTTAACTTAAGTTCAGACAAACATGAACTCAAGTTAAATAGATTCAATTAACATTGAATCTAACTTAGGTTCAACCAGACATGAACCCAAGTTAATTCAATCAATATTGAATCTAATTTCAAATCTTTTAACTTAAGTTCAGAGCAGACATGAACTCGAGTTAAATAGATTCAATCAACATTGAATCTAACTTAGGTTCAACCAGACATGAACCCAAGTTAATTCAATCAATATTAAATCTAATTTCAAATCTTTTAACTTAAGTTCAGACAGACATGAACTCAAATTAAATAGAAATTGAATATAATTTAGGTTCAACTAGACATGAACCCAAGTTAATTTAATCAATATTGAATCTAATTTCAAATCTTTTAACTTAAGTTCAGGCAGACATGAACTCAAGTTAAATAGATTCAATCAACATTGAATCTAACTTAGGTTCAATCATACATGAACCCAAGTTAATTCAATCAATATTGAATCTAATTTCAAACCTTTTTAACTTAGAGTTCCGTCAAACATGAACTCAAGTTAATTCATAAGATCAAGATATATATTCAATATTTTAAACCAAAACTAACATAATCAACAAAAAATTGACATTTCAAAATAATTCGACATAAACTGACATCTAAGACATATCCAAATATTCTGTGATGTTATTTCTGACAATGTTTTCTTTGCAGGGTAAAAATAAGAAATTTCGTTTAGATTTTCTTTACATGTTGTAGGGTGTACTAACTCTATTTTGCAGGACGACATTCTAGGCGAACAAAAAAAAACCAAAACTTTTAGGTTAGACATATAACCTGAAACTTTTGACAACGAAAACAAAACCAAAACTTTTAGGTTAGACATATAACCTGAAACTTTTGACAAAAAAAACAAAACCAAAACTTTTAGGTTAGACATATTACCTGAAGTTTTTCAACAAATCAACAACATTGACAACAAAACCAGAACCTTTAGGTTAGACATAATACCTAAAGTATTCAATAACATTATATAACGACATTCGGGAGTGATAGTGGGTACATCTCTCCTTAAAATAAATTCTTAGAAAACAAATGATTAACATTAATCAGAAGTTTTCTTAAACAATTGAAAATTGTTTAAGATGTAATTTACTATAGAGGCTTACCTCTATAGGAGATTTAAAAGAACCTGAAATAGAAATCTCTGGTTTAACATGATTTTCTTAATATGAAAATTCTAGAATATGTTATTCTAGAATATCCTCATATAAGAATTATCATAAACATCATTTTCTACTATTAGTCCTAAAAATTCTCTAAATCCTTCATGGGATTTATATGAATAAAACTAGGCTAATATTAGATGGCGACTCCTTCACATTGACATGATACAGAAATGGATGGCGATGATATGACACCCCCACCGACACCACATTAAATTTTCCAACCGCCACCATTTATTTCTGCTAGTCTCCTTCCATCCAATCATCTGAGTGAGGTTACCTAAGATAGAGCTATCCTCAACTACTGCATTCAAGAGAGGAAGCCTATTGATGTAGGGAGCATTATTTATGATTCTGTAGAGGCTACTGGTCGTTCCAGCACTTCTATTGGACTTGGTTTTCCATCTCTAATCTATTCTCTATGTCAAAGTGCTGGAGTTGTTGTTGAGCTTTCTGAGGAAAAGCTCAAGTCGACAAAGCCTATAGGAAGAGAAAGTGTCAGTATCTATAATTGACTTCGAGGTAAGAGTTCTACTGCACCTTCTGGTTCATTACCTACTTCAGGTAGAGCTTCTACTTCTAGACCATCTACTTCTACTGAGCCACCATCTACTTTTTGGGAAACCATCCATCATCAGTTTGTAGAGCAGCAGAATGAGTTATTCTTAACTCATTGTAGAGTAGATACGATCAATAAGAAGATCGATCATCTTTCTAAGTATACACAAACAAAGAGTGATTACGATGCTGAGTATTTTGAGTCTTTAGTGAGATTTCTGAAGGGTGAGCACGATGTTCAGTTCCCTACTTGTCCCAGATATTCATCATATGTTGATCCGAAGGATATGGAGTTTTCTTTTGGTGATGACGATGATGAAGCTACAGAGAGTGATTAGTAGCTTGACTTACCTCTGGAGATGTGAAGATTCTGTTTTTAGTGTGTTTATTATTTCTTGTGTTGTTTAGTGTGATGTTATTTGTTAGTGTTTATGTAAACATTTAATATTGAAACTATTTTTAGATTATATGATGTGTGTTTCAGACTGAAATATGAATGAATTTTTATTAAAGTTTATTTTTGTTTCAGCCTACTATTTAGTGTTCATGAATAGTTAGTAAGTTTGCATGTTAAAAAATAAAAAGAAAAAAGAGAAGAGATTTTTTTAAAATTAACTCGTGCTCTGCAAAACTTTTCTATATATGCTTAATCATTTCTGTTATATTCATATTAAAGCATGTGTAGAAGTAGAAGTTAGTTTTTCCTTACTACATTATTATTGTACTTAGATTAATTCATGTTTATTTCTTTCTCTCATGCTTTAGAAAATTTCATGATTCATATTTATACTAAAGCTGAAGTTTGGGGGAAGGGAAAACATTTATCAAATTTAAACATTACTTATCCTTAACGAACTAATATTTTCTTTAAAAATATATTAACATAACATAAGGAATGAAAAATCTGTTTAAGATTACCTAAATTTTTGAATTTATAATTAATTTAGTAAAATTAACTAAAATTTCAAAATATTTGATTGATTTTAAGAATTGAATTATTTAACTTAAAGAATAATAAGATCAAAATTTTTCTATTTATAGTAAGGAGAATTGTATTTTTGAAATACTAATGAATCAAGATTATTGCTTGAAAAAGAAAAGATTGAAATAAGTTTTGAAAAATAATAAATTATTAAAAATGTCATATTTATCAAGTAAGAATGTATAAGTTTTTGAAAATAAGTTAAGGATAGTGAAGTTCAAAATCATTAACGGGCTATCCAAAAATAGTAATCCTCACTTAAAAAAAAGAGAATAAGAAGAAAAGGATTGAAAAACAATCCAAAAGAAGAAAAGAAAAAAAAAAAGAGAAAAAAAAAAGAATGTGAGCAGAAGCTTGAGGAAATGCCTAATAAAAAATTGGCTTCACTTGAATTATCTTATAGGAAGAAAACTAATTACATTTTAAACTTAATTTCTATGTACAAATTTTTTTACTTGAAAATATTTCATGAAAATCTTTTTCTTGTAAATATTCTATGTGACCTTAATATGATGAACTACAATTATTCTTGAAATAAATGAAAAATTGGAAGTCTTATGATTTGGTAGTTAAATGTTCTTTAATTCGTAAAATTAAACTTAATTAGTGAAATTTGGTTAATGATTTACTAAAGAATTTATAAAACCAAAAATTATAAGGAATCTTAAATATTTTAACTCTATTCCAAATTTTATCTATTTTACGTAATTAAAAGGGTTACTTGAGCACAAGTAACGTTTAAGTTTGGGGGAATTTGATCTACCTAAAAAATACCCATTTTTATGTTTTATTTATGATGCAATTCGTAAGGATATTATGCTTAATGAAAGGTATTTTCATGTTTTTGTATGTAGATGATTGAAAAAGAGTCCAAGAAAGAAAAAAGAAAGAAAAAGGAGCAAAAAGGAGCAAAAATGGAGCTTATGGAGCAAAATATTGGAATTATTGGCCTAGCGCTTAGGCGCCAGAATTCGACGCTTAAGCGCCAGCTCGATACATATGCTGTTAAAATATTTTGATGATTTTGGGGAGTTATTTTAACGGATTAAAGCGGTTATTGGAGTTTCTAAAAGACTGTAAGTTACTCATAATATATAGGACATGTGATACAATGCATTTGGACACAAGGAAATGGTTTTAATTGCGAAGAGGTGTGATCCAAAGTGAAGAGGTGGGAAGACCTGGTCAGGGAGTCCGGCGCCTAAGCACCAGATCCCGGCGCCTAGGCGCGACAGTTACCTTCTAGAAGATGCATTGAATTTGGAAGAATTTTGAAGTGGTGCCTTAAGAAACCCCTGGTCAAATTCAGAGCTAAAAAATAAGAGCCCATTCTACATAAAAAATTGCACCCCATAGCACCTTGGCACCTTCTCTCCCCCCTCTAGTTTTACTTAGTCTCTTCCACACTTAGGGTGCCACTTTACTTTGTATCTAGTGAGTTTATTTTGAGTATTTATTGTGTGTTATTGTTGTTGGAGTCTTTCATCATTACTTTGGGGTCAGTAGAAGTCAGCGGATCACTTGAAGGAACACTTCAGATAAGTATTTGTACCTTGGTTCAAAGTTTTATAATTATGTTTGTTGTGTGATTTCAATGTGTTCTGAGTAGTTAGTTATCTTTCTCCTTTAAACTATGAAAGGATAATAAATTAATTAAATTTTGTAGGGGAATTAAATTTAAAATATTTAAAACATTGTGATGATATTAATACCTGATCTTAGTTAACTTTTTAAATTGGTCATTTAAATTGTTAAAACCTGTTGAAGAATTTTGAGACCTATCCTGAGATAAATTCTTAACTAGTAGATATCACATGAATCATTGTGTAGTCGAAGGCTTTATGCGGGTTATTCAAGATGAAGTGCAAATAAATAGGAAGATATTATTTATTAGGCGTAAAATTAATTAGCTTTTAGAGTGACAGACTAAATTCTAATAATTTAGTTTATAGAAAGGGAACGGTCACTGGTAGGGCCGACCATAGCCACCCTGGACATCTAGTAGTGTGAGCCTAGATTAACCCATTCTACTAATAAAACATCTTGAACCGATCTATAGATTAGTCAATGTTCTTTGCACCTGGACCAAAGGGTAAAGAATATGAATGTTTCTATTTGGCACAATACCTTAATCTAAATTCCCCACAAAAGATAATTATTCTAAAAAACTTAGATTTGTTGAAAAGGAGAAAGTTGTTTTTATACTTGCATTGAATTTAAATTACTGCTTACTGCTTACTTGCTTATAGTAAAAATTGTTAGTAAATTAAATTTGAAAATATAATATATATATATATATATATATATATATATATATATATATATATATATATATATATTACTTTTAATTTGAAAAATTCCAAAATATGTTTTTTTAAATTTCTTACTTTTTATAAACAATATCCCTGTGGGATTGATAACCAGGACTCCACTAGAGCCTTGTATTACTTGAACGATACGTTTTCTTGCATTTAAAATTGTGGCTTTTACAATAATTATTATAAAATCTAAATATAAATTCATAAGTAAAAGTAAGTGGTATCAAATTCTTGTATTTAAAAGCATATATAAAGTTGCATTGCATCAGTTATCAAATGAAAGTTTGTGATTATTTGAGTGAAGATCATTTTAGAGAAGTATTTGAAGAAAATTTTGATTGTGCAGATGATAATGAAAGTGAAAATGAAGATGATTTGGATGATATGAAGAATTAGAAGTTAGACTTTGTTCAGGGAAATTTTGAAAGATTGGATACTATGGAAAATGGAGATAAATGTTTCATTCCATCTATTATTAAACCCACTGAACTTGAGCTAAAAATTCTTCCTAATCATTTAAAGTGCATGTTTTTAGGAGAATCATCTACTTTACCAGTCATTGTATCTTCAGATTTAAATGAATATCAAGAACAAAAATTATTGGAAACTTTAAAAAGATATAGAAAGGCTTTTGGTTAGTCCATAGCTGATATTAAATGAATCAGTCCTTCAATCTGTATGCACAGAAATTTATTGGATGAACAACATAAACCAAGAGTTGATCCACAAAGGAGACTGAACCAACTAATGTTTGATGTTGGAATTATATATCAAAGAAACAATTAAAAAAGTGGTTTTAAAGTGGTTAGATGCTGGAATTATATATCCTATTTCTGATAGTGTTTGGGTGAGCCCAATTCATTGTGTTCTTAAGAAAGGAGGAGTGACTGTTGATGTAAATGATCGAAATGAAATTATACCAACAAGACAAGTCACTGATTGGCGAATATGTATTGATTATAGAAAATTAAATGCCGCCACCAGAAAAGATCACTTTCCTTTACCTTTTTTAGACCAAATGCTAGACAGACTTGCTGGACACTAGTAGTATTGTTTTTTATATGGATATATCAAGTATCACTAAGTACCTATTGCTCCTGAGGATTAAGAGAAAACTACATTTACTAGCCCTTATGGAACTTTTGCTTTTAGAAGAATGGCCTTTGGATTATGTAATGCACCTACAACATTTCAAAGATGTATGACATCCATATTTAGTAATTTAATTGAAGATGGAATAGAAGTGTTTGTGGATGATTTCTCAAGATTTGAGATTAATTTGATGCATGTATATGCAACTTAGAAAACGGTTTAGAGGTATGCTTAGAGCAAATTTAGTCCTAAACTGGGCGAAATGTCAATTAATGGTTGCAAGAGGAATTATGCTTGGGCATAAAATATCTTAATATGACATGGATGTAGATCCTATGAAATTCATGTTATAGAAAAATTACTACCTCCAACAACTATGAGAGGGGTAAGATGTTTTTGGGACATGTAGGATTCTACAGGCGATATATCAAAGACTTTTCAAAAATTTCTAAGCCTTTATGCCAACTTTTGGAAAAAGAGAGAAAGTTTGATTTTAATGAAGAATGTTAAAAGCTTTCAATCTATTAAAAGAAAAATTAATTGTTGCACCTATAATAGTTTTACCTGACTGGGAGAAACCATTTGAATTAATGTGTGATGCTAGAGATTAGGTTATTGGAGTCGTTTTAGGGCAAACAAATGATAAAATGTTTAAAGTATATGTTATGCTAGTAAAATTTTTACTGCTACTCAAATTAATTACACTACTACTGAGGGAGAGTTATTAGCAATTGTATATGCTTTTGAAAAATTTAGCTCTTACTTAATCGGAGTTAAATGTATAGTGCATACTGATCATTCTGTTATTAAATACTTAATGCAAAAGAAGGATGCAAAAACAAGACTGATTTTATGGATGCTTTTAATACAAGAATTTGATTTTAAGATTGTTACTAGAAAAGAGGTCGATAATCAAATAGCTGATCATTTATCTAGTCTTGAACAACCTAATTTGGATGATTTTGAAAAGCAAATTACTAAAACTTTTCTTGATGAGAAATTAGACAATATTATTGAACAAAATTTACCGTGGTATGCTGATATTGTGAACTACATCGTTAGTAATATTTTACCACCTGATTTAACAATGCAACAGCAGAAAAAATTTAAGCATGCTGCTAAATTTTATTTTTGGGACGATCCTTATCTGTACAAGCAATGTAATGATCTTATTATTAGGAGATGTGTGCCTTATGAAGAAACTGAAAAAATTATTCGAGATTGTCATGATTCTAAATTTGGAGGACATTTCAGAATTGATAGAACTGCACATAAGATTTAGCAGTCTGGATTTTATTGGCCTACACTTTTCAGACATGTTTATAAATTTATCAAAACTTGTGATCGATGTCAGAGAATAGGCAATATATCTAGAAGAAATGAAATGCCTCTTAATTTTACTCTAGAAGTTGAAATTTTTTATGCATGGGGATTAGATTTTATGGGACCATTTATGACTTCATTTGGAAATATATATATATATATATATATATATATATATATATATATATATATATATATATATATATATATATATATATATATTGATTGTTGTTGATTATGTGTCAAAATGGATTGAGGCAATAAGTTTTACCTAGGTGTGATACTAGAAGTGTTTTGAGGTTTTTAATGAAGAATATTTTCACAAGATATGAAATCCCTAGAGTAATCATCACTGATGGAGGATCCCATTTTAAGAATAATCTGATTCAGAGATTGGTGGAAAAATATAATATTGTGCGTAGAATCTCTACAGCTTATCATCCCGAAACTAATGGTTTAGCAAAGGTATCTAATCGTGAAATTAAACAAATTTTGGAGAAATTCATTAATCCTGAGAAATTGGATTGGTCTAGTAGATTAGATATTGCTTTATGGGCATACAGAGCTGCTTATAAAACTCCTATAGGAATGTCCCCATACAGATTAATATTTGAAAAAACGTGTCACTTGTCAGTTAAATTAGAATATAAAGCATATTGGAAGATAAAGAAATTGAATTTTAATCTGAAAGATTCTGGTGAGAAGTGACTTTTGCAATTGAATGAATTGGAGGAAATCAGAAATGAATCATATGACAATGATAGCATAAATAAGGAAAAAATAAAAATATGGCATGATCGGAAGATTGTCAAAAAGGAATTTGAACCAGGACAAAAAGTTTTATTATACAATACAAGATTGAAATTATTTCCCGAGAAACTGAAATCTAGATGAACATGACCTTTCATTGTTGTAAAAGTGTATCAATTTGGAGCTGTGATTACCGAAGGCACTAAATCTGGAAGAATATTAAAAGTTAATGGCCAAAGATTAAAACCATAGTTTGAAGGCAATAGACCTAGTTTTAAAGAGGTTTTAATGTTGGATCAACCTGAATAACTGAAAGTTATGTCAGGCTGACGACATTAAACCAAGCGCTTTGTGGGAGGCAAACCACAATTATTGAGTGTTTGCTTTGTTTGATGTGTTGTGTTTGTTTGTTGCTTAATTAAGTCTTATTCTTCCTTAATTATCATTAGTAATGATTAAGAATTGAATTAAATCAAAATTTAGAAAAAAATTGAATGAAGTGAAGTTTGGTGAAAGTTGAACTACCGCCGAATGGCGCTGATATCAGCGCCGGACAATGCTGCTATTCAGAAAAATCGTTTCTCTTCTTTAAATCCAAGTTTTGGCGGTTCTAGGCAGTAACTCCTCCATTAGAACTTCCAAAAACCGTCCCTAGACGCTTGAACATCCAAAGCAATGAAGAGGAAGACCCAAATTCTTATCCAAATGGATTCCGATTCGAAGGAAATTCAAAGATTTCAATTGTTCAACCGTAGGAAGATTATAAGTTTTGAGGCGCAGTGACTTTTCAATAAAAATATCTTAAATGAGATTGATTAAGGAGTGAGGATTTGTAAATCAAGGTACAAATTCTCCTACAAATAGAATTGATGAATTTATTGTTCAGAGATGTTAGGAAGTTTTGTATTATACGATTAACGCTGTAGTTGTTCCGGTTATGAATGAGTTTTATGCAAATCTTCATGGAATCAACCAAGGATCAGTTTTTGTGCGAGGTAGGTTTGTCACATTTACTCCTGCAAAGACTAATGATGTATACATGATAGAAAATCTATCAATCTACCACTATTCGAATTTTGCCCCGATGAAGGACAATATGAATGACATATATCGATATCTGAAGGATAAAAGTGATGAATGGGAGATAAGAAATAGCAGGTATGTAAGTTTCTCGACCACATTGTTAAATCCTATGTCGAAACACTTACTTTACTTCACTTATGAACAATTACTCCCAACAATGAAAATCAGTAAGATAACTAAGGAGTATGTTATTCTGAATTATTGTATGAAAATGGGAATTCCTATTGATGTTGGTTCGATAATTGTTAAGTCTATTTTGGAATTGATCGTTCATGGATCAAAGTATGGGCTTGGACATCCTTCCATCATATTTCTCCTCTACAGTTAGTCACAAGTGCCAAATGAGAACTAGGAAAGAGTACTTCTTTCTTGTAAGCCTATAGACCCAGCAGATGTATATAGTAACCAGGCAATTAGTGATATGAATGATATGAGCATTATTTGAAGATCAACCATCTCATAGGTCAACACCTATTCCTCCTTATTTTTCTGAAAGTTCACAGATCATCCTGAAGAAAATCAAGAAATTGGAGAAGGAAGTACAACATTTGATGAATGCAATCAACAATCTTTGTGATTTCATTGATCATCTGGATTGGAGAATGAATGAGCACTTTGATCATTCTGAATATATTGAATGAATTTTGACGCGATTGATGAGAAGAAAATGATGGATTGAAGAGGATTCTACTGAAGAATTCTGTTTCATCTATTCTACAATTTATTTGTCCATTCTCAATCGATGGGAGATCTTAGAATTGATGATTATTCAGAGGAAGAATGAACTTGATTATTGTGTTTTTGTATTTGTGTATCAGACTGCTTTGCTTTGCTTTTTGTTGCTTTATTTGGTTTGAATGTTATATTTGGGCATGCTTGTTTGTTTAGTTCTCAGCGTTATTGTGTTGTCGTTGTGTGTGATGGTAAATTTAAAGATTATATGGCTTCAAAATATGTAATGCTTAGTGTTGTGTGTATGTGTATGACTCATGGATGTTATATATGAAAGTAATGTTATGTGTTGTTTGTGTTAAAAAAATATCATTTGCCAAGGCTTTAGGATGTTATTCAATGCCTAATTAGACTGATTAAACATCGAAGCAGGCTCGAAAGAATCGAAATTACAAAAGAAAGTTGGAAGCCTTGATTTTGAACTGCCGCCGAACAACACTCCTACCAGCGCCAGAAAGCGCCAAAATTCAGAGAGTTTTGTCGTGTTTACAGAATAATTTGCCTAGCGGCGCTAGAACCAACGCGGACAGCATTTGAACGCAAAACTGCCCGAAACTCCAAATTTTCACCATTTAACCCTGGGACCCGCTATTTTTGCCCAAACCATTGTCTTAAAACTCAAGCCAAGGACGATTTTCGCGCCTAGGGCTCACTAGCATTTGGATTTGAACCGATTTCGTGGCCGGAAAGGTTCGGATTTCATTTTCTCTTTGTAAGAGCTACACTTTAACCTAAAATTTTTTTATTTTGACCGTGGAAATCTCCTACATTAAAAGGATTTGAAATTTTGATGATTTTGGAGAAACTTTGGAGATTTTTCATAGATTTTTAGTTCTTATCTATTTAAATTTGCCTTGGAGTCGATTGCATTGTAATTTGAAAATTGATTTGGAAATTTTTTATATTTCTAGATAAAATGGCTCCAAGATTGGCTAAGGGGAAGAGGAAATTTGATTATGATGAAAGTAAATTTGTGAATTTCAAAATTTATTCACGTTTTAGTACTTTCTTAACAATAAGAAATATATTCTAGAAAGAGCCTTTGAAATTTCTAAAAAAATGCTTGAAGAATTGATTGCTAATCGTCAATGAGAAATTTTATGCTATTTCACTGCTAATGCGATGCTGGGTATTGTTCGATAATTTTATGCTAATATGTACTATTCTGAGAGGAATATATTTTGGTTAGAGGCCAAATGGTTAAATCTACCCCTGCCAGCATAAATGCATTTTATCAGTTGAGAGCACCCTACCATTATGATAATGAAAATTTTTCTATAACGAATCAAGCATTTGATGAGATTATAAACTTTTTGACTGATGGAAAAGGGGAATGGAAGATTAAGCAGAGAATGAAAGTTAATTTTCTCCTTTCTACTTTGAAGCCAATGTCAAAAGCCTGGCATTATTTTATTTTTGTAAGACTGTTGCCTACCAACCATCACAGTGATGTTACTGTTGATAGAGCTGTTCTGAATTACTGTATTCAGAACATGAAGAATATAAATATTGGGGCTATTATTCATAAAAGTATTTGGACAAGCTCAAAAGGAGAGACTACGGGAGGACTAGGACACCTCAGTCTGATTCATACTTTATGTATTCAGGCAGGTGTAGTGATTGAAGATAATGATGAGGTAGTCCACCCCCTGAAGCCTATTACTAAACTAATTATGAAGAGTTATGAAGCCCATGTAGGATGGAAATGGAGTAAAAGAGCTGATGAACCTTCTTCTAGTCGAGATAGACCATCTACATCTAGGGAGCCTACTTTGCATGATGTTATGGATCAATTGGAAAGGTTAAACACCAGAGTAGAGGGACTAGAAGTGAGGAACAAAATTTATGATGATTATCAAGTGCGGTGGAGAGAATATAAGATAGATTATCATGAAGCACATATGATATTTTTCATGGGAGACATTGATGTTGTATTTCCTACTAACCGTAAGTATACTCCATACCAGGCTGAAGAACCAGATGATGGTGGAGCTCCTGCAGAAGATGAAGATTGGTAATTTGTGTCATGTTATTTTTATTTTTCATTGTAATTTATTTTATATTTGTGTTTTGTATTTGTGATGTACCTGAGACTCCTTATGATTTGTATCTGAGATGTTATATGTGTGTTGGATGTACTTGTAGTAGACTTTGTTGTTGATGTATGTGATGTGATAGTAAAGTTTTTATGTGTTTGGATTGTTAGTTTAATTTGTACCAGTAAAAGTTGAATGTTAATGTTATGTGCATTTTTTTAATGTGTTTTAAACTTCTAACCCATATTTGTGCATAAAAATGCTTCTTAATTATTTTAGGTATACTGTTCTACTTTATGAAGAAAAACCTGCTGAAACTCAAAGGTATGAAAAGCCAGCATATTGAGTTATGAGCTATAATTAGATTTTTTTTCTTTCCTCCATGTAAAATATATTTAAAAATCTAAGTTTGGGGGAAAGAAAGAATTAACTATTAATTGTTCTTATTTAAAATTATTTTCAAAAATTAGTAACATGATTTCTTGTAATAGAGCTCCTTTTTAGATAACTGTATTTTGATTTTATTTAAGTATTTTATGAAATTGAATGAAAGTGTTTGGTAATGAAAAGTAATTTTGTAATGTAAGATATTTGGTATAAAAGTATATGACTATAATCAATTATTCAAAGTTAGAAAAATTGTATGTTTGAAATATTAAGAATCATAAAATTTTATGTGATAGGAAAGGATTGCGGCTCTATGATGAATCATTAATAAGCTAAAGAAGTGCTTATAAGGTAAGGAATGTGGTAAGTTTCAAATTTACGGTAAGAAGGGTGAAGTTTAAAATCATTAAAGGCTATCAAGATACAGTAATCCTCACTGAAAAAAGCAAAAGAAAAGAAAAGAAAAAAATAAAAAAAAAAGAAAATAAAAGAAAATAAAAAAACAAAAAAAAGGAGAAGAAAAGAAAAGCAAAAAGGAAAAGAAAAGAAAAAAGAAAAAAGAGAAGTGAGGAGAAGCTTGAGGAGATGCCTATTAAAAAAATTGGCTTTACTTGGCCTACCTAAAAAGAAGAAACTTAATTACTATCCTGAACTTATATGTATGGATTAGCATTTTTACTAATAGTGTTTTCATAAACTTCTTTTCATGTAATCCTTTTTAGTGCCTTAATAGAACAATCTATAATCATTTTTGAAATGAATAAAAGACTAGAACTCTTGGACATGATTACTAGATATTCTTACACCTACAGAATTTACTTAAATGATTCAAATATCTTTCTGAAAATTTTACTATTGTACTTATCTAAATAAAAATTATGGTATTCTAGAAAGAAAGTTCATTGCAGTGGATCATAATTTTATGTATTAACTAGAATTATTTGAGGACAAGTAATAGTTAAGTTTGGGGGATCTTGATCCACTAAAAATTTGATAGCTTTTTACTATTCATTTTATACCTGTTTTTGTTGATATTGCACTTTAAAGGAATGTATTTTTGATGATTTCATGTAGGTACAATGATTTTAGGCCTTTGGAGTAAAAGGAAGCGAAAAGAGCAAATTTGGAGAAAAAAGGACAAAAGTGCATTTTATTGAACTAGCGTCAAACGGCACTGTGACCAATGTCGGACATTGCCAGTTTCCAGAGTGTTACGAAGTTTTGGCAGAATAATGCGCCGAACGACGCTCTTAACAGCGTCGGATAACGCCCTATCCCGATTTTGAACTAGATTCAATATATTTAGCTGGATTTTGAAAGGATGCTTGAGGAAACTCTTGTGAAATCAGTTTTCGCCGATTTTAAACACATTTGGAGCCACATTTCAAAGGGGGGAAGAAAAGAAGAGAAGAATTTAGAATTTAGAGAGTGAGTTCTTTCCATTCTGTGTAGGAAGTTAGGTTTTTGTTTTTCTCTTCTAAGGAGTATGAGAGGAGAGGGAAAGTGAGAGATTTCTTCTTCCTTACTATTCTAAAGAGATAATTGTGTGTTGTTGTGAAGAAATAAGAAGAGTCAAAGGATTCTCTTGAGATTCACTTGGGGAAGAGTTTGAGATAAGTAGTCTTTACTTTACTCTATTTGTATGACGTTTTTTTTATATATGAAATCCATGTTTTCTCATCTTTTTCTCATGAGTCTTGAGTAGATTTCATTGTCATTCTTCTTTTCATGTGATGTGTTGATGTTGTGAAATGGAAATGATGTGTCAATTTATTATGAAGAATCTATGATGACCTTTTCACTTAGAACTTCATTTACTTTTTGATATGGTCAATTGAATTGTTAAAACTTATTGTAAAACAAATGTTCTGAAAGGATTATGAGTTCCACTACAAAACTGAAGGTCACATTCAAATTCTCTGAATGTTGAAGTCATGGAGGTTGAATGTAAATAAATAGGGAAATATACTTTGAGGGGCGTAGAATTAGAAATTTTAGAGTGACAGGCTAAAATCCTCAATTTGGTGCTAATGTTTAGAAACTGAAGCGAGAGTTAGCCTTCAGGTGTAGGGAAGTGAGAGCTATGGAGTGAAAGCCAGTATCCTCCCAGCCTAACCAATTTAGGGACTAAACTTAGAACTAGCCAGTGTTTTTTATACGCTGAAATATAGGTAAAGAATAGGAATGCTCCTATTTTGCACAATACATTTGCATCATTGATCTATGCCACAATAATCATCACATTATGAATGGAAAGGAGAAAGACTCTTTCTTACAACTGAACTTTGTTATAAATTTAGTCTTGCATTAGTTTAACTTGCTAGAGTTTAGAACGTGCTTTGGTAGATATAGTAACTGAACCTGTTTATCTTTTATTTTAAAATTAAACCACTTGCAATTGTGTTGTGATTCGATAATAGATTTCTGTGCTACGCTATAAAAGTAAAGCCTCCCAGTGGGATCGATATTCCAGGACTCCACTAGAGCTCTGTATTACTTGAGCGATACGTAGACTTACGTTAATTGTGTGACTCATTATCATTTAAAACAATATATATATTTAAATATAAGTTCATTAATTTTTGCAAATTAAAAAGTCACACCAATTTTGTAGGCATGTGATGAACCTATCTATAGGCTTTCACTTTCCTGCAAATTATAAATGATTATTGCAAAAAATACTAAGGTTTTTGGTGGTGGAACGAGAAGACTTGTCAGGTACACTGTTACAAGTTTATAACACCTTCTTTTCTGTACTTTCTTTACTGTACTTTTCTTGCTTACAAGCTTGCATGTTATACAACAATTTCACCCTGCATGAAAACTAAAACTTTTAAGATAATCACAAAATTAAAACCAAAATCAAAAAACAAAACAAAACAAGATAAAATTCACCGCCACAACAATCAAAAATATAAGTTAACTTAAAATTTAATAAAAAACAAAACAAAAATTACAATTGCAACTAAATTAAAACACCTCTATCAGATGATTGGGAATACCTTGAAGGATGCAACCTACGGCTAACAACGAGATTTCCCATGGTCTAAATGAAAGTATGAAACTCATTTAGTTGAGTTTAGTAAATTCATTTGGATTAAGTGAATCTGAAGAAAATAGTGGTATAGAAATGAGGGAACCGTAGGATTCTAATCGATCTTGCTATAATCAACTTAAATATTCCCCTAAATAAGATATTAAGACACCTCAATTTAAACATTTCTAAAACATGATACTTCTCTTTTCTCTTTAATTCACAGCTTTTTAAACTAAACCTGTTACGACGAGGAGCTTGGAGCATGAACAGTGGGCGGCACGACCATCTTCAACAACAAAAATCCTTAGAATTAAACAACAAGCCTTAGGACTTTGGGGTAGCTTACCTAGTGCAACATAATCATCACTTTATCCCATTAGGCCTTAGCACTTTGTGCAATATAAGCCCTAACTCTTCTTAGGATTCCAAGGTCGTCATTGGATATGACATAAATCCTCCCATCTTCTAGGCTATTCACATGATCGGTATCAAGTGAATGTAATCCCTAAATAATTAATAATTAACATTTTGAAACATTAAAATATCTCAGATTGAAGCCAAAAAATAGATTAGTTTGGGAAAAAACTGAGATTTTCTCAGATCCATGGCTTCCCCTAGTCTTGTTTTCCTTTGGATTCACATAATAATTGTTCCAAAACTTGAGTCACTCACCGATTGAATTTTCTACTATCAGATTCTCTTGAAGAACCTTACTTTTTAGAAGTAATGAATACAATATTTCCTGATCTATATCAAGAGTTTTCTTAAGTGACCTAGGTTGTCTAAGTTGTAATTAACTATAGGGATTTTGCCTTAGTAAACTTAAAAACCCCAAATTAATAGAAACTCTATCTAATTCTTTCATATTGGATAGGAAAATTTGTCGGCCAGCATAGATGATTCACAGACCAAACGGATGTCATAGATCTTTACTTTATTTGGTCATGGCTTATCACTAAGCAATGTATTCATTCTTCGGGATAGATACATGGCCCGCGGTGAAGTGTCCAATTATTTAAATTAGTGTTCATATGAGATCAGTTTGATCTCATAATTTCAATTTAAAATTGTTATTTTTTGAATTTATATATTTATATATAATTAAATCTTGATTCCTAAACCCCTTTTGCTGCCGACAAACACATTTTAGATACTTCCATAACTGAATTTCATGTCATGTTAACCGATTCATAATAAGGAAAAAGATATTTTATTCGCATTTGCTTTCATCTTACAAAAATCTAGATAAAGTAATTGTTTTCTTTTATTTTAAATTATAAAAAAATTTACCAAAAAGAAACGAATTTTGTTTTCAAGAAAATTTTCTTTAGTTTGGGTAAGATCTTTCTTAAAAAGTAAAAGTTATTTTTTATTTTCTTTGTTTAGAATATTTAACATTTTTCCCTATGGGTTCAATATCTCGATGTTTAATCTGAAAGTCCTATATTACTTGATAACAATACATATACATGTGTAAAATTCCAATTTATAATAACAATTAAAACTCTTATTTGCATTGTCATCAAGTTTTTGTCGTCATTATAAAGAAAAAGATATCATTGAAATGAAATATAAATTCATATATAAAACGTAAGCATAAATATCAAGGATTAAATAAAAAAAAGGAATAAATCACACCCTATTTTTAAATAACCATGGTCACAAAAATAAAGGGAGTGTAATTATTAAAGCTCTGATTATAAAATAGATGAATCTATTTTTGCATTTAATTATGTTATTCATATTGTAATTGTCGCTTTCAAGAAGTAACTGGTTCGGTGAACTAAAATATATATATCAAAAACACATCATCACAAATCTCAAGGATATCTAATAGATTAGGAGACAAAAATTATGTCTAAGAAGGGCCACCTTTGTGGATGACCAAAGGGTCCAGTAGCAGAAGACCAAAGGGCTCACCAAAGGGCAAACTAGCGAAAGACCAAAAAACCTGGTTGACTCGGTACTACTCTTCTAAATTGGGCTGGGGCCAACCAAATGTAGTCTATCCAAATAAGAACCGAGGTCAATTGAGACGAGTTGAGGCATCGACCTACTTCTCACCACAACTCGACTCAAGAAAAGAATTTAGTATCACCAACCATCTCACAAACCCTCTTAATATTCCTAATCAAGGGCAGAGAACTGGTCCAAACATAATCACATGAAGCATCCTGAAGGATCCACTCCCTTATCAAGGAATGGGCTACTTATCAGATTACGATGATTCACTTTTTGCCCGATAGCTTGGCTTTACTTCACCGACCATAGTTCTTCATCCTGGGATCAACATACTACAACCAGACAAGAAAAGCCGACCGACGAAGTTAGGCCCCCACCACGTCAAATGTTGGTGACTTGAAGACCATTAAAGACTGACTAACAACCACCATTCAACAAATTTGGACAAGCATGTCTTGTCGAACCAAGACCCATTGATTTCAATTGATAGACTAAGATGGTAAACGAGCAAATACTCTATACATGTAAACTAACTAAAATATCTTATAACACTCATTAAAGCTAAGACATATATGTAATTTCATATATTATACCCATTTTATTTCACAAGAAAAGACTAATCAACAATTTCGATTATTATTCATTACCATACACTTCTCTCTCTCACACAATTTCTCGTGTTACGCTCTATTTTTTGTGTAATTTAACATGTCTAATTTTCATAATTGTGCGATAATATTGAGAGGAGAGAAAATCTGTTCTCATATATACGACACTCACTAATAAATTGTAAAAGAAAATAATTAGGCTAAAATAATGTAACTTTTGATTTACTTTAGTTAAAAATAAAATATTAATGAAAAATACATTTTATATCGGTCTTAACTATAATATTGACCGATCATGGTTTGCAGAAGTGCACCTGAACCAAGAATAGAATCTTAATTTGTCACCTATAAGAAGGCAAGAGTGTCATAAAAAGGGGCAAAAAAAGATTTATATGCATTACATTTAATTCCAGTGTATTTTTATATCCAAAAATTTCCGATGTTAAATTTATAAATATATAGGCATTTGGTAGTACTTATGTAAATTCCAAAAAGAAAAAAAAGAAAGCTACGTGGGGACGTGGAATGCCGCTATCAGCTGTTCCCTTTCATCGTTAGCGGTGCCGTGCAGCTGCATGCAAGGATTAAAATAAATTAAATTTTAATGATAAAGAAAAAAAATAACAATATGGCAACTTTTAAAAGGATAATATGGTCTATTCTTTATCAAATGAAAAAAAAAATTCAGGATTTCTTCACTAAATTTCTTATGACTAAAATTAAAATAAGCATATCAATCAGAAAAAAATTTGGATGAATTTCGAAACTTTTAAATTAACTTTGAAATTAATACAATTATTATCAATTACTTATATATTAACAAGTTTTTAAATAACTTTATGAAGCCTAAAACCATATTATCTAAGAATTATATAAATATATCTAGATATAATTTTCTTTGGTTATCGGATCAATGAATTTTCTCTAAACTGAGTATAATATAAATTTATTGAAATATTATATAGTGTACTTATCTTAAATATATTTAATAATTAGGAGATTCAAAATGATCTTAACTTGTTCAGAGATTATAATAAGCTTTTATCTTTATTTAAATAAGTATGATTTGATTTTTGGTAGAACATAATGTATTATATCTATGGCTGTAATCGAGCCGACTATATCATAGTTTATACTTAACTTGATATGATTATAAGTTGTTCATGTTCGGCTTGATCTTGTGTTGAGCTTTCATAAATTATTCAAGTTTCACTTGTTTAAATTTTCAATGTTTGAATTTGATTTATACTTTATTCGCTTGTGACAAGCCACAAGCCGATTTCGAGCTGGATCAGGCTCGATTTCAAATTCAAGTCACTCAGCTTGAAATTGAGTATAACAATCCACGAGCCGAATTTGAGCCGCAATAAATAAATTCGACCGACCCTAACTCAGCTTGAAATTGGATCATTAACAACCCTATCTACAAAATTCCAAAAACTTTCATTACAATTGAATATCAGGATCTCTAAAGTACTTTATTACTGTTCTTTATTGAGATCTACTTGGAATAACTTTTATTTTTATTCTTTTATTAGAAAATATATTCATTTAGGACTATTAACATACATATCATACAGTTCCTACATAGTTACATATCTAACACCAAAACAATCATATTTACTTGCATATCGCTGAAGTCTCAAATATCAGATAAAATTATAATTTTATTATTTTCTTAAAAGTGAAATGATGTTTTTCAACTTTTTTTAGTTTTCATGCATAGATTTATTATAAGTGTAAATATCAAAATTTGAGTGCTAAATACGTAAATACATAATATGTGGGCAAATTTTCCATTTATATAATGTATTTTTAGTTATTGTTATGCTTTATTGCTAAAAGTAGATTAATTTTTCTTATACATAGTTAAAAAATTTTAGATAATTTAAGTATTTATAAAATTTTAGATAATTTAGCAAAGTTAACGATGTTTATTTTTCTTTGAATGCCAGCCAAAAGACAAAGGATGATACCATCTTAGAACTGCTACTTGATTAAATAAACAATCTTTTGTTCTCTTTTCCTAATTATTGAGCAGTTCTTTAAAATGGCCTACCTCTTCTTATTTTAGTTTATCCAATTAAGAAATTAAAATCAGGAGTGAAACGTCCGTTCCAGCGTATTGCTAAATCCATTAGAAAAGGCTCATGCATCTATCACGCACATCAAATAATTATAAAAATTATCTTAAGGGATCAGCGTGGATGATATGAACGATAGTTGATAAGAAACAATTAAAAATTGAAACCTAATTTTTTATTAGTTAATGTGGATGACTAATAAAAAGATTATTATGCAATGATGAAAGGTAACGTTGACTACACCTTGTTGTTGGTTGGAGTTGGAGTCCATTCGATTATTTATATGATTTGAATTATAAATTTAAAACTTTAACTGATCTTTCTAACTGTATATCAAATATGTGTTAGCACTGATTCTTAGGAGATTTAATCTTCCAGAATAAAAGAGTATGATGAGTGAGTGCCCACAGACAGAAGAATGTGATGCCCACTTATCCGACCGAGTGCAGTAGTCCGAGCTAAAACTAGAAAGGCCAAAGCCGATCGAATAGTATGAGTTCGTACTATTTGGTTAGGAACGAGGCAAAGAAATATTCGAGCCAACTACGAAGAAGCCAAGCCGAAGAAATACTCCATTTCTCAGCATCTCCAATCATATATGGGATGTCCATAAGCTCTCCCGTTCATTATTAAGGGTTGTCAATCAAACTAAACCAATCGACCGAGCCATTTCTGCTGATCTAAAGACAATCAAGTTTGGTTGATCTAAAACGCCTATCAAACATATTCGAGTGAACCGGTCTAGTCTCAATCGATCGAATTAGAGAGTAGCCGAGCGATAGACCCATATGTGTAAAATAACAAGAATACTTTACACAACCCCTTTAAAGCAGGGGTAAAAATATAACATCATCATATCGTACCATGTCCCTGACAAATAGAGAGATTATTTTAAGAATAAAAGAAGTTTAAAATGATTGATACAACATATTGTTCAAAAATATTCACTCCTCTTTTTGTTAATCTTTTTATCTCTCTCTCTTTGTCTCTCTCACTCTCACTCATTCTCTCTTTCCCTCCCTCCTTATACTCTATTATGTAGGGTGTGATTCGCAGATAAGGTAAAATTAAACATCCTAAAAGGTGTGGTGAGTGTGGATCATGTCATAGACAAAAAGAGGAGAAATTCACATATAAGAAACCTACAATAGAGATACCAAAAATATTAATTGCACCGAAGAGCTTTTTAATCCACCTAAAAATTACTTATTTTTTGTGTACATTTCATTATCATTTTATATACATTTTTTATGATATTGCACTTTAAAGGAAAGTATTTTGTAAGTTCTTGGTTTGAAGTATGTAGAATTGACATTTGGAGAAAATGAGGGCAAAGCAGAGCAAAAATGGAGTATTTTTTATGACACCATAGCGCCAACCTTAGCACCATAGCGCCATCCATCGAGCGTTCAGAGCACAATAGAGCCCCACACTGGCGCTATAGCACCGTAAGCAACTATCTAGAAGATGCATTGATATTGGCCAAATTTTGAAATGATACTGAAAGGTATTTTTGGTTATTTTCATAAATCTATTAAATAGGCAAAATTCTGGCAAAAAAAGGGAGACTTGGAGAGAATTTTATGAGACTTTGGATAGGGCTTTAGTATGTGTGTGAGTCATTTTTTTGTGTGTGTGAGTAAAAGTTTGTGTAAGAGTTTGAAGATTGATTAAAGGACACTTCAAGGATTGCGTGGGGAGAAGAAAGAAGGTATATTATATTTGTGTTTAAGTTTTTCTTGTTAAGACTTTACATTCAATGCAAATCATTTGTTTTTGTTTTATCTCCATGAATTTTGAGTAGTTCTATTTTCTTTGTCCCTGCAATTGGAATATTCATCATGTTGGATGGGAATGATTTTGATGTTTTCATTTTATTTTAAAATTATGATGATATTTCCACCAATGTTTCATTGATTTTGCAAATTGGTCACTTATGAGGTTAAATTCTATTGAGAACCATAATGAGCCCCCGGGAGGGCTATAATTTTCACCCAACTTGTGAATGACACACTTCTCTCTGGAAAGAGCAATCGCGATCGTCTAAGGGAGAGTGCAAATAGATATGGAGATAAGTTTTGATGGCCATAAAATTACTTTTCTTAGGGTGATAGACTAGATTTTTTTTATCAATTCGATCTTAAGTTTGGATCGTAAGAATCGCTAGTAGGTCCTATAGAGAGGGCACAGGGGTAATTTAGAAGCGAGGGGCTAGAATCTACTCAATACTATTACATTAACTGGACACAAGTTTTAGGTTAGATAATATTGTTTGCTAGCACTGAGGGGCGGTAAAGGATTTGAATGCTCCACTTTTTCATAATACATCATTTTATATTTTTAATCATTCAAATTTTATATTGATTAATATCTCTTTTAAGAGGAAAGATCTTTTCATAACATTCAAACTTACTTTTAAACTTTATTAGCCTTTTGAACTTTATTAGATCGTTAAACTTTGTTATTACTATCTACTTAAATTTAGTTTAACCATTGTAAATATTTAGAATTATTCTTCTATCATATGTATCTGCAATTTAGATAGAAGTTTTGCAAGTTAATTTTAAAAGCTACAGTGTTCCCCATGTGAGAAATACTGAGGTCTTTAAGAAAAATTTTTTATTACTTGAAACGATACGTATACTTGCGTAGTACCCATATTGTGAGAACTTATTATATATTTTATAATTTATTTTATTTATTCACACTAGTCACAAAATTTAATTTGGGATACGTTTTTGGCAATTTAAAGAAATATAAATATGAACGTAATTGTAAGTCGGGTAAAGTTTTTAACATCGTTGCCGGGGAAAGTGACGAAAATTTTTAACTTTGAAATTATATTTAAATTGTAGATTTATTTATGGAGAATTAAAAAATTAATTTTAGTACTATTTATTTTCGAAAAAGTCAAAAATAAAAAAAATCTAAAAAAAAATATTAATATTTTTCTTCTAAGTATTTTATGTTTTATTTTCCGAAGTTTTTTACTTTGTGTATGCATATATTGGGATATGAAGGTTTTGTGTTCTATGATTCTGAATTATAATGAACTATAAGAAAAATTCAGAAAAAGATCTCCATAATTTTAAAGAAATGGAAATCACATCACAAAATAACATTTATATTCGAACTACTGAAAATGAACATCATATATTACAAAGACCTTTAGGGGATTATGCAAACCTTACAACAGATGAAATTTATTTACGTATTAAAACCCCTACTATAGCGGCTAACTTATTTGAACTTAAACTTGCAAATATGCAAATGGTACAAAACAATCAGTTTGGGGGAGCACCATCTAAGGATCCAAACTTGCATTTAGCAAGTTTTTTAGAATAGTGTACTACATTTAAATTTGATGGTGTATCAAACAATTCCATTAAACTTAGTCTTTTTTCCTTTTTTATTAAGGGATAAAGCTAAGATGTGGTTAAATTCATTAGCTCTTGGATCTATTAGAACTTAGGGGGATTTAGCACAAAAATATTTTGCTAAGTACTTTCCACTTTAGGAAACTGCTAAGCTTAAAATGATTTTATTTTTTTTAATCAGTATGAAGGAGAGTTAATATATGAGGATTGGGAAAGATTTAAGAAACTCTCTAAAAAGTATTTACATCATGTTTTATCAGATTGGTTAATCAATCAAACATTTTTTAATGGGTTTGTAGGATTCCTTAGATCTATCATAGATGCTGCTCGATGTTCATTAATGTCTAATCGATTTGAAGATGCTTATTCATTAATTAAAGAGATAGCTATGAATAATTTTCATTGACCATCTGAAAGGTTAAATCCAGAGAAAGTAGCTAATATTCATGATAATGATGCTATTTCAATGGTTGCATCTCAAGTTGCTGTGTTATCTAAGAAAATAGACTAAATTTAAATGATTTTTTTCTCCAACATCTCATATGATTGAAGAAAATTTATTAGGACAAATGATTGATTCTCAAACTTCATTAGAAACTATAAATGCTATTAATAGACCCGATAATCTAAATTCTTACTATTACAACCAAGGTTGAACCATCCTAATTTTAACTGGAATAAAAATTCTAGTGGTGGAAGTCCACAATGGAGGAACAATCAAGTAAAACCATTGGGAAATTGGAGCAACCAAGGTAATTTTAACAATGGTCCTACTTATCCTCTTGGATTTAGTAGTAATCAACAAGTTAAAAGTTATCCATAGAAAAAGTGGTGTTACAAATGAGCAATCAATTAAAAAGTTAAAGTGCTGCTATTCGAAAGAATGAGAATTAATTGAGACAAATTGCTAACACACATAGTAGTAGACCTCAGAAAACATTTTCTAGTGTTGTTGAGATCAATCGTAAAGATAAAAATAAAGTACATCAATAAGTTAAAGCTATCTAGTAAAGGAGTGTATAGGAATTAAATATTTGAGTTCAAAAAGAGATTGAAGTTGAGAGAGAAGATATAGAGAATGAAAAACCTGAAGAAACTATTCCTAAAAAAGTAGAAACACATGTCTCTCCAACTAAAACTAATTTAAAAAGACCACCACCTCCTTTTTCTCAAAGTCTTAGACAATAAAAACTTGATCAACAATTTTTAAGATTTTGTGAGATATTTAAGAAGCTCATAATTAAAATTCCTTCTATAGAAGCTTTAATACAAATGCCAAGTTATGGAAAATTTATGAAACAAGTTATAAATAAAGGGGGAAGTTTGAAGATTATGAGACTGTTACACTTATTGAAGAATGTAGTGCAATATTTCAGAAAAAAGCTTTCTCTAAAACTCGAAGATCTCGGTAGTTTTACCATACCTTGTGCTATTGGAGAAAAATTTTGTCGAAAAGCTTTATGTGAGTTAGAAGCGAGCATTAATCTCATGCCATTATCTATATTTAGAAGGTTTGGTTTAGGAGAAATATCTCCCACTACTGTAACCCTACAATTAGCTGATCGACCTATCGCTTATCTTAAAGGGGTTATAGAAGATGTGTTGGTTAAAGTGGATAAATTTATCTTCCCTGTTGATTTCATTGTATTAAATATAGAAGAAGATAAAGAAATTCAGATCATTTTTGACTGACCTTTCCTAGCTATAGAACGTGCCATGATAGATGTGCAAAAAGGAAAACTAACCATGAGAATTAATGATCGGGAAGTTAAACTTATTGTGCTTAAAACAATGAAGTATCCTGATAAAGGAAAAAATGGGAAATGTTATAGAATGCACATTATTGATTATATGATTGTTAATATTTTCCACGAAAGATGTGAAGTCATATCAGATCAAAAAGTTGAAGTCATATCAGATAAAAAGAAAACTCGAAAATGAATATGAAAGTGATTTTGAGGATAAAACAAATGCGATAAACACTGAGGATTTAAAGTATGTTAAAAAAACTATGAAATTTTAGATACAACTAAGAATAGAGAACCTTTGATTCCTTCTATTGAAAAATCTTTTGAACTTGAGATGAAGGTTCTCCCAACTCATTTAAAGTATGTATTTTGGCAAACTCGTCTACATTAACTGTTATTATATCCTCATATTTAATTGAAGAACAAGAAGAAAATTATTGGTGACATTAAAAAATCATAAGAAAACATTTGGAAAGACATTAGTTGATATTAAAAGATTTAGTACTTCTATCTTTATGAGCATAATCTTGATCAAAGATAATCATAAAGCTAGGGCTGATCCTTGACTATTTATATCTCTTAATATTACTGAAAAAGTGTCTCAATTTATGTTTGGCGGCTAGTGTGAATAAATAGAATAATTTGGGAATTATATTTTAAGTTTTCACACTAGGGGTACGACGCAAGTATATATATCGTTTCAAGTAATATAAGCTTTTTCTTAAAATACCCAGTATCGATCCCATGGGCAAAGTTGTAACTCTTAACATTAACTTACAAAATTCTATCTAAGTTGCAGATAAATATGATAGGAGAGCAAATTCGATACGCCTATATTGGTAATAACTAATTTTAAGCAAGAACTAAGAACTAGATTTAAAAGTTTACTAAAGTTCAAAAGACTAATAAAATATAAACATGTGTCTGAATATTATGAAGAGATCATTTTCCTTGCAAAGAGTTTTAATCAGTGTAGGATTTAAATGATTTAAAATACAAAATGTTTTATTGTTACAAAGAGGAGCATTCCTATCCTTTACCCTCTCTCGATGCTAGCAAAGAACATTGGCTAACTTAGAGTTTTTCATGAGTCTGTGAATTAGTAATGAGTAGATTCTAGCCTCTCAACTCTAGATTACACCCATGCCCTCTCTATAGGACCTACTAGTGACCCTTACGATCCAAACTATAAACCAAACTGATAAAAGAATCTAGTTTGTCACCCGAGAGACATCAATTCTAAT
Source organism: Papilionanthe hookeriana x Papilionanthe teres (assembly GCA_022702705.1). NCBI lineage: Eukaryota > Viridiplantae > Streptophyta > Magnoliopsida > Asparagales > Orchidaceae > Papilionanthe > Papilionanthe hookeriana x Papilionanthe teres. Next base: position 10,348,298 of record CM040425.1, on the reverse strand, counting down.
TCCATCAAAACATATCTCTCTATCTATTTGCACTCCCCTTCGGGTGATCTAAAAAACTCTTTCTAAAGTGAAGTGTGGTAATCTCTAGTTGGGTGAAGTAATAGCCCTCTCGGTTCATTACGTTTCTCAATGATTTTTAACCTCATAAGTGGCCAATTTGTAAAGTCAATTAAGAATCGGTGAAAATACCATCACAATTTTTAAAGTAAAAATAAATCCTTTAGATAATTCTCATCCCACAAAATTAATTCCCATATGCAAGGAGAAATAAAGGGAACTACTCAGAATTCATAGAGATAAAATAAAAACACATGATTTTTATTGAAATCCGAGTCTTAAGAAAAAAACTTAAACAAAAATACAAAGTACTTTAGTCTTCTCTCCCACACAAATTGTAGGGCCTCCTTCAAGATATCTCCAAACACTAATAAAAACACTTACTCACACACACTTACAAGCACACTAAATAAACTCTAAATTTTGTTTAAAAAGTCTCTAAAAGTCTCCAAATGATCCCCTATTTTTTGGCTAAATCGTTTCCATTTAATAGATCTATGAAAATAACTAATGGTTGCTTCAAGCGTCTCTTCAAAATTCAGTAAATTTTAATTTATCTTCTGGGAAGGTGGTTAACAACGCTTTAGCACCCATTTCACTCGTAGGTGGAACTATGACACCAAGGGTGGCACGATAGCGCCATACAAAATAGTCCAATTTTGCTCTTCCCTCATTTTTTATAAATATCCATTTCATGTACTTGAAACCAAAAACATGCAAAACACCTTCCTTTAAAGTGCAATATCATCAAAATTATGCTTAATATGACCATAAAATGTACACTAGAAACAAGTAAAATTACGGTGGATCAATCCTCAAAGGAGATTAACTCATATAATGGAAGAAGTTGTCAAGAAAGAAATTTTAATGTGGTTGGATGATGAAATTGCTTATCCAATTTCAGATAGTTCTTGTGTTTTCCTATTAATTATGTTCCTAAGAAAGGGGAAGTGACTGTAGTTGTTAAAGAAAGGAATGAATTAATTCGAATAAGACAAGTTATTGGATAGAGAATTTGTATAGTCTGTAGAAAGTTAAACTTTATGACTATGAAAGATAACTTTCATCTACCTTTTCTAGATCAAATATTGGATAGAGTAGCTAGACACCACTATTTTTTCTTTTTGGATGGATATTTCGGTTACAACCAAATACCATAACTCCTGAGTATCAAGAGAAAATAATATTTACTAGCCCATATGGGACTTTTTCTCTTAGAAGAATGTAATTTGGATTGTGCAATGCACCTACAACTTTTCAAAGATGCATAATGCCAATTTTTTTATTTAATTAAGAAAGGGATTGAAGTATTTATGAATGATTTATCAGTTTTTGGAACCTCTTTCAATACATGTTTAGATCACATAACAAGGGTTCTAAAATTTTGTGGAGAAACAAACCTTGTCCTCAATTGGGAAAAATGCTAATTTATGGTTGTAGGAGTAATTGTGTTAGGACATAAGATTTCTGAAAAAGGCATGGAAGTAGATCTAACAAAAATTCAAGTTATTGCTGAATTATGACTTCCTACTACTATAAGAGGCTTTAGAAGATTTCTAGGACATGTTGGTTTCTACATGCATTATATTAAAGATTTTTAAAAATTTTCCAAACCTTTATGTCATCTTTTAGAAAAATACACTAACCATGATTTTAATGAAGAATGTCCAAATGTCTTCAATTTATTAAAAGAGAAATTAATCACTGAATTTATTATTGTTTCACTTAATTAGAAAAAACCTAGATAGGAAGGATACTGATAATCAGATAGCTGATAATTTGTCAAGGCTTGAACAAGAAATTAATGATAACTTTAATGATGAAATAAATGAAAAATCTCCCAGTGAATAATTATATGTGATTAATGAATGATGAATTTTGTGTTATGTTGATATAGTTAACTACTTATTTAGTAACATTTTCCCTATAGATTAGATAGCCATCAAATTAAAAATTCATTCATGACTCAAAATTTTACTTTTGGGATGACCCTTATTTATATAAACACTTTAATGAATTAGTTATTCAAAGATGTGTACCGATAGAAGAAAATCATGAAATTATGCAAAAATGTCATAAATCAGATTCTAGGGGATATTTTAGGGTTGATAAAACTGCATTTAAATTTTCCAATCTGGATTTTATTGGTCTATTTTATTTATAGAAGTTAATACCTACATAAAATCATGTGATAGATGTCAAAGAATAGGTAATATTTATAGAAGAATGAAATGCCCCTAACTTTTTCTCTCAAAGTTGAATTTTTAATATTTGAGGTTTAAATTTTATGGGACCATTTATACCATCTTCAGGAAAAGCTTATATTTTGATAGTTGTAGATTAAGTTTCTAAATGGATTGAAGCAATTGCTTTACCTCGTTGTGATGCTAAGAGTGTCGCAAATTTTTTATAGAGAAATATTTTTACAAGATTTGGAATGCCTAGAGTAATCATTACAAATACCGAAAGTCATTTTAAGAACACAATAATTGAAACATTAACTTAAAATAATGATAATAAACTTTGAATTGCCACAACATACCATCCTCAAACCTGCGGTTTAATAGAAGTATCCAATTATGAAATTAAAGAAATATTTTTAAAAACTATAAATCTTAATAGGACATATTGGTTTGCTAGACTTGATAGTGCACTATGGATGTCAACATATAGGCTCACATATGGGAAAACTTGTCATTTACCATTTTAATTAAAGCATAAAGCTTATTGGGTTATTAAAGAGTTTAACTATAATTTAAAAGATGTTGTTGATAAATGATTTGTGCAATTAAATGAGTTGGATGAGACTAGAAAAGAATCTTATGAGAATACCAAAATTCATAAGGAGAAAATGAAAATGAGGCATGGTCAGAGAATTTTGAAAAAGCCTTTTGAGAATGGACTAGATGTTTTATTACACATTACAAGATGGAAATTATTTCCAAGAAAACTTATGTTCTGGTGGCCAGGACCATTTATTGTGGTATTAGTTTATCCATATGGTGTCGTTGATATTGAAGCTGCTAAAATTGGAAGAGCGATTTAGGTTAATGGACATAGGTTAAAAGCTTATATAAGTGGAGATAGTCCTACATTTGAGGAGATCCTAATGTTGGGTTAACCTAATTAAATCATTGGTTATGTCAAGCTAACGATGTTAAACTAAGCACTTTATGGGAAACAACCCATAGTTATCTGTGTAAATTGATTTGGTTTGTAATTGTTGTTTTGATGAGTACATGAAGTGATATTGAGTAGTACATGATTATGACAACACATAACATTATAGTTTTGATGAAATGAGGTGGGGACGAAAGAAATTCAACATGTGAAAATTTTGGATTGGCGCTATAGCACCAGATTTAGTGCTATAATGCCACAGTTCGAATAACTACCCTAGCCCAAATTTGATTGTTTATCCTCTTTTACTCTATAACTATCAAGAGAGGGAAAGAAGGCATCGCATCTATAGTTCTAAGCATTTTAGAAGGCATAGAGAGTAGAAAACTTATTCCTACTTAGAGATCATGAAGAGTAATGGAAATGTGAAGTTTGAAAAATAGAAGATGATGCATAAGGAGGATGCTCAGACTTCTTGAACTGATTCATAACATTAAGTTTGGAGTGGCTTATGGACAAACTTCAGAAAATTGAAGAGGAGATATCCCGACTGCACACCAGGTATGAAAATTTGTTCTACCTGCTTGAGAACTTGGATTGGCAATTGAAACTCCAATTCAATAATTTTGTGTGTTTCCAAGAATATCAAGTAAGTTTGTACAACAAAAACAAATGGATTCATGATAAAGTTTCTTCAAAATTTTATTGCGCTCCTTTTTACCATTCTTTTGATCATAACATTTTAGGAGAGTGTAAAGGAGGGCGACACCATTGTCTTCTATAGAAATTATGTTAGTATTAAGTGTTTATGTGTGGTGTGCCGAATATGTTATTATAGTGTCTCTAGTGCTTCAAGATGTGTGTTTATGCATGTATTGATATCTAGTAAGTTCTACATTGTGTCATTTGTATTGAACATATTTTTAAAACTAGAATATCAGTTATGTTCTATTTTTAAAATTTGATTTTATGTGTTTGGATTGGTAGTTGCGTACTTAAATTTTGGATTGATGATGAATTCAATAAATTTCAAGGTGGCCATTAAAAATAGAATATTAGAGTTTAAAAATCTTAGATTTTCTATTCTCTTTTTAAATGTATAAAAATTTTAAAATTCTAATTGAGTATGAATGGTGCCATAGCGCCATTATTTGGCATTGTAGCGCCACTTATCAGGGTAGCATGGTGCTATAGCGCCACGACTAGGCACTATAGCTCCGAACAAACCTGAGAGCAATTTTAAGTTCCTGGATCACCAGTGTTTGCCATTTTTTTCCCTAGTATTGTCTTCTTCCTGCCTTATTTTGCAACTTACTCCCCTAGGGCATGAATTTGTACTTGATTGTCTTGGAGTTAGGGCATCAAACTCTAGATTCCATTTTCTTCAGGTAAGATTTACATTTTGACTTAATAAATTATAAATTTCACCATAGATTTCTTCCACATTATAGCTTGGCCAAAATTTTAAAATTTTGATGAAATTAGTGAGAAATTCAGGGATGAATATGTATATGGTTTAGATAATGTTTGTAGGAGCCTTGTGAAGTTAGGCTTTGTATTTATTGGAAATTTTATTGAAATTTTTTAGATTTCACATGGCTCTTAAGATGAAGAAAGGTAGAGGGCAAACTAGTTTTGATAACAAGAAATTCTCTAGTTTGAATGCTCAGGGTAGATACGAAGAGCTGCAATCTAAGAAATTTATTGTAGAGTAAAATTTTCTTGGAATATCAAAGAAATTCCAGCTTGAGTAGATGGCTAATTAAAAATTGTCTTTACTTAAATCATCTTAAGGAAATGAACTTAATTACATTTATAATCATAATTTTTAAAAGTATTATCACCCTTACTAATAAAGTTCTCATGACATTCTTTTTCTTGTAATGCTTCTAAGTATCCTCAGTATGACAAATTGTAGTTATTCATAAAATGAATAGAAATCAGAACACTGAAACTTGACTAGTTAATATTCTTACATTTTAATTTTAACCTATGTATTTGGAAATTTTTCTAAAGTTCCACTGTGAAAATTATAAGACAAAAACTATAGAAATCTTTAAGTTAAACTCACTATCATAAGTTATAAAATTTTACTTTGTATAAGGAGTTACTTGAGGACAAGTAACATTTATGTTTGGGGGAATTGATCCATTTAATAATTACATATTTTTAGTGTACATTTCATGATTATTTTATATACATTTTTTTATGAAATTGGACTTTAAAGGAAGTTATTTTTGCATGTCTTTGGTTTCAAGTACATGGAATGGATATTTAGAGAAAATGAGGGCAAATTGGAGTAAAAATGGAGTATTTTGTATGGCACCATAACACAAATCTTGGTGCCATAGCACCATCTATTGAGTAGAGCGCTATAGTGCCTCAGACTGGCACTATAGCACCAGTAACCAACTCTCTAGAAGATGCATTCAACTTGGCCAAATTTTGAAGGGGTGATTGGATCAACCATTGGTTATTTTTAGAGATCTATTAAATGGGAAAACTTCTACTCAAGAAAGGGAGACTTTGATAGACTTTTATGAAACTTTAGAGAAGGTATTAGTGTGTGCATGAGTCATATTTGTGTGTGTGAGTAAGAGTTTGTGGAAGTGTTTGTAGATTGATTAAAGGAGAATCCAAGGTTTGCGTGGGGAGAAGACATAAGGTATCTTGTATTTGTGTTTAAGTTTTTGTTTTTAAGACTTGGCTTTCAATACAAATCATGTGTTTTTATTTTATCTCCATGAATTTTGAGTAGTTCCCGTTGTTTCTCGTGTATTTGTGTTTATGTTTTAGTTGTTAAGAGTTGGATTTCAATACAAACCATGTGTTTTTTTTTATCTACATGAATTTTGAGTATTTCCCTATCTTTCTCTCTGTAATTAGGAATTAATCATGCTGGATGAGAATGGTTTTCATGATATATTTTAATTATAAAAATTGCAATGGTATTTTCACTGATTCTTCATTGACTTTGCAAATTGGCCATTTGTGAGGTTAAGATCTATTGAAAAACATAATGACCCAGGAGAGCTATGATTTCAATAAACGTGTGAACGCTTTTCCCTGGAAAGAGCAGTCGCGATCGTACAAAGGAGTGTGCAAAAAATAGGGGATAACTTTTGATAGGCATAGAATTGATGTTTCTAGGGAAACATGCTAGATTCTTTAACCAATTCAATTTAGAGTTTGGATCTAAGGGTTCCTAGTAGGTCTTATATAGAGTGCACAATGGGTTATCAGGATGTAAGAGGCTAGAATTTACTCAGCATCACTATAAAAGCACGAGCCAAACTTTAGGTTAGCCAATGTTCTTTGCTAGCACTGAGAGGAGGTAATGGATATGAATGCTCATATTTTTCATAGTACATCATTTTATATTTATAATCATTCAAATCCTACATTCATTAATATCACTTTGCAAGCGAAAAGATCATTTCATAACATTTAAACTCACTTTTAAACTTTATTAGTCTTTTGAACTTTATTAAACTGTTAAACTTTGTTATTACTTTCTGCTTAGGTTTAATTTTCACCATTGCAAATCTGGCGACATTTTTTTCCTATCATATTTATCTATAGTTTAAATAGAAGTTTTTCAAGTTAATATTAAGTGTTGCAACTTTCACCGTAGGATCGATACTGAGGTTCTTAAAGAAAATCTTATATTACTTGAAACAATACTTGTGTAGTATCCCTAGTGTGAAAACTTATTATATAATTCCTAAATAACTTCATTTATTCACACTAGCCACAAAATATAATTTGGGACAAGTTTTTGACAATTTTAAGAAATATAAATATTAACTTAATTGCGGGTTTAGTTATATTTTTGGCGTTGTTGCCTGAGAATGCTATGGAACTTTTTAAACTTTGAAATTATATGTAAATTTTAGATTTCATTTTATGAGAACTAAAAAATAATTTTAGTACTTTTTATTTTCGAAAAAAACTAAAAATGTTAAAATAGAAAAATACAAAAAAATAAAAAATAAATAAAAGCAAAGAAATATATTATTAATTCTTTTTATTATTTTAAATTTTACTTACAAAGTTTTTACTCTGTTTATACGTATTTTGGGACCTGAACGTTTAGTGCCCTATGATTCTGAATTATAATGAGTTATAAAAATCATTTGAAAACAAGAAGGATTGAACATCGTTATTTTTAAAGACATTTAAGAGATTATGCAAACCTTATAGGAGAAGAAATTCATTTAAGCATTTAAACCCCTACTATAGTGGCTAACTCATTTGATCTTAAATCTGGAATTATACAAATGGTACAAAACAATCAGTTTGGGGGAACACCATTTAAGGATTAAAACTTACATTTAACAAGCTTTTTAGAATTTTGTGCTAAATTTAAATATGATGACATTTCAAATGATGTCGCTACGCTTAGACTTTTTAATTTTTCATTAAGGGATAAAGCTAATGTGTGGTTAAATTCATTAGCACTTGAATCTATTAGAACTTAGGGAGATTTAACTAAAAAAATTTAGTTAAGTACTATCCACCTTAAAAAATTGCTAAGCACAAAAATCATATTACTTATTTTACTCAGTATGAAGGAGAGTCAATATATAAAGCTTGAAAAATATTTAAGGAACTCCTTAAAAAGTGTCCACAACATGCTTTTAGCAGAATGGTTAATCATTCAAACTTTTTATAATGGTTTAGTAGGACCCCATAAATCTATCACAGTTGTTGCTACTAGAGGATCATTAATGTAAAAATTATATTATGAAGATTATTCAGTAATTGAAGAAATAACAACGAATAATTTTTAATGGCATTTTGAAAAGGTAAATCCAAAAAAAGTAGCCAGTATTCATGAAACTTATGTTATTTCAATGGCTACATCTCAAGTTGCTGCGTTATCTAGGAAAATAGACCAAATGGAATGAATTATTCTCCAATACCTGATGTGATTGAAGAAAATTCATTTTGGACAAATGATTGATTCTCAAACTTCATTAGAAACTATAAATACTATTAATAGACCCAATAGCCAATATTCTAACTATTACAACACTGGTTGGAAAAGTCATCCTAATTTTAACTGGAACAAAAACTCTAGTGGTGGAAGTAAACAATGAGGGAACAATCAAGTAAACCCATTGGGAAACTGGAACAACCAAGGTAAGTATAACTATATACCTACTTATCCTCATGGATTTAGTAATCAACAAGTCAAGGAGAAGAAGTTTTCTATAGAAGAAGTGGTGTTACAAATTCACAATCAAGTACATAGTCAAAGTGCTGCTATTCGAAACATTGCGAATCAACAGGGTCAAATTGCTAATGCACTTAGCGATAAGTCTCAGAAGACACTTCCTAGTAATGTTGACATCAATCCTAAGGATAAAAATAAAGAACAATAACTAGTTAAGGCTTTCCAACTGAGGATTGAAAGGAATTAAATGTTTGAGTTCAAAAGGAGATTAAAGCTGAGATAAAAACAGTGAAACTGAAAACTTTGAAGAAATTATTCCTAAGGATGTAGAAACACCATCTCTTCAACTAAGATTAATTCAGAAAGACCACTGATACACCTAAAATATATAGTGTTTTTATGCACATTTTAACACTTATTTTTAATGATATTGCATTTTAATGGAAGGTATTTTATGTTTTTCTTACAGGTATGATGAAAATAAGTGATTATGATGAAAGGAGCAAAATTGGATTAAATTTGGAGCAAAAAAATGAAAAAAATGAAACATTGGACTTTGGCGGCTAAGCGCCGCCTGGTCGGCGCTTAGCCCCCACAGTTAAAAATCAAATTTTCTTCATTTTTGGCGCCAATTTCAAGGGTTGTTTGAAGAAAATTTTGGTGATGACTTCCTTAACTTCCCATGGGGGGGGGAATTTGAATGAAGGGATGCATCTATTGGTAGATACGTCGAATCGGGACATGATTTGAAGAGACAGCAAGACACCTTTTGGATTATTATTAAAGTTATGTCATGTTAGTCTTTTGAAGTGTGTGTGTGTGTGTGTGAGAGAGTCTTTTTAGTGAGTCTAGTTTTCAAGAATCTTTTTTAATTTTCAGAGTTTTCTTCTAGTTCAAAGAGTTTTTACATTCAATCTTTTATTGTTTATAGTTTAGTTAGTATAGTTCTAGAAGAGAAAGGGATGGTGTGAAACTTTGTTTCCACTAATTTTTCTTTCATCCATTTATCTAGTTTTTATTGAAGTCTAACGTCAGAGTTGGAGTCAACAGAGTTGAACGCCAACCTCTGTAGTGTTGTCCTGCGGAAAGTCAAGTTTGAAAGGAACGTCCGGAGTCTTGTGGAGAGGATTTTTAGATAAGTGTTTACTTTTGTTTTCTATATTTAGTTTTTTTTGTTGTGTTTTCTTTATGATTTCTATTTTCAAATCAATGTGTGCTTGTGTATTCTCCATGAAATCTGAGTAGTTTTCTTTATCGTTTTCTTTCTTAAATGAAGAAGTAATTAAATTATGTAGGATTGTTGTGGAATGTATAAATGTTTAAAGTTGGAATAAGTTGTGAAGATTTAATTCGATGAACTTAATTTACTTCTTAATTTGGTCAGTTAATATGTTAAATTTGTTGTGAGATTATGTAAGATCCAATCTGGTATTGTCTCAAACAATAAATAGTATAAATCACATGCAATTATATGGATAAGAATTGTAGTTTGATGCACTGAAACTATATACAGTATTTGTTATCTAATTTTACCCATTTTTTGTGATGTTGCACTTAAAAAAAATGTTTTTTTCATGATTTACTGTAGGTATGATGATTTTAGCCGATTAGAGTGAAAAGAAGCAAAAAGGACCAAAATGGAGCAAAATGGTGAAAAAGTGTTATGGCGTCACCGGCACCAGAATGGGCACTGTCGGCGCCCAAATCTAGAGAGCACAGCAATTAAATGGCACGATAGAGCGTCACCAGTGCCCGAAGTCGGTGGAGTTCAAATTTGAAGAGTTTTGGCGACCTTTTGAAGGGATGCCTATGGAAAATCTTTGGATTTCATCCCTATCTTATAAGTAACTACTTTTGGATGAAAATTGGTGTGGAAAAAGTGTCTAGAGAAGGTCTTGTGTCTTCTAGAGTGTTAGGGTTTAGGAGTAGAGAGTATAAAGTGAAGATTTGAGAGGGATTCTTCTTTAAGGAGGGGAGGAGAAGAGGTAAGGTGAGAGATTGCTTCTTCCTTTCCATTCTAAGGAGAGAATCAAGTGTTATAAAGAAGAGAGAAGAGGATTCAAAGGAACTTCAAGGGAATTGCATTGAGGAAAAGAAAGAGATAAGTTGTATTTTCTTTTGTGGTTTGTATGACTTTTATTTTATATATAAAATCCATGTTTTATTGTATCTTCTGCATGAATTCTGAGTAGTCTCCCTTGTCTTTCTTCTTGCATAGAGATGTGATGATGGATTTTTATGGATTTGATGTGTTTTTAATGTAATGAAGAAGTTTTGACGGTTTTTTATTTAAAACTTAATTTACTTTTGATTTGGCCAATTGAAATTTTAAAATTTGTTGTTGAACATTAGTTTGAAAGGATTTAATTTCCTACAACAATAATGAAAGATCCATTCAATTTCTATGGATGAACTGCGTAGTTCATGGGAATTGAGTACAAATGAATATGAAAATGTGTTTTGATGGACTTCAATGTGGAGATTTTAGGGTGACAGGCTGAAATCCCCAAATTAGTTTTAAGATTAGTAATTAATATCAAAGGTTAGCCTTCGGGTGAAGGGTGAGTGGTAGCTTCGAAGTGAGAGCTGGTATCCTCCCAGTCTAGCCTTAGAGTTAGTAACTAAACTTAGAATATGTCAATGTTCTTCTTACTTAGAAGAAGGGGTACTCTTTTAAAGGTAAAGATTCATCTATGCTCTTATTTGGCACAATAAAATAGATAATTATTCCATATCAATTCACACATCATATTCGCATTGCAAGAGGAAAGGTACTTTTCTCATATATAAAAAAACCTTCCAAATACTTAATTTAGTGTGTCTGTTAGTTAATTATGTTGTTAAAGTTGTTAGAAGTAATCATAGTTAGTGAATTGTAATTATTTTGTTGTTCTTACTGTTTCCTGCATAGTAGTAGTGAGAAGTAAACTTTAACTTCAGTGCTTATCACACGTTGTGTAACACTTTCTTAAAACTTCATATTTCCCTTGGGATCGATAACCAGGACTCCATTAGAGCTCTGTATTATTTGATACGATTTGTATACTTGCGTTGAATGCTTGGACTTAACAAAATTATTATAAATCTATAAATGTGAGTTCATAAATTCTTGCAAGTTATAAAGTCGAGCATCAAGTTTTTGGCGCCGTTCCCGGGGAAGGTAACGAAGTTAAGAAAGTAAGTAGGAAGGTAATTATTAATAATATAGTAATAAAAAAACTATTTTGTTGTGTGTAATTGTGTTTGCTTATTTTTATTAAAGTATTTGTGTATGTATATGCATAGTAGCGGATCTATAGGTTTATTACATCTTTTTTTCAGTTTGAAGGAGTGTCAATATATGATGTTTGGGAGAGATTTAAAGATCTTCTTAGGAAGTGCCCACATCACGCTTTACCATATTGGTTAATAATTCAAACATTTTATAATGGATTAGTGGGATCATTGAGATCTATTATAAATGCTGCTGGTGGTGGATCATTAATGTCAAAACCTTTTGATGAAGCATACACATTAATTGAAGAAATGACTACTAATAATTTCCAATGGCCCTCTGAATGAGTAAATCCTAAGAGAGTAGCTGGTGTTCATGATTCAAATATGATGACTATGGTAGTTTCTCAACTTTCAGCCCTTTCAAAGAAAATAGATTAATATGGAATGAATTATTCTAAACCACCTCCAGTGTCAAAGGAAATTTCATTTGGACAGATAACAAAATCTCAAACACCATACTAGACCTTAAATGCTATTAATAAACCTAACAATCCTTATGCAAATTATTATAATCCTGGTTGGAAGAATCACTCAAACTTCAATTGGAATAATAATAATGCTAATGTTAACCCGCATTGGGCTAACAATTCTATTAATCCAATTGGAAATTCGAACAATCAAGGAAATTCTAATTTTAGGCTATCTTATTCCTCTGGATTTAATAATAGCCCACAATTTAAGGATAAGAAGTTGTCTACTGAAGAAATGATTTTGAATATGGGGAATCAGTTACAAGCTCAAGGTGTTGCTATGAAGAATATTGAAAATCAATTAGGACATATTTTCACTACACTTAATAATAGACCTTCGGGAACACTTCCAAGTAATGTTGAGATCAATCCAAAAGATCAAAACAAGGAACAACTTAAGGCTATTCAATTAAGGAGTGGAAAAGAATTGGAAACTAGAGTGTAAAAAGAAGTTGAAATAGAAAAGGAGAAGGTGAAAATTGAAAAAGGTTCACACAAGATTTATCCAGAGTTGGATTATCCTCTTGAACCAATGAAGATGCAGTTGAAAAGCCACCACCTCCATTTTCTCAAAGATTAAAGAAACAAAACAGGGATAACAGTTTTGGAAACTTTTTGGAGATCCTTAAGAAATTAACGATTAATTTTCTTTTTGTTGAAGCATTAGAACAGATGCTTGACTATGCTTAGTTTATGAAGGATATTCTGAGAAAGAAAAGAAAGTTTACATACCATGAAACTATTGCACTTAATGGAGAGTGTACTGTAATTATTCAGAAGAAGCTTCCGGAAAAACTTAAAGATCCTGGTAGTTTCACTATTCCGTGTGCTATAGGTGAAAATTTTTTCGGAAAAGCTTTATGTGATCTGGGAGCGAGTATTAATCTAATGCCTTTATTAACTTTCAAAAGGTTGGGAATATGAGAAATTTCTCCTACAACTGTGACTCATCAGTTGGTCGATCGTTCCATTACTTATCCTAAATGAGTGGTGGAAGATGTGTTAGTGAAATTGGATAAATTTATCTTTCCTGTGGATTTTATTGTACTTCATATGTAGGAAGATAAAGAAATTACAACCATTTTGGGATGACCATTCCTTGCTACTCGAAGAGCGGTAATTGATGTTCAAAAAGGAGAATTAATTACGAGAGTTAATGATAAAGAGGTGACCTTTAATATTTTAAAATCTATGAAGTATCCCTCAATGGAAAAAGATAATGAATGTTTTAGAATGGAGGTCTGTGATTACTTAAGAAATGATCATTTTGAAAATATATTTGAAAAAGAAGAAGAATATAAAAATATGTTTGAAGAAGAAAGAGAAGATGAAGAAAATTCAGATAATGAGAAGAATGAAGATTTGGAGTATGTTCAGGAGAGATTCAAAATAATAGAGACTATGGAAGGTGGAGATAAAAGATTAATTCCATCTATCATAAAACCTCCTGAACTTGAAATAAAAATTCTCCCTAATCATTTAAAGTATATGTTTTTAAAAGAATCATCTATTTTGCCTGTTATTATATCTTCGGAGCTAAATGAATACCAAGAACAGAAGTTGTTGGAAACTTTAAAAAGATACAGGAAAGCTTTTGGATGGACTTTGGCAGATATTAAAGGAGTTAGTCTTTTAATTTATATGCACATAATTTTATTAAATGAAGAATATAAACCGAGAGTTGATCTGCAGAGGAGACTGAATCCTATAATGAAAGAAGTAGTTAAGAAAGAGATTTTAAAATGGCTGGATGTTGGGATTATTTATCTTATTTCGGATAGTGCTCGGGTAAGTCGAATACATTGTGTATCGAAAAAAGGAGGAGTGACTGTTGAAGTGAATGAATATAATGAAATTATACCCACGAGACAAACTAAGGAATGGTGAATTTGTATTGACTATAGGAAATTAAATGCCGCCACCAGAAAAGATCACTTTCCTCTTCCTTTTCGCGATAAAATGCTAGATAGACTTGTTGGACACAAGTACTACTATTTTCTGGATGGATATACTGGTTACCATCAAATATCTATTGCTCCTGAGGATCAAGAAAAGACAACATTTACCAACCCTTATGGAACCTTTGCTTTTCGAAGAATGCCTTTTGGATTGTGTAATGCACCTGCAACTTTTCAGAGATGTATGATGTCTATCTTTAGTAGTATGATGGATAATGGAATAAACGTTTTTATGAATGATTTCTCTGTATTCGGGACTTCATTTGAAATCTGCCAGGAAAACTTGGCAAATGTTTTGGAGTTTTGTGAGAAAACAAATCTAGTTCTGAATTGGGAGAAATGTCAATTTATGGTTGCAGGAGGAATTGTGCTTGGGCATAAAATTTCTGAACATGGTATGGAGGTCGACCCTGCTAAAATTAGAGTGATTGAGAGATTACCGCCACCCACTACTGTTAGAGAGGTGAGGAGTTTCTTATGACACGTTGGACTTTTCAGGCGATATATTAATAATTTTTCTAAAATTACTAAACCTTTATGCCGACTGTTAGAAAATGAGTGAAAATTTGATTTTAATGATGAATGCTTAAGAGCTTTCGAATTTTTAAAAGAAAAATTAATCACTGCACCAATAATTGTTTCACCCGATTGAGAGAAACCATTTGAACTTATGTGTGATGCTAGTGATTATGCAATCGAAGTAGCATTGGGGCAAAGGCATGATAAAATATTCAAAGTCATTTACTATGCTAGTAAAACTCTTAATGAGGCTCAAATTAATTATGCCACAACTGAAAGAGAATTATTAGCTATAGTGATTGCTTTTGAAAAACATAGACCTTATTTAATTGAGCTAAAAGTATTGTGCATATAGACCATTCAGCTATTAAATATCTAATGCAAAAGAAGGATACGAAACCTAGACTCATTAGATGGATACTTCTTCTGCAAGAATTTGATTTTATAATAGTTGATAGGAAGAGAGCTGATAATCAAATAGCTGATCATCTATCTAGAATAGACTATGATAAATTATCTGAGCTTGAAAAAGAAATTAATGAAATTTTCTCTGATGAGTAACTCTATACTATTATGGGAAATAATTTTCCTTGGTATGCTGATATTGTGAATAATATTGTAAGTGATATTGTACCACCTGATTTAATAAGGCAACAACAAAAGAAGTTTAAATATGATGCAAAATTCTATTTTTGGGATGAGCCCTATCTACATAAACAGTGTAAGGATCTGATTATTAGGAAATGTGTGCCACAAGAAGAAACAAATTTGATTATTCAACAATGTCACAATTCTGAATTTGGAGGTCATTTCGGTATTGATAAAATTGCTTTTAAGATTTTACGGTTTTTCCTATCTAACTTTTCCCATTTTTTGTGATATTGTACTTTAAAGAAAGGTATTTTTCATGATTTGCTGCAGGTATGATGATATTAGGTGATTGGAGTGAAAAGAAGCAAAATGGAGCAAAATGGTGAAAAAGTACTCTAGCGCAGCCGGCGCCAGAATGGGCCCTGCTTGTACCCAAATCCAGAGAGCACAGCAATTAAATGGTGCGATAGAGCGCCGTCAGCGCCCAATCAGGCACCGCCGATGCCCGAAGTCGGTGGAGTTCAAATTTAAAGAGTTTTGGAAACTTTTTGAAGGGATGCCTATGAAAACTCTTGGAATTTCGTCCCTATCTTATAAGTATCTACTTTTGGACGAAAAGTGGTGTGGAAAAAGTGTCTTCAGAGTGTCTTGTGTCTTCTAGAGTTTTACGGTTTAGGAGTAGAGAGTGTAAAGTAAAGATTTGAGAGGGATTCTTTTCTAAGGATGGGAGGAGAAGAGGTAAAGTGAGAGATTTCTTCTTCTTTTCCATTCTAAGGAGAGAATCAAGTGTTATAAAGAAGAGAGAACCGGATTCAAAGGAACTTCAACGGAATTAAATTGGTGAATAGAAAGAGATAAGTTGTATTTTCTTTTGTGGTTTGTATAACTTTTCTTTTATATATAAAATCCATGTTTTATTTTATCTTCTCCATGAATTCTGAGTAGTCTCCCTTGTCTTTCTTCTTGCATAGAGATGTGATGATGGATTGATGTGGATTTGATGTGCTTTTAATGTAATGAAGAAGATGTGACGGTTTTTCATTTACAACTTAATTTACTTTCGATTTTGCCAATTTAAATGTTAAAATATATTGTTGAACATTAAGTTTGAAAGGATTTAATGTCCTACAATGATAATGAAAGATCCATTCAATTTCTATGGATGAATTCCGTAGTTCATGGGAATTGAGTGCAAATGAATAGGGAAATGTGTTTTGTTGGACTTTAATGTGGAGATTTCAGGGTAACAAGCTGAAATCCCCAAATTGATTCTAAGATTAGTAATTAATATCAATGGTTAGCTTTCGGGTGAAGGGTGAGTGGGAGCTCCAAAGTGAGAGCCGGTATCCTCCCAGCCTAGCCTTAGTGTTAGTAACTAAACATAGAATATGTCAATGTTCTTTTCTTACTTAGAAGAGGGGGTACTCTTTTAAGGGTAAAGAATCATCTATGCTCCTATTTGGCACAATAAAATGGATAATTATTCCATATCAATCCACATATCATATTCTCATTGCAAGAGGAAAGATAGTTTTCTCATATATAAAAAAACCTTTGAAATACTTAATTTAGTGTGTCTGTTAGTTAATCCTATTCATAAAGTTGTTAGAAGTAATCATAGTTAGTTAATTGTAATTGTTTTGTTGTTCTTACTATTTCCTGCATAGTAGTAGTAACTAGTAAACATTAACCTCAGTGCTTATTATATATTATGTAACACTTTCTTAAAACTTCGTATTTCCCTGTGAGATCGATAACTAGGACTCCATTAGAACCTTGTATTACTTGATACGATATGTATACTTGTGTTGAATGCTTGGACTTAACAAAATTATTATAAATCTATAAATCTGAGTTCATAAATTCTTCCAAATTATAAATTCAAGCATCATAGTCCATATAATTGAATGCTTAGGAGATATGCTTTTAATGGGAAGTAAAATTAGAGGTATTTAGAGTGACAGGCTAAAGCCCCCTAATTTGGTTTGATATTTTAAATTTTGTTATGAGAAGTTAGCCCCTAGGTGGAGGGAATCGAGAGAAATCTAGAGTTAGAGCCGGTATCTTCCCTGCCTAACCATGTTCAAGATTTTAAATTTTCAAATTAACCAATGTTCTTTATAGAATCAAGTAGGGGTAAAGAATAAATTTGCTCCTATTTATCACAACACATTTAAATACTTCCACAACATTAATTTCATAATTATTACTGCTTTATAAGAGAAAAAAAGATATTTTATTTCTTAGTATTTTATACCGCATTTTAAAATTTTGATAATTTTGATTTCCTGCTTAGCTTTTATTAAAAATACCAAAAACAATTATCAAACTTTTCAAATCAAAACATACTTTCAAAAGTCATTAAAAGAAAGTAAAATTATAATTTTCATAATTCTTTAAAAAGTTTTTACATTTCCCTGTGGGTTTGATATCTCGGGGGTAAATCAGAAAGTCCTATTTTACTTAATAAACGATATGTATACTTGTGTAGTATCCCATATTATAAAATCATAATTTTTATATCAAATCATCAGCACATATATTCACTGTGGAGTCAAGTTTTTGGTGCACATATATTTATTGGGGATCAAGTTTTTGGCATCATTGCAGGGGAAATTAATTAAAACTGCTTTTTTAAAGAAAATTAAGAAAAATTTAAATTTTTTTTACTTTTCTTTGTCTTTTTTAGTGTGTTGTGTTTGGTTTTATTTTATCGTTGCATGCGTAGTTCAGGTTCTAAGGCACTTGTGCCTTACGATTATGAATTAGAAAGAACCATTAGAAAAATCAAAAAAATTAAAAATTCTGAAAAAGATAAAAATATTCAAGAAATGGCAAATCATCAAAATCAAAATGTTGGCATCCATCAAGAATTCAGACTTTTAAGAGATTATGCTAAGCCTACAGTGGATGAAAATCATGATAGTATTCAACACCCTGTTGTAGTTCCTAATTCCTTTGATTTTAAACTTACTATTATCAAAATTGTGTCTAATAATCAATTTGGGGGAGCAAAAACAGAAGATCCTAATTTGCATCTTGCTAATTTTCTAGAGTTCTGTTCTACTTTTAAATATGATGGTGTTTCAGATGACGCTATTAGACTCAGACTTTTCTTTTCTCACTAAGGGATAAAACTAAGATATGGTTAAATTCGTTTGCACCTGTATCTATCAGAACTTGGGGTGATTCAGCACAAAAAAATTCTTGCTAAATATTTTCAACCAGCAAAGACTGCGAAGCTTAGAAATGATATTACATCTTTTTGTTAGTTTGAAGATGAATCAATATATGAAGCATCGAAAAGTTTTAAAGATCTCCTCAGGAAGCATCCACATCATTCGATACCAGATTGGTTATCAATTCAAACCTTTTACAATGGATTAGTTGGATCTCTTAGATCAATTATCGATCCTGCTGCTAGTGGATCATTAATGTCTAAACAGTTTCCAGATGCTTATGCATTAATTGAAGAAATGTGTAGTAATAATTTTCAATGGCCTTCTGAAAGGTTCAATCCTAAAAAGGTAGCCAGTGTCCATGACAATGATGCTTTTACAATGTTAGTAAATCAAGTTACTGCAATTTCAAGAAAGATAGACCAATTTGAGATGAATTTTTCTCAACCAAATCACAAGATTGAAGAAAATTCATTAGGCCAAATGATTGATTCTTATTCTTCACCATAAACTTTGAATGTTATAAGTAAGCCTAATAACCCATATTCTAATTATTATAACCCAGGTTGGAAGAATCATCCCAAATTTAACTGGAATACCAATAATCAGGCTGGTATTAATCAACAATGGGGGAACCACCAAGTAAACCCATTGGGGAACTGGAACAACCAAGGAAATAATAATTATAGACTAACTTTTCCTCCAGGTTTTAACACTGCTTTACAATTAAAGGAGAAGAAGTTGTCTATTAAAGAAGTGGTGTCACATATGGGAAATCAATTGCAAATTCAAGGTGCAACCATTAGAAATATTGAAAATCAATTGAGAAAAATTGCAAATTCATTAAGTAATAGATCCTAAGGAATGCTTCCAAGTAATACTGAAGTGAATCCAAGAGATAAAAATAAAGAGCATGTAAAAGCAATTCAACTGAGAAGTGGAAGAGAGTTGGAAGGTAGAGTTCAGAATGAAACTTAAGTAGAGAAAGAAGAGATTGAAGAACCAAAAGAGGATGCTCTGAAAGGTTTGGAAAGACCAATTTCTCCACCTAAGGTTGATTTGAAAAAGCCACCACCTCCATTTCCTTAGAGACTTTGTCAACAAAAGTTGGATAAGTAATTTTCAAAATTTTTGGAGATATTTAAGAAGCTTACCATTAATATTCTATTTGTTGAAGCCTTAGAAAAAATGCCGAGCTATTTGAAATTTTTTAAGGATATTCTTAACAAAAAGAGGAAGTTTGAAGATAATGAGACAGTTGCACTTAGTGAGGAGTGCAGTGCAATAATTCAGAAGAATCTTCCTGAAAAACTTAAAGATCTTGGCAGTTTCACAATTCCATGTGCAATCAGAGACATATTCTATGGAAAATCTTTATGTGATTTGGGTGCAAGCATTAACTTTATGCCTCTATCAATATTCAAAAGACTGGGATTAGGAGAAATAACCCCAACTACTGTAACTCTACAATTAGCATATTGTTTGATTACATATCTAAAAGGAGTTATAAAAGATTTATTGGTTAAAGTGGATCAATTTATCTTTCTTGTTGATTTCATTGTACTTGATATGGAGGAAGATAATGAGATACCCATCATTTTGAGAAGACCATTCCTAGACACAGGCAAAGAAATGATAGATTTGCAAAAAGGGGAATTAACGATGAGGGTTAATGATCAAACTATTACATTCAATATTTCCAAATTAATGAAATATTCTGCAATAGGTAAAGATTATGAATGTTTTAGGATGGATGTTATCAGATATTTGAGTGAATGTCATTTCAAGTCAACTTATGAAAAAAAACCTGAAAGAGAAGAATTGGAACATAAGCAAGAAGAGGAGTTACATCATTCTGAAGATTTTCTAGAGGAAGAATTAAATTATGTTCATGAAACTTTTGAATTGTTGGCTATGACTGAAAAAGATGAATCTTATGGTCCATCAATTGAAAAACCTCTTGAACTTAAGTTAAAAATGCTTCCTGATAATTTAAAGTATGTTTTTTTGGGTGAATCCTCAACCTTGCCTATTATAATCTCATCTCAATTGACTGAAAAAAAAGAAGAGAGTTTGCTTGAAATTTTGAAGAAGTATAAGAAAGCCTTTGGATGGACAATTGCTGATATTAAAGGAATCAATCCTTCAATTTGTATGCACAGAATTCTTATGAAAGATAATTACAAACCTCAGGCTGATCCCCAAAGGAGATTAAATCATATCATGAAAGATGTTGTTAAGAAAGAAATTTTGAAGTGGTTGGATGCTGGAATTATCTACCTTATTTCAAAGAGTGCATAGGTTTGTCCTATTCACTGTGTTCCTAAGAAAGAAGGAGTAACTGTGACTGTTAATGAAGAGAATGAAATGATTCCAACAAGACTAGTTACAGGGTGGAGAATATGCATTGATTATAGAAAATTAAATCTTGTCACAAGGAAAGATCATTTTTCACTCTCATTTCTGGATTAGATGCTGGATAGACTGGCTGGGCATAAATATTTTTGTTTTCTGGATGGATATACTGATTACCATGAAATTCAAATTGCTCCTGAGGATCAAGAGAAAACTACATTTACCAGTCCTTATGGTACGTTTGCTTTTAGAAGAATGCCCTTTGGTTTATGTAATGCCCTTGCTACATTTTAAAGATGTATGAAGGCTATTTCCTGTGACTTCATTGAAAAACAAATTAAAGTTTTTATGGATGACTTTTCAGTGTTTGGAATTTCATTTGAATCATGTTTAGAACATTTGTATAAAGTTCTAAACGCTGTGAAGAAACTAATTTAGTCCTTAACTAGGAAAAATGCCAATTTATGGTAGCAGGAGGAATTGTATTGGGACATCAGATTTCAGAAAGAGGTTTGGAGGTCGATCTTGCAAAAATTCAAGTTATCTCTAATTTACCTTGCCCGACCAATGTAAGGGGAATTACAATTTTTCTGGGACATGCTAGATTCTACAAGCGTTACATCAAATACTTTTCAAAGGTTACAAAACCTTTATGCTGGTTACTGGAAAAGGATGCAATTTTTTATTTTGATGATGATTGCCTAAAAGCTTTTGAAGAATTAAAAGAAAAATTAATCACTGCACCTGTTATAATTTCACAGAATTGGGAAAAACCATTTGAATTAATGTGTGATGCTAGTGATTATGCTATTGGTGCTGTTTTGGGTCAGAAATATGATAAAATTTTCAAAGTTATTTATTATGCTAGTAAAACTTTTAATGATGATCAAATTAATTATACCACTACTGAGAAAGAGTTATTAGCTATAGTATTTGCCTTTGATAAATTTCGATCATATTTAATTGGAACTAAATGTGTGGTGCATATTGATCATTCTGCTATCAAATATTTAATGAAGAAGAAGGATGCGAAGCCGAGATTGATTAGATGGATTCTTCTTTTATAAGAATTTGATTTTGAGCTAATAGATAAAAAGGGTTTTGATAATCAAATTGCTAATGATTTTTTCAGCCTTAAAAGTGAAAAATCTCTCTGTGATGCAGAAGAAATTAATGAACATTTTCCTGATGAAATATTATTCACTGTTAATGAGTGGTGTGTTCCGTGGTATGCCGACATAGTAAACTTTATTGTCAGTAATATTATACCTTATGGTTTGACATACCAGGAAAAGAAGAAATTTTTGTCTGATTCTAAGACTTATTTTTGGGATGACCCATTTTTATATAAATAAAGAAAGGATCCTATAATTCAAATATGTGTACCTTTGGAAGAGACTTATGAAATTATTTAATAATGTCATGATTTTGATTATGGGGGACATTTTGGAGTTGAAAGAACTGCATATAAAATCTTACAATCTAGATTTTATTGGCCTACATTTTTTAAGGATGTGAATTCTTATAGTAAAAATTCTGATAGATGTCAGCGTGTAGGCAATTTTTCTAGAAGAAATGAGATGCACCTCAATTATATGTTGGAAGTTGAAATATCTGATGTTTGGGGATCAGATTTCATGGGTCCATTTACACCATCTTTCAGAAATGTTTATATTTTGATAGCAGTAGACTATGTTTCCAAATGGATTGAAGCTATTACTTTACCTCGATGTGATGCTCAAAGTGTTGCAAAGTTTTTAAGCAATAATATATTTTACAGATTTGGAATACCAAGAGTAATCATACAGATGGGGATGTCATTTTAAAATTGAGATTATTGAGAAGTTAGCAAAGAAATATCATATTAACCATCGCATTGTTACTGCTTATCATCCTCATAAAAGTGGTTTGGTTGAATTATCTAATCATGAAATTAAAAGAATATTGGAAAAGACTGTTAGTCCAAAACAGAAAGGATTGGTCGATCAAACTAGATTATGCTTTGTGGGCCTATAGGACTGCCTACAAAACCCCTATAGGAATGTCCCCATATAGGCTGATTATTGAAAAAGCTTATCATTTGCCTATTGAACCTGAGCATAAAGCATATTTGGCTATTAAAGAGTTCAATTATAATTTGAAAGATGCTGCTGAGAGGAGATTATTGCAATTAAATGAGCTTGAAGAGATAAGTAATGAATCTTATGAAAAATCTAAGATTTATAATGGAAAGATGAAGTTATGGCAAGATCGGAAGATTCTTACTAAAAATCTTGTACCAAGACAGAAAGTTTTACTGTATAATGCCAGATTGAATATTTTTTCTGGAAAACTTAAGTGCAGGTGGATGGGTCCATTTATTGTGATAGAAATTTATTCCTATGAAGCTGCAGTTATTCAAGATCCTAAGACTGGAAAAATATTTAATGTTAACGGTCATAGACTTAAACCTTATTTTTCATTCGATCAACTTAAATCTAATGAGATCTGATGTTGGGTCACTCAGAATGAGTTCTAGGTATGTCAGGCTGAAGACGTTAAACCAACGGCTTTGTGGGAGGCAACCCATAGTTATCAGTGTACTTTGCTTTATGTTTGTTCTGTGTGCTTTGTTTAGTTTGTTTTTATGTTTTGGTGGTAGTATTTTGGAGTTTTTATGTTATAGTTGTGTTTATTTGACCTTATTTTATGACTTAGAGGAGTCGGAATGATATTTTGGACAATTGACAGACCTGTGCTAAATTTAGCACTAGCGGCTAAGCGCCGCCTAGTTGGCACTTAGGCGCCAAAGTTATAAAGCATGTGATAAATGAGGTTCTGGAAGCCTAGATCGTGAGGAAGTTGTTTTTGAAGTTATTTTGAAATTTTAAAACGTTTAAGGGCGGTTTATGCACTTTTAAAGTCTATGAAAAGGCCCTGGATTAAAAGAAATACTTGCCCCAAGTCTTAATTTTCATTCATGAGTCTCAAGAAGAGTGTTTTGAGTGCATCATGTCTTCCTGGTAGAAGAGATCATGAAAAGAAGATTCTAACAAGAGTAAGTTTATTAGTGACAATGCTAAAGAGTTATTCAATGGATTTCTCGCCGTTAGTATTCAAGGAATTGCAGAAAAGATTGTAAAGATCGATACGCGAGTGACTTCAATCGAAGCAAAGATTAATGAAACTAACGCACATTTGGAGCATATGAGATGGCAACTCAAGATGAAATTCAGTCATACAAGTCTCGTGGAAGAAGCGGATAAGGTGATGTTCCTGAAGAACAAGTGGTTAGAAGAAGATGTAAGAGTGTTCAATCAGCGCCCGTTCTATCAGATTTATATACCAGAAGGATCAAATGGAAATAATAGTGGTTATGGATATATTCTGCCTACTGGAGAGTGGAATTAAATATTAGTTTGATCATGTTGTTTGTTTTGTGTATCTTATGTTTTATGTGTTTGATGTTTTAAGTGTTTAATGTTTTATGCTTGTGTTCTGTTGCACTTTAAAGAGTGATTCTTACATCTTAGTGATGTAAACCTATCTTTATGATTATTGAGTTCATTTGTATCTAGGGAATTTCATCCAAAGTGTTTGGATAGAAATTTTTAGTTTGTATTAAATGTGGTTTTTTTTAAATGAAGATAAGTTTGTGTTTGTGTGAAACTTGATTGGAATCGATGGATATTAAATTTTGAAATTGGAGTATTGGGAGATTTATGAGGAAGAGAATTATTTTGAGAAGATTAAGGGTGATTAACTAAGTGGTTTAGTGCATTTTCTTATTTGTGAAAATCTAGGTACTGGCGGCTAAGCACTAGAGTACCGGTGCTTAAGCACCAGATTTCGCGGCTAAGCGTCAAAGGCCTCGCGCTTAGACGCTGATTCGTGAAAATTGATTTTTAGCAGTTAAAAACCCAAAAATCACCATTTTTAACTACCCTTATCATCTTCAACCTCTGATTTACGTGAAAAAGGAGCCTAGGGCGTCAATATATTGGATCATTTGAAAGCCGATCTCAACAAAATTTGTTAGATTTAGTTTCCTTGAGGTAAGAGCACTACTCCTAAGTAAAAATTTTTAATTTTCACCATGTATTTTGAGTACATTTTGGAAAATCCTAAAATCACTATTCATGGTGAAAATTTGAGGAAAAGGATGAGAAATTTCTTGAATTTAGTGGAAATTACTTTTGGAAGTTAATTTAGCAAGTTTAGTTTGATTTTGGAATTTATGGTGAAATTTTTTTCGTAAATTTTTAGAGATTGCTCCAAAGTCAAAGCACGCGAGAGAAAAGATAAGATTTGATTTTGACAAGATTTTTATTACAATGGCTGAGGAACGATACATCGACGCTCTAAAGTCACGTAAATTGATTCCTGAGCATGTGTTCAGTAAGCCAGGAGAAGTTATTGAAGAGATGATTTCTAGAAGGAATTGGGAGAATTACTATTGCTTCTCTGTTGTTGTTGTTGCTTCTATGGTCAAAGAGTTTTATGCAAACTTACCTGCAGCAGAGGAGAACTTGGTGATGGTGAGGAGGCAAGAAGTACATTTTTCATCTGCAGTAATCAATAATTTTTATCGACTGCCTCCTGATATGTTTTTTTTATGCTAAATATCATCCTACTGAGGGAGAGAAAAATGAGATAATGGCATTTCTGACTGATGGAAGAGGATTATGGAAGATAACTAATGACAGAAGTGTAAATTTTCAGGCCTCTAAGTTAAATGCCACTTCTAAAGAATGACATTATTTTATCTCATCTAAGCTGTTGCCTTCAAGTCATACTAGTGAAGTTACAAGGGAGAGAGCTGTGTTGACTATTGCATTCAGCAAGAGAAGCCTATAGATATTGGAGCAATCATTTATGATTATATTTTGAGTTGTGCCAGATCAAGCACTACTGCAGGTATGGGATTTCCTTCATTGATTCATTAATTATGTGAGTGGTCTGATGTAAAATTTGAAACTTGAGAAGAGGTTCTTCAACCTTTAAAGCCAATTACCAGTGTAAACATTGGAGCTTACACTGTATATTCAAAGTTTGGCTGGAGAGGAGGATTTGGTAGGGCTTCTACTACTTCTACTTTTGCTTCTGCTGCTTCTACTTCCCATGCTACTACTTCACGAGCTTCATCATCTAGTGATTCACAGACTGGTTTGTTAAGAAAGATTTTGAAGAAGGTGAGTTTTACTCGTGAGCATGTTAGAGAAATGGATGGTTGTCGGCATATTTTTAGATCATGTATTTTGAAAAGGGGTCGCCTACAGAAATTGTCGGCAAATTTTAGATTTTAAATTTAATTTAAATATATATATAATTTAGAAAGTAGTATTTGATTTTAAAAATAGTTTTAAGTTTGGAAATTTTAAGATATGAAATCAAACCGATCTCACATCCCAAATAGTTTATATAAACGAGCTCAGCATCACAAATCGTGTATATATCCCAAAGAATAGACACACTGCTTGATGATGGGGCTCGGTTAAATAAACTAGAAGATTTGTGACATCCGTTTGCTCTGCGAACCAATTTTATGAGCCGAAAAGTTCCCCTGCTTAATATAAAAGAATTAAGCAGGGTTTATATTACGTGGGTTCTTAAAGTTCCCTATAAGGGCAAACCCCTGTAGTTAATTACATCTTAAATGATGGGAATCATTTAAGAAAACTCTCGATAATGATCAGTGGTTTTGCTCTCAAGAACATCAAAGTTTAAGGTTTTCAAAGGATTGAATTTTGGAATCTCAATAGGGAATTGATCAAATTTGGAACAGTTAATTTCAGGAGTTCAAAGGAAGAAAAGTAGGAGAAGCTGAGGACCAAGAAGGATCATGGAAACTTCCCAAACTATCCTATTGTTTGGTTTGAATTTGGTAATTTATTTAATATTGCAATCCTGCCAATTTTAATTAATTAGGACTTATGTTTGTATGACATAATCACACAAATAGCCTCGATGATGTGAGGGTTTATGTCGTATCAAATGACTACCTCGGAGTCCTAAGACCGGTTAGGGCTTAAATTGCATAACATGATAATACAAATACCTAACAAAAAGTTGAGGAATTATGTTGCACTAAGCAAACCACCTCGATGTCCTATGGCTTGGTTATTTAAAACTAAGAAATGTTTTGCTGAAGTAGATCTGAGTTTTGCTGACGACGATGGTCGTGCTGCCCACTGTGCTCCAAGCTCCTTGTTGTTGCAGAGGTTTAGTTTTAGAAGTCATAAATCAGGAGATGAGAGAAGTGTTTTGGTTTAGATAAAATCATAAAATCCAAGCGTTTTTAGTGTTTTAATTAAAACAAATCTTAAAGTTAATTAAACAGAACCGATTAAGATCCCTCGGTTCCGTCATCGCGACACCATTATTTTCATTGAATTCACTTAGTCCAGATGAATTTTCTAAACTCAACTGAATGAGTTCCACACATTCATTTAGACCGTGGGAAATCCCGTTAGCAACACGTGGGTTACATCATCCGAGGTATTCTCGATCATTCGACGAGACATTTTAATTTAGTTGCAATTGTAGTTTTGTTGTTCTGTTTGTGATTAAATTTTGAGTTGTTTTATATTTTGGAATGTTGTGGCGGTAAATTTTATCTTGCAATGACTTTTAATTTAGTTTTGGTTTCAATTCAGGGACTATCCTAAAGGTTTTGGTTTTCATGCAACAGTCTTGTTTATCATGCAAGAAAAAGTAAAGTACAGTGCATGTCGCAATAAAGTAAAACGCAATAAAATAAAAGCGCACCTGAAGGGTCTTCCCGTCATCCCAAGCTGCACTTGAAACGCATGTTATAGCATTTAAACATTTTGCAAGAAATACCTAGGTAAAGCTAAGGGAAAGGGTCTTGGTTGTCTACCAAATTCCTAATGTTATAACTAGTCATCTCCTATGACGTCTAGGTTCTTGTGTTTTTGTTTAAGGATGATTTTCTTCATCAAAGAACAATTAAATTCAGTTGTTCTTATAAAACATCCCGTCATATTGAGGAAGTGCTTAGGACAAGTCCTAAACATATTTTCAATATTTACGGGATTGTTTTGAGTCCAAGTAAACTTAGTTGCACAGGTGAATTAATCATCCAGGAGTTTAGTTAAACTTTGTCTCTTGCTCAGTGAACTTAGGTATTTGATTACCTGATGAATGAAGTGACGTTTCACTTAATACTCTATTCAAGAGTTATATTAATTAAAGCCTTTAAGGGCAAGTTGGTTTATTGAGAATTTTAATCAAATTTGAGTTAATGATTTAAAGTGTATTAGTTTGATTATGAGGTTTTAATTAATAATTTTAAGTTTGGAATAGTGTTCAAATTATTTTAGATTTAATTTAAATCTTTACACTTTCAGTTATCTTAATATTTCAAATTGATGTTCATGTTTCAAACTCACTTAGATAGAAAGAGGTGTTGAAATTATTGATATGTTTTGATTTAAATCTTAATGACTTCATTTAGGTTTGTTGTTAAATGATTTTATTAATTTAATTTAATTCAATTTGATTTTAATTTAATTTAATTAAATTTTAGTTTTAATTTAATTTTTAATTTTAATTTAATTTTAATTTTATTTAAATTTAATTTAATTTAATTTAATTTTAGTTTAAATTTAATTTAATTTAATTTTTAGTTTAAATTTAATTTAATTTAATTTTAGTTTTAATTTTGATTTTAATTTTAATTTTAATTTTACATTAATTTTTAATTTAATTTTAATTTTTAATTTAATTTTAATTTAATTTAAGTTTTTATTTTAGTTTTAATTGTTAATTTTACTTGTGAATTTGGATTATTATTTTAATCAAGAATTATATATTGTTAAAGTGACTTATTTAGGGATTTTTAAATTAAAGAATAAACATCCTCTTAATAATATCCCTACTTTAATAATCCAAATTTTAAATTTATTCTTTCCAAAATATAAATTATTTAATTAATTAAAGTTTCATTTTGATATTTTCAAAGTGTTTAATGGGTTTCTACCCCTTAATTTCCCTAAGTTTCAATCATTCAAGAGAAAATTAAAATCAATTGTTTTACCCTCCATTTTGATTAAACCTAAAGTTTTAATTAAGGGTTAAAATTTTTAATTACCTTTATGCCCTTTTAAGCTTATTTATTTCATAACTCACTAAATTAAGCTCAAATGAATTTGAAATTTTTATGTCACCTTACTCACATGTTAATCAAGACATTGAGAAGAAAAATGTGATTTTTCTGAATTTAATTTATTTATGTAATTATTTTTAGTAGAAAATAGGGGTTTTCAAAGAAAATTCAACAACATGACCAAGGAGTCCTTAAGAAAAATTATGGGATGTTTCTAATGACCAGTGGACTACTTCAACCAAATTTTGTGATTTTTTGAATTATATTTTATTTATTATAATTATTTTGAATTTTAGAGTATTAATTAATTATAAAATAAAATTAAAGTTAAAAAATAGATTTTATATTTTTTCAAATCTCTCTGACCTCAAGGAGTCCAGAGAAACAAATTTTATAATTTTTTTATTTTTCTTTGATTTATTAGGATTATTTTAGTGAAAATGGTTAAAAACACATTTTTAAATATTAAAAATTACATTAAGCCTTTAAAATTCAATATCTTATCCTAGGGACTTTGGAAAAAAATTTGGTTTGTTCCTCAGTGATTAGGAGTCAAAATGTGACATTTTTATGATTTTTAATATTTTGTGATTTTTATTATTTTTTAATTATTAAAATATTAAAATATTGTGAAAA
This sequence comes from Papilionanthe hookeriana x Papilionanthe teres, assembly GCA_022702705.1. Classification (NCBI taxonomy): domain Eukaryota; kingdom Viridiplantae; phylum Streptophyta; class Magnoliopsida; order Asparagales; family Orchidaceae; genus Papilionanthe; species Papilionanthe hookeriana x Papilionanthe teres. Next base: position 10,318,851 of record CM040425.1, on the reverse strand, counting down.
ATCAGCCTTTTTTAGAAAATTCCAATTTTAATTTTCCTAAACTCCCCTGATATTAGAGAAGCTCCAAAACCGTTTTTGTGAATTTTTGAAAAGTATTTTTGGAGTTATGAATTTTTAAATTTCCATTTTACATATGAGGCTTAATCAACACATTTGGTGGGGTTAATCAAGTCCAATTGATTTCAAAATTTTATGTGAGGTTCCTCTGACCCTAAGGAGCAATGGAGAATTATTTTCAAGTCAATTTAATGTGTGGTTAACCCTAATTAATTCAAACTCAATTTTAGGGGTTTAGGCCAATTAAGGTCATTATGAATGAATTAATTCAAAATATATTTTTCATAGGGTTCTGTGGTCCTAAGAAACATCACCAAATTTTACTAGAATTTATTTTAAAACATGCTAATTATTGGAATTAAAATACCTAAAATAGTGACATGAACATGAAAATTCAATAACTTTTCACAGAGATGGTCTCTGACCTTGAAAAATTCAGGGAATGTTCCCAAGATCAGAGGCTTCAAAAGCCCTATGGTCTCATGCCATGGTGAGTTATCTATACAAATGAAGAATCAAAATACTGAAAAACAGTAAATAAATTATTAAAAATAAAATACCCATCCAATTAACTTGATTTCTTTTCCACATTATTATCCTTTGTTTACTGAGCAATATGGTATTTTTATTTTATTTTTGTAATTTTCCTATGCAAAGATATGAATTTTTAAAGTTCAGGGCATTTAAATAATTCAAAAATACCCTAATTTCCTACTTATCCACGCGGCGCCGCGTCAACCTCGGCAGCTCCGAAAGCCCACACGTCGCGCTCCCATTCGACGCCGCCACTTGAGTCAGTAGCTACGTGTCCCAAGATTCACATACCATTGCGCCGTCCAACTTGATCTCGACCGTCCGCTTGATACACGCGCGATCCAACGGCTCCTGGTCATCGTCTGCGACTGGTGTGCACCCGTGACCGTCCACACTAAAACCCGAAGATCTCACTCGATTCTCAATGGATTATTGTGTTCTTATGCTCTATGGATTCGTCCTGAAGAGACGAACACATCCATACAGTTTATAGGCTATAAAATTAACATAAACAAAATGGAGAATCACTGGAAGCTCGGGAGGAAGAGTGAGTTCATACCGTAGCTCAGAGAAGTGAAGCTTCGATCTGAGAGTTGTGTCACCTTCGATTGAGTCCAGGTAAGCTCCGGATGAAGTCTCCGGCTCCGGGAATCGTCTAAGTATGAGAGTGACCAAGGCCGATCACAAAGCTTGGAGGCTAGAAGCAATGGCTGGCCTGGTGAGGCGGCTTTTGCTGGGGAACTTCTCCTCTTGGTCTGATGAAGGTGTAGGACCAATCAATTTGGAAATTTGCTTACTGTGGTGAAGTGTCCTGTTTTTGGGTGGATTTTCAACTCAGAAATTGAGCTCTGTTAATGGGGTTTAGAGGCGAAGGAACACCGGGGATCAACCGCTCCAGGTTAGGAGAAGGTCCCTGGAGCAATTTTGGCAGAGTTTCCTTAAGGTCTGGTTCATCTCTCTCTTTGGCCGAGAGGTGGTGGTGTTTAAATAGGAATGGCTAGAGGGCTCCCCAGGGGGGTTTGAAGGTTGGGATCAGCTTCTCAGTGGAGGAGAAGAATAGCTCCAGTGTCCATTGGGGTTGGGACAGATCAGCACGTGAGTTTTGAATTTTTTGGCTCACATGAAGCTCTCGGCCATGTGGTTTTCCGGTGACCCAGGTGGCTGGCCGGTAGGGTTAGGTCAACATCTGGCTCAGAGGGGTCAGGGGTTGGCATTGGTGCAGTCAATTGAGGCTTGACATGTGTAAAGGAGTTTAATTGAAATGGAATGGGTGGAAGGTTATTTTGGGTTCAAATGAGTCAACCCATGGTTTTGGGCTAGGTTCACCACCCAAGGCCTGGTTTTGGGCTGAAAAGGATCACTTGGGTCAGCCAAGAGAAAATGGTGTGGTCTCCATCCATGGTGAGGTGGCTAAGCATAGTTTAGAGTGTGACATGAGTATGGTTAAAAGGCTTAATGAAGGATTAGGAAAGGGTCCCCTCCTCTTGCCATTAATGGCTTGGTGAGGTGGAAAGTGGCTTCCATGGCTTCCATGTGGCTTGTACATGGCTCAATGACTCACATTTGGCTTGAAAAAAGTTTGGTCAATTTCATAAAAATGGATTTTAAGGATTTTGGATATTTTGGTGGAAATTTTGATGAAGCTTTATTTAGAATTATTTTATCATTGGTTTAGGACTTAGGGATGATTTTAATTGAATGCATGATGAAGAAAAGTGTCATATGGAGTTTGGATGAATTTTTGGGCTTTTGGATTTGGTGGAAGTGGGCTTTTAAAGGCTTCATGGAAGTGGGCTTTTTGATTTTAAAATGGGCTTTTGGTATGAATGTTTTGTGAAGGACCATGTCAAATAAATGTTGTAATTGGTTTAGGCATGTGTCATGAGTGGTTTGGAACAAGTTTAGAGTGATTTTGAATTGAATTGGGTTTAATGTGGGGTCTTTTGGTAAAGGGGCCAAGGTGGGCCAAATTGGGCTAACATGGGTTAAGGTTAGGCTAAAGTTGGATTTGATGTAAAATTATTGTTGGGAAATGTTCATGGGAGTGTCACAAAGAGTTTTCAACTTGGGCTGGGCTTTGATTTTGGGATTTGGGCCCATTTGGGTTAGGTTTGGGCCAAGGTCAATTTAAGGGATTTTGGTTTTGGATTAGGTTTAGGTGGAGTTTAGGTCAAAATTTTGGGAAAATCAAGTTAGTGTTTTGTTTATGGGGGTGTTAGGAAGGCTTTAGAAAAGATTTGGGGCCAATTGGGGTTGAATTGGGTTAGTTTGAGCTAGGTTTAGGTCATGGGCCAAAATTGGGCCTTAGGCTTCAAATTGAAATTAGGCACAAATTTCAATCAAATTGGACTTAGATTTGGTCTAAATTGATGTTGGGGATATTGAATTGAATTTTAGAATTGAATTGAACCAGAATTGGGGTCAATTGGGGTGGTTTGGTTTGACATTGGGTTCACTTGGGTTTAAAATGGGTCAAATTGGGGGTTTTGGTAAAAGTGGAGTAAATTGGCAAAATTGGCCCATGGTGTAGTTGAACGAAATGAAATTGGGAATATTTGAGATTTTTTGGAATTCTTTGGGAATTTTCAGAATTTTTGGATTTTTGGGCTAAGAAGGGCATTTTGGGTATTTGGAGGGTATTGGGGGGTACTTTTGAAATTTTTGGTATTTTTGGCTATGGATGATCAATTTGAGAGTGAGTAAATGTTTAGGACTGATTTTGAGGAATTTTGGGTAATTTAAGTAATTTTGTAAATTTTGGGTAGTTCCAAGGGCATTTGGTAGGTTTAATGGGTGTAGGGCCCCGGGGGTCAAAAATTGAAATTTTGGGAAAATGAAGATTGATCAAATTTGAGTAGGATGGAATCACTTTGGTTAAGCCATGAAGCCATATTAAGCTCATATGAGCCATGAGAGGTCTCATTTGAGGCATTCACTATGTTGTTCCTAACCCTCTTAGCCAGGGGCTTAGGGGTTAAGGACCATCCATATGAATTACCTACATGAGTCAGGAAGTCAAGTTGGGTGAGAGTATGATTTTAGGAGTTGGAATGTGTGTGAGAGTGTAGTGCATGTGCAAGTCAACCCTCACCAGACCAGGCCACCCAAGGTATTCCTAAGGCCAAAAAGTCCTATAGGGAACTCATCCTTTAAACCTCCACATTTGATTTTAACCCTCTAGGTGATTAGGGGTCTACAATCAAGCTTGTGGGGTTTGCAGGGAGTTAAGAAGTGTTTCAATTTCTAAAGGGTGGGTTCCACTTCTATTCCTCTAAGATTAGTCAAAGGAAAAGCCTATGGCTAGATCCTAAGTACTAAAGAGAGAAGCAAAGGACCTCATTAAAAATGAGGTCAACAATGGTAAGATGGATAATGTGAAAAGATATATTGTAAAAAAAGATAAATATGAGGAGAATTATCAGCATTATTTGGATAGATTTATTAGAGGTGATATGAGTGCTGAGATGCCCCTTCATCCATTCTATATACCTTATGTGCCATCTAGAGATTGGAACAAGCAAGATGATGATGATGATGAGGATGATTAGTAGATTTGTTTTTTTATGTGTTACTAAGTTTCTGTTGGTGTACTGATGTATGTTGTGTCTTGTGTTTTATTTTAATGTTGTGTTTGTGGTGTGAACTCTGGTAGTTTGTTGATTATAGTTGGATTATTTTTTATGCATATTCAGATGTATCTTTGTTGGATTGATATTCTATATGTTGCATCCGTTTGGTCTGCGAACCAATTTTATAAGCCGACAAGTTCCCCTGCTTAATATAAAAGAATTAAGCAGGGTTTATATTACCTGGGTTTTTAAAGTTCCCAATAAGGGCAAGCCCCTATAGTTAATTACATCTTAAATGACAAGAATCATTTAAGAAAACTCTCGATAATGATCAGTGGTTTTGCTCTCAAGAATTTCAAAGTTTAAGGTTTTCAAATGATTGAATTTTGGAATCTCAATAGGGAATGGATCAAATTTGGAACAGTTAATTTCAGGAGTTCAAAGGAATAAAAGTAGGAGAAGCATCTTGGCAACTTCCCAAACTATCCTATTGTTTGGTTTGAATTTCAGAATTTATTTAATATTGCAATCCTATCAATTTTAATTAATTAGGACTTATGTTTGTATGACATAATCACACAAATAGCCTCGAATATGTGAGGGTTTATGTCATATCAAACGACTACCTCGGAGTCCTAAGACCGGTTAGGGCTTAATTTTCATAACATGATTATACAAATACCTAACAAAAAGTTGAGGAATTATGTTGCACTAAGCAAACTACCTCGAAGTCCTATGGCTTGGATATTTAAAACTAAGAAATGTTTTGCTGAAGTAGATCCGAGTTTTGTTGACGACGATGGTCGTGCTGTCCACTGTGCTCCAAGCTCCTTGTTGTTGCAGAGGTTTAGTTTTAGAAGTCATAAATCAGGAGATGAGAGAAGTGTTTTGGTTTAGAGAAAACCTTAAAATCCAAGTGTTTTTAGTGTTTTAATTAAAACAAATCTTAAAGTTAATTAACAGAACCGATTAAGATCCCACGCTTCCGTCATCCCGGCACCGTTATTTTCATTGAATTCACTTAGTCCAGATGAATTTCGTAAACTCAACTGAATGAGTTCCACACTTTCATTTAGACCGTGGGAAATCCCGTTAGCAACACGTGGGTTACATCATCCGAGGTATTCCCGATCATTCAACGAGACATTTTAATTTAGTTGCAATTGTAGTTTTGTTGTTTTGTTTGTGATTAAATTTTGAGTTGCTTTATATTTTGGAATGTCGTGGCGGTGAATTTTATCTTGCAATGACTTTTAATTTAGTTTTGGTTTCAATTCAGGGACTATCCTAAAGGTTTTGGTTTTCATGCAACAGTCTTGTTTATCATGCAAGAAAAAGTAAAGTACAGTGCATGTAAGTAAATTGCAATAAAGTAAATCGCAATAAAATAAAAGCGCACTCGGAGGGTCTTCCCGTCATCCCAAGCTGCACTTGAAACACATGTTAAGGCATTTAAAAATTTTGCAAGAAATACCTAGGTAAAGCTAAGGGAAAGGGTCTTGGTTGTCTACCAAATTCCTAATCCTATAATTAGTCATCTCTTATGACGTCTAAGTTCTTGTGTTTTTTCTTAAGGATAATTTTCTTCATCAAAGAACAATTAAATTCAGTTGTTCTTCTAAAACATCCCGTCATATTGAGGAAGTGCTTAGGACAAGTCCTAAACATCTTTTCAATATTTCTGGGATTGTTTTGAGTCCAAGTAAACTTAGTTGCACAGGTGAATTAATCATCCAGGAGTTTAGTTAAACTTTGTCTCTTGCTCAGTGAACTTAGGTATTTGATTACCTGATGAATGAAGTGACATTTCACTTAATACTCTATTCAAGAGTTATAATAATTAAAGCCTTTAAGGGCAAGTTGGTTTATTGAGAATTTTAATCAAATTTGAGTTAATGATTTAAAGTGTTTTAGTTTGATTATGAGGTTTTAATTAATAATTTTAAGTTTGAAGTAGTGTTCAAATTATTTTAGATTTAGATTAAATCTTTACACTTTCAGTTATCTTAATATTTCAAATTGATGTTCATGTTTCAAATTCACTTAGATAGAAAGAGGTGTTGAAAAAATTGATATGTTTTGATTTAACTCTTAATGACTTCATTTAGGTTTGTTGTTAAATGATTTTTTTATTTAATTTAATTCAATTTGATTTTAATTTAATTTAATTTAATTTTAATTTTAATTTTAATTTAATTTTATTTTAATTTTATTTAAATTAAATTTAATTTTATTTTATTATAAATTTAATTTAATTTAATTTTAGTTTTAATTTTGATTTTAATTTTAATTTTAATTTTAATTTAACTTTAATTTTTAATTTAATTTTTATTTTTAATTTAAGTTTAATTTAATTTTAGTTTTAATTTTAGTTTTAATTGTTAATTTTACTTGTTAATTTGGATTATTATTTTAATCAAGAATAAAATATTGTTAAAGTGACTTATTTAGGGATTTTTAAATTAAAGAATAAATATCCTCTTAATAATATCCCTACTTTAATAATCAAAATTTTAAATGTATTCTTTCCAAAATTTAAAATATTTAATTAATTAAAGTTTCATTTTGATATTTTCAAAGTGTTTAATCAGTTTCTACCCCTTAATTTTCCTAAGTTTCAATAATCCAAGAGAAAATTAAAATCAAATGTTTTACCCTCCTTTTTGAATAACTATCGCCCGTTTTATCAAATTTATTTTCCAGAAGGGTCAAATGAGAATAATAGTTGTCCTAGATATAATCTGCCTAATGGAGAATGTAATTAAGAGTGCTTTGTTCTTATTTGTTTAGTGTTCTTATGTGTTATGTTTAGTGTTTATGTGTGTTATGTTTGGTGTGTTTAGTGTTTATATTTAAGTATTAACTAAGCCTGATGATGTGATGGTTACATCCTAGAGATGTACGCTTATCAGTTTGAGAATAAAGTCTCTTGTATTTGGAGAATTTCATCCTTTATGTGTGGATAGAAATTCTAGAGTTGTATTAAGTGTTATGTTTGTTTTAATATAAGTCTGTGTTTGTGTGAAATTTGTGTGGAATCAATGGATATTAAATTTTGATTTGGAGTATTAGAAGATCTATGTGGGGAGAAATAATTATTCTGGAGTAATTATTTTCCTTTTATTTTGCGAGAGTTTTTATTAAGAGTAGGAGTAGAGAGTAGAAAAGAGAAATAGGTCGGAGTGAAGTCTTATTCTTCCCACTTCTTTTCTTTCTTTTAGTTTAGTTTTTATTGAAGTCTAAAGTCTGTATTCTGAGTCATCTGAGTTGGGAGACTTGCTCTGAGGAGTAGTTTAGCAAAGCGTCAAAGTTTCAGAGGAACTTCCTGAGTCTTGTGGAGAGGATTTTTAGATAAGTGTTTACTTTTGTTCTTACATTTAGTTTTTTAATTAATACTTGTTTTTGTTTGTTGTTTTTCATATGGTTTTTAATTTCGAATCAATGTGTTTTTGTATTTTCTCAATGCATTCTGGATAGTTTACTTTATCTTTTTCTTTCTTAAATGGAGAAGTAATTAATTTATAGAGAATTGTTGTGGAAAGTATAAGTGTTTAAAAGTTGGAAGAAGTTGTGAAGATTGATTCTGAAAAGTTTGTTTACTTCTTAATTTGACCAGTTAAGTTGTAGAATTTCTTGAGATTATGTAAGATCCAATGTGGTATTGTCTCATAAAAGTTAGTAAGAATCACATGCAATTATATGGGTGAGAATTGCGGTCCATAAAATTGAATGTAATATTAGAAGATATTTTTATGGAAGGGAGTAAAATTAGATGATTTTAGAGTGACAGGCTAAAACCCCCATAATTTGGTTTGAAGCTTTGAGTTTTGTTATGAGAAGTTAGCCCCCAGTCGGTGGGAATCGAGGGAACTCTAGAGTGAGAGACTGGTATCTTTCATGCCTAACCATGTTCAAAACGATAAAAATTTCAAATTGACCTATGTTCTTTATAGAACCAAGTAAGGGTAAAAAACACATTTGCTTCTATCTGTCACAACAAATTTAAATACTTCCACAAAAATACTTTAATAATTATTACTACTTCATAAAGGGTAAGAAAAAGATATTCTAGTTATTAGTATTTTACATACAGTGTTATTAGTTACTATAATTTTAATTTCTTGCTTAACATTTTATTAAGGAAATTTATAAAGACAAATCAACTTTCAAAACATTTCAAAATCAAGACATACTTTCAAAAGCCATAAAAAGAGTAAAAAGATAATTTTCTGATTCCTTTAAAGATTTTCAAATTTTCCTGGTGGGTTCGATTTCTCAGGGCTTAATCAGAAAGTCCTATATTACTTGATAAACGATACGTATACTTGCGTAGTATCCCATATTATAAAATCATATTTTCATATCTAAATCATCAGCACATATATATTTGGTGTGGAGTCAAGTTTTTGGTGCACATATATTCCTAGAGGCTCAAGTTTTTGGTGTCGTTGCTAATTTTCATATCATATTTGTAAGTATAAATATCAGGGGATCAGTAGCAGCTTTCCTCGTAGGATTGCTACAAGGGTATTTAAGGAAAATCTTATATTACTTGAAATAATACTTGTGTAGAATCCCTAGTGTGAAAACATATTATATATTTTCTAAATAAGTTCATTTATTCACATGAGACACTAAATATAATTTGGGACAAGTTTTTGATAATTTTAAGAAATATAAATATTAACTTAATTGTGGGTTTAGTCGTGTCTTTGGCGTCGTTGCCTGAGAATGCGATGGAACTTTTTAAACTTTAAAATTATATTTAAATTGTAGATTTAATTTTACGAGAACTAAAAATTAATTTTAGTACTTTTTATTTTTAAAAAAACTTAAAATTAAAAAATAAAATCCAAAAAATAAAAAATAAATAAAAAGCAAATAAAATATTATTAATTCTTTTTATTACTTTAAGAATTACTTCTGAGGTTTTTACTTTGTGTATACATATTTTGGGACCTGAAGTTTTAGTGCCCTATGATTCTGAATTATAATGAGTTATAAAAATAATTTGAAAACAAAAAAGACTGAACATCGTTATTTACAAAGACATTTAAGATATTATGCAAACCTTACGGCAGAGGAAATTCATTTAAGCATTCAAACCCCTACTGTAGTGGCTAACTCATTTGAACTTAAACCTGCAATTATACAATTTGTACAAAACAATTAGTTTGGGTGAACACCATATGAGGATCAAAACTTTCATTTAACAAGCTTTTTAGAATTGTGCGCTACATTTAAATATGATGGCATTTCAAATGATGTTGCCAGGCTTTGACTTTTTACTTTTTCATTAAGGGATAAATCTAAGGTGTGGTTAAATTCGTTAGCACTCGGATCTATTAGAACTTGGGGGATTTAACAAAAAAATCTTTGTTAAGTACTTTCCACCTTAAAAAATTGCTAAGCATAGAAACTATATTACTTATTTTACTCAGTATGAAGGAAGTCTATATATGAAGCTTGGGAAAGATTTAAGAAACTCCTTATAAAGTGTCCACAACATGCTTTTAGCAGACTGGTTAATCATTCAAACTTTTTATAATGGTTTAGTTGGACCCCTTAAATCTATCATAGTTGTTGCTACTAGAGGATCATTAATGTCTAAATTATTTGATGAAGCTTATTCATTAATTAAAAAGATAGCTACGAATATATTTCAATGGACCTTTGAAAAGGTAAATCCAAAGAAAGTAGTTAGTATTGATGACAATGATGTTATTTCAATGGTTATATCTGAAGTTGTTGCGTTATCTAGGGAAATATACCAAATGGAATGAATTATTCTCCAACACCTCATTCGATTGAAGAAAATTCATTTAGGCAAATGATTGATTCTCAAACATCATTAGAAACTATAAATTCTATTAATAGACCCAATAACCTATAATCTAACTATTAGAACCCAGGATAGAAAGGCCATCCTAATTATAACTAGAACAACAATTCTAGTGGTGGAAGTCAACAATGGGGGAACAATCAAGTAAACCAATTGGGAAACTGGAACAACTAAGGTAATTATAACTATATATCTACTTATCCTTGTGGATTTAGTAATCAATAAGCGTGGTGTTACAAATTCGCAATCAAGTACATAGTCAAAGTGTTGCTATTCGAAACATTGAGAATCAATTAGCTTATATTGCTGATGCACTTAGCAATAAGTCTCAGAAGACACTTCCTAGTAATGTTGAGATAAATTCTAAGGATTAAAATAAAAAACAAAAATAATTTAATGCTTTCCAACTGAGGATCGAAAGGAATTAAATGTTTGAGTTCCAAAGGAGATTGAAGCTGAGATAAAAAATAGTGAAACTGAAAACTATGAAGAAATTATTCCTATGGATGTAGAAACACTATCTCTCCAACTAAGTCTAATTCAAAAAGACCACCACCTTTATTTCCTCAAAGACTTAGAAAAAAAAGTTAAATCAACAAATTTAAAGATTTTTTGAGATATTTAAGAAGTATACAATTAATATTCCTTTTGAAGAAGCATTGGAAAATGTGCCAAGTTATGCCAAATTTATGAAAGAAGTTATTATCAAAAAAATAAAGTTTGAAGATTATGAGACTGTTGTACTTAGTGAAGAATATCATGCAATAATTCAGAAGAAGCTTGATCCTGATATTTTTAATATGTAAGTTTTTCTAAAGTTGACACCACAACTTAAAGATTTTAATCCTCAGTAACGGCGACAAAAACTTGATAAAAAAAAGTAAGATCTCAATTATATCTTTAAACAATAGGGATTCTACACAAGTATATGTATCATTATCGAGTAATATATTACTTTCTGATTAAGCCCAGAATATCGATCCCACATAGATCGAGGTTAATCACGAAGACTTTCAAGATAACTTGTTATCTACAATAACATGCCCTAACATGGAAGGTCAATAAAGGTTTGGTTTTGATTGTATTCTATAACTATCACTATAATACTACTTCTACTCATAAACTAAAATACTTAGTGAAAATCAGAAAGTGAGGTTTGATATATTAAAAGTACCATTCTTCAGATAATGAAATTTGTGACATGTGTAAAACTAAAACAAGTATTGAGAGTGATGGTGAGAAATAGGAGCAATTATATTCTTTACCCTTAATAGAGATGCTATAAAGAACATTGTTTAATCTTAAGTTTTAATAGTTATAAAGACAGGCTAGGCAGTGAAGATACTAGCTCTCACTTTAAAGTTCCCTCTTATCCTCTGAAGGCTAACATCTGGCATCAAAACCGAAAACAGTATACCAAATTAAGGGACTTTAGCCTGTCACTCTAAAGTCCTCTAATTATACACCCATCAAAGAATCTTTACCTTTTTTCACTCAATTATATTAATTACATTATCTTCCATACAATCTCATGTGATTCTACCACCGTTGATTGAGACCACACCATCACAGATCTTACATGTTCTCACAACAGATTTTTACATTCAAGTTGATCAAGTTTACATGTAAATGAAGAAAAAATTAAAATCATCACAATATATTCTCACTCTACTCATTTCTATATCCTACACATGCATACTAACTTATTATAAGAGGAAAGAGTAAAGAAAACTACTCACTACACATGGAGAAACAACAAGAACTTTTCACTGAACAAGACTTTAAAACCACGCAAATAAAGTTCTAGATTCAAATCAAAATACATTGAAAATACTTATGTTTGATGGAAATTAGCCTCTCCTTATCATAAGCCAAGAACAAAGTAGAAAGAAAAGAGAAATCTCTCATTCTCTCTCTTTCTCTCTCACCTTGTCGCCCCCTTAGAGCTCTCACCCAAGCCTTCTTCTTCTTCTCTAAGAATTCTTCTCCTCTTTTAATTAGTTCTAGAGTTCAAGAGTTTAAATATATTTTTAAAACATTTGTAAGCCTTATTTATAATTTCCCAAGAGATGCTTAAGTGTCTCTTCAAAAGTGTTCATATTCATTGAATCTTCCAAAGGGTGATTCAAGTGTCTCTTCAATAATAACTCCTTCTAACTACCCCCAAATCCTTATCTAAAGTCTATTTTATTATTTACAATGAATTTTCCAAGAGACACATGAAGCAACGCTTTAAAAATCTTCAAAATCTGATGTTTATTCTAAAATATATGTTGAAAATCATCACCGGCACCTAAGCACTGATTTTAGGCACTTACCCGCCCTCTGGTAGTGCCTAAGCACCATGTTTGGGTGCTTAAGTGCCTCGTACAAATATATATGTGTTCAGTTCAGCCCCCATGGCTCCAGTGTGCCCCGGTTTGACCCGTTTTGTTCCGGTATGCTCTATTTTGGTCCATTTTTGTTCCTTTTGGTCCAATCACTTTAAATTCTTCAATTTGATGTACCGAAAACCACAAACATAAGAAAAAATACCTTTAAAGTGCAATATCGTTCTAAAATATAGCATGAAAAATAGTAGGCGTATCAAAATCCCTCAAACTTAAACACAATCCACTGAAAATTTGATAGCTTTTTAGTATCCATTTCATACTTATTTTTTATGATATTGCACTTTAAAGAAAGGTATTTTTTATGATTTCATGCATGTACAATGATTTTAGACCTTTGGAGCAAAAGGAAGCGAAAAGGAGAAAAAGTACATTTTATTGAACTAGCGCTGAACGACGCTGTCACCAACGCCGGACCACTCCAATTTACAGAGAATTTGAACGCTAAAGGCAGAAAATAGCGCCGAAGAACGCCCAATCCTGTGCCGGACCGTGCCCTAATCATAATTCAAACTAGATTCAATGTATTTGGAGATAGTTTGGAGGGTTGCTTGAGGAAACTCTTGGGAAATCAGTTATGGCCAGATTTAAACTACTTTAGAGCTAAATTTAAAGAGAGAGAAGGAGTTTAGAGTGTAGGGAGAGTGAAGAGAGAGTGTCTTTTCATTTTCTTTAGGAAATCTAGGTTTTGTGTGTTCTCTTCTAAGGAGTGTAGGAGGAGAGAAAAAATGAAAGATTTCTTCTTCCTTACTTATTTAAAGAGAGAATTGTGTGTTATTGTGAAGAACAAAGAGGAGTCAAAGAAATTCCTTGAGATTTGCTTGGCGAAGAGTTTGAGATAAGTTTTCTTTTCTTTAGTATGTTTGTATGAATTTTCTTTTATATATAAAATCCATGTTTTGTCATCTTTTCCTCATGAGTCTTGAGTAGATTTCTTTGTGTTCCTCCTTTTCATGTGATGTGTTGATGTTGTGATATGGAAATGATGTGTCGATTTGTTATGGAGAATTTGTGATGAATTTTTCACTTCAAACTTCATTTACTTTTTGATCTAACCAATTAAATTGTTAAAACTTGTTGGAAAACATATGTTCCTAAAGGATTATGAGTTCCACAATAAAGGTGAAGGTCACATTCAATGTCCATGAATGAGTGACGTAGTTCATGGGGACTGAGTTCAAATAAATAGAGAAATATACTTTGATAGACGTAGAATTGAAGATTTCAGATTGATTGGCTGAAATTCTCAATTTTGTTCTAGGGTTTGGAAACCAAAGTGAGAGTTAGCCTTCAGGGGAAGGGAAGTGGGAGCTCTAGAGTGAGAGCCAGTATCCTCCCAGCTAACCACGAACTTGGGGACTAATCTTAGGACTAGCCAATGTTCTTTATGCGCTTGAAAAAGGGTAAAGAATAGGAATGCTCCTATTTGTCACAATACATTTGCAGCACTGATCTATGTCATAAAAATCATCATATTATAATTGGAGAGGAGGAAGATTCTTTCTTACAACTGAACTTTGTTATAACTTTAGTCTTGTGTTAGTTTAACTTGCTAGAAGGTTAGAACATACTTTGGTAGAAGTAGTAACTACAACTGTTTGTCTCTATTTTAAGAATTGAACTTACTTCCAATTGTGTTGTGATTCGAGGAGTGATTTCTGTGATACACCATAAAATTAGTTCCCTCCCTCTGGGATCGATATCCAGGACTCCGCTGGAGCCCTGTATTACTTGAGCGATACGTATACTTGCATTTAATTTTGTGACTCAATAAAAAAAACTAAATCAATATATATATATATATATATATATATATATATATATATATATATATATATATATATATAAATCCGAGTTCATAAATTTTGACAAATTTAAAAATTCGGACCAAGTTTTTGGCGCTGTTGCCGGGGAGGAAAGGTAATTGTTAAAATTAATTTTGTAGCATTTGAAATCTTATATTTGAATTGCAAGTCATAATTGTGTTTGTTTATTTTTAGTGTGCATACTGTGTTTATATGCGTAGTATCGAATCTATAGGTTTAGTGCCTTATGATTATGAATTAGAGCGTACTATTAGAAAAATTCGAAAACAACAAAAATAATCTGGAAATCCTCACAAAATGACAAACAACTTAAACAACTAAAATGAAAATATACCGAGGCCTTTAAGAGATTATGCTAATCCAACAACAGATGAAATTTACTTAACTATCCAAAATGCTGATGTTGCTGCTAATTTATTTTAGCTCAAACCTGTTATTGTCCAAATGATACAGAATAATCAATTAGGAGGAACACCTAATGAAGATCCCAATTTACATCTCGCTAGTTTTCTAGAACTGTGTGCTACCTTTAAATATGATGGAGTGTCAAATGATGTTGTTTGGCTTAGACTTCTTCCTTTTTCATTAAGGGATAAAGCTAAGGCATGGTTAAATTCATTAGCACCTGGATCTATCAGAACATGGGGAGAACTTTCACAAAAGTTTCTATCAAAATATTTCCCTTCTTCAAAAACTGCTAAGCTGAGGAATGATATCACATCTCTTAGTCAGTTTGATAGGGAATCCATGTATGATGCTTGGGAAAGATTCAATGATCTTCTGAGAAAGTGTCCACACCATGTTTTACTAGACTGGTTAATAATTCAAACCTTTTATAATGGATTAGTGAGATCTTTGAGATCGATTATCGACGCTCCTGCTGGTGGATCATTAATGTATAAACCTTTTGATGAAGCATATTCATTAATTAAAAAGATGGTTACTAATAATTTTTAATGGCCCTATGAGCGGATAAATCCTAAGAAAGTAGGTAGTATTTATAATTTTGATGTGAGAACTATGATAGTCTCTCAAATTTCTCCACTTTTTAAGAAAATAGATCAATATGGAATGAATTATTCTCCAACACCCCCAGTGTAAGAGGAAAAGTCATCAGGACAGATGATAGACTCTCAAATGCCTTGTGAAACCTTAAATGTCATAAACAACAAAGTCAATAATTCTTATTTGAATTTTTATAATCCTAGTAGGAGGAATCACCTGAACTTCAACTGAAGTAACACCAATGCTGTTGTTAACCCGTAATGGGGAAACAATCCTATGAATTCTGTTGGAAATTCAAACAACCAAGGAAATATCAATTATAGACCATCGTATCCTCTTAATTTTAATAGTAACCACCAATTTAAGGAAAAAAAGTTGTCTATTGAAGCAAAGATTATGAATATGTGTAATTAAATTCAAGCTCATAACATTGCAATGAAGAACATTGAGAATCAATTGGGACATATCTTTACTGTGCTTAATAATAAACCTTATGGAAATCTTCCTTGCAATGTTGAGATCAACCCAAAAGATCAAAACAAGGAGCAAATTAAGGCTATTCAATTAAGGAGTGGAAAAGAATTGGAACCAAGAGTTCAAAAAGAAGTCGAAGTTGAAAGAGAGGAAGTGAACATTGAGAAAGGTTCTAATAGGATATATCCGGACGAATATCCGCTTGAACCAATGAAGATAACTGTAAAACAACCACCTCCTCCTTTTCATCAAAGACTAAAGAAACAGAATAGGGATAATAGATTTGCAAAGTTTTTAAAAATTCTAAAAAAATTAACGATTAATATTCCCTTTGTTTAAGAATTAGAGCAGATGCCTGATTATGCAAAGTAAATGAAGGATATTCTTAAAAAGAACAGAAAGTTTAAAGACCACGAGACTGTTACACTTAGCGGTGAGTGTAGTCCTATTATTCAGAAGAAGCTTCTTGAAAAACTTAAAGACCCAGGTAGTTTCACTATCCCGTGTGCTATAGGTAAGAAATTTTTCAGAAGAGCTTTATGTGATCTTGGAGCTAGTATTAATCTTATGCCTTTATCAACTTTCAAAAGATTGGGAATAGGAGAAATTTCACCTACATCTGTGACTCTTCAGTTGGCTGATCGTTCTATCACTTATCTTAAATGAGCTGTGGAAGATGTATTAGTAAAGGTGGATAAATTTATCTTTCCTGTGGACTTTATTGTATTAGATATGGAGGAAGATAAAGAAATTCTGATTATTTTAGGAAGACAATTCTTTGCTACTGGGAGAGCTATGATTGATGTTCAAGAAGGAGAATTAACAATGAGAGTCAATGATCAAGAGGTAACTTTATATATTTTAAAATCTATGAAATACCCTTCAAATGAAAAAGATGAGGAGTGCGTTCGAATGGAAATCTGCAATTATTTGAGAGAAGATCATTTTAAAGAAGTGTTTAAAGAAATTTTGGAATGTGAGGATTAAAATGAAAGTGAAACTGAAGATGATTTGGATGATATGAAAAATGAAAAGTTAGAATTTGTTCAGAAAAGATTTGAAAGATTGGATACTATGGAAAATGGAGATAAAAGTTTAATTCCATCTATCATTAAACCCCCTGAACTTGAGCTGAACATTCTCCCTAATCATTTGAAGTATATGTTTTAGGAGAATCATCTACTTTACCAGTCATTGTATCTTCAGATTTAAATGAATATCAAGAATAAAAATTATTGTACACCTTAAAAAAATATAAAATGGCTTTGGGTTGGTCCATAGATGATATTAGAGGAATCAGTCCATCGATCTGTATGCACAGAATTTTGTTGAATGAACAAAATTAACCTAGAGTTGATCCACAAACGAGACTGAACACAATAATGAAAGAAGTGGTTAAAAAAGATATTTTAAAATGGTTAGATACTAGAATTATATATCCTACATCTAATCGTTTTTGGGTAAGCTCAATTCATTGTGTTCGCAAGAAAAGATTAGTAAATTTTGACGTAAATGATCGAAATGAAATTATACCGACAAGATAAGTTACTAGCATGCGAATATGTATTGATTATAGAAAATTAAATGCCGCCACCAGAAAAGATCACTTTCTTTTACCTTTTTTAGACCAAATGTTAAACAAACTTGCTGGACATTCCTTTTTGGATGGATATATTGGTTATCATCAAATACCTATTGCTCTTGAGGTTCAAGAGAAGACTACATTTACTAGCCCTTATGGAGCTTTTGCTTTTAAAACAATGCCATTTGAATTATGTAATGTGCCTGCAACATTTGAATGATGTATGACGTCCATATTTAGCAAATTAAAAGAAGATGGAATAGAAGAGTTTATGGATGATTTCTCAGTATTTAGAGATTCATTTGATGCATGCTTATGCAACTTAGAAAAAGTTTTAGAGGTATATGAAATAACAAATTTAGTTCTAAACTAGGAAAAATGTTAATGTATTGTTGTAGGAGGAATTGTGATTGGGCATAAAATATATGAATATTGTATGGAAGTGGATCCTGCAAAAATTTAAATTATAGAAAAATTACCACCTCCAACAACTGTGAGAGGGGTAAAAGCTTTTTGGGACATGTAGGATTCTACAAGAGTTATATTAAAGACTTTTGAAAAATCACTAAGCCTCTATGCCAACTTTTGGAAAAAGATAGGAAGTTTAATTTTAATGATGAATGCTTAAAAGCTTTCGATCTATTGAAGGAAAAACTAATCGTTGTCCCTATAATAGTTTCACCTAAATGAGAGAAACCATTTGAATTAATGTGTGATGCTAGCGATTATGCTATTAGAGTGGTTTTAGGGTAAAGGCATGATAAAATGTTTAAAGTTATATACTACGCTAGTAAGACTCTTACTGATGCTCAAATTAACTACACCACTACAGAAAGAGAGTTATTAGCTATTGTTTTTTCCCTTAAAAAATTTAGATCTTACTTAGTTGGAGCTAAATGTATAGTGCATACTGATCATTCTGCTAATAAATATTTAATGTAAAAGAAGGATGCTAAACCAATACTGATTCCATGGATACTTCCATTTTGAGATTGTTAATAGGAAAGGGGTCGATAATCAAATAACGGTTCATTTATCTAGACTTGAATAACCTAATTTGGATAATTTTGAAAGGGAAATAACTGAAACTTTTCCTGATGAGCAATTATATAATATTATTGAAGGAAATTTACAGTGGTATGCTAATATTACAAACTACATCGTTAGTAATATTTTACCACCCGACTTAACATTGCAACAACAGAAAAAATTTATGCATGATGCTAAATTTTATTTTTTTGAATGATCCTTATCTGTAGAAGCAATGCAAAGATCTTATTATTAGTAGATGTGTGCCTCATGAAGAAACTGAAAGAATTATTCGAGAATGTCATGATTCTGAATTTTGAGGACATTTTGGAATTGATAGAACTGCACATAAGATTTGGCAATCTGGATTTTATTGGCCTACAATTTTCAGAGATGTTTATAGATTTATCAAAACTTGTGATCGATGTCAGAGAATAGGCAATATATCTAGAAGAAATGAAATGCCTCTTAATTTTACTTTTGAGGTTGAAATTTTTTATGCTTAGGGATTAGATTTTATGGGACCATTTATACCTTCATTTGGAAATATATATATATATATATATATATATATATATATATATATATATATATATATATATATATATATATATTTAAAAGAAAAGAGCTAGACTAGCTCCCTACATGTTGATGATGAAAGAACAAAATTACATAACCTAATGAAGTAACCAAAAATACTATGGTGGTATAAGATGCTGCACACCACACCCTTTACAAACACCAGTATACTTCCAAAAGAAAGAGAAAAACAAAACCGAAACACATATCATCCACTAAAAGTCACCAATCTAAAGTGTGGAGCCTGCACAAGATCAGCATCCAAAAGGTAGGACAGGGTAGGAGGAGGGGCAGATGACACAAGGACTCATTGAGAGTAGAGGGCTTTCTAGCAAGCCAATTTGCGAGCCTATTAACTTCTCTCGTAAATGAAAGAAAAGCTGGATATTACTTTGTTGGGAGAGTCTTCGATCTTATGTATCCAATTTGAATGATGCCAAGGATGATGGAGAGTGTTATGTAAGTATTGTAGAATAGTGGCGAGTCACATTCCACAAGGACATTGTGCCAATGACAGGAAATGGACAAATGTATAGCCCAAAAGCTGTCGTTAACTCGGCTTCTAAAGCATCGGCCGCCACGGTAGGAGTATGGAAGAGACAGGATACACTTGCCACTAGGATCCCCGAACACACCACCACACCCGAGCACCAGTGCCGAAAATGCCTCATCGGTGTTAACTTTAATGAAAGGGGAGAGAGGAGCTTTCAGCTTAACTAAAATAATCTTAAACTGCTTAGGGTGAACAAGGGTAGGGTAGTGAAGAATATTGGGAAACTGCTTCCAAAGAATGATTTTGGTCAAGAAGGCCTGACAGTTTGTTACCACAGTTAATACTTTACAACACTCCTCCTCATTTTTTACTTTGTTCCTGTGCATCCAGATGAACCATGCAATCAGAAATGGGACTGCAACTAAATTAGCTTTATTCCATTGCTGCCAGCGGTGGATATGTCCTTCCAATCAAGTAGAAGAGTATTTATGTTTAATAAATTTATCACTCCCCTCCGGACTTCCTGTGAAAAGTAACGAGTTGAAGAATAGATGTTGCGAGAGATTCGGCGACGAGTCCACGCGAGGTAGCACTTGGAAGGTCCTCTGATTCCCTTGAGTTTGAGAATGTCATCAGTAGGAAGTAGATGATGAAAGAGCCTCCAGATGAAGAATGACATGGATGGAGTTAGATAATTGTTCCAGATATGTTTGCCCCAAGTAATGTCAGGCCAATTGTAGATGGTACGGTAGATATGCTTAGTAAGGTTGTGGGGCTTACCATTACGCCGGATAATTTTGTCGAGTTGGGATGTATCAAAGTGAATAGCAGAAACTCCGTTGAGCGAGAAGAATCGATCGGCAATTCCCGAAGCTTAGTGAGGGACCAATGGTTATTGTCCCAGCGAGTAGCCACGAGGAAAATCTGTTGGTTTGTGTGGGGGATAGCAATCTTCATTTCGAGTGGGCACCAAGTATCCTGCCGGAACATAATCTTCCCTTGACCAAGCTCCCATCCGAAAAGTGATTCGACCAGATCTCTATTGATAAGCATTTGTTTCCAAATTCTAGAGCAACCTGGTTTAATTTGGGCCAAACCAGGGTGGCTATCTTTACAATATTTTCCTGTCAAATAAAGTGCCCATAAAGACTTCTGTTGTCTGAATTCAACCCATAACTTGCAGAAATTGACTTTCTGCAGATGATGCAACCCTTTGAAACCCAAACCTCCAG
This sequence comes from Papilionanthe hookeriana x Papilionanthe teres, assembly GCA_022702705.1. Taxonomy (NCBI): domain Eukaryota; kingdom Viridiplantae; phylum Streptophyta; class Magnoliopsida; order Asparagales; family Orchidaceae; genus Papilionanthe; species Papilionanthe hookeriana x Papilionanthe teres. Next base: position 10,298,239 of record CM040425.1, on the reverse strand, counting down.
CCCAAGTAGGTTTGGCTAATTTCTGCCAACTTGCCCAGTGCATTTGCTTTCTCTGACCAGACCAAAGAAACCTATTGAAAATTCTTTCAATTTAGATTCTGGAGCTTTTCTTTAAGCAAGCCATTTGGAGAACATAATTAGGGAAGGTGGTAAGGATACTGTGAAGGAGAGTGATTCTGCCCCCATCAGATAAATAAGAATTAGACAAATTAGAGAGTTGGGTGTTCAGCTTGCCAATGATCTCATCAAAGTGGAGTCGCTTTGATTTCCCCTTGATCGAAGCACTCCCGGGTATTTCATAGGAAGAGATGCTGTAGAAAATCCAGTATAGCTAGTGATCCAGTGACAGAGGTCAGGCTTGATTTTACTGGGAAAAATCAATTCACATTTGGTTTTGTTAAATTGGAGCCCAGAAATATTTTGGAATTGAGTAAGGCATTCATTAACTCTCTTGACAGCCAGCTTGGAAGCTCTAGAAAATAACATCAGATCATCAGCATACAATAGATGGGAGATGATAACATTTGATTTATGGTGGTATCTAGCATAGTGGTGAGGGGAAATTTGAGCTTCAAGGAGTCTAGAGAGATAGTCCATCACTAAAATAAAAATGGTGGGGGAAAGAGGGTCTCCCTGTTTGAGACCTCTGGTAGCCTGAAAACTTCCCCAGCACTGTCCATTTACCAGAATGGAATGATGGTTGAACTTCAGCCATCTTTTGATCATTTGGCAGAACTCAGGTGGAAAGCCTCTGGCATGCAGCACTTGGAGGATGAAGTTCCAATCTACAGTATCATATGCTTTCTTGATGTCAAGTTTGTATATGAGATTACCTCCCCTACATGTTTTGTCAAGATCAAGAAGTAATTCCTGGGCAAGCAGAACATTGTCAGTTATGGACCTTCCTTTCACAAAAGCTGACTGCTGAGGGCTAATAATTTTGTCCAGATGAGGTTGTAATCTCCCCACAAGAACTTTGCTAATTAGTTTGCTTATCACAGAAGTTAGACTTATAGGTCTGTAGTGGTTCCAGTTCACTGGAGCATTTGTTTTAGGGATAAGCACAGTGTTAGAGGAGTAAAAGTACTGATTAAGATCAATGCCATTAAATAAACCTTGAACAGCAGCAACCACTTCAGTGTGACAGAAATTTCAGGCCTTTTTATAGAATTCATCATTAAACCCATCAGGTCCAGCAGCTTTAGAATTGTCAATGGACTGCAAGGCTGACCAAATTTCTTCCTTAGAGGGAGTGTCAGTAAGATGGAGAGAACAAGTGTAGTTGTGGACATCTTTAAACAGATTACTATCAATAGGAATACCTGAGCCTGGCTTGAAGGTCAGAAGCTTTTGAAAAAAGGAAACAACACTATTTGCAATATCAGTTCCATTAGTAAGAAATGTCCCTTGATCAGTTCTGATTGAAAAAATGGCATTGCACTTCCTTTTGTACTTAATACAAGCATGATAATATTTAGTATTCCTATCCCCAAGTTTAAATTTATTAATAGAAGCTTTCTGACTGAGGATTTGGTCCTGCCAGTTGAGGTAAGTAAGCAACTTTTCTTGGGCAGCAACAAAATCCTTGAACCTGTTATGATCAGATTGGGCAGCAACCTCAGTATTGTTGACCTCCCATTCAGCTTGGATAACCTCCTTGAAGACATCACCAATGGACTCCCAGCTCCACTTCCTGAGAGCTTTAGCAAGTTTCTGTTGTAGGTATTGCAGTTTAGTAAAAGGGTTAGTTGAGGAAATCCCTTTCCAGTTGTCTTGCATAATGTTATTAAAATCTAGATGGCCTGACCAAAAGCTTAGGTATCTAAATGGAGGGGAGGAAGTTTGGGGCTGTGGAGTGGAAATGGTTAAAAGAAGGGGTCTGTGATCAGATCCAGCAAAATTAAGATGAGAAATAGTGGTATGCAGAAATTGGTGGTGCCAGGAATCATTAGCCAAAAACCTATCCAGTCTCTCCCAAATGGCCCCTCTTCTCCATGTGAACTGGTTCCCAATGAAGCCAAGATCAAAAAGGCCTGCCAAAAGAGATCATACCTTGGTTGGGAACTCTCCCACCCAATTTTTCACTTGGAGAAGCTATGCTCGTTAAAGTCACCCCCACAATCCAGACTTTGATGTTCCCCCTTACTGATCTTTATAATCTCATTCCACAGAGTTATCCTTTCAGTTTTGGTACAGCCAGCATAAACAAACGTTTCCGCAAAGCTATTACCCATCAACTGAAATTGACAATGTAAAAACTGGGAGTGGTCAACCATAACCTTCCAAGAGAGTTCTTTTCTGCAGATCACCCAAATTTTTTTGGTGTAATTAGCATAAAATGTGCATCCTGGGAATTTATTTAGGATTCAAGATTGATTTTTATGGACCATTGGTTCCAAAAGAATCATACACCAAAGCTGGTGTTTTTTATACAGGTGTAATAATCTCTTTAAAGTGAGGGGGTGTGCCACCCCTCTAATATTCCAACACAGGCAGTTGATCATCTGGAGGTTTAGGGTTGGGTGATGAATAAGTAGATTTAGATCTGGACCTGGATCTAGTAGTGGTTCTGCTCCTGGAAGGGAGCAGAGGGGATCCATTGTGATTTCTCACAGGTTCAGACTGTTCCTGTGAAGGACCTGTTAATTTCTGCAGCTCAGTAGAGTGATGTTTCTTCTTCTTTGACTTCTGAATTTGCCAGGCTTCTTCCATTTTCTTTTGATCTTCCTCTAACAGTGCTGGAGAGGGACAGTCAATTGATATGTGGAGTTCAGCATTCAAAACATGTGCTGGAGGTACCGAATCTTTGGGTTCGGTTGTGCTTGAGAGAAGGGATTACATCAATTAATTCTGAGTTACACCTGTTCATCTGAGTGTCATTAACCACTTGGGCAGATTGGGTTACTCCCTTACCTTTTTCTGGTTTTTTGGAAGGTGGTTTAAGCCTATAGCATTTTTCCTTAGGATGACCAAACATCCTGCAGTGGTGGCAATAGATAGGTTTATTTTCTAATGTTACTTCCTGCCAAAACCCATCACCATTATCAGAAGTAGTAATCCAGATCTTATCAATGTCTGGCAGTGACACATCTCTTTCTATCAAAACCTTTGCAGCAGTAGGGTTACCCATATCATGAGTTGGAGAGTCAACTCTAAGGGGTGTGCCCAGAGCCCTGCTAATCTGAAAAATGGAATTGGTGTGGTATAGTTGGATTGGTAGGTTTGGGAAAGTAAACCACAAAGGTTTTAAAGGGGGTTCTTTGGCGGGGTCGAATCCCGGGTACCATTTGATAAGCTTCATAGATGAATTAGCCAAATGCATAACTTGCATTCCCAACTGGCCTTGCATAGTCCTCCTCCTTAGATAGCCTAATAAGGAGGTGCCTTCCATCCATCACCCCCAGTTTCCACTGTCCTTCAAACTGAAAGTTTTCAAAATGTCTCCTGACCATTTCCAATTTGGGATGTCCATATTGGAACTGACCCACAATGGTGAACTTAACAGAATCAGCAAGGGCATTCATTTCCTGAGTAGTAAAAACAATAGCAGGTCGACCATCCTTGATTCCCAAAGGTCTAAGAAAGGGGCAATCAGCCCTTCCAGCAGCTGCATCATGCAGTATCTGAGGAAAGGTCAGATGTTCTACAGATTTAGGCCCCTGACTGTAGATGACAGCAGAAGCATAAGTCGGGGGGGGGGGTCATATTTGCACTAGAGCTAGCCAAAGCCAAAATGATCACACCCCCAGAAAGGATCAAGTGATGACCAAGAGTTCAAATCAAACTACCAAACCAGAAGGCAAAGGAACAGTAGTCGAATTCAAAAAAGCAGGAGCCCGGGAAAGCTTTAAACCAAAAAATCTCCTCAGAGTAAGTACACCAAGGGTGAGCGCCACTTACCAGACCTGCAGCAAACCCCCACCAACCTGAAAGACACCACCACGGACTCGCCCGCCCCCAAACCGCTCCATTACGCCCAAACCCTAGTAGAACTAAGGCGACCGCCACCACCATGATTTTATATATATATATATATATATATATATATATATATATATATATATATATATATATATATATATATATATATATATTGATTTTTGTTGATTTCGTATCAAAATGAATTGAGGCAATAGCTTTTCCTAGGTGTGATGCTGGAAGTGTTTTGAGGTTTTTAATGAAAAATATTTTCATACGATATAGAATGCCTAGAGTAATCATAACTGATGGAGGTACCCATTTTAAGAATAATTTGATTCAAAGATTGACAGAAAAATATAATATTATGCATAGAATCTCTACAGCTTATCATCCCCAAACAAATGGCTTAGTAGAGGTATCTAATCATGAAATTAAATGAATTTTAGAGAAAGTCATTAATCCTGAGAAATTAGATTGGTCTGCTAGATTAGACATTGCTTTATGGGATTACAAAATTGCTTATAAAACTCCTATAGGAATGTCCCCTTACAGATTAATCTTTGGAAAGACTTGTCGCTTGCCAGTGAATTAGAATATAAAGCATATTGGTTGATAAAGAAATTGAATTTTAATTTTAAAGATGCTGGTGTGAAAAGACTGTTGCAGTTGAATGAATTGGAAGAAATCAGAAACGAATCATATGATAATGATAATATATACAAGGAGAGAGGAAAATATGGCATGATCGGAAGATTTTTAAAAAGGAATTTGACCCAAAACAAAAAGTTTTACTATACAATACAATAATGAAATTTTTTTCTGGGAAACTAAAATCTAGATGGACAGGACCTTTCATAGTCGTAAAAATTATCATTTTGAAGTTGTGATTATCGAAGACCCTAAATTTGGAAGAATAATCAAATTTAATGGACAAAAATTAAAACCATATTTTGAAGGAAATAGACCTAATTTTAAAGAGGTTTTAATTAAGTTCTACCCATCCTCAAATATCATTAACAACATTAAAGAAACGAATCAAATCAAAGTTTCGAAGGGATTTGGACAAAACAAAGTTTGGCAAAATTTGAACTAGCGCCAAATGGCGCTGTTATCAGCGTTGGACCGCGTCGCTATTCAGAAAATAGTTTCTCATCTTTATGTTCGAGTTTTGGCGTTTCTAGGCGGTAATTCTTCGACTTGAACTCCCAAAAACTGCTCTAGATGCATGAACTACCAGAGGAACAAAAAAGAAGATCCCAAATCTCATCCAAATGGATTTTGACTCGATAAAAAATTCAATATTTTAATTATTCAACCATAGAAAGTTCGTCAATTTTGAAGCGCAATGTATATTCAACAAAAATATCTCAAATATGAGGTTTATTAAAGAGCGAGGCTTTGTGAATTGAGGTGCGAATTCTCCTACTACTAGAGTTGATGAAATCATTATTCAGAGACGTTGGGCAGTGCTATGTTATACTACTATCGCAGTAGTTGTCCTGGTGTGAAGGATTTTTATGCAAATCCTCTTGGAATTAACCAAGGATCGGTCTATGTATGAGGTAGGTTTGTCACATTTACTCCTGCAAAGATTAATGAATTATACATAATTGAGAATGTGCCAATCTGCCACTATTTGAATTTTGCCCCAACGAAGGACAACATGAATGATATATATAGATAACTGATGGATGAAAGTGATGATTGGGAGATAAGAGATAAAGGGTATGTAAATTCTTTAACCACACTGTTAAATCCTACGTCGAAGCATTTACATTATTTCATATGTGCAAAATTGCTCCCAACTATGAAATCAGTAAAGTAACTAAGGAGTGTGCTATTCTGAATTCTTGTATTCAAATATGGATTGCTATTGATGTGTGTTCGATATTGGTTAAGTCTGTTTTTGGATTAAACGTTCATGGATCAAAGTATGGGCTTGGACATCCTTCCACCATATTTCTCCTTTGCAGTCAATCACAAGTGCCATATGAGAACTGGGAAAGAGTACCTCTACCTTGGAAGCTTATAGACCCAGTAAATGAATATAGTAACTAGGCAGTTGGTGATATGAATGACATGAGCATCATTGAAGATTAACCATCTCAGAGGTTGACACCTATCCATCCTTACTTTCTTGAAAGTTCACAGATCATCTTGAAGAAAGTTAAGAAATTGGAGAAGGAAGTACAACACCTGATGAATGCAATCAATAATCTCTCTGACTTCTTTGATCATCTGGATTGGAGAATGAAGGAGCACTTTGATCATTTTGGGTATCTCGAAGGAATTTTGACATGGTTGATGAAAAGGAAAGGTTGGATTGAAGAGGATTCTACCGAAGAATTCCTGTTTCATCCATTCTATAATCTGTTCGTTCTAGCTCAATCAATTGGAGATTTAAGAGTTGATGACACTTCTGAAGAAGAATGAAGACTTAATTATTGTGTTTCTATGCTTGTGTTTGAACTAATTGCTTTGCTTTGCTTGGATATTATATTTGGACTTGCTTTCTTGTTTAGGTATTAGCGTTATTATGTTATGGTTGTGATCAACGCTGAATTTTAGAATTTCATGGCTTGCTGATATGTAGTGTTTAGTGTTATTTGTATGTGTTTGTAACTTGGATTTTATATATGAAAGTGATGTTTTGTGTTGTTTGTTTTCAGATAAATTATTTGCCATGGCTTTAGAATGTTATTCAATGCTTAATTAGATTAATTAGATGTCAGAGCGAGCTTGAAAAGATTAAAATTGCAAAAAAAGTGGGAAGCCAAGTTTTTAAACTAGCGCCAGACGGCACTGTCACCAGCACCGGGCGGTGCTGTCACCAGTGCCGGATCGCACCAAATGATAGAGAGTTTAGCTGCATGAGGAGAAAATAGCGCTGAACAGCGCTGTCACTAGCGTCGGACAGCGCTAGACTAAAATAGGCCATAAACTCCAGATTTTTGCAATTTAACCCTGGGGCCTGCCATTTTTTCCCAAACCATCATCTTCTACCTCCAGCCAAGTTCAATTTTCGTATCTAGGGCTCACTAGTATTTGGATTTGAAGCCATTTCGTGGCTGGAAAAGTTTGGATTTCATCTTCTCTTAGTAAGAGCTACACATTAACCAAAATTTTTTTGATTTTGACCGTGAAAATGTCCTACATTAGGAAGATTTGAATTTTGAGGTTTTTAGAGAAATTTTGGAGAATTTTCATTGTATTTCAGTTCTTATCAATTTACATTTACCTTGGAGCCTATTACATTGCAATTTTGAGATTGATTTTGATAAATTTGATATTTTTAGACAAATGGATCCAAGAATGGCTAATGGGAAGAGAAAGTTTGATTATGATGAGAGTAAATTTGTGAATTTCAATGTTTATTCATGCTTCAGTACATTTCTTAGCAATAAGAAATGTATTAAAGAGAAAGACTTTTAAAATCTTGGAGGTATCATTGAAGAACTGATCGTGAATCATCAATGAGAGATTTTTTGTTATTTCACTGCTGAAGCGATGTTGGGAATTATGAGGGATTTTTATGCTAATTTGTAATATTTTGAGAGGGAGTATATCCTGGTAAGAGGACAAATAGTTGAGTTTACCCCTGCCCGCATCAATTCATTTTATCAGTTGAGAGAACCCTTTCTATGTAAATATGTAATTTTACTGTTACAAATGAAGCATTTGATATGATTATGAACTTTTTGACTGACGGAAAAGGGGAATGGAAGATTAAACAGAAACAAAAAGTTAATTCCCCCTTTCTACTTAGAATCCTGTATCGAAAGCCTGGAACTATTTCATTTCTGCAATACTTTTGCCTACTAGCCATTACAACGAGGTTACTGTAGATAGAGCTGCTCTGAATTACTGTATTCAGAATATGAAGAATATTAATATTTAGGCTATTATTCATAAGTGTATTTTGACAAGCTCAAAAAGGGAGACTACTGGTGGACTACGACACCCCAGCCCGATTCATGCCTTGTGTATTCTGTCAGGTGTAGCAACTGAAGATAGTGATGTGGTAGTCCATCCCCTGAAGCCCATTACTAAACTAAATCTGATAACTTATGAAGCCCATGTATGATGAAAATGGAGAAAGAAAGCTGATGAACCTTCTTCTAGCTATGAGAGAACGTCTACATCTAGGGAGCCTACTCTGTATGATGTTATGGATCAGTTAGAAAGGTTGAACACCAGAGTAGTAGGGCTAGAAACAATTAATAAGATAAATGATGATTATCAAGTGCGGTAGTGAGAATATAAGATAGCTTATCATGACGCACCGATGAGATTTGTCAAGGGAGACACTAGTGATGTATTTCCTACTTACCCTGAGTATACTCCATACCAACTTGAAGAACTTGATGATGGTGTAGCTCCTGCAGATAATGATTGGTAGTTTATGTAGTTTTATTTTCATTTTATTTTGTATTTATATTTTGTATATGTGATGTACCTGAGACTCTCTCTGATTGGTATCTGTGATGTAATTTGTATTTGGTTGTGCTTGTAGTAGAATTTAAGTTGATTTGTGATGTATGTGATGTGATAGTGGAGTTTGCATGTGGTTTAGTAATATGTGATAGTAACAGTTGGATCTTAATGTTGTGTGAATACTTTATATTTTATGTGTCAGCGTATTATTTTATTTTATTTTATTTTAGGTTTTTAATTTAAATATATAAATAATTTAGAAAGTAACATTTGATTTTGAAAATAATATTTAAATTTGAAAAATTATAAGATGTGAAATTAAACCGATCTCACATCCCAAATAATTCATATAAACGAGCACCGCACCACAAACCGTGTATTTATCCCGAAGAATAAATACATTGCTTGATGATGGGGCTCGATTAAATAAACTAAAAGATTTGTGACATCCGTTTGGTTTGCGAACCAATTTTTTATGCCGACAAGTTCCCCTGCTTAATATAAAGGAATCAAGCTGGGTTTATATTACCTGGGTTCTTAAAGTTCCCTATAAGGGCAAGCCCCTATAGTTAATTACATCTTAATTGACGGGAATCATTTAAGAAAAATCTCGATAATGGTCAGTGGTTTTGCTTTAAAGAATTTCAAAGTTTAAGGTTTTCAAAGGATTGAGTTTTGGAAATTTCAGTAGGGATTAGCTCAAATTCGGAACGGTTTATTTCAAGAATCCAAAGGAATAGAAGTAGGAGAAGCTTAGGATCCAAGAAGAATCTTGGCAACTTCCCAAACTATCCTATTGTTTGGCTTCAATTTTAGGAAAATTATTTAATGTTTCAATCATGACAATTTTAATTAATTAGGACTTATATTAGTATTACATAATCATACAAATAGCCTCGAAGATGTGAGGGTTTATGTCGTTCCGAACGACTACCTCGGAGTCCTAAGACCGGTTAGGGCTTAATTTGCATAACATGATTATGCAAATGCCTAACGAGAAGTTGAGGATTTATGTCGCACCAGGCAAACTACCTCGAAATCCTATGGCTTGGTTATTTAATTCTAAGAAAGTTTTGCTGAGGTAGACACAAGTTTTGCTGAGGAAGATGACCGTGTCGCCCACTATGCTCCGAGCTCCTTGTTGTTGCAGAGGTTTAGTTTTAGAAGATAAAAATCAAGAGATGAGAGAAGTGTTATGGTTTAGAAATCTTAAAGTCCAAATGTCTTTTTAGTGTTTTAATTAAAATAAATCATAAAGTTGTTTAAACAGAACCGATTAAGATCTCATGGTTCCGTCATCCTGGCTCTGTTATTTTCATCGAATTCACTTAGTCCAGATGAATTTGCTAAACTCAACTGAATGAGTTCCACACTTTCATTTAGACCGTGGAAAATCCCGTTAGCAACACATGGGTTACATCATCCGAGGTATTCCCGATCATTCAACGAGACGTTTTAATTTAGTTAAAGTTTTTGTTGTTCTGTTTGTGATTAAATTTTGAGTTGTTTTATATTTTGAAATGTTGTGGCGGTGGATTGTATCTTGTAGTGACCTTTAATTTAGTTTTGGTTTCGATTTTGTGGCTATCCTAAAATTTTTGGTTTTCATGCAACAATCTTGTTTAACATGTAATAAAAGTAAAGCGCAGTGCAATAAAGTAAATTGCAATAACATAAAAAAGCGTACTTGGAGAGTTTTCCCGTCATTCTAAGCTACACTTTAAAACACATGTTAAGGCATTTAAACATTTCAACAAGTACCTAGGTAAAGACTAAAGGAGTGATTTTGGTTGTCTACCAGAATCCTAATCCGATAGCTAGTCATTTCCTATGACGTCTAGGTTCTTGATTTTGGTTAAGGATGATTTTCTTCATCAAAGAACAATTAAGTTCAATTGTTCTTTAAAACATCTCACCGTATCGAGGAAGTGTTTAGAACGAATTCTAAACATCTTTTTAATACTTCTGAGATTATTTTGAGTCCAAATGAACTTCTTTGTACTGGTGAATTGATCATCCAAGGGTTTAGTTAAGTTTTGTTCCTTTGCTCAGTGAACTAGGATGTTTGATTATCCTATGAGTGAGGTGACATTTCACTTAACGCTTCATTTAATAGTTATAATAATTTAAAGCTTTCAGAGGCAAGTTAATTTGTTAAATATTTTTAATGATTTTTATTTAAAGTTGATGATTTATCTTAATGTGATTTAATTATGAAATTTTAATCAATGATTTTGAGTTTAGAATGGTGTTTGATTCATTTAAGTTAAACCTTTTATAAATGATATCAATTAATTTAATTTTTACATCATGTTTTATGGTAAGTTATCTTAAGATTATTTAAAATTTGCAAATTTGATTTAAGTTTGTTTTGAAATGATTCTTAATTAGTTCCAAATATTTTAATTTACTTTTTTAATTATTTAACATTTTAGGTTTTAATCGATTGTTAGATTATTTAATGATGTGGGTTTTAATCAAATTAAGAATTATTTATTTTTAATCATTTAATTATTAATTCCACTTATCCTCTTAAGTTTAAGAGTTAAATATTATTAAGTGATTTATTTAGGGATTTTTAAATTAAAGAATTAATATCTTCTTAAGTTATATCCCCATTTTTAATAATCCAATTTTAATTAATCTTCCAAAATTTAAATCACTTAATAAATTAAAATTTCATTTTTGGGTTTATTAAAGTGATCAATGGGTTTCTACCCTTCAAGTTCCCAAAGTTTCAATCATCTAAAAGGAGATTAAAATCAGATATTTTACCCCCATGTTGATTAAAACTAAAGTTTTAATTAGGGGTTAAAATCTTTTAATTACCTTTATGCCCCTTTAAGCTTATTTTTTTTTATAACTCGTTAAATTATGCTTAAATGAACTTAAAATTTTTATGCCACTCCACTCACATGTCAATTAAGACATTAGAGGGGAAAATGTAATTTTTCTGAATTTAATTTATTTATATAATTATTTTTTAATGGAAAAGAGGGATTTTCAAAGAAAATTCATCAACATGACCAAAGTAAAGTGTTTATCCTTAAGAAAATTATGGGACATTCCTAATGACTAGAGGACCACCTGGACCAATTTTGGTGATTTTTTAAATTATATTTTATTTATTAGAATTATTTTAAGTTTTGGAGTGTTAATTAATTATAAAATAAAATAAAAGTTGAAAAATGGATTTTATATTTTTAAAAAATTCCTCTAACCTCAAGAAAGTCAGAGAAACAAATTTTATATTTTTATGATTTTTCTTTGATTTATTAGAATTAATTTAGCGAAAAGGTTGGAAAATCCATCTTTTATTTAAAAGTTTGTTTTAAGCATTTAAAATTCAATATCTTTACTTTGAAACTTGGGAAAAATATTTGGTTTATTTTTAAGTGATTAGGAGACCAAATATGAAATTTTTATGATTTTTATTATTTTTATGATTTTTATTATTTTTTAATTATTAAAAATATTAAAATATGCTCAAAAATGAAAATTTTTAGAAAATTTTAATTTTATTTTTCTTAGACTCCTCTAATATCATAAAAGTCCCAAAATAAATTTAGTGAATTTTTGAAAGGTATTTTTGGAGTTATGAATTTTTAAATTTTAATTTTGATTATGTGGCTTAATTAATCCATTTAGTGGGGTTAAACATTTCCAATAAACTTCAAATTTTTATGTGAGGTTCCCCAGATACTAGAGATCAGTGGAGAATTGATTTCAAGTTATTTTAATGTGTGATTAACTCTAATTATTTAAAGTTCAATTTTGAGTGATTAGGCCAATTAGGATTATTTTTAATGAATTAACTCAAACCATAATTATCCTAGGGTCCTCTAGTCCTAAGGAACTTCACCATATTTTTCTGGAATTTTCTGAACAACATGCTAATTTTTGGAATTAAAATGTCAAAAACAGTGTCATAAACTTGAAAAATACATAACTTACCACAGGGATGGCCTCTAACCTTGAAAAATTCTGAGAATGTTCCCAAGATCAGAGGCTTCAAAAGCCCTATAGTCTCATGCCATGGTGAAATGTATACATGCATGGAGAATTAAAATGCTCAAAACAGTATTAATTTAATTAAAAATAAAATACTCAACAAAATAGATCAATTCTTTTTCCACATTATTCTCCTCTGTTCACTGAGCAAGAGGGAATTTTTCTTTTATTTTTATGATTTTTCTATGCAAAGATATCAATTTTTGAAATTTTAGGTATTTAAATAAATAAGAAAAATTGGATTTTCCTACATAAACCAGTCAGCGCCGCGTCAACCGCGGCGGTTCCAAAGCTCTACGTGTCGCGCTCCCATTCAACGCCGCCACCTGAGTCAGCTGCCACGCGTCCCGTGATCTCACTCCGTTTTCTGGTCCGACTTGATCTCTACCGTTTAAATGATACACAATCGATCAGACGGCTCTTGGTCATCGTCTACGACTAGTGCGTCCCGTGAGCCGTCGACCTTCTAAGCCTAAAATCTCCCTCGATTCTCAACGGATTTTCGAGTTCTTATGCTCTATGGATTCGTCTTGAGAAGACAAACGCATCCATATGGTAAACATGCATTGAAATTAACTTAAATAAAATGAAGAATCGCTGGAAGGTCGGGAGGAAGAAGAGGGCAACACCTTGGCTCTGAGAAGTGAAGCTTCTATCAGAGAGGCTCGGCACGTTCGTTGGAGTCCAAGGAGGCTAGGGATGAAGCCTGAAGCTGTGGTGAAACTTGACTTCCACCAGGCCCGATCACAAAGCTTGGAGGTCTGGAACAATCCGGGTGGTCACGGAGAGGGGCTTTCACCTGGGAACTCCTTCTCTACCTTCGGTGAAGCCGTGGGAACGAGTTAATTTAGATTTGGTGAATTTTCGGAGAGTGTCCCGTTTCCGCTTCGATTTTCGACTGAGAAATTGAGCTCGACTCGGGAGAATTAAGGGCGGGAGAACGATGCGGGATCTTCTTCTCTGGTCGGTAGAAGCTCCGGGAGTGATTTGGTGAGGTTTGGTTGAGAAAAATTTCAACACCCTTCAGCACCTTTCTCATGGCCGAGAAGAGGTGTTTAAATGGCTAGGGCCACTGGGCTAAGCTAGGTCTCAATTGTTGGGTGGATTCCACTGCTCAGGTGGAGGGCAGAATAGCTCCAAAGTTTGATTTGGCTGAGGTGGCCAATTGTGTGAGTTTGGGTTTGTTTCACTTGGTGGTGGCTCTCAGTTTCAATTGGTTTAGGGGAATGTATTGAAGAGTTCCCAACATCAATTAGGAAGAAATTTTAGGGTAGGGCATGGGTTCACTTTAGGCTAAAATGAGGGTATTGGATTTCAAATGAGATTGAACTCAAATATGAATCAATTTGGACTTGGATTTGGTTTAGATTGATAGTAATGATGTTGAATCAAAGTTTAGAATTGAAATTGGGAAAAATTGAGGTCAAATGGGTTGGTTTGGTGTGACATTGGGTCCATTTAGGTTAAAAATGGGTCAATTTGGGGATTTTAATAAAAGTGGATTATTTTGGCAAAATTGGGCTATGGTGTAGTTGAATAAAATGAAATTGGGAATATTTGGGATTTTTTTAATTTTATGGGAATTTTTGGAATTGTTGAAATTTTGTGCCAAAATGGTATTTTGGGGTATCAAGAGGTTATTTGGAGGGTATTGGGGTATTTTGGTAAATTTAAAAGGTAGGGGTTGTTTCAAAATGATTTTTAGGATTTTTTTGGGAAATTTGGGTAATTTTTGGGGAATTTTAGAAAATTTGGGGTAATTAGGTAATTTTAGGTAGGTTTGAAGGACCCAATGTCACAACTAGGCATTTGACAAAAGTTGAATTTTGATTATGATGAAGCTTAAAGTGAGCCATGGACCAAGAAATGTCCACCCTAAACATCTCATGGGTTGTTTCCAACCCTCTTAGCCAAAGAGCTAGGGGTTTGAACTTAGCCCTATGAGTGCTCAAATGAACCAGGGGAAGAAATGGGTAAGTATGGTGTGTGTGAGAGTGCAGTGTGTGTAAGCCAGACGTCACCAGGACCAGGCCACCCAGGGTAGTCCTAAGGCTTGAACAACCTTATAGGAGCTCACTATTGGTTCTCCATATGGTGGTCTTAACCTTCTAAGGTGATTTAGAGGTTTGCAATCATCCAAGTGGGATCCCAAGATGAGTCAAGAAGTAGCTGAATTGCTAAAGGGTGGGTCCCAATTCTAGTCCTCTAGGATAGTCAAGGAGAAAACCTGATGGCTAGATCCTAATAAGTACTAAGGAGAGAAAAGACCTCACCAAAAATGAGGTCAACAAATGGACCCCCAATAGGTGTGGTGTGCTAACGGAGCACACCGCGCGTATTGGTGTTGACCGAAGAGATCAACAAAACCAACACAGACGTCTAAGTGACACACTTAGAACAGAGTAGAGAAAAAATTCTGCTGGGGAGTGTCAGGCAGATCTCTGAGACTGAAGATCCTTGAACTCTCGCTGGGGAAGAAGGAGGTTTATTCCAAATCACAAGACTTGGAGAGATCGGACCTAGATTCATTTTATTTTTATTTCAAGTTTCAATTTTGAGTTTCAAATTGATTTGAGTTTCAATTTTAGTTAAAGTTCGGTTTAAGATTAATTTTAATGTGGATTTCGTTAAGATTCAGAATTTGGAATAAGAATCAGAACCTAGGTTCTAACCTCAGAATTTGAAAGAGAACTAGAATTTAGGCTCTAGTCTCGACGAAGAGAGTTGGAATTTAGGCTCCAACCTCAGAAGGAAGATCAGAATTTAGGTACTGATCGAAAGGAATGAGGACCGAAATTTAAGTATGAGCCTCGGAGAGTGAATCAGAATTTAGGTACCGACCTCACAAAGGATGAGAATCAAAATTAAGGTACTGATCTCGAAGGAGCGAGAATTGAAATTTAGGTATCAATCTCCAAAAGAGAGTCAAGATGTAGGTATCGATTTCGAAAAGAGAGTTGGAATTTAGGTACCGACCTCACAAAGGATGAGAATCAGAAATTAGGTACAAATCTCGAAGGAGAGTCGGAATTTAGGTACCGACCTCAAAAGGAGAGAACTGGAATTTAGGTATTAGTCTCGAAAGAGAATCAAAATTTTGGTATCGATCTTGAAAAGAGAGAGTCGGAATTTAGGTACCGACCTCAAAAGGAGAGAACTGGAATTTAGGTACCAGTCTCGAAAGAAAATCGAAATTTAGGTATCGATCTTGGAAGGAGAGTCGGAATTTAGGTACCGACCTCAAAAGAAGAGATTTGGAATTTAGGTACCAGTCTCGAAAGAGAATCAAAATTTAGGTATCGATCTCGGCAAGAGAGTCGGAATTTAGTTACCGACCTCAAAAGGAGAGAACTGGAATTTAGGTACCAATCTCTAAAGAGAATCAAACATTAGGTATCGATCTCAGAAAGAGAGTCGGAATTTAGGTACCGACCTCAAAAGGAGAGAACTGGAATTTAGGTCCAGTCTCGAAAGAGAATCGAAATTTAGGTGTCGATCTCGGAAAGAGAGTTGGAATTTAGGTACTGAACTCAAAAAGAGAGAACTGGAATTTAGGTACCAGTCTCGAAAGAGAATTGAAATTTAGGTATCGATCTCGGAAAGAGAGTCGGAATTTAGGTACAGACCTCAAAAAGAGAGAACTGGAATTTAGGTACCAGTCTCGAAAGAGAATCGAAATTTAGGTATCGATCTAGAAATTTCAGGAGTGCAAAAAAGTTTCTCGGAAGAGTGTGGGTTTAGGAACACCGACATCAGGATGCCTTAGAGGTCTTATACCCGAGTCGGAGGATTAGAGTGCAGAAAATTTTCTCGGATAGGATGCAAGATTGGCGGGAATTCATAAGACAGAATCAAAATTTAAGTATCGACTTCAAAAAGAGAACTGGAAATTAGGTACCAGTCTCAGAAGGATGGGAACTAGAATTTAGGTACCAATTCCAAAGGTTGGTATTGATTTGGTTTTGAAGATTCTGTGGAAATTTTAGTTTAGTGGAAGATTTGATTGAGACATGAAAGTGTTTCACATCCCAAGAGAGTTGATTGAAGGTCGTTTGTTTCGCGAAGGATATGAATCCATGCCATCAGAACCAAATCAAAAATTTTGTGGTTCTGTGTCAGTAGACTCAGTCGGCCTTCTCAAAAAGGGGGAGAAATCGCAGAGAGTCGAAAAGGTTTCGAGAACAGCCGGAAGCTGGGGATATCGGATTCGGGAATTTAGTTTTCATTATTCATTGCTTTTAGTGATTTGATTTTGTTTTAGTTTCGTTTTCGATTGAAATTTCACTTTGATTCGGATTTTAATTGATTTACTTGGTTCACATCTTGAAGTTTTAAGTTGATATATTTTGAGTTATGGTTTGTGTTTTATTCAGACTTTGAATTCAAATTTTGTTTTGTTGTTATAATTTCATTGAAATCATTCTTCGTCTGACTTTCTTCTTTAGACCAAGTTAAACTCAGATCTGGTGGCATTTGCAGTAAATTGCACAAAAGTAAAGGTAAAACACAAAGTTCATTTCCATTAACATGTCGAAGATACATCAGGTGATTCCATCAAAACATTTCTGATGACATTCTTCTGAGAACAAACTTTGACAAAAGTTCATATTTATATCTGAACACAGACGACATTGATATCTTCGTGTACTCTGACAAAATTGTTTGTTTGATTCATCTATGTCTGAAAAGTAAACTGCATAGGTAATAACATCACCTTGTAAGCCACTTTCCGGAGGAGAATCCCATGTAAGTGTATTTTAGAGGTGTGCTACTACTATGTAGCCTACAGCTCGTAGGGCTGTAAATTCCCTAGTTTTGGATCTGGCTGAAAGTAGACTGGAATTTTACTCTCGTCCATCCTTCTGAAAGTGATGGAGATTCGCTCGTAGGGAACTCCCGGTATGTAGTGCTTCTCTACATCTGCACCATTTCCTTGTAGTACGTGAACAGAGCCTACCGGTAGAGGTATCTCCACCGGCCCTCGGAATTCTCCGGGGCCAATTATCCGGAGTTCTGTCCCGAACATATTGTTGCATTGGTTGATGAAGGAAACGGTACAAAAGGGCCTTACAAAATCATGATGATCTGTGTGAGGTGGAATGCTGTCTCCTTCTGCATAGATGTTGATAATACAGCTGTTCGGTATGCAATTAGCGGGTAAGACTCTCCAAGCCACCATCCTTTTTATCATTTTCTTAATTAAAACTAGCATTGGATCCACTTCATCGTAGCGGAGTATCCCTGGCGGATTCCCTTTCTTGTCATCAGCGAAGTTGTAACAACATCTTAATTGGATTGTAATCCTCCCTTTGCCTCGTCTCCACTTCTTTAGCTTGGAGTAGGTCCTGCTACGTAATCGTCCTGCACGACCTTGTTTCTTCAGTTCATTGACGTAGTCTACAATTTCACTCTGCTCGTAGTGAGAGAAAACATCTGTATGTAGCTCTAGTCCTTCCAGGATGTTGACATATCTGCCTTTGATTCTCTGAAAGTATTCAAAATTCTGCTTCCGCACCCTCTGGATCATCTCCAATTCGTGCTCTGAAATTATCTGCAGCTGTCGTGGTCTAGTGACGTATTGTGGGATATATGGCTCCACACCGTCACGCTCTCCTGGGATCATCACTATCTCAGGTGCAGGCTCTGTAGCAACCTCCTCCGGGACAACCTCTGCTATGGTGCTCCTGAGGACTGGCCTCCTCGGGGTAAACGCCACGACCGTCGGGGTTTCTTCTTTGTTCTGCTCTTCTGTTAATTACTTCAGCATCTTGGCGATACGACGATTCTTGTTTCTTCTCTGAGTTGGGGTCAGGGTGGCTTTCCTCTCTCCCTGAATCTCGGTAGGAGCAGCACTGAAAAGCTTTCCTCCTGCGGACGTTATCACTGATTTCATCTTGTTTTCCTCGATCATATTGATCTTCCTCTTCTTGTTTGCAGCTTGGGGAGCCTTCTTGTTGAGCCTCATCACTGTCTTCCCACGGAACTGCTCGGGATCCACAGCAGTCCAAGCAGTTTCCTCATATTCCAACTCTAGCTGTGCAAGGTCCGAGCCAACCTCTATCACAGCATCAGCTTTCAGCTCTTCTTTGTTAAGTGCAAGACTTATGCTATCCTTAAAGTTCAGGAACAGCCGCCCGTTCGACATTTCCTTGAAAAGAAAATAAGGAAAGGATCAGGGGCTGTACTCAGGACGAGAACAATAAGATTATTTACTAATTAATGAAAAATTCTTACTTAATTATTTAAAATTTTATAAGAGTAAGAGAAGATAGGAAAAGATCGTGGAGTGAGTCGGGCTCGAAAGGAAGAGTCAAAATTTTATTATTACTTCAATTGCATATGTTTTCCTTTAATACATTCTTTTTCTTATGATTTTTTATCATTCATTTTCTTTCAGGTTCGGACCCAGTTATAAGTGATTACTCTACCCGTGCTTCTAGGAATGAATTTCATTCCTCGAAACATCAGGTTGCGTAATACTTCTTCAAATATCGTCCATTGATTGAAAGCATAAATCGTTCTCCACGGCAATTCACAAGCTGGTAAGAACCTCCTGAGTAAACTGTCTCGACCACGAACGGCCCTTCCCAAGTCGGTTCAAATTTACCTCCTATCTTGCGATGTGCAAGAATATGTCTCTTGAGAACTATGACCAAGTCACCGTCTTTGAATGTCCTTGGGCGGACCGATTTGTTGTGGGCCTGGATCATCTTAGCTTGATACAGTTCCAGATTCTGTTGAGTTGCAAGTCGTTTTCCTTCCAAGTTTTCCAATTCTCCCGTACCGTAGTCTGGCATTTTCTTCTGTAGTGATTTTGTTCACAACTGTAATTCTGAGTGATGGGAGCTGAACTTCCAAAGGTAGAACTACCTCGGATCCGTACACTAAAGCGTAGGGTGTAGACTGAGTAGGAGTCCTGAAAGTCATTCTGTAGGCCCATAAGGCATCTAACAACTTCTCGTGCCAATTTCTTTTGTTGTTGACCAAGGTTTTCTTTAAGATTTGGACGAGAGTTTTATTAAAAGCCTCGGCTAAGCCGTTCGCTCTTGGGTAGTAGATCGTTGAATAACGCCAATCGATCCTGTGTCTTCTGACAAAATTATTGATCTTCGTGCTTCTGAAGGTAGACCCATTATCTGAAATGATTCTGCGCGGTACTCCGAAGAGGTAGACGACCTGATTCTTGAAGAACTGTAGCACGTGATGTGCCTTCACTTCTCTGAGCGGTACTGCTTCTGCCCACTTGGAAAAGTAATCTGTAGCTACGAGAATGAAGCGATGTCCTCTTGAAGAAGGCAGTTCTATTGGATCCACCATATCTGTGTCCCAACACTTAAATGGCCACGACGCGATTGTCGGATGTAGCACATTTGGAGGTTGATGTAGAACCACTCCATGCACTTGGCACTAGTGACAACTCTTGGCAACCTTCATGCAGTCGGTCATTATTGAGGGTCAGTAGTACCCTAGTCTCTTAATCTTCATTTTCATCTTCAGACCTGACTGATGAGCACCACAAAGTCCTGAGTCCATTTCTTTAACAATTTCACGAGCCTCAGACCCGCTCAGGCACCTTAGCCACATCTGGTCAAAAGACCTTCTGTATAACGTATTGTTAATTAATGCGTAAGACAGAGTTTTTTTCTTGATTTGATGGGCTAACGACTTATCATCCGGTAGGTTTCCTGTTTGCAAGTAGTCTATCAGTGGCTGCCGTCAATCTTCTGTATTTTCTATTATTGCTACAATTGTTTCTCCTTCTTCTTCTGATTTATGTATCGTGTCCATGTCAAGCTGTGAGAGAACCTGTCGTTCCTAACTCTTTTGCGAGGCGGGCTAACGCATCTGCAAGAGCATTTTCTTTTCTAGGAATCTTGTAGATTGTTACATTCGGAATTTGCTCCAATAGTTTCATGGCATACTGAAAGTACTACTCGAGTCTCAGTTTCAGAATTTTGTATTGTCCAGCAATTTTCTGAATGATCAACTGTGAATCTCCGTAGATGTTGATATCTGTTATACCCATCTGAATGGTTAATTCCGATCCTGTTATGAGGGCTTCATATTCTACCTCGTTATTTGTACACGGTTCTGTTAGGTGGTAGGAGTATCTTAACATCCCCCGCTCCGGTGTTATAAAGATTAGTCCGATTCCTGCCTTATCGGGCACTATCATTTGCAATTCTCTGTCCTTCTGTGCTGAAGATGCTCCATCGAAGTACAATTCCCAACGTTGATCATCAGGGTCTTCTAAGCTCATAATCTGCTCGTCTGGGAAGTCGTCATTGAGAGGCGATTCTACCGGCAAAGGGTGTGCTGCAAGGAAGTCTGCTAGGACTTGTCCTTTTACGACACGAAGAGGAACGAAAGTTATATCGAATTGCAATAGTGTCATCGACCACCTAGCAAGTCTGCCAGAAAGCGTCGGGCGAGTCATCAAATATTGCAATGGATTGAACTTCGAAATAAGGTTGACCTTATGAGAAAGCATGTAATGCCTGAGTTTCTGAGCGGCGAAGATTAGGGCTAAACAATGCTTCTCAATCGGAGGGTACTTTACTTCCGTCGGAATCAGACGACGACTTAAGTAGTAGAGTGCATTTTCTTTTCCCTCGTCATTGACCTGGGCTAACAGGGCTCCAATGGAGTCGTCTAAAGCCGCGGTATAAAGTATCAACGGTCTACCCGAGACTGGGGCTGCTAAGACAGGAGGTGTCATTAGATATTGCTTAATGTCCTCGAAGGCCCGTTGGCATTTCTCTTCCCAAACGAATTTGGCATCCTTTTTAACCAATGCCGAGAAGGGCTGACACCTACCTGACAAGTTCGAAATAAAGCGTCGAAGATATGCCAATTTTCCTTGAAAGGATCGTAGTTGTTTCAAGATTTTGGGAGGCGGTATTTCTAAGATAGCTTTAATCTTTTCCGGATCGACTTCAATTCCACGAAGTCGAACAACAAATCCTAAGAATTTCCTAGAGGTGACGTCGAAGGCGCATTTCAAGGGATTCATCTTAAGGTTATATTGTCTTAATCGCTCGAAAACAATTCTTAATCATACAAATGATCTTCTTTCAGTTTGCTTTTGATGACACATCATCCACGTAGCATTCGACTTGGTTATGAATGAGATCATCAAAAATCCTCGTCATTGCTCTTTGGTAAGTTGCTCCTGTGTTCTTCTATCCGAAAGGCATTACTGTGTAGCAGTATATTCCGATTAGCGTTCTGAAGGCTGTGAGCTTCTCATCTTCTGGTGCCATCTTTATCTGATTGTATCCTGACCCACTTTTAATATGTTTGCAAATTATGTTTATAGCAACGGCACCAAAAACTTGATCCTGCTTTAAATATAGATATATGATTTAATGTATAATGTGGATTCTAAGCAAATACGTATCGTATCAAGTAATACACGGCTCTAGTGGAGTCCTGGTTATCGATCCCACAGGGATGTTTTTAACAGATTTGTTATCAGCTAAATTTAAAGGAATTACTTACTAATAAAGTGTACGTAAATTCAAAGTAACTATAATAAACTAAAGTAAACTAATACTTGAAATAAGTTGATTTAACTAATTTAGAAAAAGTATCCTTCTCCTTATTTTTAGAAAATTAAGTGAATGATGAATTTAAATAGGATTTTAATTGTATTGTGACAAATAGGAGCATTCCTATTCTTTACCCTTTGGTCCAGTGCAAAGAACATCGACTAATCCTATGTTTGATTACCGAATCCGCGGCTAGAGCTCGGGAGGACACCGGCCGCCACTTCGTAGCTCCCACGTTCCCCTCACCTGAGGGCTAACATCTACACTTCAGCTCTCAAACAATAGGACTAAATTGAATATTTTAGTCTCTCACACTAAAATGTTCAATTCTACGTCTGATAATTAATATTTCCCTATTTATTTGCACCCGCCTTCCAAGGCTTTTGACTTCCCTGAATATTGGATGTAATTTTTACTATAGTTGATAATTCAACATATTTTAACTACTCAATCGTCGGATTGAATGTAAATTAAGTTTTAAGTAAAAATTATCACAATTTATTTATATTATATTAGAGTGCTTCTATTTAATTTCATCAAACCGCATAATTTTCATAAACAAGGAGAAAGACTAAGAAAACTACTCGTAATGCATGGGAATAAAACAAAGCATGGATTTCGCATTAAAGTTAACAACAATAAACAAAGATACTTATCTTAATTTCCTCCCTAAGCGTACTCCTCAAGTTCCTTTGACTTTTCCTTCTAGTACAACAACTAAATAGCACTCAATTAAACTAATGAACTCACTAAACACACTCAAACTCACACATAAATGACACTTAAGACACTAGAAAGAGACACAAAAGAGACACAAATGACTAAAATTTGTCCTCTATTTATAGAGGTAGGCAAAGGTCCAAGGGGTGCTTAAACACCTCTTTAAAAAGTTTCCAGGTTCAATGTATATGCATTTTGAACTGTCTCGCCGTCGGCGGGAAACGACCTCGCCGTCAGCGGGGCTTCTAGAACGTCTATTAGCTTCTTAACTTCAGCTATAACTTGTTGTTCAATCTCTAGACGCATTCTTCTGGGAGCTTGTCTAACTGGAACGACAAGCGAGATCCACTCCTAGCCTAAGAACCGCAACCTCTCGGAGCTAATCCCGGCATCTCGTCATAATTCCAAGCAAAACAGATCCTCGAATTCCATTAATAGCTTGATCATTTCTTCGGAGTCTTCTTTATTGAGTAAGGAGCTAACAAAGGTCGGCCTAGGCTCTTTGCTAGTACCTAAGTTAACTTCCATTAACTTGTCTATTGTAGATTTAATTTCGTCTTCAAATTCTGGCGGAGCATCTCTAATTGGTAGATCTTCAAGATTATTTGAAGCTTCCAAGCAATCTTCATTAGGCTCACTAGCGACAACCAAGCAAAATCCTGTATCATCAACTGATCCTACTGTGCCGAATCCAAGAACATATTTTGAATTGGTAGTCCGACTGGCATTGCTCCATAACTTTCAAAGCGCTGTGATTAACCTTTTGACCACTGTTTAGGTAAAACACCACGTTGAATTAAATTTTGAACACAGGGAGAATACCACTCAAACTACAATTCCATTAATTCAGAAGAAGTAACATCTTCAAATTGTACATCTTTTTCAGTTTTGGAAGAAGAAGCACCATGGTAGAACTTGATTGGTTTACTACCGCCACCATGTATTTCCTTGACCACCATGCCCTCGATCTTATTAGAATGGATCGGGGTCGGGGTCATAGTATGCACATAGTGGTTAATCTTCTCGTAGATTGCTTTGTATTCTTCATTCTTTTCATCTTCGAGAGAGATCTTCTTTTAGTTTACTGTTGCTGCTTCTTTCTTGATTTCCTCTTCTTCTTCAGAGCTATTCTCCCAATCAACATTGATGACCAGTTTCTTCTGTTCAACTGTTCCACCGTTTCTTCCTCGACCTCGTCCCCGGCCTCGACCTCGGGTGCAAATTCTGGAGAAACCTTCACCATCTCGTCGTAAGGGAGTGGTGAGTAATTGTTGAACGAGGATTTCAGCTTCTTTGTCGTCTCGTGCTTCTTTTTCTTGATTTGGTATGGCATTTCTGGAGAAGATAGTTTTCTTTGGAGGTGCGTAGTAAGCTGCATCTTCATGGATTCCGATTTCATGCACGGAGAATGGTTGCATATCACCTTTGATACACTGTTCTTGTCCTCCTTCATAGTACTTTATACACTGGTGTAGAGACGATGGTACCATCCGGTTCTCATGGATCCAGGGCCGTCCCAGTAGAGCGTTGAATGATGTCTCGGAATCAATTATGTGGAAATTTGAGGTTGTCTTGGCTAATTCACTGATCTTCATTAATAATGTTATCGATCCAAGAGCTCTTTCTCATTTCTGGTTGAAGCCTCTCAGCATCATCTTGTCTGCCTTGAGATCATGGGCGTCAATCTCTAAATAGGCTAGTGTTCGAAGGTTCATTATATTAATTGATGCTCCCGGATCGACTAGCACCCTGGAGAGTGTGAACTTTCCAATACTGACTCAAATGTACAACGGTCGGTTGTGATCTGCTGTTCCAAGTAGTAAATCATCATCCGTGAAGGTAACACCACGCTGTCCATTCAATGAGCAAACCTTGTCGAATGAATTACTAGCCAATTGAGCTAAGCAAATTTCTGGATCAAGCAAGGTCTTGACCAGAGATTCTCTCATCTCCTTTCGACGGATCCGAGCGTCGTAGATGCTCGCCTCGGTCCGTAGCTTCCTAAGATGGGCTAGCACATTATAATCCACTTTGTTACCAGGCTGTTCAATTTCTTCCCGAACGGGCAATTCCTCCGCTGGGGTTGGCTCTTCCTGAGCAACCACCTGCATTCCTTTGTCCTTTGGACCCAATCTCAGAGGAAAGACCTTTCCACTCCTTAGATTGACTTTGGTAATTTCATCTGAATCTACCGGTGTCTTCTCTTGGATCGGAGCGACTGGTTCTTCTGAAGTTGCCTCGGCGTCTGATAGTTCTAACTCTATCGTGATCAGAGCTCCCCGGAATTCACAAATAGACTCGTCACTTACTGAACATTCGTAGCCATCCTTGTGAATGTCTTCCTCTTCGTTGTGGTTATCTAGGTTTTGTATGATTACAGAATCGTTATTCATGTCGAAATCCAGATCCGGATTAGGTTGGTTGTCGTTAGTTACGTAATCGTTAGAAACACTCAAAACGTAGCCAACACCAAAACTCTTATCATTATAAGATCCCACGAGAAAATAATCATACAGAGTTAGAGGTTCGAGGGATTTCTCCCCCAAATCAGAAACAACCATCCTAGGATAAGCAACCCCTAGTCTAGTCATCGGAGCGTCGGCCTTCTTTTCTTCTATGATCTTCTCCTCCTCCTGAGGCGGTCCTTCAATCTTAAGTGATAATGCCGGCTCGACAGGTTTTAAACTCTGAGTTGAAGCGCGCACCAAAGCGGTTTGGATGTGATCCAAAATTTTCTTTGAAGACTTCGTCCAGACAGTACTCCATCCATCGTTAGTCGTGTACGGGTCGATTGGAACAATAGACTTCGTTGAGATAACATTGACGGAACCTCCTTTTTGGGGTTCCTTCATGTATTCCTTCGGGATCGTTATGTTCATATGTCGAAGGTTGTTCTCGAGCCAATTCTTGAAAGTGAACCAGTCTTCGATTTTATGTCCGATCATCCGATGGTAGGGATAGTAGTTCGGATGATCCTTCTTGTCGACTTCTTCAGGCTTCCTGGGCTCTGGCAACTTAAAGTCGGGCGTCTTAATCAAGCTGCGAAACATCTTAGCCACTTCCTCAGTCTTGAAGGGGTATTCTTTGTTCAACAGTTCCTTCGCAGGACGGAGCGGACGAGACTCGCCGTTGATCGTACCGAGGCGACCGGTAACTCGGTCGAGGCCGAAAACTCGTCGAGGCCGATAACTCCGCCGAGGGTGTTGATAAGTCCGTTGCGATTGCTCCGGCCGTATTTCGCACCGGCCGCTTACCTTCGTCCACCGCCGCGACGGTCCCGCATTTCTTCTCGAATGCTTTCACAGGCTTCTGCTTATCGGTTTTATCGATGAAACTTAGCTGTTTTGCTTCCTCTTGTAAGCTCCCAGCCTTACTAAGCAACTTTTCGAAAGTCTTAATTGTGAATCCCTTAAGGAGAAGTTCTATCGGGCCATGGATACTCTTAAGTAAGATACCGACCGCATGCTGTTCCTAAAGCTGTGGTTCACACTTCATGCTCAGGTTCCTCCATCGAAGTATGTAATCCACCAAAGTTTCATTCGGTTTCTGTCGCTCCACCACTAGATCACAGATAGTGATGTGGTGCTGAGCTCCGGCAAACCGCTTAACGAAGAGATTTTCTAATTCTGCAAAAGTCTTGACTGATCCATTAGGCAATTCTGCATACCAGTCGAAGGCGATCCCTGATAAACTGCTGACGAATTATCGAAAAAGTAAGGCGTCGCTCCCACCGGCATTGCAGCAACTGGCATGAAAATGTGCGACATGTTGCCGGGGGTTTCCCGTTCCATCGAAAGTCTTAAACAGAGGTAGTACAAAGCCCTTCGGGTATCGGACTGCATCAAATTCTTCGGGGTAAGGTCTACTCGTCTTAATAGATGTTCCATTCTTGGACTGAGCTAAGGCTTCTCACACCTATTGTTCTACCATGCTCTTAATATCCTTTTCGGGGATCATGTTCTGTGTAGAATCTTTCTTAAACTGATCATCTCCGTTAACAGATGTAATCTCTTTTCCTACATCTGTAATATGGATGACCTCCGGGGGTATTACTTTCTGAGGCTGGGTCTGACTCTGGAGAGTGGCTAAGGCGGCAGCCATCTCTTCCATCCTTTTCGCCATCTGGGAAATCGTATCATCTTTTTCTCGAAGCTGTGCTCTCATTAATTCTTGTTCATCTCTTTTCAAAGTTGGCAGGACTCCCTGCGAGGCTGACGATGCTCGTGTTTCAACCATGTTAATCTCAACATACTCTTTATCCATAAATTCTGACGAATCCACTTCATCCCTTAATTCTTCTCCTCTTTCTCTTGCTAGCCGTCGGATGTTCATTTTTAGTTGCCCTATGGCATCCTCATGTGGCCTTTTCTGAACGATGTCATGGTTGTTAGGAGACGACTGTAGAACCTCTCTTTCAGGAGTTTCCTTTACTGCGGCACTCTCTTCAGATCTGGGATCTTCAGTGAGACTTCTCTTTCCAGAACGTTGTGTTTGTATTGGTTCGACAATAATAGGTCGGCACACCATCCTTCTTGTTGCAGAAGACTAGGACCGGCTAGTCTGTTGGCGGTGCATAAGTAGGTGGTGTCCTCCCTAATATGGAGAAGCGATACAACAACAGGTGAGCCTTCCTCGCTAGCTCGTACCTTTTTCTTTGGTCTTTCAGGGATAGTAGCAGGCTCTACTTGAGGAGCGAGGCGAGACTAAACTGGCACTCATTCCATTCTTCTCAGAATATCTGATACAAGACATCCTTCTTTTCTGGCTAATTTCTCGACTATCGCACGTAATTGTGTGAACGGTGTAGCCTTGCTCTTCTTCTTCTAACTGTCACTGTAATATGTAGGCCAAGGTAACGCAACGACGATCTTTCTGGCATCTATTTCATCAGATGCAGCAGAGAGAGGGTGGAATCTATTTCTTTCCAACAGTGGTGAGTATTCTGACAGTTCTTCCTCTTTCTCTTCGGGGATTTCTTCAAGACAGGCGGCTTCAGCTTCTCTGACCTTCTTGATCTTAGCAAACTTCCTATTTTTATTCCTCCTCTGTGTCCGGGTTAAGGGCCTATACTTCGAACCCGACCCTATCTCAAAAACAGACGGTATCGCAGCGATGTTTGAACCCTCCACGGTGAAAGGCTCATAACTGACTTGTACTTCCTTTCCTTTCAGTTTGGCAGGAACCGGGGTAGGTGCAGTAATGACCAGACCGGTGGGGGTAGAGACGACAGTTCTGGGGGTAGCAGTCAACTTCCTGTAAACAGCAGCGTTCCCTTCAACTGGTGCTCTCTGCAAGGGAGGGAATTCTTTAGTTGACTTCAGGTTAAACTCAATCATAGGTTCTTCAGTCTCAGGCACTTTGTTCATCAGTGCGAAAAGAGTAACATAGGCAAACTTAACGTTCGTATTATCAAACCCATGTACGAAGCGGATGATTGCATCGCTAGGCAGCTCGTCCTGGTAGACAGCTAAGTCAAGTCCGTTGGTGAAAGAGAAGATCAGCTTCGGGGCAGGCATCTTCTGCAAGGCAAGTTCCGACTATCAGTCCTGAATTATGCTTCCTTCGTCAGGACGAAAAGAAAGAAATCGAAAAGAGTCCGAACACAATTTATTTAAGTTTGATTAAAAAGAGGTTTTGTTTGTTAGGCGGTTAGTTTATTTGTTAAAAATGAGAGGAGATTAGTGAGGGTAAAGGACACAATCCAGAGCCAGAAAGGAAGGGAAAATCTCGTAGGATTTCTCAACCCGAAGGACCGCTCCTAAACTAACACCTATTGGGGGTCTACCTCGCCTCTTTGGGGAGGTGGGAGGATTCCGGAACCTCTCTGTTTAGGGATGTCTAAACAGTGGCTCCAAAATCCAAAAGGAGTTGACTATAACCGTTTACGACAGAAATGAACGTGGTATGCCAACGGAAAGAAGGGTAATTTGGTCCACAAGGGGCATGGACTCACTACCGATTTATGAAAGCAAAACCATCTGATCAAAATGGAGAGAGGAACTAGTCCACAGCGGAGTCGCCAGAAATGTGTCGACGTATTTTTTTTATTTAATTTTATTTTAGGATTTTAATTTAAATATATAAATAATTTAGAAAGTAACATTTGATTTTGAAAATAATTTTTAAATTTGAAAAATTATAAGATGTGAAATTAAACTGATCTCACATCTCAAATAGTTTATATAAACGAGCACCGCACCACAAACCGTGTATTTATCCCGAAGAATAAATACATTGCTTGATGATGGGGCTCGATTAAATAAACTAGAAGATTTGTGACATCCGTTTGGTTTGCAAACCAATTTTATAAGCCGACAAGTTCCCCTGCTTAATATAAAGGAATTAAGCAGGGTTTATATTACCTGGGTTCTTAAAGTTCCCTATAATGGCAAGCCCCTATAGTTAATTACATCTTAAATGACGGGAATCATTTAAGAAAACTCTCGATAATGGTCAGTGGTTTTGCTTTTAAAAATTTCAAAGTTTAAGGTTTTCAAAGGATTGAGTTTTGGAAATTTCAATAGGGATTAGCTCAATTTCGGAACGGTTTATTTCAAGAATCCAAAGGAAGAGAAGTAGGAGAAGCTGAGGATCCAAGAAGAATCTTGGCAACTTCCCAAACTATCCTATTGTTTGGCTTCAATTTTAGGAAAATTATTTAATGTTGCAATCATGCCAATTTTAATTAATTAGGACTTATATTAGTATGACATAATCATACAATAGCCTCGAAGATGTGAGGGTTTATGTCATACTGAACGACTACCTCGGAATCCAAAGACCGGTTAGGGCGTAATTTGCATAACATGCTTATGCAAATGCCTAACAAGAAGTTGAGGATTTATGTCGCACCAGGCAAACTACCTCAAAATCCTATGGCTTGGTTATTGAATTCTAAGAAAGTTTTGCTGAAGTAGACACAAGTTTTACTGACGAAGATGGCCGTGTTGCCCACTATGCTCCGAGCTCCTTGTTGTTGCAGAGGTTTAGTTTTAGACGATGAAAATCAAGAGATGATAGAAGTGTTATGGTTTAGAAATCTTAAAGTCCAAATGTCTTTTAGTTTTTTAATTAAAACAAATCTTAAAGTTGTTTAAACAGAATAGATTAAGATCCCATGGTTCCGTCATCCCGGCACCGTTTTTTTCATCGAATTCACTTAGTCCAGATGAATTTGCTAAACTCAACTAAATGAGTTCCATACTTTCATTTAGACCGTGGGAAATCCCGTTAGCAACACATGGGTTACATCATCCGAGGTATTCCCGATCATTCAACGAGATGTTTTAATTTAGTTAAAGTTTTTGTTGTTCTGTTTGTGATTAAATTTTGAGTTGTTTTATATTTTGAAATGTTGTGGCGGTGGATTTTATCTTGTAGTGACTTTTAATTTAGTTTTGGTTTCGATTTTGAGGCTATCTGAAAGGTTTTGGTTTTCATGCAACAACCTTGTTTAACATGCAATAAAAGTAACGCGCAGTGCAATAAAGTAAATTGCAATAACATAAAAAAGCGTACATGGAAAGTCTTCCCGTCATTCCAAGCTACACTTTAAAACACATGTTAAGGAATTTAAACATTTCAAAAAGTACCTAGGTAAAGACTAAAGGAGTGATTTTGGTTGTCTACCAGAATCCTAATCCTATAGCTAATCATTTCCTATGACGTCTAGGTTCATGATTTTGGTTAAGGATGATTTTCTTCATCAAAGAACAATTAAGTTCAACTGTTCATTAAAACATCTCACCGTATCGAGGAAGTGT
This sequence comes from Papilionanthe hookeriana x Papilionanthe teres, assembly GCA_022702705.1. NCBI lineage: Eukaryota > Viridiplantae > Streptophyta > Magnoliopsida > Asparagales > Orchidaceae > Papilionanthe > Papilionanthe hookeriana x Papilionanthe teres. The sequence goes on along the minus strand of CM040425.1, from coordinate 10,267,839 downwards.
TTAGAACGAATTCTAAACATCTTTTCAATACTTCTGAGATTATTTTGAGTCCAAATGAACTTCATTGTACTGATGAATTGATCATCCAAGGGTTTAGTTAAGTTTTGTTCCTTTGCTCAGTGAACTAGGATGTTTGATTATCCTATGAGTGAGGTGACATTTCACATAATGCTTCATTTAATAGTTATAATAATTTAAAGCTTTCAGAGGCAAGTTAATTTGTTAAAGATTTTTAATGATTTTTATTTAAAGTTGATGATTTATCTTAATGTGATTTAATTATGAAATTTTAATTAATGATTTTAAGTTTAGAATAGTGTTTGATTCATTTAAGTTAAACCTTTTATAAACGATATCAATTAATTTAATTTTTACATCATGTTTTAAGGTAAGTTATCTTAAAATTATTTAAAATTTGCAAATTTGATTTAAGTTTGTTTTGAAATGATTCTTAATTAGTTCCAAATATTTTAATTTACTTTTTTAATTATTTAACATTTTACGTTTTAATCGATTGTTAGATTATTTAATGATGTGGGTTTTAGTCAAATTAAGAATTATTTATTTTAAATCATTTAATTATTAATTCCACTTATCCTCTTAAGTTTAAGAGTTAAATATTATTAAGTGATCTATTTAGGGGTTTTTAAATTAAAGAATTAATATCTTCTTAAGTTACATCCCCATTTTTAATAATCCAATTTTAATTAATCTTCCAAAATTTAAATCACTCAATTAATTAAAATTTCATTTTTGGGTTTATTAAAGTGGTCAATGGGTTTTTACCCTTCAAGTTTCCAAAGTTTCAATCATCTAAAAGGAGATTAAAATCAGATATTTTACCCCATGTTGATTAACCCTAAAGTTTTAATTAGGGGTTAAAATCTTTTAATTACCTTTATGCCCCCTTAAGCTTATTTATTTTATAACTTATTCAATTAAGATTAAATAAACTTAAAATTTTTATGCCACTCCACTCACATGTCAATTAAGCATTAGAGGGGAAAATGTAATTTTTCTGAATTTAATTTATTTATATAATTATTTTTTAATGGAAAAAAGGGATTTTCAAAGAAAATTCATCAATATGACCAAGGTAAATTTTATGTCCTTAAGAAAATTATGGGACATTCCTAATGACCAGAGGACCACTTGGACCAATTTTGGTGATTTTTTGAATTATATTTTATTTATTAGAATTATTTTAAGTTTTGTAGTGTTAATTAATTATAAAATAAAATAAAAGTTGAAAAATGGATTTTATTTTTTTCAAAAATTCCTCTAACCTAAAGAAAGTCAGAGAAACAATATTTATATTTTTATGATTTTTCTTTGATTTATTAGAATTAATTTAGTGAAAAGGTTGGAAAATCCATTTTTTAATTCAAAAATTGTTTTAAGCATTTAAAATTCAATATCTTTACTTTGAGACTTGGGAAAAATATTTGGTTTGTTCCTAAGTGATTAGGAGACCAAATATGACATTTTTATGATATTTATTATTTTTATGATATTTATTATTTTTTAATTATTAAAAATATTAAAATATGCTCAAAAATGAAAATTTTTCGAAAATTTCCATTTTATTTTTCATAGACTCCTTTGATATAAGAGAAGTCCCAAAATCAATTTAGTGAATTTTTGAAATGTATTTTTGGAGTTATGAATTTTTAAAGTTTAATTTTGATTATGTGGCTTAATTAATTCATTTAGTGGGGTTAAACATTTCTAATTGACTTCAAATTTTTATGTGAGGTTCCCCTGATCGTAGAGATCAGTGGAGAATTGATTTCAAGTTATTTTAATGTGTTATTAACTCTAATTAATTAAAGTTCAATTTTGAGTGATTTGGCCAATTAGGATTATTTTTAATGAATTAACTCAAACCATATTTATCCTAGGGTCCTCTGGTCCTAAGGAACTTCACCATATTTTTCTGGAATTTTCTGAACAACAAGCTAATTTTTGGAATTAAAATGTCAAAAACAGTGACATAAACTTGAAAAATACATAACATACCACAGGGATGGCCTCTGACCTTGAAAAACTTAGAGAATGTTCTCAAGATCAGATTCTTTAAAAGCCCTATGGTCTCATGCCATGGTTAAATGTATACATGCATGGAGAATTAAAATGCTCAAAATAGTATAAAATTAATTAAAAATAAAATGCTCAACAAAATAGATCAATTCTTTTGCACATTATTCTCCTCTTTTCACTGAGCAAGAGAACATTTTTCTTTTATTTTTATGATTTTTCTATACAAAGATATCAATTTTTGAAGTTTCAGGTATTTAAATAAATAAGAAAAATCGGATTTTCCTACTTAAACAAGTCAGGGCCGCGTCAACCTAGGCGGCTCCAAAGCTCTACGTGTCGCGCTCCCATTCGACGCTGCCACTTGAGTCAGCTGCCACGCATCCGAAGGTCTCGCTCCATCTTCTGGTCCGACTTGATCTCCGTCGTTCAACCGATACACGATCGATCGGACGGCTCCTGGTCATCATCTATGACTGGTGCATCCCGTGAGCCGTCGACCTTCTAACCCTAAAATCTCCCTCGATTCTCAACGGATTTTCGAGTTCTTATGCTCTATGGATTCGTCTTGAGAAGACGAACGCATCCATATGGTAAACAGGCATTGAAATTAACTTAAATAAAATGAATAATCGCTGGAAGCTCGGGAGGAAGAAGAGGGCAATACCTTGGCTCCGAGAAGTGAAGCTTCTATCTGAGAGGCTTGGCACATTCGTTGGAGTCCAAGGAGGCTAGGGTTGAAGCTTGGAGCTGTGGTGAAATTTCTAGGCTTGACTTCCACCAGGCCCGATCACAAACCTTGGAAGCTGGAACAACTGGGTGGTCTAGAGAGGGGGCTTTCACTGGGGAACTCCTTCTCTACATCTAGTGAAGGTGTGAGAAGAGTTAATTTGGATTTGGTGAAGTTTCAGAGAGTGTCCTATTTCTGGCCTGACTTTCAGCTAAGAAATTGAGCTCAGCTGGGAGAATTTAGGGCATGAGAACAGTGCGGTTCTTCTTCTCTAGGCTGGGAGAAGCTCAGGGAGTGATTTGGTGAGGTTTGGTTGAGAAAAATTTCAACACCCTTCAGCACCCTTCTCATGGCCTAGAAGAGGTGTTTAAATGGCTAGGGCCACTGGGCTAAGCTAGGGCTCAATTGTTGGGTGGACTCCACTGCTCAGGTGGAGGGCAGAGGAGCTCCAATGTTTGATTTGGTTGAGGTGGCCAATTAGGTGAGTTTGGGTTTGTTTCACGTGGTGGTGGCTCTCGGTTTTGAATCCCTCCATCGGCTAGGCCGGCCGACAAGGACAAGGGAGCTGGCCATGGGTCAGGTCAACCAAGGAGTAGGGTTTAATGGTGATAAACCAGGCAAAGGGGGATTTGGGGTGAGGCAAAAGTGGATTTGTCCATTTAAGGGAAGAGATCCCTTAAAATGGGGAACCCATGGTCCATGGCTCACCTAGCTTGGGCTAGGTGGATCTAGGGTGGTTCCTAGAGCTCACTTAGTGGCTATGGATAGGTTGGTTTAGCCACATTTGGTTCAATTTGGTTTGGTTTAGTCATGGTTTCAAATTAACTCATTTGGGTTTGGGTTGGGCTAACTTGAGTTAGGTCTTGATTTGGGTCCAAATGTCTTAAGCAATTTTGAAGAGGTGATTTCCATGAAGAAGTTTCATGAAGACATGGGGAGGTTTTGAGTTCACTTGGAAGGTCAATCTGGTGGATTTTGGTACTTTGGTTAATTTGGGGAGGGTTGAATCAACTTGGGTCCAAGTTGGGTTAAGGTGGTGTTTAGACCCAATTGAAATTTTTAAATGGTTTATGGGAATGTATTTAAGAGTTCCCAACATCAATTAGGAAGAAATTTTAGGGTTTGGCTAATCAATTTGGTAGGTTTAGGGCATGGGTTCACTTTAGGCTAATATGGGGGTATTGGATTTCAAATGGGATTGAACTCAAATATAAATCAATTTCGACTTGGATTTGGTTTATATTGATAGTAATGATGTTGAATCAAAGTTTAGAATTGAAATTGGGCAAAATTGAGGTCAAATGGGTTGGTTTGGTGTGACATTGGGACCATTTAGGTTAAAAATGGGTCAATTTGGGGATTTTAATAAAAGTGGATTATTTTGGCAAAATTGGGCTATAGTGTAGTTGAACAAAATTAAATTGAGAATATTTGGGGTTTTTTGGAATTTTCTGGGAATTTTTTGAATTTTTGGAATTTCTGTGCCAAAAGGGTATTTTGGGGTATCAAGAGGTTATTTGGAGGGTATTGGAGTATTTTGGTAAATTTAAAAGGTGGGGGTTGTTTCAAAGTGATTTTTAAGATTTTTTTGGGAATTTTGGGTAAATTTTTGGGAATTTTGGAAAATTTGGGGTAATTAGGTAATTTTAGGTAGGTTTGAAGGACCCACTGTCACAACTAGGCATTTGGCAAAAGTTGAATTTTGATTATGATGAAGCTTAAAGTGAGCCATGGACCAAGAAATTTCCACCCTGAACATCTCATGGGTTGTTTCCAAACCTCTTAGCCAAAGAGCTAGGGGTTTGGACTTAGCCCTATGAGTGCTCAAATGAACCAGGGGGAGAAATGGGTAAGGATGGTGTGTGTGAGAGTGCAGTGTGTGTAAGCCAGACCTCACCAGGACCAGGCCACCCAGGGTAGTCCTAAGGCTTGAACAACCATATAGGAGCTCACTATTGGTTCTCCATATGTTGGTCTTAACCTTCTAAGGTGATTTAGAGGTTTGAAATCATCCAAGTGGGATCCCAAGAGGAGTCAAGAAGTAGCTGAATTGCTAAAGGGTGGGTCCCAATTCTAGTCCTCTAGGATAGTCAAGGAGAAAACCTTATGGCTAGATCCTAAGAAATACTAAGGAGAGAAAAGACCTCACAAAAAATGAGGTCAACATTATGTTTTTAAACTTCTTCCCTTGCAAATTTTTAACCCATATTTGTGTATAGAAATGCTCTTAATTTTTTCAGGCCTACTATTCTAATTTATGAAGGAAAACCTGCCTAAACTCACAGGTATGAAAGCCCAACATTTTAAGGTATGAGTTATATATGTTTATATCTTTTTCTTTCTTCCCATGTTAATTATATTGATATTCAAAATTTTAAGTTTTGGGGAGGAAAGAATTAACTATTAATTATTCTTTTCTAAAAGTATTTTCAAAAATATTAACATAATTTCCTTTCATTGAACTCAATTTTAGAGAACTGTATTTTGATATTATTTAAGTATTTTGTGAAATTGATTGAAAGTATTTGATAATGAAAATTAATTTGGTAGGCTAAGATATTTGTTTTAATAGAATAGGACTAATGTCAACTTTTTAAAGTAAGAAAACTGTATGTTTGAAATATTAAGAATCTTAAAACATTATTTGATAGGAAAGAATTAAGACTCTATGATGAATCATTAATACGCTAATGAAATGCCTATAGGGTAAAGGAATGTGGTAAGTTTCAAATTTATGGTGAGAAGGGTGAAGTTCAAAATTATTAAAGGCTATCTAGATACTATAAACCTCACTTGGAAAATAGAAAAAGCAAAAGAAAAGAAAAAAAAAAGAAAAGACAAAAGCAAAATAAAAGAAAAGAAAGAAAGGTGAGGAGAAGCTTGAGGAGATGCCTAATCAAAAATTAGCTTCACTTGGACCTTCCTAAAGGAAAAAACTTAATTACTTTCTTGAACTTATATGTATGGATTAGCATCATTACTAGTAGTGTTATCATAAACTTCTTTTTATGTAATCCTTTTAGGTGCCCTAATAGGTAATCTACAGTCATTTTTGAAATGAATAGAAGGCTAGAACTCTTAGATTTGATTACTAGATAGTCTTACATCTGCAGAATTTACTTGAATTATTCAAAGATCTTTCTAAAAATTTTACTATTATACTTATCTAAATCAAAATTATGATATTCTAGAAAGAAAGTTCATTGCAGTGGATCATTATTTTATGTATTAACAAAAATTACTTGAGGATAAGTAATAGTTAAGTTTGGGGGATCACGATTCACTAAAAATTTGATAGTTTTTTACTATCCATTTCATACTTATTTTTTATGATATTCTACTTTAAATAAAGTTATTTTCATGATTTCATGCAGGTACAATGATTTTAGACATTTGGAAAATATGAAGCAAAAATGAGCAAATTTGGAGCAAAAAGGGGCAAAAGTGCATTTACAAAGACTTTGGACGCTAAAGGCGGAAAATAACGCCAAACGTCGCCCTATCCTGCACCAAACCGCGCCCTATCCCGAATTCAAACTAGATTTAATATATTTGGCTGGATTTTGGAGGGTTGCTTAAGGTAACACTTGGGAAGTCGGTTAAGGCTGAATTTAAACTACTTTGGAGCCAAATTTAGAGAGAGGGATTTTAGAGGGTATGGAGAGTGAAGAGGGAGTGTCTTTTCATTTTGTTTAGGAAATCAAAAGTGAGAGACTTCTTCTTCTTTACTTATCTAAAGAGATTATTGTGTGTTATTGTGAAGAATGAAGTCAAAGGGACTCCTTGAGATTCGCTTGGGGAAGAGTTTGAGATAAGTTGTCTTTTCTTTACTTTATTTGTATGACATTGCTTATGTATATAAAATCCATGTTTAGTCATCTTTTCTTCATGAGTCTTGAGTAGATTTCTTTGTCTTCGTCCTTTTCATGTGATGTGTTGATGTTGTGACATGGAAAAGATGTGCCGATTTATTATGAAGAATTTATGATGACCTTTTCACTTCGAACTTCATTTACTTTTTGATCTGGCCAATTAAATTGTTAAAACTTATTGGGAAACATATGTTCCGAAAGGATTATGAGTTCCATAACAAAATTGAAGATCACATTCAATGTTCATGATTGAGTGACATAGTTCATGGGGATTGAGTGTAAATAAATAGGGAAATATACTTTGATGGGCGTAGAATTGAGGATTTTAGAGTGATATGATGAAATCCTCAATTTGGTCATAGGGTTTGGAAACTAATGCAAGAGTTAGCCTTCAGGGGAAGGGAAGTGGGAGCTGCGGAGTGAGAGCCGGTATTCTCCCAGCTTAACCACGGATTTGGGGATTAAACTTAGGACTAGCCATTGTTCTTTATGCGCTTAGAAAAGGCTAAAGAATAGGAATGATCCTATTTGGCACAATACATTTGCATCACTGATCTATGTCATAAAAATCATCATATTATAATTGGAGAGGAGGAAAATTCTTTGTTACAACTGAACTTTGTTTTAACATTAGTCCTGTGCTAGTTTAACTTGCTAGAAGGTTAGAACGTTCTTTGGTAGAAGTAGTAACTACAACTGTTTGTCTCTATTTTAAAAAATCAACTTACTTGTAACTGTGTTGTGATTCGAGGAGTGATTTCTATGCTACACCATAAAATTTATTGCCTCCCTATGGGATCGATATCCAGGACTCCACTAGAGCCCTGTATTACTTCGAGCGATACGTATACTTACGTTTAATTGTGTGACTCAATATAAAACTAATATATATATATATATATATATATATATATATATATATATAGCAACATGGTGGCTGAGGAGAGAGAGGCTCGCTAGGGTTTGATGGATGATTCGGGTGGCGGCCGTCGTTCGGAGGTGCTTGGTGGGTGGTCGGGTAAGGTGGTGGTGAGGAGCGCTCTCTATTCGGATCGTTTCTCTAGAGGTTGGAGTCTTCCCGGGCTCCCCCTTTTCTCTTACTACTGTTCCATTGGTTTGGCCATCTCTGGCTGGTTTTCTTGCTTCATACTGCTTGGTCTGCTGGTTTCCTCTAGAGCACCCTACTTCGAGAGTTCTTCGGTTTGCTTAGCAGCTGTTTTGAGCTTCCCGGGCAAACTATTTTTCAATTTTCTGTTTGTCTACTGTTCTATTGGTGCTCCTCTTCCCTGCTACTTGGTTGGGTGGAGGATTTTTTCCCATGTCTGACAACCACCTGGGTGGTAGACCCGCACGTGGGGCCTCTTCCACCTATGCTTCGCCGTCGTGAAAGGCTTACCGACTCCAAAGTCGGTTGATCATTTAATTTTTCCTCGACTGTTACATGATGCTATCTGCTTGGCCGGTCGATCGCCCTTTTATTAGACCCCTTGGCTCTAAAGAGGGTAGACTCTACCGTAAGTTTTACTTCTCAGTAAATGACTTCATTAGCAGAGGCCATTAAATTCACCATCATTGACCAGTTCCAGTTCAGGCACCCTAAAATGGAACTGGTCAGACATTTCTTTGAGCAGATGCATTTTATTGGTCAATGGAAATTGGGAATCATGGATGGCAGGCATCTCTTGATTAGATTGTCTAGTGAAGAGGATTATGCCAGGCTTCTTGATATGGAAGTTTTACATATTGCCAAAACTACTATGAAACTAGTGAAATGGTATCCAGGTTTTGATCCTGCCAAGGAGCCACCTGTTAAGCCAATGTGGTTTACTTTTCCTATTCTCCCCATACAATTATATCAAACTCATGCCATATTTCAAATCAGCAGAGCTCTTGGAACTCCTTTAAGAGTGGACTCCCCAACTTTTGAGATGGGCAGCCCAAATGCAGCTAAAGTCCTAGTGGAAAGAGATGTGTCCCTCCCATAACTGGATAAAATATGGATTACAACCTCTGATGAAGGTGAAGGTTTCTGGCAGGAAGTGATCCTAGAGCATAAACCCATTTTCTGCCGTCATTGTAGAATGTTTGGTCATTTAAAAGAGAAGTGCTACAGACTGAAGCCTCCTCCTAAAAAACCAAACAAGACCAGAGTTGGGGTGACTCAAGCCACTGACCCTGGGCTCCCTAGTGTTCCACTACTTGAGACTGTACCCTAGCAGTTTTCTGAAGTAAACATGGAGACAGATTTAGTTCCACGGGCAGAACTTGTAGACCCTCCACACAATGGCAATAACAACAACAAAGGCAAGGAGCAAATCAGTCAGGATACCACATTAGATATTGATGAGGTAGAAGAAGCTGAGGAAGAAATCCCAACACAGACCCCTGGTCCTGCCCTGGACACCATCAACACTATGCAGAATAAAATGGTAGGTGTTTGGCAGACACAAAAGGCAAAAAAGAAGAAAAAACTAGCATCAGAACTCATTAAATTAGCCCCCCCAATCACTTACAAGCAATGTAATTTACGCTCAACCAGGGATCCCCTCCCGGTACCGGTAGAGGCGAGGACTAGATCCCAATCCCACCTCTACCACTTCCCTCCTCCCCATCAATCCTTAGATGTTTAATTTCCTTTCTTGGAATATTAGAGGGGCTTCTCACCCCTCTCTTACAAGAGACTACTTCATCTTTACAAGAAACACCAACTTTGGTGTATTGCCTTACTTGAACCTATGGTTCGGAATAACCGAAGAGATGGCTATCCAGGTTCCCTTGGTGCTCCCTTTTCACTAATATTTCTAATAAAATCTGGATCATTTGCAGGAAGAAGATTCAGTGGAGTGTGAAGATTGATCATCCACAATTTGTTCATCTCCAACTCAGCCTGAATGGTTTTGATTTAGATGTTACCTTTGTGTATGCTGGGTGCACCAAGAGTGCTAGGCAGGAGCTTTGGTCTAAAATTCATAATATCAACATTAGTGATCACTCCAGTTAGTTGATTGGGGAGATTTCAACTCGTATAGCCGCCACTGCTTGAAAAAATTGGGGGAGGACACCTCACCTCACTAAACTAGCTCGAGTTCAATGATAACATTCAAAGAGCTGGGCTTTTTGACTTAGGCTTCCAAGGGAATCGGTTCACATGGAGAAGAGGCAAAATGCGGGAAAGGCTTGATAGATTTACGGCTAATAATAATTGGCACCAAAATTTCCTCCACACTATTATATCCCACTTAAACTTTGTTGGGTCTGACCACAAACCACTTCTTATCACCATGACTGCTTCTTCCAAAGCCTGTCAACCCTCCCCTTTCAGATATCTTAATTTCTGGTCATCTCATCCCAATTTCCTTGCTTTGGTTGCTGAACATTGGATCCACAGGACCCATGACAATCCTTTCACAACTCTCCAGCAGTTGCAATTGCTGGTGGGAAGGAAGCTAAGGTCTTGGAGCTGGAACACCATTGGCAACATTTTGCAGGAAGTTGCCCATGCTGAAAAGGTGGTGGCTGATCTTAAGATTGCTACTGCTGCTGATGATTCTAGTTGTGGGGGTTTTGTGACTGCCCAGGAAAAACTTCTTACTCTTATTGATTGGCAGGATCAGCTCCTCAGGCAGAAATTTGCTATTAGCAAATTCAAAGAGGGAGATAGGAATACCAGATTTTACCTTGCTTTCATCAATTGCAGGAGGAAATGCAATGCCATTCATTCTATTGTGAATGAGCATGGACAGCTGCTTAGAGATGAGGTTGAGATTGCCATGGATGCTGTCAGATTTTACAGGAACCTACTCACACACAATTCTGCTGACAGACCATCCATTGATTCTCAACTTTTCAGTAAGGAGTTTGCTTACACCCAGTCCCTCTGTCTGGATGATATTCCCTCTCAGGAAGAGATTTGGTTGGCTCTAAATACCATTGATAGCTCCAAAGCAGCTGGACCTGATGGTTTCTCTGCTGATTTCTATAAGAAAGCCTGAAATATTTGCAAAGATGAGGTAACTAATGCCATCCAAAGCTATTTTCAGGGAGTTGATCTGCCCCAATATTTCCATGCCTCCATTATGATCCTTATCCCCAAGAACTCTACCACCAAGGACTAGAACCAATTCAGACCCATCAGCCTCACATCTGTAATCAGTAAGATCATCACTAAAATATTGGTGGGAAGGCTACAGCCCCACCTGGATAAGATCATTAACCCTACCCAGTCTGCCTTTGTGAAAGGCAGATCAATATCTGATAATGTCCTGCTAGCCCAAGAATTGCTACTTGGACTCGGATAGGCCTTGCAGGGGTGGCAACCTCATCTACAAGTTGGACATCAAGAAAGCATATGACACCGTTGATTGGAACTTTGTATTTGATGTCTTTGAAAGCTAGAGGCTTTTCCCGGAATTTTTGTCAACTTATCAGCGGATGGCTTCACCAAAATCACCACTCTCTTCTCATCAATGACACTCGTTGGGGTGGTTTTCGAGCAACCAGGGGTCTTAAACAAGGAGATCCCTATCTCCTACTATCTTTATCCTAATTATGGACTATTTCTCTAAGATGTTGGAAGCTCAAGTTTCACCTTATCATTATGCAAATTACCATCATAGATCCAACATCACCATCTCCCACTTGATGTATGCGAGATGATATTATGGTGTTTTCCGAGGCTAATAAACCTGCTTGTTAAGAAAGTACTTAGTTGTTTTCTTCGATTCCAGCAAAGCTCGGGCCTTCAATTCAACCATGCCAAATGTGAGTTAATTTTACCAAACCACATTAGCTTCTACGTATCTCAGCTGGATATCTCGGACCACGAGCTTCTCCAAGGCCAACCTTCCCCTGAAGTATTTGGGGGTACCTCGATAAAGGCGAGAACCAAACGGGTTCATTTTGATGAGATCATTGGTAAGATTCATGCCAAGCTCTCGAAGCCGGGCTCACTCTTTTATCAAATGGTGGGAGGATTACGTGCTTAACGGTATCCTTACATCCTTCCCATCCGACATCCTTCAAATGTCTTGTATGAAGAAAAGCACTAGAATTCAAATTGAAAGAAGTTTCAATAGATTCCTCGTGGTGCGGGACTAGGAAGCAATTGCCTTGGGCTAGTCTGGCGGAAGGTGGCTAAACCATATGAGGTCTGGTGGTTTGGGTTTCGAAAGGGTCAAGCAGCTTCAGCAGGTGAACTTTTGCAAACTTTGGATCCATTTCAGGCAGCAGAAATCCCTGTGGGCCAAGTACATGATTGGGAAATACTGTAAAGGCACTCACCCAAACTTAGCCCAGATCAAACCTAGGGCCTCTAGAATCTGGAAGCACATGATCAAGAATAGAGAGTCGGCCGATTCCATGTACCATTGGGAGTTGGGAAGAGGGGACATCTTATTCGGCGAGGATCATTGGTGTCCTCGAGTTATGCTCGCGAGGCTTACCCCATATAATTAAAAATCGGTTCCCGTGTCCGTTTGCCGGAATGAGGATCGATGGGATACTCCCGCCCTTCACCAAATTCTCCAGGATCATTCGGTACGGCAAATTATCGATATTCCTTTTGATAGAACAAAGCCCGATAAAATAATATGGCAAGATGGGAATCTTAACGAGCCTCACCAAAACCCTCTACTCGAAGATTAACAACCGGAACTCTACTTGGTTGGGGATCTAAGCTTTGGAACAAATTTCTCACCCCATCTATGTCCTTTCGAAGCTGGAAGATTTTCCACTATTGCCTTCCAACCGATGATATTCTTATGCTTAAAGGGATTAGAGGACCTTCTAAATGTTCTCTCTGTGGCTCGCAAGTTGAATCACTTCAACATTTATTCTTCTTCGTCCTTTCTCCCGGAAGGTCTGGACCTCTCTTGTTGATCTGTTGAACATCAACACTATAAACTTAGATTGGCAGAATTTTTTTAGCTGCTGGCAGTCTTGGCAGAAGATTAAGCTGGGAGTTATCCCTTATATTGTGGCTTGGTTCATATGGATGCACAGGAATGGGGTGAGGTTTAATGATCTTCCCTGTAAAGTTACCAATGTTCTGGGAAACTGCCACTCCTACATTTCCAAGCTTATCAGATTTCAAAAGTTCCCCAGCATCCTCAAAATTCCCCCTCAAGACCCAATCAAAAGTTTCAAGATTCTCAAGATCAATTGGAAGGCTCCCACTTATCCATTTATCAAAGTCAACACCGATGGGGCTTTGTCCGTCGATGGGGCTGGCTTTGGTGGAGTTTTCGGGAACCATTGTGGTAAATGTGTTTGCTACTTCCGAGTCCCCTACCCTTGTGGTCGACCCCCGGAGGCCGAGTCGTCTCGTTGTCTATTAGGCGGTTACTTTCGTTGTCCTCGATAACTAGATCTATTTAATTGTGGAGGGGGACTCCGGTATGCTCATAAATTATATACATGATAGTTGTCCCACACCTTGGCACCATCTTGTTTAGAAACAAAAAATCAAAGCCACGATCCGGAACCACTCCATTACTTTCTCATTCATCTATAAGGAGGGAAACGGACCGGCAAGCCGGTTAGCGGGAATGCTCTCGGTCTCGGGACATTATGGTCTCCCCAAAGCCTCCTCCTCAATTACAGTTTTTGCTGGCAGCTGATGCTTTCCAGGCCCCACATTTCAGGATTGTGGATTAGTTATTGGTTTGGGATCTCTGATCACTTTTTGCTGTTGCACCTCCAGCCAACAAATTCTGCTCTTCATGGTTTCTGTACTTATGTTACTCTCAGGCCAGCCTTGGATTTAGTTTTGGTGTTTTTTGCTTTTGTTTCTACACCATTTTTGGGTATAGGAGTCTTATAATGTAACTAACTGTCTGTGGGGTAGTGGACCTAGTTAGTCTATTTTTCTTTTGAGTCTTTGGAGGCTGGGACTCCTAGTTTTGTTGGGGACCCCCTCTTTATGGTGTATCCTTTTTACTTTTGATTATATATATATATATATATATATATCTGAGTTCATAAATTTTGGCAAATTAAAAAAGTCACACCACTTATCCTCAAGTAATACTACACTTTTAAATCAATTCATGATGATTAGAGTTAATGGGTCATCCATTAAAATTGCTAAAAGTTTGTTCTAAAAGTGTGATAGTTCAACCAAGAATAACTTCTAGTGAATTAGACTATCCCACGGTCTAAAATATTTATGATCAAACATGGGAATTTGTTTTCCTATCTAATTCAGAAATAAATGCAGATTTTTCAAACTTCAAATTCTATGAAATTTACTTTCTAGACTTAAGATCTCTTTTAAAAATAATTTTTACTAATATAAGTCAAATAACCAAGCTTAGGATTGTCGTGAGTTCTTTACTCTAGAATTGTTCAAGTAAAACTAATTTTCGATTAGGAACTCCCCTCAAGTTTCTCCTAACACCATTTTTTTCTGCATTTTCTTTTCTTTTTCAGGATCTTTTTGATCCATTATTTTATTTTTCACTCATTTTTTTATTTATTTTTAAGTTACGATGACTATATCTGGAAAAGTTCATAAATAATTCTGAATTCCACTATCGTCCTATAATGTTAAAACTTATTACTTTCCATCACTTGAAATGATGTATATATATTTATTTTTTAAATACCTTTTAGAAGAGCCTTAAATGTTTGAAAATAGAAATTCTAGCATTCCTTAGTTTTTCAAAAATACAATTCATCCTACTAAAGATAATTATTCATTTATTCAAGTTCTTTGCTAAATATCCTTAACTTTATATTCACCATTTTCACTAAAAATATCAACTAAGTTTTCCTACTCCATTTCTATAATTAAATTTATAACATTCATCAGATGACTTCATGCTACAATAATCATTAGAAATAAAATACAAATTTATTTGTGGTACTTTTGAAAACAAGGTTTAATTTTGAAACATTTCCCCCCCCCCCAAACATGAACTCAAACATGTGTATCAATGAAGTACAAAAATATGTAGAAAGGAAAGATCACTTTCACAATTTATTAAAAATCCTACAAAAAATATCAAAAAATAGCACATTGTAAAATATTTTTGTAGAAAGTAAATCTAGCATAAACATGCTTGACATAACACTATAAAGGCATTTTAAATAGTAAAACACGTACTGATGCACCAAAAATATATACGATTTTTGCTATATAATTTTACACAATTTTGGTGATATTGCACTTTAAAGAAATGTATTTTTCATGATTTGTTGCAGGTATGATAATTTTAGGTTATTGGAGTGAAAAGAATCAAAAAGGAATAAATTCGGAGCAAAAAGGAGCAAAATGGTAGAAAACATGTTATGGCGCCGCCGACACCAGAATGGATGTCGCCGATGCCATTTTCCAGAGACTTCTGAATTTAATTACAGGATAGAGCGCCGCCGATACCCTATCGGGCGTTGCTGGCACCCGAAGTCGGTGGAATTCAAATTTGAAGAGTTGTGGCAACTTTTTGAAGGGTTGCCTAAGGAAACTCTTGGGATTTCATACCTAACTTATAAGTAACTATTTTTGAATAAAAAGAAGTGGGCTCTCTTGGTTTTTTTTGCTCTCTTAGTGGTTTAGTGTGTGTTAAGTGTTAGGGTTTTGGAGAAGAGTGTGTAGAAGTGAGGATTTGAGAGGAATTCTTCTCTAAGGAGTGAAGGAGAAGGAGTAAAGTGAGAGATTGCTTCTTCCTTTCCATTCTAAAGAGAGAATCAAGTGTTGTAAAGAAGATAGAAAAGGATTCAAAGGAACTTCAAAGGATTTGCATTGGGGAAGAAAAAGAGATAAGTTGTATTTTCTTTTGTGGTTTCTATGACTTTTCTTTTATATATAAAATCCATGTTTTATTGTATCTTCGTCATGAATTCTAAGTAGTCTCCTTTTTCTTTCTTCTTGCATAGAGATGTGGTGATGGATTGATGTGGATTTGATGTGCTTTTAATGTATTGAAGAAATTGTGATGGTTTTTCATTTCGAACTTAATTTACTTTTTGATTTGGCCAATTGAAATGTTAAAATTTGTTGTTGAACATTAACTCTGAGAGGATTTAATGTCCTACAAAAATAATGAAAGATCCATTCAATTTCCATAGATGAATTTTGTATTTCATGGGAATTGAGTGCAAATAAATAGGGAAATGTGTTTTGATGGACTTCAATGTGAAGATTTCAGAGTGACAGGCTGGAATCCCCAAATTGGTTCTAAGGTTAGTAACTAATTATCAAAGGTTAGCCTTCGGGTGAAGGGTGAGTGGGAGCTCTGAAGTGAGGTTGGTATCCTCCCAGCCTAGCTTAGGTTTAGTGGCTAATATTAGGATATGTCAATGTTCTTTTCATGCTTAGAAGAGGGGGTACTCTTTTAAGGATAAGGAATCATCTATGCTCCTATTTGGCACAATAACATAAATAATTGTTCCATATCAATCCACACATTATATTCTCATTGCAAGAGGAAAGATACTTTTCTCATATATCAAAAAACCTTTCAATTACATAGTTTAGTTTGTTTGCTAGTTAATTCTATTTTAAAAAGATGTTATAAGTAAGTGTAGTTTAATTAATTATTATTGTTTTCTGCATTGTGGTAGTAGAAGTAAGTAGTAAACTTTAAGTGAAATTTAGGTATCGGATTTCAGTGTTATATTATATATTGTGAAACACTTTGTTATACTTCGAACTTCCCTGTGGGATCGATAACCAGGTCTCCATTAGAGCCCTGTATTACTTGATACGATACATATACTTGCATTGAGTGTTCGAACTTTACAAAATCATTATAAACATATATAAATTTGAGTTCATACATTCTTTCATATTAAGTCCGCCGCATCTAGTTTTTGGCGCCGTTGCCGGGGAAGGTAACAAAGTAAGTAATAAATTATAAACAGTATTTATTAATAATATAGTAACAGGAAACCTTTACTTTGTAGTGTGTAATTTTGTGTTTGTTTACTTTTTTTTAAAAGTATTTGTGTGATTGTATATGCATCGTAGTGAATCTATAGGTTTAGTGCCTTACGATTCAGAGTTAGAGCATACAGTTAGAAAAATTAGAAAACAATAAAAACAAATTGAAAATCCTTACGAAATGGCGAATAATCAAGATAATCAGAGAAATGATATTGGAGATTTGCCAAGACCTTTAAGAGATTATACAAACCCAACAGCAGATGAAATTCATATAACTATTCAAAATTCTGATGTTGCTACTAATTCATTTGAACTTAAACCTGCTATTATCCAAATGGTACAAAATAATCAATTTGGAGGAACACCTAATGAGGATCCAAATTTACATCTTGCTAGTTTTCTAGAACTGTGTGCTATTTTTAAATATGATGGAGTGTCTAGTGACGCTGTCAGACTTAGACTTTTTCCCTTTCATTAAGGGATAAAGCTAAGGCATTGTTAAACTCGTTAGCACCTGAATCTATTAGAACTTAGGGAGAATTATCTCAAAAGTTTCTATCAAAATATTTCCCTTTATCAAAGACTGCCAAACTAAGAAATGACATTACATCCTTTTGTCAGTTTGAAAGAGAGTCAATATATGAAGCTTGAGAGAGATTTAAAGATACTCTTAGGAAGTGCCCACATCATGCTTTACCAGATTGGTTAATAATTTAAACATTTTATAATGGATTAGTGGGATCATTGAGACCTATTATAGATGCTGCTGCAGGTGGATCGTTAATGTCAAAACTTTTTGATGAAGCATACACATTAATTGATGAAATGGCTACTAATAATTTTCAGTGGCCCTTTGAATGGGTAAATCCTAAGAGAGTAGCTAGTGTTCATGATACAGATATGATGACTATGGTAGTTTCTCAAATTGCAACCCTTTCTAAAAAAATAGATCAATATGGAATGAATTATTCTCAACCACCTCAAGTGTTGGAGGAAAATTCATTTGGACAAATAACAGAATCTCAAACACCTTATGAGACTTTAAATGTTATTAATAGACCTAACAATCCTTATTCGAATTATTATAATCCTGGTTGGAAGAATCACCCTAATTTCAATTGGAATAATAGGAATGCTAATGTTAACCCGCACTAGGCTAATAGTTTTATAAATCCAATTGGAAATTAGAACAATTAAAGAAATACCAATTTTAGACCATCTTATCCTCTTGGATTTAATAGTAACCCACAATTTAAGGATAAGAAGTTGTCTACTGAAAAAATGATTCTAAATATGGGAAATTAATTACAAGCTCAAGGTGTTGCTATGGAAAATATTGAAAATCAAATGGTACATATTTTCACTGCACTTAATAATAGACCTTCTGGAACACTTCTAAGTAATGTGGACATTAATCCAAAAGATCAAAACAGGGAACAACTTAAGGCTATTCAATTAAGGAGTAGAAAAGAATTGGAAACTAGAGTGCAAAAAGAATTTGAAATAGAAAAGGAGAAAGTGGAAATCGAAAAAGGTTCAAACAAGATTTATCCAGAATTGGATTATCCTCTTGAGCAAACGAAGATAACTGTTGAAAAACCACCGCCTCCATTTCCTCAAAGATTAAAGAAACTAAATAAGGATAACAGATTTGAAAAATTTTTGGAGATCCTTAAGAAATTGACAATAAATATTCCTTTTGTTGAAGCATTAGAACAAATGTCTAACTATGCCAAGTTTATGAAGGATATCCTGAGAAAGAAAAGAAAGTTTACCGATCATGAAACTGTTGCACTTAGCGGAGAGTGTAGTGCAATTGTTCAGAAGAAGCTTCCCGAAAAACCTAAAGATCTTGGTAGTTTCACTATTCCGTGTGCTATACGTGAAATTTTTTTCGGAAAGGCTTTATGTGATCTGGGAGCTAGTATTAATCTTATGCTATTATCAACTTTTAAAACGTTGGGAATAGGAGAAATTTCTACTACATCTGTGACTCTCCAGTTAGCCGATCGTTCTATTACTTACCCTAAAGGAGTGGTAGAAGATGTGTTAGTGAAAGTGGATAAATTTATCTTTCATGTGGGTTTTATTGTACTTGATATGGAGGAAGATAAAGAAATTCCAATCATTTTGGGAATACCATTCCTTGCTACTGGAAGAGCTGTGATTGATGTTCAAAAAGGATAATTGATTATGAGAGATAATGATCAAGAGGTAACCTTTAATATTTTAAAATCTATGAAGTATCCCTCAATGGAAAAAGATAATGAATGTTTTAAGATGGAGGTCTGTGAATATTTGAGAAATGATCATTTTGAAAATATATTTGAAAACGAAGTGGAATAAAAAAATATGTTTGAAGAAGAAATTGAAGATGAAGAAAATTAAGATATTAAGAAGAATGAAGATTTAGAGTATGTTCATGAGAGATTTGAAGTATTAGACACTATGTAAGGTGGAAATAAAAGTTTAATTCCATCTAACATAAAACTTCCTGAACTTGAGATGAAAATTCTCCCTAATAATTTAATGTATATGTTTTTCAGAGAATCATCTACCTTGCCAGTTATTGTATCTTTAGAATTAAACGAATATCAAGAACAAAAGTTATTGGAAACTTTAAAAAGATACAAGAAAGCTTTTGGATGGACTTTGGCAGATATTAAAGGAGTTAGTCCTTCGATTTGTATGCACAAAATTTTATTAGATGAAGAACATAAACCGAGAGTTTATCCGTACAGAAGATTGAATCTTATAATGAAAGAAATAGTTATGAAAGAGATTTTAAAATGGCTGGATGCTGAAATTTATTTCAGATAGTGCTTGTGTAAGTCCAATACATTGTGTACTGAAAAAGGGAGAAGTGACTGTTGAAGTGAATGAATGTAATGAAATTATACGTACCAGACAAATTAATGGATGGAAAATTTTTATTTACTATTGGAAATTAAATGCCGACACCAGAAAAGAACACTTTCCTCTTCCTTTTCTCGATCAAATGCAAGATAGACTTGCTGGACACAAGTACTACTATTTTCTGGTTGGATATACTGGTTATCATCAAACACCTATTGCTCCTGAGGATTAAGAAAAGATAACATTTACTAGCCCTTATTGAACCTTTGCTTTTATAAGAATGCCTTTTGGACTGTGTAATGCAGCTACAACATTTTAGAGATGTATGATGTCTATCTTGAGTTGTATGATGGATAAAGGAATAGAAGTTTTCATGGATGATTTCTCTATATTTGGGATTTCAATTAAAATTTTCTTAGAAAACTTAGCAAAATTTTTGGAGATTTGTGAGAAAACAAATCTAGTTCTGAATTGGGAGAAATGTCAATTTATGGTTGCAGGAGGAATTGTGCTTGGGCTTAAAATTTCTGAACATGGTATGAAGGTCGACCCTGCTAAAATTAGAGTGATTAAGAGTTTGCCGCCACCCACTAGTGTGAGAGAGTTGAGGAGTTTCTTATAACACGCTGAATTTTACAGGAGATATATTAAAGATTTTTCTAAAATTACTAAACCTTTGTGTCGACTTTTAGAAAATGATAGAAAATTTGATTTTAATGATGAATGCTTTAGTGCTTTCGAATTATTGAAAGAAAAATTGTCACTGCACCTATAATTGTTTCACCAAATTGTTAGAAACCATTTGAACTTATGTATGATGCAAGTGATTATGCGATCGTAAGTAGCATTGGGGCAAAGGCAAAGTTTTCAAAGTCATTTACTATGCTAGTAAAACTCTTAATGAGGCTCAAATTAATTATACCACTATTGAAAGAGAGTTATTAGCTATAGTATTTGCTTTTGAAAAATTTAGACCTTATTTAATTGGAACTAAAAGTATTATGCATACAAACCATTCAGCTATCAAATGTTTAATGCAAAAGAAGGATGTGAAACCTAGACTCATTAGATGGATACTTCTTCTACAAGAATTTATTTTTATGATAGTTGATAGAAAGGGAGTTGATAATCAAATAGCTGATCATCTTTCAAGAATAGAGTATGATAAATTATCTGAATTTGAGAAGGAAATTACAAAAAATTTTCCTGATGAGCAACTTTATACTATTATGGGAAACAATTTACTTTGGTATGCTAATATTGTGAATTATATTGTAAGCGATATTGTACCACCTGATTTAACAAGGCAACAATAAAAAAAGTTTAAATATGATGCAAAATTTTATTTTGGGATGACCCATATATATATATATATATATATATATATATATATATATATATATATATATATATATATATATATATATAGTGTAAGGATCTCGATTATTAGGAAGTGTGTGTCACAAGAAGAAACAAATTTGATTATTAAATGATGTCATGATTGTGAATTTGACCGTCATTTTGGTGTTGATAAAACTACTTTTAAGATTCTACAATCTGGATTTTATTGGCCTACTTTTTTTAGAGATGTTTATAGATATATTAAATCATGTGATCGATGCCAGAGAGTAGGTAATATCTCTAGAAGAATTGAAATGCCTGTAAATTATAATTTGGAAGTTGAAATTTTTTATGTATGGGAATTAGATTTTATGGACCATTTACTCCTTCATTTGGAAATTTTTATATATTGGTTGTCGTTGATTATGTCTCGGAATGAATTGAAGCTATTGTTTTACCTAGATATGATGCTCGCAGTGTTTCAAAAATTTTAAATAAAAATATATTTACAAGATATGGAATGCCGAGAGTGATCATAGCTAATGGTGGATCCCATTTCAGGAAGAATTGAATTAAGAGATTAATTAAGAAATATAATATTATTCATAGAATCTCTACTGCTTATCATCCCTAGACTAGTGGTTTAGCAGAAGTGTCTAATCGTGAAATTAAAAGAATTTTGGAGAGAACTGTAGATAATCATAAATTAGATTGGTTTACTCGATTAGATACTATTTTATGGGCTTATAAGACTGCTTTTAAAACCCCTATTGGAAGTCTCCTTATAGACTAGTGTTTGGTAAGACTTGCCATTTACCGGTTGAATTGGAACATAAAGCATATTGGGCGATAAAAGAGTTGAATTTTAATTTGAAAAATGCTGGAGAGAAAAGATTTATGCAATTGAATGAATTGGAAGAGATTAGAAATGCATTTTATCATAATGATAGGATTTATAAAGAGAAAATGAAATTGTGGCATGATCGGAAGATATTGAAAAAGAACTTGAAATTTGGAAAAAAAATTTTATTATACAACACAAGATTGAAATTATTTCCTGGAAAGCTCAAGTCTAGATGGTTAGGAACTTTTATAGTTGTAAAAGTTCATTCTTTTGAAGCTATTGATATTAAAGATCCTGATACTGGAAAGATTCTCAAGGTTAATGGGCATCGATTAATGCCTTACTTTGATGGGTTTCAACCCGACTTCAAAGAGGTTTTAATACTGAGTCATCTCAATTAACTGAATGGTTTGTCTGGCTGACGACGTTAAACCAAGCGCTTTATGGGAGGCAACCCATATGTATCTTTGTGGTGTGTTTTCTTGCTTGTTGTAGTTGTGTTTTTTAGATAGTTGTTTTTTAATCCTAATTACTCGTAAATTGATAAATATTGGATCGAATTGTGAAATTGGAATATTTTGGGCAAAACGAATTTCGGTGAGAACTTTTTACCACTGGCGCCGCCGGTGCCAGAATGGGAACCGCCGACGCCCTATCACAGACCATACACTGAACTTCCAGGTTTGAGCACTGTCGTCTCCCTATTGAGCGCCGTCAGAGCCCAAAACTTGTTGATAGTTTTTAAGTTTTAAAATGCAAATTTTGGCGTTTTTGGGCGGGATCTTCATCCTTATAACTCTCTAAACTCCATTTTTGACTTCCTAACTCCAGAAAAACGAAAACTACCATTCCCAATTCGTATCCCATGGATTCCTACTCCATTGAAACCCCTCGATCTCACATTTTCAACCGAAGGAAGTTCATAAGTTTCGAGGCGCAGCGTTTGTTCAACAAAGTTATGATGAAAAGAAGGATTATCAACCAAAGAGGCTTCATAAATCAAGGTATGGATAACCTACTACTAGAATTGAAGAAATTATGAAGGAGAGACGTTGGGAAGTACTTTGCTACACTACCGCTACCATTGTTGTCCTGTCGTGAAAGAATTTTATGCAAATATTCACGGTATCAACCAAGGGTTCGTATTTGTGCGTGGTAGATTTGTGCAATTCACTCTTGCATGAATTAACGATCTCTTTATGACAGAGAATATACCTATTTGCGATTATTATAATTTCAATGCCACACAAGATAATATGAATGATGTGTATCGATATTTGACGGATGAGAATGAGGATTGGGACATTAGAGAGAATGGATACAATTGTTTTCCATATGCATCTCTCAAACCAGTGTCGAAGTAGTGGCACTACTTTATTTCGGCAAAGTTATTTCCAACATTGAAGATTAGCAAGGTAACCAATGAAATTGCCATTTTGAATTTTTGTATTCAAACCGAGAGGCCGATTGACATTGGTAACATCATTGTGAAATCGGTTTTGGGATTAATTGTTCGTGGATCTAAATATGGATTTCGACACCCGTCCACCATATTTCTGTTATGTAGTCAATCGCAATTTCTTTATGAAAGTTGGGAAAAGGTTCTTCTTCCATGGAGGCCTATTGATCCAACTAATCTTTATGACTACCAGACAGTGGGAGATGAAGATGACATGAATTTACTTGTTGATCAACTAAGACAGACTTAACAACCGATTCAACCCTATTTTCCTGAAGGTTCCAGAATGATATTGAAGAGGATCAAACAGTTGGAGAAACAGTTACAGAACGTTATGAGTGCAATCAATAATATTTCTAATTTAATTGATCATATAGATTAGAGAATGAAGGAACAATTCGATCACACAGGTCGGATTGAGATGCGCTTGATTAACTTAATGAAGAAGAATGTGATGATTGCTGAGGAATCATCTAACGAATTTCCATTTCGTCCATCTTATAATTTGTTCGTGTATCAGCAATCGATTGGAGATATTAGAGGAGAGGATAGTTCTGAAACTGATGTGGAGTAATTAATGGATTCTACTTTTGCTTGTTGTGTGTTTAGTTTACTTTAATATGCTTGGTGTGTCTAGTATTTGCTTTGCTTTAAATTTGGATTTGGATATGCTTACTTTCATTGTGTGCTTAGATTTTATTGTTTGCCTATCGTAGAGTACTTGCAACACTAAAACAACTAAGAGTTGGCTTGGTTTGAATGAACATATTTGTTGTTTAAGTTGAAACTTGGATTATATATATATAAGTTTGTTGTGTATTGTGTGTGTTAAGAATTGTGTTAATTATTACTTGTGAGATAATGTAAATGCCTACTGAAGTGTTAAACACCATTTTGGAAGTCGAAATGATCGAAATTACGAAAAAATTTTCGGACCCAAAAAATATTTTGAACTGGCGCAAGAATGGGCGCCGCCGACACCCAAATCTAGAGAGTTTGGCCATTTATTTTATATAGAGCGCCGTCGGTGCCCTATCGAGTACCGCCGGCGCCCGAACCAAGTAAAATGCAAAAAACCCTAGTTTTCGCAAATTTTACCCTGGGACCCGCAAATTTTTCCATTGCCTTCGTCTTCCTCGTCCATTTTCGTGATTTTGAAGATCTAGGGCTTGCAAGATCTCCGATTCAAGGTGATTTCAAAGCTTTTCGACATCGGATCCACATTTCTCTTGGTAAGAGCTTCACTTTAAGTTAAAATTTTTTTATTTTCACCATGGAAATCTCTCACATTGCTTAGGTTATAATTTTTGAAGTTTTAAAGAGATTTTGAGATTTCCATGATGAAACTTGCTCTTACTTATTTAGAATTGTATTTGGAGTTGTCACATTGTGAATTTGGGATTTATTGGAATTTTATTACAAATTTTAGAAATTCACATGGCTCTAAAGAGGAGTAAAGGGCAGAGGAAATTGGATTTTGATGAGGAGATGTTCGTTAATATCAAAGCCCAATTTTGCTTTAAATCTTACCTTTACAACAAGAAGTGTATCCAGGATCAAGCTTTTGATAGTCCTTGTGGATTTGTAGAACGGTTAATTGTAGAGCGGAACTGGGAGTGATTTTTTTATTTTACTGCGAATGTTATTATGGGAGTTGTTAGAGAGTTCTATTCAAATATACCCTGGACTGAGACTGAGTATGTGCTAGTTAGAGGAAAAATAGTTGAGTTTACACTTCAGCGTATCAATGCTTTCTATTAGACTCGGGAACCATTTGTTTGTGAATACGAAAACTTTGACACTCAAGGAGAGAATATGAGAGAAGTGATTGCTTTTCTGACTAACGGAAGAGGAGAATGGAAAGTAAGTCAAAAATAGTTGATTAACTTCCCCGCTTCTACATTGAATGTTGCATCAAAAGTTTGGCATTATTTCATCTCTGCGAGACTATTACCATCTTATCACCATAGCGAAGTTACAAGGGATAGAGCGATTCTGAACTATTGTATTCAGAAGATGAAAAAGATTGATATTAGAGCTATTATCTACAAGAACATTCAGACTATTGCTAGAGGGGAGACCACTAGTGGTTTAGAGCATCCTGCTTTAGTTCATGTCATGTGTGTTCAGTCTGAAGTGGAGTTTAACAGTTCTGAAGAAGTGGCTATACCTCTTAGACCAATTACAAAGACTATTATCCGTACTTATGAGTCTCATGTGGGAGCCCGAGTTGAGCGTAGGAGTACTGATATTCCTACTACGAGTTATGATGTTCCATCTACAACTGAGCCACCTACCTTATCTGATATTATGGAGCAGCTGGGATAACAGAGTGCTAGTGTGGATAGACTCCATGGTAGGATGGATGTGCTTGAGGTGAGGAGTGATGTGAATGAAGATTATCTGCAAAGGAGAGTTGAGTTCAATATTGCTTATTATGACGCTTAGGTCAGATTTATGAGGAGGGAGTTTGAGTTGATATTTCCTACTTACCCCAGTTATACACCATATAGACCTGACCCTGCTGATAACCCTACTGATTCTAGTGTTGGAGATTGGTAGATTGTTTGTTTCTATTTCTGTTGTTCTTGTTCTGTTGTGTTGTACTGTTATGATGTAGTGGATATTTATTTTTCATATGATGTGTAAACCTGTTTTTGTACTTCTGTGATGTAGTAGTTATTTATTTTCATACGTTGTGTAACCTTGTTGGTTTACTGTTATGTTGTACTGAAACATTAAATTTGTTAGCTGGACTGTGTAGTACTGTGATAGTTTGTTTCATGTTATAGTGTTTTGTTGGATGTTTAGATGTTTAAAGTTAATTTCTCTTTACCCATGCAAATATTTAAAATTGTTATATCACTGCTACTAATTGTTTCATGCTTGCTAGTTGTAAATTTTGATTAATACCAGATAGCTGTTGAAGATTTCAAGATCCCAGCACCGAAAGGTTAGTTTTCTTTTACTCTCAACTGTTTCAAATTTACTAAAAAATTTAATTTTGGGGGAGAGTAGAGAAATACTAACTTTAATTTGTTCTCAATTATTATATTTTCAAAAATTATTAACATAACTTCTGGCAGTTGAACCTCACTGTAAGTAACTAAAACTTTTTATTTCAATTGAATATTATGGAAGGATAGGATGAAAATTTTTAGTAGTAAAGGTTAATTTTATGGAAGTAAGATATTTGGTATGAAGGGATTTGATTATAGTAAAGTAAAACTATATTTTTGAAATGTTAAGGGACTTAAAGTATTGTGTGATAAGAAGAGATTGTGACTTTATGATGAATAATAAAATTTGTATTTAACTATAAAGTAAGGAGGTGTCTCAAGTTTGAACTTTAGGAAGAGGAGAGTGAAGTTAAAAATCATTAAAGGCTATCCAGATATAGTAATCCTCATTAAAAAAATTAAGGAAAAGAAGGATTGAAAAACAATCCCAAAAAGAAAATAAAGAAAGAAAAGAAAAGAAAAAGAAAGAAAAATATTTATGAGGACAAGTTTGAGGAGATGCCTAATCAAAATTTGGCTTCGAGAACTTAATTTCATTTTTATATTTATGTTTAAAGTATTGACCTACATTCTAATGAAGTTTGCATGAACTCCTTTTTCACGTAGTCTTTTAAGGCACTCTTAATATAACAAATTATGGTTCATCTTGAAATAAATAGATGACTAGAACCCTTAAACTTGATTGCTGAATATTCTTATACTTATAGTGTTGACCTGAGTTACTAAATTTCATTCTGAAAATCTAACAAATATATTCTTTTGAATAAAAAGTTTTAGTGTCTTGCAGTTGAAAAGTAGATTGCCTAGAGTTATAATTTTATGTAGTAAAAGGATTACTTAAGGACAAGTAATAGTTAAAATTTGGGTGATTTTGATGCACCAAAAATATATACAATTTTTGCTATATAATTTTACCCATTTTTGGTCATATTGCACTTTAAAGAAAGATATTTTTCATAATTTATTGTAGGTATGATGATTTTAGGTGATTGGAGCGAAAAGAAATGAAAAAGAACGAATTTGGAGCAAAATGGAGCAAAATGGAGCAAAATGGTGGAAAACATGTTTTGGCGCCGCCGGTACCACTTTCTAGAGACTTCGGAATTTAATTGCAGGATAGAGCGCCGATGGTGCGTGCTCCGTCGGCGCGCGAAGTCGGCGGAATTCAAATTTGAAGAGTTTTGGCAACTTTTTTATGGGATGCCTATGGAAATTGTTGGGTTTTCGTCCCTAACTTATAAGTAACTGTTTTTGGACGAAAAGAAGGGGGTTCTCTTGGTTTCTCTTGCTCTCTCTTAGTGGTTTAGTGTGTGTTAAGTGTTAGGGGTTAGGAGAAGAGTGTGCAGAAGTGAGGATTTGAGAGGAATTCTTCTCTAAAGAGTGAAGGAGAAGGAGTAAATTGAGAGATTGCTTCTTCCTTTCCATTCTAAAGAGAGAATCAAGTATTGCAAAGAAGAGAGAAAAGGATTCAAAGGAACTTCAAGGGAATTGAATTGGGGAAGAGAAAGAGATAAGTTGTATTTTCTTTTGTGGTTTGTATGGCCTTTCTTTTATATATAAAATCCATGTTTTATTGTATCTTCTTCATGAATTTTGAGTAGTCTCCTTTGTCTTTCTTTCTTGCATAGAAATGTGGTGATGGATTGATGTGGATTTGATGTGCTTTTAATGTATTGAAGAATTTGTGATGGTTTTTCATTTCGAACTTAATTTACTTTTTGATTTGGCCAATTGAATTGTTAAAATATGTTGTTAAACATTAACTTTGAAAGGATTTAATGTCCTACAACAATAATGAAAGATCCATTCAATTTCCATGTATGAATTGCGTAGTTCATGGGAATTGAGTGAAATAAATATGGAAATGTGTTTTGATGGACTTCAATGTGGAGATTTCAGGGTGACAGGCTGGAATCCCCAAATTGGTTCTAAGGTTAGTAACTAAATATCAAAGGTTAGCCTTCGGGTGAAGGGTGAGTGGGAGCTCCGAAGTGAGAGCCGGTATCCTCCTAGCTTAGCCTTAGGTTTAGTGACTAAACTTAGGATATGTTAATGTTCCTTTCATGCTTAGAGGAGGGTGTACTCTTTTAAAGGTAAAGAATCATCTATCCTCCTATTTGGCACAATAACATAAATAATTGTTCCATATCAATCCACACATCATATTCTCATTGCAAGAGGAAAGATAC
The DNA here is from genome assembly GCA_022702705.1 of Papilionanthe hookeriana x Papilionanthe teres. Classification (NCBI taxonomy): domain Eukaryota; kingdom Viridiplantae; phylum Streptophyta; class Magnoliopsida; order Asparagales; family Orchidaceae; genus Papilionanthe; species Papilionanthe hookeriana x Papilionanthe teres. Next base: position 10,239,608 of record CM040425.1, on the reverse strand, counting down.
TTTTCTCATATATTAAAAAACCTTTCAAATACATAGTTTAGTGTGTTTGCTAGTTAATTTTGTTTTCAAAGTTGTTAGAAGTAAGTGTAGTTTAATTAATTGTTATTGTTTTCTGTATTGTAGTAGTAGAAGTAAGTAGTAAACTTTAAGTGCAATTTAAGTATTGGATTTCAGTGTTGTACTATATATTATGAAACACTTTCTTATACCTCGAACTTCCCTATGGGATAGATAACCAGGACTACATTAGAGCCCTGTATTACTTGATACGATACGTATACTTGGGTTGAGTGTTTGGACTTAACAAAATCATTATAAACATATATAAATTTAAGTTCATACATTCTTGCATATTAAGTCTGCCACGTCAGGTACAAACTGAAGATTAAACAGAAACACATTTTAAACTTTATAAAGGTATTGTTGGATGCTGTTAAGTTTAATATATTGAGAAAAGTTTTGTCATCTCTAATGAATCATTCAACTTGACTCATAGACATTGACACAAAAACTTCAATACATAGACAAAAATTCATAAAAAAAACAACTAAGGTTAATTCGATCTCCCTTCTACTCACATTTTCACTCCTTACTTTCAATTTTAAACTGAAGAAACTACACTAAAAGTGTGGGTGTATTATAAGATTTTATATGGTTATCACCCATGGACCATAATTCCCTCATGTGTTGCTAATTTAGGGTTACTCTAAGTCTAAGTTATACATAATCTAGTAAATAAAAATAGTGCAGTTCATCAAGATGTTGTTCACTAAGTAAGTTCGTGACCTTACTTAGTGAAGAAAAAGTTAGATAAAGGAAGTAATAGAGTTTTCATGGAGTGGTCTGATTCTAATCTCTACATGCTTCAAAGTAATGCTCAGCTTCTGTTAAGAGTTAAGTCCAAACAGACCCGCCAGCCATCTACTACTAGAAGTCATATACAAATCTAGTCATGATGAAGGAATTATCTCATAACATTAATCCAATTCACTCTTACACATCAAAGACGGATCAAAGTCCAACATCTTACAAATATCAAATCCAACATAACAAAAATCACACTGAACAGATAACAAAGATAACAATGGGTTGCCTCCCATGAAGCACTTGGTCTAACATCGATGACCCGATGTATGTAATGTTTACGCTGGTTGCCCCAACATCAAAATCTTATTCATTTTGTCTGTATACCACGGAAAATGCCATTTAGTGATTTTGAATAACTCTTTCTTAGGAGATCTTTTACTGATTTCATCATTCAATTCATTTTCTTCATGTGATTCAATCGAATCTGAAGATATAAAGACTGGTGGTGTAGATGACTTCCTTAAATAGGTAGATTTAAAATTGTATGGGGTACATTCATCTTAAGTTCAAGACATTTTTCAACAGATGGAATTAAAATTTTACTATTTTTGGTAACATCCATCATTACACACCTCTCCTGAACATATATACAGTCTTCTATAAACAACATTTCCAACTCATAATGAAAGTTCATTTCGATTTCATCTATTAACTAACTCTCAAAACATTCTTGGAAATGGTCTTTACTTAGATAATCAATTTCAACCATCTAAAAATAATTGTCATCTTTTCTCCCAGCTGGATATTTTATAGTCTTTAATACATCAAAAGTGACTTATTGACATTAATATTCATACTCAACTCTTCTTTTTGTACATTTATCATAGCTTGTCCAGTAACAAGGAAAGGTCTCCCCAAAATAATTGAATTTTCTTTATCTTCCTCTATATCTATTATAATAAAGTCCATAGAAAAGATAATCCATCTGGATAAATGATAGATCGATCAGCTAACTAATGGGTTACAGTAGTGGGAGAAACATCAACTAAATCGAACCTTCTAAATATAGATAAAGGCATCACATTAACACACACTCTAAAATCACATAAAGCTTTTCCACATAATCTTTTTCCAATTGCACAAGGATTTGTTAAGCTGCAAGGATCTTTAAGTATCTGAGGAAAATTTTTTTGAAGTATAGCGCTGCACTCCTCACTTAGTAGAAGTGTCTCGTAATCCCCAAATTTTCTTTTCTTGTTTAAAATATCCTGCACAAACTTTGCATAAATTGGCAACTGTTCTAAAGCTTCAGCGAAATGAATATTTATTGTTAACTTCCTAAGTACTTCCATGAACTTTGAAAATTGTTCATCTAACTCATGTTGTCTAAGCCTCTGAGAAAATGGAGGTGGTGGTCTTTCAAAATTTATTTTAGTTGGAGATATTAATTTTTTTCAGATCATTAGAAAAATTTTCTTGAGGTCTTTTATTTACCTTTTTTTCTCTGACAACTTCTTTCTCTTTTCTAACCACATCCTTTGTTTCTCTTCCACTTCCTAATTGGACAGCTTCTACTTGTTTATTTTTGTTCTCTTTAGGTTTGATCTCAGTGTTGCTAGAAAGTGTTCCTTGGGGTCTATTGCTAAGTGAATAAGTAATTTGTCCCAGTTGGTTCTCTATGTTTCTAATCGTAGTATTTTGACTTTGCAACTAGTTTCCCATTTGCAATGTCACTTCTTTTATGGTCATCTTCTTATACTCAATTGTTGATCATTGTTAGATTCCAGTGGATATAAAGGTCTATAGTTTGTGTTCCCTAATTATTCAAACTTCCATTAGAAGTTTCATGATTATTTTCTCATTATTGGTTTCCACCCCTAGTAGTATGATTCTAGTTAAAATTAGTATGGCTTCCAACCTAGGCTGTAAAAGTTAAAATAAGGTTTGTTTATGGTATTTAATGTCTCATATGATATGTTAGAATAAATCATATACTCTAATGAACTTTCCTCACATACTGGAGAAAATTGAGGCCGGTTCATTCCAAATTAGTCCAACTCCTTGATATTATAACAAACTCATATGCAAGAATTGTAATCACATCTATATCATGAACATTGGCTACCTTTTAGGATTTACCCTTATAGAGGGCCATTGAAATTCTTTTTAGGCATTTCTTCACTTAATGCATATGCTTCATCAAAGGGTTTTGACAATAATGAACCACCGGCAGCATCATCAATAATGGATCTAAGGGATCCCACTAACCCATTGTAAAAGTTTTGAATGATAAATTAATCAGACAGAGCATGGTGTGGACACTTTCTTAGGAGTTCCATAAATTTTTCTCAGGCTTTGTATATTGATTCCCCTTCATACGGACAAAATGAGATAATATCATTTCTAAATTTAGTAGTCCTTGAAGTTGGAAAATACTTTGCTAGGAATTTCTGAGTTAAGTCCACCCAATTTTTAATAGAGCCTGGAGCTAATGAGTATAACCAAAATTTAGCCTTATTCCTTAGTGAAAAGAAAAAGCCTAAGTCTAACAACGTTATCTAAGATGTCGTTATGATGAAATGTAGCACAAAGTTCTAGAAAACCTGATAAGTATAAATAGGGATCCTCCAAAGGAGTTCCCCCAAAATGGTTGTTCTGCACTAATTGGATAATCGCTGGATTAAGTTCAAATGAGTCAGCTTCTACTATAGGAATTTATATACTTGAGTGAATTTCATTTGTCATAGGATTTAAATAATCCCTCAATGATTTAAAATGATATTCCAAGTTATATTTTTGAATGTTTTTCATTTTCGTTTCGAGTTTTTCAAGACTTTTCTATTTTTTTATTGTGTTTCCTTTTCTCTAACTCGGGATCATAAGGAACAAGTCTTGCAGATCCATTATTTTGCATACACAACACAACAAAAAATACATTAAAAATTAAATAAATAAAACAAAAAATATATTTAACACAATAAAACATTTTCACAAACACATTGTTTTTCAAATAAACAGTTTTTTCGCAACGCTTTTACATACAAAAAGCACTTTTCACACAAAAAGAGTTTTTATGACACTACAACTTTCGAAATCTAAGGCTAATTACTTCAACTAAAGTTCTCCTAAAAGTCAAGTTCAACCGTTGTGATCCCCGGCAGCGGTGCCAAAAACTTGATTGCGATATTTTTTATATGTAAGGATTTATGAAGTTGACACCACAACTTGAAAATTTTAATCCCTAATAACAGCGGCAAAAACTTGATCCAAAGCAAAGTGTGATTTCAATTATATCTTTAAATAGTATAGATTCTACACAAGTATACGTATCGTTATCAAGTAATATAGGGCTTTCTGATTAAGCTCTGGATATCGATCCCATAGAGATCGAGGTTAATCACGACTTATTTCAAGAGAAGTTCTAGTTTAAAATAACACGCCCAAGCATGGAAGGTCGATAAAGGTTTGGTTTTGATTATATCCTACAATTATCACTATAATACTACTTCTAATCCTAAACTAAAATACTTAGTGAAAATTTTAAAGTCGGTTTGATATATTAAAAGTTCTTTTCCTCATACAATGAAATTAGTAACATGTGTAAAAGTAAAATAAGTAGCGAGAGTGATTGTGACAAATAAAAGCAATTATATTTTTTACCCTTACTAGAGTTTCTATAAAGAACATTGGTTATCTAAAGTTTGACTAGTTCTAAAGACGGGCTAGGCAGGGAAGATATTAGCTCTCACTCTAGATTTCCCTCTTATCCCTCCACCTTAAGGCTAACATCTCGCATCAAAACCTAAAACAATAGACCAAATTAGTGAGCTTTAGCCTGTCACTCTAAAGCCCTCTAATTCTACACCCATCAAAGATTATTTCCCTATTTATTTGCACTCAATTATCTGAATTACATTCTCATCTATACAATCTCATCTGATTTTACGACAGTTGATTGATACAACACTATCACGGATCTTACATGTCCTCACAACAGATTTTAACATCCAAGTTGATCATGTTTAAAGGTAAATGAAGAACAAATTAAAATCATCACAATATATTCCTACTCTACTCAATTCAATATCCTACACATGCATAATAACTTATTATAAGAGGAAAGAGTAAAGAAAACTACTCACTGCACAATGAGAAACAACAAGAACTTTTCATTGAATATGACTTTAAAACCATGCAAATAAAGTACTAGATTCAAATCAAAACACAATGAAATACTTATCTTTGATGAAAGTCAGACTCTCCTCATATTGCATAAGCAATCTCCTTACAATCCTCTCCATGAACAAAGTGAAAAGAAAAGAAGAAATCTCTCTATCTTTCTCTCTCACCTTGTCACTCCCCTTTGGGGCCCTCGCCAAGCCTTCTTCTTCTTCTCAAAGCCTTCTTATCCTCTTTTTATTAGTTCTAGAGTTCATTTTTTTAAAGAGAGTTTGTAAAACATTTCTAAGCCTTTTTTATAATTTCCCAAGAGATGCATAAGTGTCTCTTCAAATATGTCCATATTCAATGAATCTTGTCAAGGGTGCCTCAAGTGTCTCTTCAATAATAACTCCTTCTAACCACCCCTAAATTCTTATGTAAAGCCCATTTTATCATTTCTAACAAATTTCTCAAGCGACACACAAAGCAACGCTTAAAAAATTGTTCAAATTCGATGTATATTTTAGAAGATATGTTGAAAACTGTCACCAGTGCCTAAGCACTGATTTTGGGTGCTTAGCCACCCTCTCATGCCGCCTAAGCGCCATGTTTGGGTGCTTAAGCACCTGACACAGGTACATAAGTGTTCAGTTCGCCCCTCATGGCTTCGGTGTGCCCCGGTTCGACCCATTTTGCTCCGGTATGCTCTATTTTGGTCCATTTTTGTTCCTTTTGCTTCAATCACTCCAAAATCTTCAATTTGATGTAAATAGAACAAAAAAATGCAAGAAAACATATCTTTGAAGTGAAATATGATTATAGAATATAGCATGAAAAATAGTACATTTTAAGCATATCAAAGCTCACTAAAAAACTTTACGATCTTGGTAGTTTCACCATAACATGAGCAATTGGAGAAAAATTTTGTGGAAAAGCTTTATGTGATATAGAAGTGAATATTAATCCTATGACATTATCTATATTTAGAATGTTAGGATTATCAGAGTTATCTCCCTCTACTGTAACACTACAATTAGTCGATCGACCTATTGCGTATTCTAAGAGGGCTATAGAAGATGAGCTAGTTAAAGTGGATAAATTTATCTTCCTTGTTGATTTCATTGTGTTAGATATGGAAGTAGATAAAGAACATCATATTATTTTGGGAAGACCTTTACTTGCTACTGGACGTGCAATGATAGATGTACAAAAAGGAGAATTAACCATGAGAGTTAACGATCTGGAAATGTGCTTAAATAAATGAAGTATCCTGATAAAGGAGAAGATAGTGAATGCTACAAGGTGGGCATTATTGATTATATGCTTGTTAATAATTTTCAAGAAAGATGTGAAGCTATATTAAATCAAAAATATGAAGTCATATCAAATCAAAAAGAACTAAAGAATGAAATTGAAAGTGATTTTGAGGATAAATGAGATGAGATAAACACTAAAGATTTAAAATATGTTAAGGAAAACGTTGAAATTTTAGATACTACTATTAATAGTAAACCTTAGATTTCTTATATTAAAAAACCTTATGAAATTTAGATAAAGGTTCTACCTACTCATTTAAAGTATGCATTATTTGAGGAATTTATCTGCATTACTAGTTATTAAATCCTCATATTTAACTGCTAAACAAGAAGAAAAAATTTTGGAGACATTTAAAAGTCTTAAGAAAGCCTTTGGATGGACATTAGCTGGTATTAAAAGAGTCAGTCCTTCAATCTGTATGCATAAAATTTTGGTGGAAGATAATCATAAGCTTAAGGCAGATCCTCAAAAGAGACTGAATCCTTTAATGAAATAAGTTGTTAAGAAAGAAATTTTATGATGGAAGGATGCTGGAATTATTTATCTGATTTCAGACATTTCTTGGGTTAGCCCTATTCATTGTGTTCCTAAGAAGGGGGGGGGAGTGATTGTAGTTTTTAACGAAAGGAATGATTTAACTCCAACAGAACAAGTTACTGGATGGCAAATATGTATTGACTATAGAAAACTAAACCATGACACTATAGAAGATAACTTTCCTCTACCTTTTCAAGATCAAATGATAGATAGACTGGCTGGGCTCCGTTATTTTTGCCTTTTGGATGGATATTCTGGATACCACTAAATACCCATATCTTCTGAGGATTAAGAGAAAACAACATTTACTAGTCCACACGAGACTTTTGCTTTTTAAAAAATGTCATTTGGATTATCTAATGCACCTGCAACTTTTCAAATATGTATGATGTCAATTTTTGTAATTTAATTGACGAAAGGGATTGAAGTCTTTATGAAATATTTTTTAATATTTAAAACCTCTTTCAATTCATAATAATATCACTTAACAAGGGTTATAAAATGCTGTGAAAAAACAAAGCTTGTTCTCAATTTGGAAAAATGTCTATTTATGGTTGTAGCAGGAATTGTGTTAAGACATAAAATTTCTGAAAAATGCATGGAAGTAGATTCAGCAAAAATACAAATTATCGCTGAATTACCATCTCTTATTACTGTAAGAAGAATTATAAGTTTTCAGAAACATGCTGGTTTCTACAGGTGTTATAATAAAAAAATTTTCAAAAACTTCTAAGCTTTTATTTCATCTTTTTGAAAAAAAACACTAACTTTGATTTTAATCAAGCATGTCCGAATGCCTTCAATTTATTAAAAGAGAAATTAATCACTGCACCTATTATTGTTTCACCTGATCGGAAAAACTCTTTTGAGTTAATGTAATATGCTAGTGATTTTGCTATAGGGGATTTTATAGGGAAAAGATATGATAAAAATTTTGAGGTAATATACTATGCAAGTAAAACCCTTAATGAGGCTCAAATTAATTACACTACTACTGAAAAGGAATTATTAGATATAGTGTATGCTTTTGATAAATTTATACCTTATCTCATTGGAGCCAAAAGTATTGTGCATACTAATCATTCTGATGCAAAACACGACTAATTAGATGGGTCCTTTTAATGCAAGAATTTGATTTTCAAGTTATGGATAGGAAGGATACTGATAATTAGATAGCAAATCATTTTTTAAGGCTTAAATAGGAAAATAATGTTAAACATAATGGTAAAATAAATGAAATCTTTCCTGATGAACAATTTTATGCGATTAATGTATGATAAATCCTATGGTATGCTGATATAGTTAACTACTTAGTTAGTAACATTTTACCCTACTGATTAGATAGCCATCAAACTAAAAAGTTTATTCATGATTCAAAATCTTACCTTTGGGATGAACCTTATTTAAATAAAAAACTTAAGGACTTGCTTATTCAAAGATGTGTGCTGATAGAAGAAACCTAAGAAATTATGCAAAAATGTCATAAATCAGATTCAACGGGACATTTTGGTGTTGGTAAAACTGCATTTAAGATTTTACAATCTATATTATATTGTCATATGTTATTTAGAGATGTTAATACCAACATAAAATCTTGTGATAAATGTCAAATACTAGGAAAAATTTATAGAAGAAATGAAATGCCCCAAAATTTTACTTTGGAAGTTCAAAATTTGGATGTTTGGGGTTTAAATTTTATGGGAGCATTTATACCATCTTTTGGAAAAGTTTATATTTTGATAGATATGGATTATGTTTCTAAATGGATTCAAGCAGTTGCTTTACGACACCGTGATGCTAAGAGTGTTGCAAAACTTTTAAGGAAAATTTTTCTTACAAGATTTGGAATGCCTAGAGTAATCAATACAGATGGGGGAAGTCATTTTCAAAAAAAGAATAATTGAACCATTAACTCCAAAATATGAAATTAAACATCAAATTTCTACAATTTACCACTCTCAAACCAGTGATTTAGGAGAAGTATCCAATCGTGAAATTAATGGAATATTGGAAAAGACAATAAATCCAATTATGACATATTGGTCTGCTAGACTAGATAATGCAATATGAGCCTATAGGACTGCTTACAAAACTCATATAGGAATTTCATCATATATGCTCAAACATAGAAAAGCTCGTTATTTACCATTTAAATTTGAGCATAAAGCTTATTGGGCTATCGAAGAGTTTAATTAAAATTTAAATGATGCTGGTGAGAAACGATTATGCAATTACATGAGCTAGATGAGATTTAAAATCAATCTTGTGAGAATGCCATAGTTTATAAGGAGAAAATGAAAATCAGGCATGATTAGAGATTTTTGAAAAGCATGTTGATCCTGGATATGAAGTTTTAATATACAATGCAAGATTAAAATTATTTCCAGGAAAACATTAGTCTATATGGTCATGACTATTTATTGTGGTAAGAGTTTATCCATATGGTGCTATTGATATTGAAGATCCTAAAACTGGAAGAGTTGTTAAAGTAAATGGACAGAGGTTAAAAGCTCATATAAGTGGAGATAGCTCTATATAGATCATAATATTTGGTTAACCAAATTAAAACGTTGGTTATGTCGGGCTGACGACGTTAAACCAATTACTTTGTGGGAGGCAACTCATATTTATTAGAGTGGATTGGATTGATTTAGTGGTTGTTGTTATGATGTTTATGAATTGAGTTTGAGTTTTACATGATTATGACATCACATAACATTATTTTTATTGATGAAAATGAGTGGATGAAGGAATTTAAAAAAGTGAAAATTATGGATTGGCGCTATAGCGCCAGATCTAGCGCTATATTGCCATGGTTCGAATAACTTCCCTAAACCACCCAAATCTCATTTTTCTACCCTCTTCTACTCTTTAAACCCGCCTAGAACAGGAAAGGAGGCATCCCCTCCACATTTCTATGCATTATAGAGAGAGTCAAGAGTAGAAATTTCATTCCTAAATAGAGATAATGGAGATTAATGACAAGGGGAAGTTTGAAGAGAAGAAGATGATGCAAAAGGTTGCTGAGACCTATTTGAACAAATTCATAGCATTAAGTCTAAAGTGGCTTATTGACAAACTTCAGAAAGATGAAGAGGAGATATCCCAACTGCACACCAAGTATGAAAACTTGTTCAACTTTTATGAATATTTGAATTGGCATTTGAAACTCCAATTCAATCATTTGATGTGTTTCCAAGACTATCACGTGGCCATGTATAACAACAACAAATGGATTGGCGATAAGGTTTCTTCTGAAATTCCTCGCGCTCCTTTTTACCATTTGTTTTATCATAATTTTTTAAGTTGAAAAAGAGGGTGACACCAATGTTTACAACTGTTCTTAGTTGGATTCTTAGATATAAATTAGATTAGTATTAAGTTTTTATGTGTGGTGTACCGAATTTGTTATTATAGTGGATCTAACACTTTAGAATGTGTTTCTATGCATGTATTGATATCTATTTAAGTCTATGTTGTGTCGTTTTTATTGGAATTATTTTAATATAATAAAACTAGTTTCGTTTTGTTGTTAAATGTTTATTTTATGTGTTTTGATTGGTAGTTGTGTATTCAAATTTTGGATTGATGACAAACTCAATAACATTCAATATGACAGTTAAAACTGGAACATTAAACTTCAAAAATCATAGATTTTCTGTTTTATTTCGAAATATAAAATAATTTTAAAATCCTAATTGAGTATAAATGGCACCATAGTCCCATTATTTGTCTCTATAGTGCCACTCATCAGCATAGCATGGCGCTATAGCGCCACGACTAGGCGCTATAGCGCCAAACCAACCCAAAAATAGTTTTAACTAGCTAGACCACCAATTTTTGCCTCTTTTTCCTCTGGTTAGTCTTCATCCACCACTATTTTACAACTTTCTCTGCTAAGGCTTGAATTTGTTCTTGATTGGCTTGGAGTTAGGGCTTGAAAATCTAGCTTCCATCCATAATCTAAATTTTTACTTAAGAAACTTTAAATTTCATCATAAATTTTTCCACATTATGGTTTGGCTGAAAATTTGAATTTTTGATGAAAAAAGAGAGAAATCAATGTATGAATGCGTATATGGTTTTGATTGTGTTCGTAGGAGCTATATGAAGTTACTTTTTGAATTTAATGGAAAATTTTTTGAAATCTTCTAGATTTTACATGGCTCCCAAGATGAAGAGAGGTAGAGGACAAACAAGTATTGATAATAATAAATTCTCTAGTTCGAATGCTTAGGACATATAAGGAGATCTGTAATCTAGAAAATGATTGTAGAGGGAAGTTTTCTTCGTTCTGGTTGAACTATTAAATATTTGATTATTGAACTATAGTGAGAGAACATCTACGATTTCATTGTCTTTGCTGTAGTGGGAGAACTTCTGCTATTTCGCTGTCATTGCTGTGATTTTTTGGTTTGAGAATTTTATGCCAACCTGCTTGATGAATCAAATGATTTAGTGTTTTTGAGAAGGAAATATGTGGATCTTAGACCTATTTGATAAAACATATTTTAAAGCTGCATAGTGTTCCTATAAGCTTTTGATCTGAATTTATCCAACCGATGATAAGCTCGAAGAGATTATGGGATTTTTGACTGATGGTAATGGAGTTTAAAAGATAAAGAATGGACGCTGAGTAAACTTTTCCTTCACAAAGCTTAACGTCATTCTCGTGCCTGGCATTAATTTATTTTTTGTAAACTTCTTCCAACTAACCATTTTAGTGAGGTAACTCGGGAGAGAGACACTCTGTACTATTGCATTCAGATGAAGAAACCTATAGATATTAGCTCTCTCATTTACAAGAAAATGATCATTTCATTTAGAGGAGGAACAAGTGGATGTACGGGTTACCCTTCTCTTATTTCCACCGTATGCAATGAATCTAGAGTTAAATATGAGACATGGGAGGAAATTTTACCATCTCATAAGCTTATTGGAAATACAAAATTGGAGATTTGTGTAAAACATTCTGGTTCAAAACGTAAAAGTGGAGGTTCTTACATTCCTTATACTTCAGCTTCAGCTTCTAAACCTTTTACATCTGGTACTTCTACTTTAGACAATGTTCTAGAGTAGATAATCATTCAACAAGGAGATAATTTACTTTTGAAGAATCAGATGAATGATTTGAGAGTACACTTGGATCATAATGATGAGTATACACATAGGAGAGTTGATTTTGATATTGCTTTTCATGATGTGATGGTGAAATTTATGAGGGTCGATCATTCAGTGAAATTTCCTACATTCCCTAGATTTACAAGATATGAGAGTGGAGAGATAGAAGAGGATATAGATCTTGATGTTCTTGATGATGACAAGGATAAGTAGATTGATTTTTTTCTTTTACTTTAGTTTTTATATTTAGATTTCTTTTGTTAGTCATTTTATGTGTTATTTTTTGAATGTTATGATTGTGCATTATTTAGTTACTTAGCTATACATTTATATCAAAATTGTTGTGTTACACCTTTTTATTCTACAATTTTATTGTTACCTTTTGCTCAAGTTTATGTTATTTATATGCTAGAGTAGTCTTTTACTTTGTGCTTTTACTGTTGTTAATGTTAATATTAGATTTACAGCTACTCATCACTTGTCCTTACTACTTCTACTGTACTAATCTCCTGTTTAAAACTTTTAAACTTTTCCTCTTTCTTCATTAACTGTCAAGTTCTAAAATAATCAAAATTTTACTTTTGGGGGAAGGGAGAAAATGCTATTAAAGAACTAAACGTTAGTTATCCTTAAAAAATATACTTTTAAAATTATTTTAACATAACCTGTGATATGTAGGGTTATCTTTAGAGAACTATATTTTTTATTTTAGAAATGTTATAAAAAATTTAAGTAAAAGTTTTTAATAATAAAGGTTTGTTCTAGAGTTAAGATATTTAGTATAATATTATAAGATATGCTTTTACTATTTAAAGTAAAAATAATTATATTTTTGGAAATATTAAGGATATCAGATTTACACTTTAAAAGAAAAAATTGAGACTTTATGAAAAATCCTTTTCAAAGCTAATACACATTTGTTTAAGTAAGGAAATATGAGAAGTTTTTAACTTTAAGAATAGGATGGTGGAGTTCAAAATCAATAAAGGCTATCAAGATATAGTAATCTTCAAATGATTTGAAAATAAAAGAAATGAATGGATTAAAAATAATCCTAAAAAAATAAAAGTAAAATCAAAAGAAAAAGAAAAGCAAAAAAGGAAAATATATTTGAGGAGAAGCTTGAGGAGATGCCATATCAAAAATTGACATCACATAAATCATCTTGAGGAAAGGAACTTAATTACATTTGTATGCTTAATTTTTAAAAGTATTAGCGCACTTGCTAATAAAGTTCTTCTAAGTATCCTCTGTATGATAAATTGCAGTTATTCCTGAAACGAATAGTAAATCAGAACTCTTAGACTTGATTACTAAATATCATTACATTATAGTTTTAATCAAGTTACTAAAACATTTTCTAAACTTCAACTATTACAATGGAAAGACAAAAACTATAGAAAGATTTAAGTTAAACACACTACCATATGTCATAATATTTTGCATAGTACAACGAGTTACTTGAGGACAAGTAACATTTAAGTTTGGGGAAATTGATCCACCTAAAAATTACATATTTTTAGTGTATATTTCATGATCATTTTATATACATTTTTTGTGATATTGCACTTTTAAGGAAGGTATTTTGCATATTTTTGGTTTCTGGTACATGGAATAGACATTTATTGAAAATGAGTGCAAAATTGAGCAAAAATAGACTATTTTGTATGGCGCAAAAATGACACCCTTGGCATTATAGTGCCATCTATCGAGTGTAGAGGGAGCTATAGCGCCCCAGATTGGCGCTATAGCGCCAGTAACCAACTTTCTAAAAGATGCATTGAATTTGAAGGATTTTTTAAGGGGTGCTTGATGTAACCTTTGGTTATTTTTAGAGATCTATTAAATGAGCAAAATACTGGACAAGAAAGAGAGACTTTGAGAGATCTTTAGGAGACTTTAGAGAGGGGACTAGTATGTACATGAGTCATATTTGTGTGTGAGAGTAAGAATTTGTGTAAGAGTTTGGAGATTGATTAAAGGAGACTTCAGGAATTGCGTGGGGTGTATCTTGTCTTAGTGTTTAAGTTTTTATTTTTAAGACTTGGTTTTCAATACAGATCATGTGTTTTTGTTTTATCTCTAGGAATTCTGGGTAGTTCCCTTTCTTTCTCCTTGCAGTTGGGATTTAATCATGTTGGATGAGAATGGTTTTTACGATATGCTTTTATTTTAAAATTTGTGATGGTCTGATTCTTCTTCGACTTGCAAATTGGCCACCTACAAGGATAAAATCTATTGAGAAACATAATGACATTGGTGGGCTATGATTTCACAACTTGTTAATGCCACACTTTTACCTGGAAAGAATCGTCGCGATCATCTGAAGAAAAGTGCAGATAAATAGAGAGATAAGTTTAGTGGGCATAGAATTGATGTCTATAGGGTGACTATCTAGATTCTTTAATCAATTCGATTTAGAGTTTGGATCTAAGGGTCCCTTAGGTTTTTTAAAGAGGGCGAAGTGGGTAATCAAGAAGTGAAATGCTAGAATCTACTCAGCACTACTACACAAGCTAGAGACAAACTTTAAGTTTACCAATGTTCTTTGCCAGCACCGAGAGGGGATAATGGATATGATTCCTTTTATTTGTCACAATACATCATTTTATATTTTTAATAATTGAAATTCTACATTGATTAATATCTCTTTGCAAGTGAAAATATCTCTTCATAACATTCAAACTCACTTGTAAACTTTATTGGTCTTTTTAACTTCATTAACGGTTAATCTTTGTTATTACTTTCTGCTAAGATTTAGTTATAACTATTGCATAATCTATCGACATTTATCTCCTTTCATATTTATCTGCAATTTAAATAGAATTTTTGCATGATAATATTAAGAGTTACAATTTTTCCCATGGGATCGATAATTGAGTTTTTAAGAAAAATCATGCATTACTTAAAATGATTTGTATACTTGCGTAGTACCCATAGTGTAAAATATTATTACATATTTTCTAAATCATTTCATTTATTCACACTAGCCTCTAAATATAATTTGAGATATGTTTTTGCAAATTTTATGAAATATAACGTAATTGTTGGTCGGGTCAGTGGTCCCGAAAGGTAGGTGGTGATGACTGGCAGAGGTCGATGGAGGTCAGTGACTACAAATGTTGGTTGTCGATGGTGGCTAGTCACTACAGAGGTCGATGCTTACTTGTCAGGTCTTCTCTCTTGAATAGGAATTGGAATTTCACTTCTTCTTACGTGCTTCTCCTCCTCTAAGCAAAAAGAAGGGGGTCTATTTATAAATTTTTGGGACGGTGGGTCATTTTAATTTCTTAGAACACAAATTCCCTAACCACTTGATTGCATAGTCCATGTTGATCCCCCTTGATTATATGTAATGAACTCAAAATTGAGCGATCCTAGGTTCGTTGGATTCCTCTCATCGAGAAGCTCAATTTAACTATAGATATATCGATTTTAGAGTTCATTTTACAATTAAATCGCCGAAAAGGATTAAGTTACGCTTTGACTAGACGGATTGAACCAATTTTAGAGTTGTTGGTTCATTTTGCCGTGACGCAGAATTAAATTTGATAAAATTAGATATTGGTCCATGATGAATTTGATTTTGGATGATCTCGTGCTTTACCAAATAGTTTTGGTGATATAACAATACAATTTCATAATAGGTTTTTTCTAAAGATCAGCAATGGCTAATTGAATTAGATATTACAAGAGAGGAAGATTGTTAAACTTAAAAGAGATAAAGCTTTGTATATAATACCACTTTAGATAATCCAAAGATATATTATCATAAAAATATTAAGTTGTTCTTCTTCATCTATAAGTTTATATTTTTTGTGCATTCTGATCACTAATGTATCACACAACTCAACATCAATACCCTTTTGATTCATGCCCCAAACACACGGCTCCCCAAGCACTTTATACTAGAGTTAGGCAAGTTGGCAAATATTTGCGTTCACAATAACCTACCTATCTATTTAAAACATTTTTTAACTCAAGCTTTTAGTTTAGGATTAGGTAATGTGACAGTAGGGTTGATAAACCTTTTTGAAACAAGTAACACCATGACAATAGCACAAAATTTATTAATTATAAATCAACGTTAATTTTTATTAACTCGCCGATGGTATGCTCAAAATCAATAAAGTCGTTCGTCTTGGAAATGAGCTTAATTAATAAAAGACCATCATATTTAGTCTTTTGATTTAAGTAACTGTAGTATCAAAATCATTCAAAGAATAAAAAACTATAGGAAAATTATGAAAATTTTATTTTAAATGAAGAGGGGAGAAAATTTAAGGGTACTTTATATTAAAATTTTGGGCCAATTACATACAAACTACCCGAAAATTGCTATTTACAAATTTACTGCTATCATTCATCTCTTCTTTAAATTCTCGTTCAAATATCAAAATTCATGATAAAGCTCCATCACATATTTTTATTTTCATCAAATTATCAATAGCTTTTTCGTGACACAAAAATACATTATTTCGGTAATTCAAAAAATTTTCCTTAAAGGTTGATTTACAATTATCAATGTTCGGGTGATTTATATGTAATTATCCCTAAAAATTTTTAGGCAAGTCTTGTCATGAGCTAATGAGTGCTCGAATTTGAGTCATCAGTATATTAAATAAATTAAAAGAGCAAAATGACAAAAATATGAATAAATAAATGTATCAAAAAAAACAATTTATGCCGGCGGCAGGCTGCATTAGTTTAGTCCGAAAAGAACAAAAGCGTGAGGGGACGGTTTAGGTTCAATTTGATAAAAACTTATTTGCATTTACATATATATCACCCAGTACTTAAATATCTAACACTAAAACTTTATCTTTTACAATAGTAACACTCAAATCATTCATATGACAAAGTTTTTCAGTTTAAATTGAGCGTGATAGTGAAAAGATTAATTCTATTTTTAGTAAAACTTTTCATCTTATTATTAGATAAATTTAAATTATTTTAAATTATAAAATATATTTGTAAGAATATGAAGTATTCATATTTTAAATTTTATGAATATGAAGGAGACAATGTCATGAAAATATAAGAGACCTCAATAAAAGTATTATAAGGCATTTATTGATCCTAAATAAAAATTTTGCTGCTTGTATTCGACTTTTAATAAATTTAAACTTATATATATTCAATTTGATAGTTAATTATGTTGGCCATCCTGAATTCCATATTTTTATATTTAGCATCCTTAAACTCCTATATAGACGTATGCTCAATAAATTATTGGACATATAAAACACCTTGATTAAAGAAAAATTATGATATTTATTTCAAAATAAAAAATATATATATTAAATTTATTTTTTTCCTTGATTACCTTCACATTATATTCAATTAAAAAGAAGATTAATAATATAAAGATATAAATTTGGCATCATTTATCTATAATAGTTTATACGTCCTTAAAAACTAAGAGATCAGCACAGATAACAACTTACATTTTGACCAAACAATAGATGCACTTCGATTTATGATCCAACAAGATGAAACAAATGACCGTAAAAATAATCCAATCGGAGTCTAGGTGGACCCAAATCATGCACTTAAAGAATAACTCGAAGCAATATCTAAATCTGACAAGTTTATAGTCAAATCAAGTGTTTCAATGACCCAAATCAACCAAGTCCAAGATCACTTATTTCTGACATCATTAAGGCACTTAAATGCTCATAAATTACCATCCGATCACTGGGATCCCCTTGAGGTGTTTGATGGAGTGGTACGAATTCATAAAGTATTTACGGATGATGCCACTAATAAATTCTATAAAAATACCTCCACTCTTTTGACGAGAGGAGGGGGGTCACCGAGGCACCTGGATCACTGGAAGATTATGTTGAAGGACTTCAAAACTTTTGAGAGTTCATGAACTCCACCAGTAGTAGACCGCCATTGACTATCACCGCCACCACTGAAGCACCATCACCACTGCCCGAACACCTTCGTCAAGTTGCTTCCACTGTTAGACCACCATTTCCTAGCCACCACGACTTGGCTATCATCACTACCGGACCACCGTTACCCTGCCACCGCCACTGCTGGACTACTGATGCCATAGATAAACCTCGTTGCTTGAGCATCACTGTCTGATAGCCGCCAACGCTAAACCAACATCAGTAGACCATATCACAGCATCTCAGACATCGTAGTAACCTGAACACTGCTACTCGGCCACCACCATCAATCTGGTACCATTACAAGACCACTATTATCTAGTCATATACACCACCTAATTGCCAACGTCGCCACTAGAGCACCAGCGTCTCACTGCCTTCATTGTTGGACCAGTGTTGCATAGGCTCCACCATAATTGTTGTCGAACCACCACCATCATTGTCTTAATACCATCGTCGCCACCAGCAGAGCTCTTTGACCCAACTATCACCGTCATCTTTGCTATTACCGATGCTATCGTTAGATTTCTGACACTCAATCTTTACTATCAGTTTTCTTCACAGCAGCCTAGTCACCTCAACTTTCTCAATGTTTTTTACCAGTTTTCTTGTGAAAGTCACATCCTACACATGAAATATTTCTTCAGTTTATTTAAGGGTAGGTAAATCTTGTAACCTACATCGACATAATGGAATCATTTCAACTGAGCCAAGCCTTGTGATTTTTGCCCCTTCATGTTTAAAAAATCATGTTATTCTTTCAACAACTTTTATTTTATCTATGCGTGTGTCAGATCTTTGTACAATATTAAGACGTTTGTATATCACTCTACCACCGTAAATTTAGTAGCAATAAACAGTTTCTATTATCTTTGAAAAGTCATTCCCACCCATACAGAATCTGTGATAATCACTAATACGCCAACAAATTTAATACTGGAAGGAACGAAGCCTTCTAATCTAATGCTCCACAATATAAGGTGTGCCTCGGGTTTCTCAAATCCTACTTGAGATTTATCAAGTCATACTTTAGATTCTACAAACAATTTTATGGTCATATGGGGCCTCATTCCCAAATGATGGAATTCTTCCACGTCAGGCTAAGATGCCAATGTATTTTAGGTTACTAGTTCCTGTCATCAATCACAGACAACCATACTAGCCTGCAATAGTTTGAAGCTCAGAAAGAACTCTGCACAACCCCATATTACTTAAGAATCATTTCTTGATATGTGAAAACTTTAAGGGTCTTAACCCTTATCTGAGATAGCCCTCTAGCATAGTTTCCCCAAGGTATGCAAGCTTCTAGACATTGATAGGATGAGGGGGTAAACTTCACTACACTCAGAAGGCCATTCACATTAAAGTCTACAACATGATTGTAGTTGAGTAGTCCTCCCGCCTTTAGACGACATGTATATGAGAACCATTTGTAGGTTATGAGGTAACATTCACTACAATTTTAAATGGTCATTAGGTGTCGACCTCTAATACTTGAACATAGTTACAATTTCTTAAGATTTAAGAAAACACTATCTAATATCTGTCTCAAATCTTCACATAAATACTATATATCTTTAAAGTGCTATATAAATTCTCTAATTGCACTTATACTTACTTGAGTAGGATATAACCATGATCTTAAAAGAATAGTAATTCTATAAACACTCAAATTTTACCTTTAATTTGAGATTCAAGTACCAGTCGTCCTTTCCCAATCAAGGTAAAATTGATCCCAAGGGAATTTGATTTGACATATTCCATACAGCTTAACGTCAATACTTGACATCCTAAAAAAAAATCTTGGATATATGAAAAATCCTTGGTTGATTTCTTTTGTGCTCCTCCATATAGGTTAATGCCACTGAGTAATACTCCGACAATCATCTTTGATAGGTCAAAAGTCCTTGATGGATTTATTTAAACCTTTTCCACATAGACTAATGTTATAATTGAAAGAATAAGATAACTTAAACATCCATGGTGGATTTCCTTATATCTCTTCCATACAGGTTAACATCGCCAAGTAATGCCTTAATGAATAACCTTTCATATAAGCTAATATATCCGAGCAACACTCTAATAGACAACTTTAAATAGATCAAACATCATTGTTCAACATTCAACAACTTCTTACGTATGGGATAATGTTATCGCACAAGCCTACAATAAACAACCAATGATTCGTCAAATTTCCATCGTGGATTTCCTTTAATCTTATTATTGCATGAAAACCTCAATATTTCTTATTTACCATTATTCAATGGTTTGGTAACACACCTATCACTCTTCTACCTCAACTAAATACAATTTACATAACCTCTACTATTTGGCTATAATCATTTAGTAATAACCATCATTCCTTAATACATATAATGATTTAATCTTCTTTGGGAGAAGGAAAAACTTATCGCTCACACTGGTGTCAAACAACCATTGCTATCATAATAATTAAGCATCTATTACCTGGTTGATAGCTTTGTTACTGCCAGAACCACCATCTTTTGGCCATTGTCATTGTCAACTGATCATCGTCACTCAATGAAACCACAATACCTCCATCATAATTCCTTAGACAATGACTTGGTTGCCACTATTGCTTTCAGAACATCATTACTTAATCAACATTATTGGCCAAAAAACATTATTGATTGACTATTGTTCCCTTACAAATGAAGAAACTGCAAGTACCTCTACTCGATCAACGATACCCAATCGATATCTAGCCACTACCTCCATCAACTTTAGGTCACTTTCGTTGCCATCAAGACATCATCACTTAACCTTCACCTCCAAGCTAAACTATCATCGATGGATTGCCACCACCTCAAGGCCACCGTCATCTGGCTGAGTCATCGGACAAGTGCCATGTTGTACCACCATCACCATGTAATCATCATCACGAGACAAATGTTTTTGGACCACTACTATGTTTGAACACTATTGTCAGTTAAACATAATGCCATATATTATTATTCAGCCATTGAATCACTTGTAGTACACCATCACTACCAAACATGTCACTCAGTTTATGTTGCTGGACCCTATTACAATTATTAGATTATCACCATTTGGAAAAAAAGACATTTCCTCCACCGACAACTTCATTATAGGATTACAATCTCTATATAAATGTCACTATAAGACCATTATCACTTGGTTGGCGCCATTATATGAGAGTTGCTTTTTATGAACCAATTTAACCTAAAAGATATTGTAGTTGTCACAACCGTTATAAGACCACTATCATCTTTGTTGGTTCTCTTTATTATGGCCCTCATTATCGTTAGACTACCCACTTATCAACCACCAACATCTAATTTATAAGCCTAAAAATTGCTTGAATTTTCATATACATTTTTTGCTTAATTTTAATGATATTTTACCTTAAAGAAATGTATTTTGAATGTTTTTTGTTTTCAGTACAAGAAATAAAATTCTAGAAAAAAATAAGTAAAAAACGATATAATTTGGAGCAAAAACGAACAAGAAAGAAAATTCTGACCTAACACTTTTTGATGTCTTTCTATGCTAAATCATATTTACTCTTCTCAAATGTTGTTGAATGAAATTACACATTAAAGTAAGGTTATTTTTATTCTTATCTTGTAGTTTAAGATGTTAGGAATGCAACACAATCGAAATGGAGCGAAACAGAGCTAAAACGGAGCTAAATGACACAAAACGATGGAGCTGCTGCAGAGTGGCACCGACAGCGCCGGGATGGGCGCCGACGACACCAAAGTCCAGAGAATGTGTAAGAGAATGCTTGTATGCTTGTAGCTCCCAAAAATTGTACAAACGGTGCCAGGCATGGTAATTTGCCTTTATACATTGAATTTGGATACTTTTTGAAAGGTTTCTTGAGACAACTCTTGAGAAATTTGTCCCTACACTATAATAGAGTGATTTTATGTCAGAAAAAGTGGTGTGTGCAAGTGGGAAAATGTGGAAAATGTTTAGCGATCTTAGAATTGGAGTAGAAATGATGATTTCTACCTTTTTGGAGAGATTGATGACAGGATTTTGAGAGAATTTGTAAGAGAATGTTCTAGCATTACATGGATTAGTAGGAGACCTTTTGGGAGAGATTTTCATCTTTCTTTCAAGAGAAAAAAGCTAAGTATTTTGTTCTTCATTATTTTATGATTTTTTAAACGCTTATCTACTGGATTTTCTTTGATGTAATGAAGTTTTTCGATGTATTTTCTTCGTGCTTTGTGATGTATTTCTCTTACACTTTTCTTATTTGGAAATAGTGGCATGAGAAGATTATGTCTTTATTTTCCTTTTACTTTCCTTTTGAAATGAGTAAGATTCATGTTTAGGATACTATGATGCATTTTAGAAGAGTTTTTAAATAGAAATGTGATGGTTTTTACTTTTACTTCATTTATATTACAGCAAGGGCCCAATGTAATGTTAAAATTTGTTGTAATTACATTAAGATCCGAGAGGGCAGTGTAATTCTCAACAAAGTGGAACCACATTTAAATTTCATGGATGAGTGAGTAGTTCATGGAGTTTGAGTTCAAATAAATATGGAAATATACTTTGATGGCCATAAAATTGGAGATTTTAGGGTGACAAACTAAAATCCCCAATTTGGTCGAAGTGTTTAAAAACTAAAGTGAGATGTCAGCCCTCAGGCGAGATGAAGGGGTAGCTCTGGAGTGAGTGCCAGTATCCTCCCAGCCTAACCATAGATTTAGGGACTAAGCCTTGTATTATACAATGTTGTTTATGCACTCGAAAGATGATAAAGAATAGGATTGCTCTTATTTGACACATATAATATTTAATGTAACTCATTCGTATGCATTATCTAATTCACTACATAAGAATAATAGATTTTATTATCTCAAAATTCTCCAAACCAATTCATCCAAAAAGAAGTTATCTTTAGAATTAATTTTTTTCATTTAGGAATAGTTGTTGGTTGTTTTAATCTTAAGACTTATTTAGGAGTACTTGTTAGAAAAGGCACTTAAATCGATCTTCCAAACTAAGGTATATAGTAGTAGATTAGAATTTGACTAAGGACCACTTACCTCACCTCCTTGTGGGATCGATAAATGGGACTCCACTAGAGTCCTGTATTACTTGAACAATATGTATACTTCGGTATAATCTCTAGTGTGTGATCGTACATATGAACATAAAACACGCAGAAAAACAGCACACGCCTGAGGAGCATCAAGTTTTTGGTGTCGTTGTCATGGAAGCTTCGGTAAGAACTTAGGAGAATTTTAGTTAAACCTGTAAGATGTAGATTTTGAACTTATAGTATTATTATATAGTGTGTGTAATTTTTGTGTGTTTATTTTAAATAAAATCAAAATACCAAAAATACTATTGATATCTGTTCTATTAGTTAAGTCTTTAAATTTATATGTGTAGTTTAGGAGTTGCAGACATTGAACTTTATGACTTGGATTTTGAGAGAACTTTTAGGAGAATGATGAATTAGAAAAGACTCCATGAATTTAATGTAGAAATGATGGATCAACGATATAACGAATATTCAGATTTGGATTATAATGCTAGTGGCTTTGAAAGAGTAAACCCCAAGAAAGTGGCAAATTTTCAAGAATATATGCTTATTATTTTAAGTTCTCAAGTTGCTGATATTGTGAAGTTAGATCAATACATAGAGAGTTATCCCCAAGGGACCCCAAATATTAAGAAAAATTTATTTGGACAATTGATCGAGCCTAACTACTTTAAAATTAGATAATCCTTATTCTGATTATTATAATCTTGGTTGGGAAATTATACAAATATTAAACAAAATAATAATTTTTGATGAGAAAACCAATTTTAGGAAGATAGTCAGTTTAATCAGACAAGTAATTGGAATAGGCAGGGTGATTTTAAGAATGAACTCTCTTTTCCTCATAACTTTAACATCAACCCACATAATGAGAAGAAGAAATTACTATTAGAAGAGGATGTTAATCAAATGCAGAGTCAGTTGGAAAGTCAAGGGGCCGAAATAAGGAATATGGAAAACCAACTGGGGTAGATTATTAATGCAAATAACAGTTACCCCCAGAGATTTTACCTAGTGACCCTGAGATAAACCCTA
The DNA here is from genome assembly GCA_022702705.1 of Papilionanthe hookeriana x Papilionanthe teres. Taxonomy (NCBI): domain Eukaryota; kingdom Viridiplantae; phylum Streptophyta; class Magnoliopsida; order Asparagales; family Orchidaceae; genus Papilionanthe; species Papilionanthe hookeriana x Papilionanthe teres. The sequence continues at coordinate 10,215,674 of CM040425.1, read as the reverse complement.
AGCAGATGAATGATGAGCAATATAAAGTTTTTGAACTAATACTTAGAAGAGAATTTGAGGATATATTTTAAAAGAACTTTGAGTTGAGAGATGAGGATAAGGAGATTAAAAGACTATTGGAAGAAATAATTAAAGAATTAGAGATAACTATGTCATCAACCAACATAGATAAAGAAAGACCACCTTCACCACTTCCTCAGAGAATATTGATACAAGAATTAGATAAGCAATTCTCAAGACTTATGGAAGAATTCTTAAAAACAACAAAAAATATTCCTTTTGCCAAGCCATTAGAACAAATGCCCAACATTGTGAAGTTTAAAAAGGAGGTTATTGACGAAAAAATTTATTTTAAGGATCATGCAACATCTAGCTTTATGGATGAGATAATTGAGCCAACAATATATCCTATAATAGTATCCCAAGGAGAAGAATAGAAAGACAAACCTGAACAAAAGCGTAACATAGAAGAATTTGATCCAGAATCTGAATTATCTAGAGAGAATCTGATTCAAAATTTCAGAGATAATGAGATATCTTATAGAGATCCATTTCTCATAATTTCAAGAATGATATTAATATGAAAATTGAGAAATCAATAGAAGAAAATTGATCTAGAAAGAAATATGAGGAACAATGGTATGAATCATTTTAAAGAGGAAGAGCTGAAAGAAAACTTATAAATCGAAGATTTTATAGGAATCTCTGGATCTGGAAAAGATTGGGCTATTGATGAAGGATTACTTAATTGAAATTTTGATCTTGGTGGAATCATTTGTCAGGCTGATGATGTTAAACTAAGCACTTTAAACTTTAGTGAGGTTTGATTTAGTATTCTTGAGAGTCATGAATGTTAGTGTTTGTATTATGTTTGATTTAGTGTGGATTTATCACTTTGATTGATGATTGGTGAATGTTCTGATTTTTAGTGATTTGATATTATCTTTTTATGTCATGAGGGAGGTGATTCATTAACTTCTTATTATGGCTAGACTTATATGTTCTCTTGTGGTAGTTAGATTGACAAGTCCACTATGACTCGGTTCTCACCCAGACTTGAGTTTTACAAGAGATATCAAGAATTTGAACAGTGATAGATCCATCTCAACTTTGTTACTTCCTTTCTCTAATTTATTTTCATTTGGTAGGAGTCACAAAGCTATTTGATAAATAACTTGTGGATGATCTTACACTATTATTTATAACTGTTAGAGGTGCTTAACTAAAGGGATTAAATGATGCCTGAGATTAATGCCCGAGAGCTAATATATCAGGGATAATCTTATCTTTGAGATTATAATCAATAAAATCATTTAAAATGTACCTAATTTCTTAGTGTAGTGATTCTGTTAGATTTTGGAAGTAAGTTAGTGAGATGTGATGAGTTAATAGAAGAATTAACCTCATTTATTTTGTGTGTTTGTTTTTGTGTTAAAATTTTATATAGGACTTAAAGAACATTTTTACATTCCTATTCTGATACTTGCTATTCTAGTTAGACTTTTGTTTAGTCAATTTCATTTAGGAAGGTTTAGTTTAGATTTACTTTCTACAGCATATTATTTTGTCCTAATGAATACTTGTAGATGTTTTTGATAAACATTTATTTCTAATCTATTTTTCTTCCTACTTATATTATCTGTGCTGAATGATATACATGTTAAAAATCAAGTTTGGGGGTAGGAAGAAAAATATATTTTAAAGCTAGTACACTTCCTTTTAATTAAAATATTATTGCAAGCGTGTTTTAGGCTAGATTTACTTTCTCCTACAGTTATTTTATCCTAATTATGCATGTGTATGAATTTGATAGGATGTTGTAGTAGTAAGTAGATTCAACCTTATTTTTTCTTCCAACTACATTTTTTGAATTAATTACAAAAAATTTTAAAATTCAAGTTTGGGGGGAAGAAAACTTTAGACAAAAAGCTAACTTCATTTATCCTCGGTAGCCCATATTTATTTTAATATCACTTTTAAAATGAATTGTGGTATGTGGTGTTATCTTTAGGTTACTTTAACTTTGATTTTAGGAATGTTAGAAAAATAACTTAGTTGAAATCCTTTGTGAAGAAACTTTTCTAGAGTAAAGATATTTTATAGGAAAGTTTAAGAAAATGATTTTGCTATTTATGGTAGAAAGTAGTTGAATATTTGAAAAGGTAAGATTCAATTTATACTCTTGAGAATTAAGCGTTTATTAAAACATTTTTCAAAATGATATTTACACTTTAAAAAAGTGAAGGAAAGTTTTGAGTTTTGGTCTTTAGAAAGAGGATAGTGAAATTCAAAATCAATAAAGGTCTATTCTGATATAGTAACCCTCACATAAAAAATAAATGAGTAAGGATTAAAAAGATCTTAAAATAAAAGAAAATGGAAAAAAAGGAAAAAAATGGGGAGAAAAAAAAGAAAAAAAAGAAAAAAAAAGAAAAAAAATGTAAAAAGAAAATATGTGAGGAGAACCTTGAGGAGAAGCCTAATAAAAAATTGCTTTCACGTGAACCTTTTTAAATTAAAAGACTTAGAAACAGTCTTAAGCTTATTTTAATTCAAGAGGTACTGGTTAAATTAGCTTAGATAAGGTGCCTAAATAATGTTTTTACACTTTCTATGAATCCTTATTTTGACAAGTTTCAGTAACTTTTGAAGTAAATAGAAAATCAAGATTTCTAAGTTAAATATGAGATATTCTTACACTCTAGTCTTAGGTTGAATTGCTAGAATTTCTCTTAAGTTACACTATAACATTTATGAGACAACATTATCGAAAACTCTATCGAAACCCACTACCCCAAATCAACAAATTTAGTTTTTTAAGTCATAGTGTCACTTGAGGACAAGTAACAGATAAGTTTGGGGGAGTTAACACGCCTAAAAATGCTTGATTTTTCCTATAGATTTTATGCTTAATTTTAAAGATATTGCACTTAAAGGAAGGTATTTTGTATTTTTTTGGTTTTGGGTATTATAAATGAACTTTTGGAGAAAAAGAAGCAAAACAGCGTAATTTGGAGGAAAAACGAGTAAGAAAGAAAATTATGACCTGGCACATTTCGATGTGTCTTTCTATGCTTAATTTATTTTACACTTCTCACAAATTTTTGAATTAAATTAATTTAAAAAAATTTTTATTTATGTTTATCTTATAGGTGAAGATATTAGGAATGAAACGCAACTGAAACAGGGCGAAAAGGAGCAAAAATGGAGTCAAACGGATCAAAATGGTGGAGTTGCTATAGAGTGGTGCCAACGACGCTAGAATGGGCGCCGACGACGCCAGAGTTCAGAGAATGATGAGTTTGGGCACCATTAGTGCTCAAAAATGGTGCTGACAGTGCCAGGGGTGGTTATTGCCCATATACATTGAATTTGGACGCTTTTTGGAAGGTTTCTTGAGCCAACTCTTGGAAAAGTCATCCCTACACTATAATAGATAGATTTTATGTCAAAAAAAGTAGTGTATGCGAGTAGGAAAACGTGGAGAATGTTTACAAATTTTAGAATAAGAGTAGAAATGTAAATTTCTACCTTTTTGGAGAGATTGGTGAAGGGATTTAGAGAGAATCTGTAAGGGAATGTTTTAGCACTGTATGGATCAGCAGTAGACTTTGTGGGAGAAATTTTCATATTTCCTTCAAGGGGAAAAAGCTAGTATTGTGTTTTTCATTATCATATGATTTTGTAAACACTTATCTAGAGGATTTTTTTTAATGTAATGAAGTTTTTTGTTATGTTTCTTTCTTCTTATTTGGAAATAGTGGCGTGAGAAAATTATGTTGTTATTTTCCTTTTACTTTTTTTTTGTAATGTGTAAGATTCATTTTTAGGATATTGGGATGCATGTTAGAAGAGGTTTTAATTATAAATGTGATTTTTTTTAGTTGAACTTTATTACATTACAAAAAGGGCTCATTGTAGTGTTAAAATTAATTGTAATTGCATTAAGATCCGAGAGGGCGGTGTAATTCTCAACAAAGTGGAACCACATTCAAATTTTATGGATGAGTAAGTAGTCCATGGGGGTTGAGTGAAAATAAATAAGGAAATATACTTTGATGGGCATAGAATTGGAGATTTTAGTGTGACAGACAAAATTCCCCAATTTGGTTATAGTGTTTGGAAACTAAAGCGAGATGTTAGCCCTCAAGCGAGGGGAAGTGGGAGCTGTGGAGTGAGAGCCAGTATCCTCTCATCCTAACCACAGATTTATGGACTAGACCTTGGATTAGCCAATCTTTATGCATTCTGATGAGGGTAAATAATATGATTGTTCTTATTTGGCACATACAATATTTAATGTATATCAATGTCGACCACCATCATCTGTCCGATGGCACTGTTTTCACCATAATCTCTTGGCCAAACTTTTTGATGCAACTATCGCTCCTTTATTGAATCATGAACTTTAGCCATAAATGCCTATAGACTATTATAGCCATGTTAATGCTGACAGACAACATTCATTATTATTGGACCTCGAGAGCCTGCTAATGGAGCACTTTTCACTATCACCACCAGACCACTATTACTACTATCAATTCACTATCATCGGACCACCATCATTATCAGGCTATCATCAAGATGCACAATCATCATTGAGCCATCATATTCATAGGACCTTTTTGTCAAGTATTCTACATGCTAGAGCACTACTATCAATTCACCACTTTACTAGATAATTATCATTAAAACATCATCATTGAGCTACTGACTCTATCACTGAATTCCTCATTTTTTTCTCCGTTTGATGGTCCTAAGTCAATTTTTTTGTCATAATCTCCATAACCACAATGTAAACACCTGACCACTTTGACTTTGACTTATCATGAGCTATACAATTCCTTTTTAAAACTAATTAGACCAATGAATTTTCTGCTTCATACTCTTCAAAATGAAGCCCAATTCATTTGTTTTGACCAACTTAATTTTAAAATTATTAAACTACCCTCCCTTTTTGAAAAAAATCCTTCTGCCTTTCATAACCACTCCTCCCTCTTTCCCCTCAAAACTCCTCCTAACTACCTTACTTCTTCAAATTGTGAACACTCATTCCCTCTCCCAATTTGAACATAACTACTTAATTTTAAAGTTACTAAACTACAATCGCTTTTTGAAAAATATCTCTCTATCTTTCATAACCACTTCTCCCACTTTCCCCTCAGAACTCCCCTACCTACGTCACTTCTTCAAATTGTTAACTCTCATTCCCTCTCCCAATTTGAACTTCCCTCTTCACGCTCTCATCTACTGAAATCTTACATCTCTCCACTCTCTATCTTGAATTCTTACTACCATTCCTCTCTTGGCCGAAACCATCTCCTCCCTCTCCTTCCCATCTTCTTCTTCATAAATCAGGAGCACACTATCTCCCATTCTTCTTCCTTTTCTCTTCTCTTCATCTAAAGAAAGAACATAGAGAAAGCAAATCAGGAAAATAAAAAATGTTAAGGAACTAAAGACATCCAAAAATCGAGGTATAATTCCCCCTTTTTATCTCCTAATTTAATCATTCACAATATAGTTTGTTAATTTTCATGACTTCTCCCTTTCTTTTTGTGTGTTATTTCATTCTTCACCATAGTTTTCTCTATGTTCTATCTTATTCTTCTATTATTACCATGGATTTAGATTTATTTCCCCTTCTTCCCTTCTCCTCGTACTTTCTTACAATGGTTTGAAACCAACATCCTTTTTTTTCTTTCCCCTCCTCTCTAAATTAGGAATTTAAACTTAACCCAAAACCTAACACACCCCACTCCTCTCATTTTGGTTCTACTCGAGAACACAACCCTATAGACTAACCCTAATCATGACTTTGATCTACCAACAAAACAATCCAAAATCTACAACCGAACAATTACGCTTGGCCTACCTAAAATTTACCTAAAGATATTAGTCTATCCCACCTAACCCGAGAACACATCACACCCATATCCACTTCATATGTTAACCCGAAATCCATATTGAGCCATTAACTCACAAACACACAACACACCCTACCCATTACCACACTTACACTAGTACCACTTCACACCCAAACCTGGAACACAAACCGCCACACACCATCCAAACCCTAGCACACTAACGTTCCTAGAATTTTAATGTATCCATTAAAACACTGTAAACTTGATCCATTATACTACCCTAAAACATAACTAAAACCTAACCCATTACCCAACCAAAAATTTTAAGCATATAACTACTGACCTACCTAGCCATTATCCTTTCCACTAACACACTAGCATACCCTAATCTAAACATAGCCCACCCGAAATCTACAAAAACTAAACCTACCCTAACCAAGCCATACATAACCTAATCTAAGCCTACCAGAGCCCAAACTTGGACTAAACCAAGCCACTTAACCCTAAAGAAGTTGGATGATTTTTTCTTAAGGCCTATACAAGTTTTTCATAAGGCGTATGAAAGTTGTATTTTTATTTATTAAGCACAATGTTGGTTTGATGTTTATTTTCTTAAGGCCTACTCAAGTTGGATGTTTATGCTAATTTATATTCATGCTGGTTATGACCATAGGATAATATAAAATATGTCAAATATGTCTATATAATAGGTGATAATTTAATTTCTTGGACTAAAAGAGAGACAGAGTTTAAGAGATCTTGTGCAATCATATTTTTATTAAAAATATTATTCCTGGTTTAGAAAGATTATGCAAATGTCATTTTTTAGGCTTAGTTTAGGTTAACCCTCAACCACTAAGGATGATCAATATAGCAAGCATAATGTTAACCCCCTTTAGAATCAAAGTTTTAGGATTGGTTTAATTTTCTAAACCAAATTTAGGGACAATTTGTGCTAAAATGTAAAATTATAAATTTACAATTTTACCTCTAACTTTCTTTTTTATTTTAGGGTTTGCAATGGTGTAAATGATTACTTTAGAGCTCAATTTCATGTCCTTGAGTTTTCTAGCTAATTTTCATATTTAGTTTTCAATTTTATGATTTTTTTTATAATTATTTTTCAAAATTTTTATAAAGATGGTGGAAAATTGATTATTTCAGTGTTAGGGAGGTCCCGTGACCTTGAAAAAAACAAGAAATATCTCCAATGGTGAACCGAATGATCCTTCAACATTTTATATATATTTTTATTTATATTTAATTTTTAATAATTAAAATACTCTTTTATGTATTTAACTAATTAAAAATTAAATATAAATTAATTATTTCTAATTTTTTATTATTTTCCCCTCTATTCACTGAGTTTAGAGGTATTTTTATTTTTAATTTTATTATTTTTCAACATAAAGTTATGTATTTTTGAAGTTGCATTGAATTGTTTGGATTTAATTAATTAGGAAAAAAGTGGATTTTCTTACTTATCCACATGGAACCCCCGTCATCCTTAGGGATGTCGAAACTTCACACCACACTCGTGGCGCTTTCTACGTAGGCACTGAGGTGGCCCGTGGTTCGGTCCACTGCTCCTCCGTGTTTTGATGATGTGATCTAATCACAGCTATCCATTTCTAATACATGGAAACGAATGTTATCAGTTCATCATCCCCACATGATAATAAACTGAGCACCATCCTTAGTTAAACCCTATGATCTCTCTCATTTCTCCATAAGGGCTTTGTTCCTAAAGCTTCATTAAATCTGGAAGAACACATCTATATGGTTTATTAAGCTTGGTGCAATCATTATCTTCATAAAAAACTAAACCTAAAACAATTTTTAGAGATTTTGATCCATAGTTAGTCCCAATAGGTGTAGCCTCGATTGGGTTTGATAGAAACGCTTTTTGTAACCCTACAAAACTTCTCCTTGTGTTAATTTGAATTAAAATATGCTCTAGCAGAGCTATGTCAAATGGTGGCTCAATTTGGTATTAGGATAAGTGAGTGGTTACCAGAATACTTGATTCTGATTGGATAGGTGTCGTAAGGTTCTAGGAAGCTTTTAGGATGCTTGGATTTGAGTTTTGAAGAGGTTCATGTCAATGCTAAATTTTGTCCTGGCTTAGGGTTGGTAAATTAGGGTTTCTTAGTGGGGTTGAGGGCTTAAGGAGATGGGGGATCAGATGCCTATGTCGAGGAGAATATTTCTCTATAGAAAGCTAGGAGTTTGGGAGTCTAGGTAAGGAGCATGGTGGTCTATGGAGCTTTCATGTTTCTCCTTTTAAGGGTAATAAGAGAGCTTGGAATGGCCTAAGATAGGCTTATGTGGGTCCTCCGAGAATTTTCAGAGGCATGGTAGGCTTTTGAATGAATTTGTAGTGTCATTTCCCATTTTTGGATGCTTTGACCATGGAGGCTCCAATGGTGAAGGAGAAGTAAATTCCATGGCATGATGGCATTAGATGGAGTTTGAGGTGTGGTTGTTGAGCACAGCCATGGTCTAGCTGACCCAAACATGAGAGGATATGGGTATGTAAGACTTGGTTGCCAAGTGTAGAAGTGGGGGAGGTGGGATAGGTGTGATCTTCTTTGTCTCCTCTTTCTTTTTTATTTTGATTTTATTTAAAATTAATTTAATAAATGTCTTGTGTCACCCATTGGTCTGATGGGTTCACTTAGGTTACTGGTAGTCATTGGTAACCCAATAAGGGTGGTTCAATGGCTTAGGTCATGGGCTTAGGGGTTGGACTAATGCTTATTCCATGATGGATTGGGTCTTAGTAATTGGGCTAGTGTTACACTTAAAATATGTAGTATTTTTTTTGCACATTTTTATACCTATTTTTATGATATTGCACTTTAATGGAAGGTATTTTGTATGTTTTTCTTACAGGTATGATTAAGTGGATGATGGTGATGAGAAAAAGAAAAAAAGTTCAAATTTGGAGAAAAATGAAGAAAATCGAAGTGATGAGTGGTGGCTAAGCATCGGACATCGCACTTACACGCCAAGGCCCTACGGCTATGCGCCCCAGTTTGGAGCTTACCCGACAGCAGGCTCGCGGCTAAGTGCTGGTATCTCGCGCTTAAATGCGACAGTTAAAAAAAGGGAGTTATTTTAATTTAGGTGCCATTTTGAAGAGATTTTTGAAGCACCTCTTGGTGACAATGTGGGTAACTACCTATTGGCGCCAATTTTCATTTATATTATTTTTGAGATGCATCTCTTGGAAGATACATTAAATCTGGACACAATTTGAAGAGATACGAAGACACCTTTTGACAAGAATAAAAAGTGGACTTGAAGATCAGAAAAATGGTTGTTTTTGGAGGGTGTTGTTAGTGTTTTAGAGTGAGGTTTCTGTTACGAAGTTATCTTAGAACACACCTCTCCACTTCACCAACTTTACTTTATTTTATATAGTTTGTATTAGAATTAAAATTAAGATTTGGAGTCTATGGAGTTGGGCGCCAACCTCAATAAAGTAATGCAAGGGAAAGCAAAGTTTTCAAACGAACTTCAAGAGTTTTGTGAAGAGGATTGACAGATAAGTCTTTATCTTTGTATTTTTTTTTGTTTTTAATTAAGACTTCTTTTGTTTTAACTATGATTTCTAATTTTAAACCAAGTTTTGATTGTGTTTTCTCCATGAATTATGAGTAATTTTATTTATCTTTTTCCTTAATGTGATGAAGTAATTAAGTTATGGAAATATGTTGTACAAAGTAAATTATTTCAAAGTTGGAAGAAGCTGTGATGTTTCAACATCTTGCACTTCATTTACTTCTTGATTTGGCCAATTAAGATGTTAAAATTTGTTATGATAACATGTAAGATCCAGTGCGGTAATGTCTCAGTCAACAATTGGAATGAATCACATGACAAATTATGGATGAGAATTTAATCGATGTGGTTGAGTGCAAATAAATAAGGAGATAAACTTTGATGGGTGTAGAATTATATGACTTTAGAGTGACAAGCTAAAGCCCCCAATTAGATTTATTATTTTATGTTTTGATACGAGATGTTAGCCCCCACGTGGAGGGAATCGATGAAAATTTAGAGTGAGAGCTAGTATCTTTCTTGCCTAGCCCGTCTATAAGATTTTTAGAATAGTGAGTTAACCTATGTTCTTTATAGCATCTCTAGTATGGGTAAGGAATATTATTGCTCCTATTTGGCACAACACATATTAGATACTTCCACAACAAACATTTTTCATAATTTGTTACTGATTCATATAAAGAAAAAATATATTTCATTTGCATAAGTGTTCATCTTACAAATGTTTAGTTAAATTATTTGCTTACTTTCATTTCTATTTATAAAATTAACAAAAAGAATCAAATTATGTTTCCTAAAATATTATCTTTAATTTAAGTAAGCTATTTTCTAAAAGTAAAAAGTAAATTTTATGTTTTCTAAGTTAGAAAATATTTTCTTTGTTATAACTTTCTCTGTGGGTTCGATATCTCGGGGCTTAATCAGAAAGTCCTTTATTACTTAATATATGATACATATACTTACTTAGTATCCACAATATAAATCATTAAAAGGAGTACATATATATATATATATATATATATATATATATATATATATATATATATATATATATATATATATATATATATATATATATATACTCCTTTTAATAAGCATAAATATCATATTGTGGATCAAGTTTTTGGCGCCGTTGCCGGGGTAAGAAATTAATTTTTTACTTTTTAAAGTCTTATTTAAATTTATTAGATTTATTTTAGGAAGTTGTTGTTTTTATTATGTAATTGTAATTTATTATGTTTTATTTAATTGTGTATGTGTAGTTCAGGTTCTGAAGGACTTATGACTTACGATTCTGAATTAGAAAGAACTATAAGAAAAATCAAAAAAATTTAAAATACTGAAAAATATAAAAATATTCAAGAAATGGCAAATCAAAATAATCAAAATGCTGAAATCCTTCAAGAATTTAGAACTTTAAGAGATTGTGCTAACCCTGTAGTAGATGAATTTCATGTTCATATTCAAAATCCTGCTGTAGTTGCTAATTCATTTAAACTTAAACTTGTTATTATCAAAATGTTATCTAATAATCAGTTTGGAGGATCACCAACTGACGATCTAAATTTGAATCTTGCCAATTTTTTAGAATTGTGTGCTACATTTAAATATGATAGTGTTTCAGATGAAGCTATTAGACATAGACCTTTTCCTTTTTCATTAAGGGATAAAGTTAAGATATTGTTAAATTTGTTAGCACTTGAATTTAAAGAACTTAGAGTGACTTAGCACAAAAATTCCTTACTAAAAATTTTCCACCATGAAAAACTGCTAACCTTAGAAATGATATTACATCTTTTTGCTAGTTTGAAGGGGAATCTATTTATGAATCATGTGAACATTTTAAAGATCTCCTAAGAAAGTGTCCACATCATTCGATACTAGATTGGTTAATAATTCAAACTTTTTATAATGGATTAGTTGGATCTCTTAGATCTATTATTGATGATGTTGTTGGTGGTTCATTGATGTCTAAACAATTTAATGATGCTTATTCTTTAAATGAAGAAATGGCTACAAATAATTTTCAATGACTCTCTAAAAGGTTAAATCCTAAAAAAGGAGCCAGTATTCATGATTTTGATGCTTTTGCTATGCTAGCAAATTATGTTGCTGCAATTTCAAGGAAGATAGACCAATTCAGACTGAATTTTTCTCAACTATTTCTAATGATTGAAAAAAATTCATTAGGCCAAATGTAAGATTCTCAATCATCTTTAGAAACTTTGAATGCCATAAACAAGTTTAATAACCCATATTTGAATTATTATAACCCAGGTTGGAAGAACCATCTAAACTTTAACTGGAATACCAATAATCATGGTGGTAGTACTCAGTAATGGGGGAACAATTAAGTAAAATCATTCAGGAATTGGAACAATAAAGGGAATAATAATTATAGAACTACTTATCCTCCAGGTTTTAAGAATGCTTCACAATTTAAGGAGAAGAAGTTATCTATAGAAGAAGTGGTGTTAGAGATGGGAAATCAATTGCGAAGTCAAAGAGCTACAATTAGAAATATTGAGAATGAATTGGGACATATAGCCAATTAATTAAGTAATAGATCCTAAGGAATGCTTCCTAGTAATACAGAGGTAAATCCAAGAGATAAAAATAAAGAACAAGTAAAAGCTATTCAATTAAGAAGTGGAAGAGAGTTGGAAGGTCTAGTTCAAAAGAAATTGAAGTAGAGAAAAAAGAGACGCTCAGAACAGTTTGGAAAGACCTATTTCTCCACCTAAGGTTGATTTAGAAAGCCACCACCAACATTTCCTCAGAGACGTTGATAACAAAATTAGATAAGAAATTTTCAAAGTTTATGGAGATTTTTAAGAAGCTTACAATTAATATTCCATTTGCTGAAGCCTTAGAACAAATGCCAACCTATGTGAAGTTTATGAAGGATATTCTAAACTGGAAAAGGAAGTTTGAAGACAATGAGACTATTGTACTTAGTGAAGAATGCACTGCAATATTTCAGAAGAAGCTTCCTAAAAAGATTAAAGATCCCGGTAGCTTCACAATTCCAAGTGCAATCAAAAACAAATTTTTCGGAAAAAATTTATGTGATTTGGGTGCAAGCATTAACCTTATGCCATTATCTATATTTAAAAGACTGGGATTGGGAGAAATAACCCCTACTACTGTAACTCTGCAGTTAACAGATTATTTGATCACATATCCTAAAGGAGTTATAAAAGATGTTTTAGTAAAGGTGGATCAATTTATCTTTCCTATTGATTTCATTGTGATTGATATAGAGGAAGATAAACAAATACCTATTATTTTGGGGATACCTTTCCTAGCTATAGGAAGAGAAATGATTGATGTGCATAAAGGGGAATTAACTATGCATGTTAATGATCAAACTGTTACATTTAATATTTCAAAATGAATGACATATCCTGCCAGAGGTAAGGATGATGAATGCTTCAGGATGGATGTTATAAAATATTTGAGTAAATGCCATTTCAAAACAACATATGAAGAAAATTCTGAAAGAGAACAGTTGGAACACGAGAAAGAAGAGGAAACACAATATTCTGATGATGTTATTAAAGAAAACTTAAATTATGTTCAAGAAAGTTTGGAAGTTTTGGACATGACAAAGAAAGATGAATCTTTTTGTCCTTCAATTGAAAAACCTCGTGAACTTAAACTGAAGTTACTTCCAGAACATCTAAAATATGTCTTTTTAGGTGATTTCTCAACTTTGTCTATTATAATTTCCACAAAGTTAGCTACAGAAGAAGAAGAGAGTTTGCTTAATATTGTAAAGAAATATAAGAAAGCCTTTGGATGGACCATAGCTGATATTAAAGAAATCATTCCTTCAATTTGTATGCACAGAATTCTTATGGAAGAGAACTGCAAACCTGGGGCTGATCCTCAGAGAAGATTAAAGCCTATCATGAAAGAAGTTGATAAGAATGAAATTTTAAAGTGGTTGGATGTTGGAATTATCTACCCTATTTCAGATAGTGCATATGTTAGTCCCATTCACTATGTTTCTAAGAAAGGAGGATTAAAGGTAACTATTAATGAGAAGAATGATATAACACTAACAAGATAAGTTATAGAGTGGTGAATATGCATTGATTATAGAAAATTAAACCTTGACACATGGAAAGATCATTTTCCACTTCCCTTTCATTATCGACTATTGGATAGACTAGCTGAGCATAAATACTTTGTTTTCTGGATGGATATACTGTTTATCACTAAATACAAATTACTCCTAAGGATCAAGAGAAAACAATGTTTATCAGTCCTTATGGTACATTTGCTTTTAGAAGAATGCCCTTTAGTTTATGTAATTCCCCTGCTACATTTTAAGGATGTATGATGGCAATATTCTGTGACTTAATTGAAAAAGGAATTGAAGTGTTTATGGATGATTTTTCAGTTTTTGGAATTTCATTTGAATTAAACGCTGCGAAGAAACAAATCTAGTCCTTAATTGGGAAAAATGTCAATTTATGGTAGCAGGAGGAATTGTTTTGGGACATAAAATTTCAGAAAAATGTATGAAAGTAGACCCTGCAAAAATTCAAGTGATTGCTAATTTACCTTACCTAACAAATGTAAAGGAGATTAGAAGCTTTTTGGGACATGCTGGATTCTACAGATGATATATTAAAAACTTTTCAAAAATTTCTAAGCCTCTATGCCAAGTTTTTGAAAAGGATGTCATTTTTAATTTTAATGAAGACCGTTTGAAAGCTTTTGAGTTATTAAAAGAAAAATTATCACTACACCAGTTATTGTTTCATCAGATTGGGAAAAACCTTTTGAATTAATGTGTGATGTAAGTGATTATGCTATTGAAGTTTTTTTAGGATAGAAATATGATAAAATTTTCAAAGTGATCTACTTTTATAGTAGAACTCTAAATGAAGCTCAAATAAATTATACCACAACTGAAAAGGAGTTTCTATCTATAGTATATGCTTTTGATAAATTTAGATCATATTTGATTGGGACTAAATGTGTGGTTCATACTGATTATTCTGCTATTAAGTATTTAATGAAAAGGAAGGATGCAATACCAAGACTAATAAGATGGATTCTTCTTTTACAAGAATTTAACTTTAAGATAATGGATAGGAAGGGTGTTGATAATCAAATTGCTAAATGTCAAGGCTTAATAAAGAAAAATCTCTCTTTTCTGATGAAAAAATTAATGAATATTTTCCTGATGAAGAACTTTTCACTATTAATGAGTGGCATGTTCCATGTTATGCAGACATTGTGAACTTTATCATTAGTGATATTTTACCATATGGATTGACATACCAACAGAGGAAGAAATTTTATCTGAAGCTAAGACTTATTTTTGACACGACCCATTTTTATATAAATTAGGAAATGATCTTATTATTCGAAGATGTGTGCTTTTAGAAGAGACATATGAAATTATTCAAAAATATCATAGGTCTGATTGTGGGGGACATTTTGGTGTTGATAAAACTGCATATAAAATTCTACAATATGGATTTTATTGGTCTACAATTTTTAAGGATGTTAATGCATATATTAAAAATTGTGATCGATGTCAACGTGTAGGCAATATTTCTAGAAGGAATGAAATGCCCCTCAATTATATGTTGGAAGTGGAAATATTTGACGTTTAGGGATTACATTTCATGGGACCATTTATACCATCTTTCAAAAATTTATACATATTGATGGCAGTAAACTATGTATCTAAATGAATAGAAGCTATAGCTTTACCTTGATGTGGTGCTCGAAGTGTTGCAAAGCTTTTAAGAAAGAACATATTTAGTAGATTTGGAATGCCAATTGTAATCATAACTGATGGGGGAAGTCATTTTAAAAATGCAAAGATAGAAAATTTAGTAAAGAAATATCATATCATACATAAAGTTACTACTGCTTATCATCCTCAGACAAGTGGTTTAGTTGAATTATCAAATCGTGAAAGTAAAAGAATTTTGGAAAAATCTGTTAATCCAAACAGAAAATATTGGTCAATTAAACTGGATTTTGCTTTGTGGGCTTATAGGACTGCTTACAGGACTCCTATAATAATATCCCCATATAGATTAATTTTTGGGAAAGCATGCCATTTACCAGTTCAGCCTGGTCATAAAGTATATTGGGCTATTAAAAATTTCAATTATAATATGAAGGATGCTGGTAAGAAAATATTATTACAATTAAATGATCTTAAAAATATAGGGATTGAATCCCATGCAAGTGCTAAGATATATAAACAAAAGATGAAAATGTGGCATGATTGTAAGATTCTGTATAAAAATCTTGAGCCATGACAACAAGTTTTGCTATATAATGTCAGATTGAGATTATTTGCTAGAAAACTTAAGTCCAGATGGATGGGCCCATTTATTGTATCGAAAGTTTATCCTTATGGAGCTGTGGACATTAAAGATCCTAAAACTGAGAAAATATTTAAAATAAATGGTCATAGACTAAAACCTTATTTCTCAGTTGATCAACTTAAACCAGATGAGAACTTAATGTCGGGTCACCCAAATTAAGTATTGGGTATGTCGAGCTGACGATGTAAAACAAAGCGCTTTGTGAGAGGCAACCCATAGTAATCAGTGTGCTTTGCTTTAAGTTTGTTTTGTGAGTTTTCTTTGGTTTGAAGTGAGTGTTATATGGTAGTATTTTGTCTTTATTATGTTAATGGAATTTAATGTGACCTAAATTGATCATTTGGAGGAGTTAAAACAAGTTTTCAAACGTTTAGCAGTTATGTGCTAAAATGAGCACTAGAAGCTAAGCGCCAGGCGTCGGAGTTATAAAAAATGTGAAAAATTTTTTTTTAGAAACCATTATCATGGGGATGTTGCATGACACATTTAGGGAAGGTTTATGACGTGGAAAAATGGTTTTTAGCCATATAAAGTCTATAAAAAGAGAAAGGATTAAAGGAAATTCATCTCATTCCAAAATTCCATCCCAAAAGCATTAAGAAGGAGTCTAACTAAGAAAAATCGTCTTCTTGGGAGAATGAACTTAAGAATGTGGATTCCACCAAGATGAATTTGTTAGTGAGAGTGCGCAAGAGTTATATAAGGGATTTCTGGCTGTTAATATTGAAGAAATAACAGAAAAAATTAGAAAGATCAAGGTTAATGCTTCATCAATGGAAGCAAAGGTAAATGATATAAATGCACATTTAGAACATATTGGATGGAAATTGAAAATGTAATTTAGTCATTTAAGTTATGTTGAAGAAGCAGACAAGGAGATGTATTTGAAAAACAAGTGGTTAGAAGATGATTCTATTCAAAGTCTTCATCATTGTCCGTTTTATCAAATTTATATACCAAATGTTTTTGATGGAACTAATGGAGGTACTGGATATGTTCCACCTAATGGAGACTGGAATTATGTTTTATGGTGTGTTTTGTGTTAGTTATGTATGTTTTATGCTTAATTATTTGTGTTAAGTGTTTAATGTTTAATGTTAATGAGTGTTATTTTTTTATATTTTTTTGTGAGTGTTTAGTGTTTTGTTTGAGTGTTTTAGTATGAGTAGAGAAGATGAGATCTTATCCAAGTTTCTTGGATTAAGGACTTGTGGTTTGTACTTGTAATTTGTATGAGTTTAATTAAGGAAAGTTTGTAGTTGTGTAAAACTTGGTTTGAATTGATCTTAATCTAAAAAGAAGAAGTAAATGTTTGGAGATAAGAAGATTATAAAGTGATGAGATACATATAAAATCGATTAAGGGTTAATTAGAGGAGCGAGAATATTATTTAACCAAAAAAATTGAAATCTGTCAGTTAGAAGCTATGCACTGAGACCCCACACTTACGTGCCAGAGCTCCACGGCTAAGCGCCATATTTTTGCGCTTAGTGCGAGTTCACGAAAATCAATTTTTTGTTATAAAAACCAGAAAAATCATAAAAAATTTCACCAACGTCATCTTCTTTCTTCGACATCTCGAGATTTGGAGGGTTAGGACATCCTTGCATTTGCTAATCTTAAGTAGTTTCAAATGAAATTTGTTAGATTCAAACTTCTTGAGGTAAGAGCACTTCTCTTAAGTTAAATTTTTTTATTTTCACCAAATAATTTGGGTGTATTTTAGAGAAATTTGAAAATCACTATTCATGGTGAAAATTTGAGTAATAGTTTGAAAAATTACTTGGATTTAGTAGTTTATACCTTTTAGAGTTAAGTTTAGTGATTTTAAGTTCAATATAGAAATTATAGTGATTTTTATGCAAATTTTAGAAATGGCACCGAAAAGGAGAAAATCAAGTGTTACGTTTAATTCTGACAAGTTCTTCAGTTCAAAATCTCAAGATCATTACGTGCAAGCGTTAGAGTCACATAAGTTGATCCAAGAGTGATGTTTTGATAAACCAGGCAGAGAAATTGAAGTTATAATTGTGAATCGCCTTTGATGGGTTTTGTTGTTTTACTGCTGTTGTTGTTACGTTTGTTGTTCGAGAATTCTATGTAAACCTCTCGGAATCAGATGATAACTTTGTTTTCATGCGAGGGCAGTTAATAGAATTTTCTCCTGAGGTAATTAATGGATTTTACCTACTGCCACCTAGTATGTTATGTTTTTATTAAAATTACAATCCTACTGAGGAAGAGTTGGATGAGATTATTTCAACATTGACAGATGGAAGGAGGCTATGGAAAATAACTAATCAGAGAAGAGTTAACTTTTCTGTATCGAAGTTAAATGCTAATTTCAAAGCATGACATTTTTTTATATCATCCAAGCTACTTCCAACAAATCATCTTAGCAAAGTGACTAGAGAGAGAGCCACTTTGAACTATTGTATCCAGCAGAGGAAAGCGGTAGACATTGGTAGGATTATTTATGATTGTATCTTGACTTCTGTTAGAGCTGCCACTGCTGTAGGTATGGGATTCTCTTCTTTGATACATTCATTGTGTGAGCAGGGTGATCTGAAAAATGGGAAAAGGTTTTTCAACCTCTTAAGCCCATTACCAGTTCAAGTTTGAAGACTTATGCTGAGCATTTAATGTTTTGCTCGAAAGGAGGATTTTCTAGAGGATCCAGTGCATCAACTTTTGCTGCTTCTACATCTCGTGCTTCTACATCCCAGGGATCTTCAGGTCAGTTCACTAATTCACAGTCTGAGCTTTTAAATAGGATAATAGATAATGTTAATTTTACTGCGGATCGAGTGCATGATTTAGAGGGGAAAGTAGATTATATGGGAAGTTATCTTTAGAGACACAGCGAGTATGAGGGGAATTATCACATCTATATGGATAGATTGATGAGAGTAGATTTTAGTGTTGTGCTACCTACCCATATGTACTTACTCGCACATGGAGTGGGAGATAAGGATGTTGATAAGGAAGAAGATGATTAGGATTTTTATTTGATCTGCTTATGTTTGTTATGTGATGTGTTTGTGGATTATTTCTATATTTGATGTTCTGTTGCTATTGTCATTTGTCAATGTTTTGGAAGACTACTTTATGTATTTCATGTTGTTGTAGTAATTGCTAAAACACTTTAGATTGTGTTGTTATTTTAGTTGATGATGTTTTGTGTTTGTAATATGTGATGTGATTGTTTTTGGTAGTAAATGTGTTAGGGATTTTTAGTGTGTTTTGTTTGATAGTTTAGAACTTTTTTGGAAACTATCTAAGAAGGTTTTAAAATGATTTTAAAATCTACTAATTAAGTTTTATATTTAACTTTCAATTTACTGCCATATGTATGTCTTAGTTTGAACTTTTGTTTAAGTGTGTGAAATTTCTTTGGTATCCTCCATCACTTTAGAAGTTTTTTGAATATCTTTTTATTAAAATGAAATTTTTTATATTTTGAATCTAGTCATTTTCATTCGTGTATTTAATACCTGCATATTTAGGATATTTAAAAATTCCTGTAAATTTAATATTTTAGATTTTGGTTCCTACTCATGTATGTTGTAACCATGCTTAAATGTTTCATTATAATGAAAATTTTAATGTTTAGGGGGGAATAAGAAACAATTTTAAAAAATAAAACTTAAATTTTATTTTTTCTCAAATGAACTAAAAATTTAATTTTAAATGAAAAATAATTATGTGTATGAAGTTATATTAGGGAAATAAAATTTGAATATAGAAATGAGTAAGAAATTTTAGTTAAAATCTATAGTCATGTTGACAATTTTAAAGTTAAAAGTTTCTTAGAAAAAAAATGATGAATATTTGGTAACTATCTTTAGTAAGAAAGGTTGTATTTTTAGAAAAATAGAAGGATTAGACTTTTATTTTAATGCTTAAGTTTGTTCATTGAAAATAATTTTAAAAACTGTTATTATATTTCTAAGTTAAAGATATATATATCTACCTTATGCTTTACAAAAAGAATGGTGTAATTCAAAATCATTAAAGGTCTATCCAGACACAGTAATCCTTACCGTATAATAAAGAAAAAGAGAAAAAAAAGAAAAAGAAAAAGAAAAGAAAATAAAAAGTGAAAAATGAGAATATGAAAAAGGAATGAGAAGCTTGAGGATTTAATGACCTAATTAAAAATTGGGTCCACGGCTGATCTTTTGAGAGTATAAGATTTGATGAAAATCTTGAACCTTATAATTATAATGTAGGGAGTATAATTATTTTTAGTAGAGATTTTTAAGTAAATAAAACAAAATTCATATTCCCTATATTTTAAAGAATCTATAAGTATTTCTGAATAAGACAAGAGCAAGTAATGTTCCTTAACCTTTACCTAAGGGATTTCTAAACTTTAAGTTGGTCTCATTTACTAAATTTTTTTTCTAAATTGGACTGCTACATTTCTAGAACAAAATTTTAAAAAATCCTAAAGAAACTCAGAACATAAATTAGTTGTACAATTTTTATATGATTAAAGTGTCACTTGAAGATAAGTAACATTTCAAGTTTAGTGGATTTTGATTCACCTAAAATATATAGTGTTTTTGTGCACATTTTTATACCTATTTTTGATGATATTACACTTTAATAGAAGGTATTTTGTGTGTTGTTCTTACAGGTATGATTAAGTTGATGATTGTGATAAGAAAAAAGGAATAAGGATCAAACTTGGAGAATAAATGAAGAAAATTGAAGAAGTGATGAGTGGAGGCTAAGCACCGGGCATAGCGCTTAAGCACCAAGGCCCTGCAGTTGTGCACCATAGTTTTGAGCTTACTCGCTAGCAGGCTCGTGGCTAAGCGTTGGTACCCTATGCTTAAGTGCAGCAATTTAAAAAGGGAGTTAATTTAATTTAGGCACCATTTTTAAAAGGTTTTCGAAGCACCTCTTGGTGAGAACGTGGGTAACTACCTATTAGCGCTAATTTTCATTTAAATTACTTTTGAATGGATGCATCTCTTGGAAGATACATTGAATCGTGACACAATTTGAAGAGATACAAAGACATCTTTTGGAAAAAAAAGTATAAAAAAATGACTTGAAGATCAGAAAAACGGTTGATTTTGGAGGGTGTGGTTAGTGTTTTAGAGTGAGATTTATGTTAGAAAGTTATCTTAGAACACATCTCTCCACTTCACCATCTTTACTTTATTTTATATAGTTTATATACTTTACTTTATTTCAATAAACCAAATTGGGGACTTTAGCTTGTCAACCCAAAGTCCTCTAATTTTACACCCATTAAAGTATATTTCCCTATTTATTTGCACTTAATTATATGAATTACATTCTTATCCATACAATCTCATGTGATTTTTACCAATAGTTGACTGAGACAATACCATCACAGATCTTACATGTTCTCACAACAAATGTTAACATCTTAACTGGCCAAAGCAAGAAGTAAATAATGTATAAGGATTAAATCATTACAACTTATTCCAGCATTAAAGATTAATATTTTCACAATTCCATCCAGCACTTAATTACTATTCTTTTTTAAGGAAAACTGTAAACAATACTATTCAGAATTCATGGATAAAATACAACATCAACTAATTTTAAAAGTTAAAATCATGTAGAAACACAAGAAGTCTAAATTAAAACCAAATGTAGTACAAAGATAAAAAATTATCTCAAATTCCTCTCTGCCAAACACTTGAAGTTCCTTTGAATCTCTTCTTTTTTCTTACAAGACTCCATAGGACTGGTTGCCCAACCCTAGAGGGTTAAAATCTCACTAATTCACTTATAAACAATGGATTCTTACTTAGAACTATCTACCCACCTTCCCCTTCACTAGGAATGTGATAAGTGAGAAGAAACTGTAAGTAAAAAACCTACAACTCCTTACTTTAAAACCTATAAATCTACTCTTCCAAATCTCCTCTTTTTCTCTTCTTATTTATAGTTTCTTAAAAGGTACCTGGGTGTCTCTTCAAAATGTGTCCACATTTAATTAATCCTCCAAGAGATGCCTTGTTTCAAGAGCCATTTAAATTTATTTTTATGCCCACTATCAGTTTCCAACGTTTCTACCAAGGGTTACTTAAAACACCCTTCAAAATTTGACAAAAATTCTTGAAATTTTGATATTGACTACCCTGCGCTTAAGCGCGAGGTGTTCAGCACTTAGACGTGTCCTTCTCTGTCTGCTGGTGCTTAGGCACTAGATCTAGGCTCTTAGGCACCCCAGTTCATTTTCACACCTTCATTTTTCCCTAAATTTGATCATTTTTCACTCCTTTTGTCTTAATTTATCCATTTCATTGAACCTTAAAGAAAAACACACAAATACCTTTTATTAAAGTGCAATATCCTTAAAAATAGGTCAAAAAATTTTAAGGATAATGATCAATTGTGTAGACCCCTCTCCCATGGTGGATTTTGTGATCAAAATATTTCATATGTTCTATAGATAAGTCCCTAGGGTTTATGGTTGATTTGGGTGAACTAGGGTATGTCAAGACTCTAGTAGTCAATTTAGGTTCACATAAGGCATGCTTAACCCATGGTCGTCAATTTAAGTTCTCACCTGATCAAAATCCTAACACTCAACCAAAAGGTTGGGGGCTTGAGCGTGTACAATGCGAGGGGCCGAGAAAGCATAACCATAGTTTAGGGTCATGTACAAGTGGGTAGAATGCATCCTCACAAAGTGAGGTCAAGAGTGGTTATGAATTGTTATGGTAATTAGTCCATTTGATATACAAAAATTTAAGAAATTTAATGGTTCAATTGTGTTTACTCAATTCAAGCTTGATAGAGAGATATGATTAGTCAATGTGGGTTTACAGTAAGAGAGAGAAATTATCAATTTTCATCAAAACTTTCTATAAGATTTTATTAATCCAAATGGTGTCTTTTAAATTTTAGAACAACTTTTGTTGAAGATTTGAGTTGATTTGAAGCTATTTTAATGTGGTTATTGTCAAATAATCTTTTTATCTCTCATTATTATCATTTTCTCTCTTTAAATTATCAGATGCCCAAACGGGGCTCAAAATTGAGCATGGAAGGACTCATTTGAAAGAATTTGATGACATGGATGCATTGATGAAGTGTATTATAAAAAATAATGACTCACAGAAATTCTTTTTAAGCATATTCTTTCATAGGAACTCTGAGTGATAGCTTCACATAAAAATTATTTCAAGTGATCATCAAACTAGTTTGGAAGGTTTTATTACTTATAATAAGCCTCATGAAAATTTTAAAATGTGGTTTTGAGCCTTATGATAGTCTTGTGAGAGAAAATAATATGCTTAGGGTTTTAACAAAAAGGAAGCTGAAGTGAAGTCTTGGGTTGACCAAAAATGAGGTTAATAGTTACCTAGTGAAATATGAATATTGCTCGAAGGATAATGCAATTATTTATGAGACTGGAGGATTTCTAGGAGACTTTATGGGGTTAAGTGAAATTAACCATAATATGAGGCTCCAAAGCTCTTATGTTTAGGAATAGAGTAAGGAGTAAGTTTCTTTGATTATAATTTTTTTGTAGGGCAAATTCATTGGAAGAAGATTGTTGATTCACACGATCAAATTCAAAGAAGCAAATTTATCTCCTAGAAAAACTGAAGAACTAGTTAGATTATTTTTTAAAATATTTATGAGCCTAGATGAACTTCGAGAACTCATAATTTCAAACAAAAGCTAAGACTGGTAAATTAGAAATTTGATTCTATAAAAAATTAACCAGTTTCCTATGGGATCAATACACAAGCTCATAATTTGTATACTACTTGATCGACACATACTTGTGTAATTAATGTATGCTTCTTTTCATTGCAGATCATAATAGAAAAAGCTCATTGTTTGTGACTAGCTCGTGTTTATCTCGTTTAGTAGCTCTTGTTTGAACCTTTTGTTAAGCAATCCGAACATGAAAAAAAATTTCAGCTCAAATTAAAAAATAAAAAAAAACAAAATAGAGACAACCATTTCTTCAACCATGTTTAACTCATTTGTGCATGAAATAAGGAAATAATATATATTATTATCATAGTTGCGTCTAACTTTAATTCACCATAATTAGTGTGACCATGTAATTTTGCACCTTTTATTGCATAGGAATGGTATAGGTTTGAATCCAACACCCCGCATTTTTTTAAAATTTATATAAATGAGCCATTTGAGCTAAAAGTGAACAAGAATATGTGAATTAACTCAAACACAAACACACTGTTCATAAAAAATTTTGAACACAAGCCAATTTAGAGTAGAATTAATTTTGAAAGAGAACATGAGCCAAGCCTGATTTATCTCAAGCTTGGCTCGTACCATATTCTTAAGAAGTAAGTCTCAGATGTAGGTTCATTTGACCACAGATTATCAATCACTCGCATCATTCATTTGGATAGGTATCAAACAAGATGTAAATAATATTCAGTCAAAACTATAATTATATGCAAAAAATTTATGTTAGTTAGAACATGCACAACTGTTATTCAAATGTTGTTCCTTGTTTGAAGCCTATTTGAATCTTGTGTTTTGATTTGAAGTTAGGATTGAATATTTTTCAAGGACATCTCAAACATTTAACATGACTTTACATGGTTTGAGAAATATTCAAATAAACTTAGAAAATGGTTTTTATTGGGATAGTCACAACATAGTGTGCTCCAATAACTTGAACAAAACATAATACATAGTTAATATAGTGAAGTGATCAAAGAGATGACATCACAACAAAGTGTAGCTACAACATTGAGTAAGTTAATAACAATAACAAATCACAAGAAGAAGAATTATATTATTGCACGCCAATTATTAATATTAATGTTAAAAGTTAATATTCATATAAACACTTAAAATATTATTAAAATAATCAGAAAAATAAAGTAAAAAATTATTATGAAGCTGGTGGACTCTTGACCTTACAAATAAGTTGATTATGATTATTCACACTATATTGGCTGCAATTCTCTCCTCATTTATAAGACTTTTATTTACTTTATTTATTTTTGCATAATCAATTTTCAATTTTATTAGGAGGGGTAATATGAAAAAATAATTTATTACATTTGAAATCTATTACATGTTTCTATTTTTACTATGTGTTTACATTCAACATATGTAGCCTATCTAATCAAGTTTCATGGTTAGTAAATTTTAATATAAGCCACAATACATTTGCAATATAAATCTATAACATCAAATACTTTACACGTACATGTCATCTCCCTTAAATTAGCTAATATTGTGTTCATCAAGGACATGTAATTCACATTAAAAAATGAATATTCAATCAAATCTTGAGGCTTATTTAATACCTTCCTTAAAACTTCTTTCATTTTTTTTTACTAAAAAACTTTTTTTTGCTTGTTGTAATATTATTTCTACAAAATAACCATATTTATGCTATATGCTTCAAAAATATTAATAATGTTGTCAAAGGATAAGAGCATGTACTTTTGATAACATTATTAGCATTCCTTAAAATGAGTTATAATTAATTTATAACAATACTTAAGGAATATGAGTTATTATATGGATCATTTTTTTTTCTGGAGAAAACTTGACTCACTTAACTTGAATATGATGTATTTAATCAAATAAACATGATGAAACTTGCCCACATCACCCAAACCAAAATAATAATTTGAAATTTTATGTGACTTTGTTCAAACCAAGTCCAAATCAACTAATAATTTGGTTTATAGTTATAACCTGAACCAATCAGAATAGTAATGGATTGACATAAATTCAAGCTTTCTGAATAGGCTATTGTCTAGGTTAGTGTGTTGAGTCTTTAACGCCTCTAATAGAATTGTTAAATTAAATGCTTGGTTCTTGTGTTGATCGAAAAGGAGTGCTTGGAATATTAACTATTTTAAGAGATTCTTAGTAAACAAAAAAAATTGTCAAGCTGTCTTCATGTACTTTTATTTAAAAATCCCTTTTAAAATGATTGTACACCTAATGATCAACTATCTATACTTCTAATTAATTAATCATGATGTCAAACTTGAAGTCATCAATATGGAGGGTTAAAATAAATTCTTTTAAGAGAGAATTCAACTCATCTAAGAATTGAAATCAGCTGAGAAAGAAATCGACTGATTTAAAATATAAAAGTTATCAAACACTAGAGTTCAAAATATCCAGTAAATGATGTGTTCAAGAAATATTTCAACTCATCCTGTGATTGAAGTCATCTAAAAGAAAGTGCAAGTTCAAGAATTAAAGTTACATAAATGGGAGTAACAATGCATTCTTTTTTTCTTTAATCAAACACTCGAATTATTTTGAACCCTTAAATTTACAATGCAGTAGCCTCCAATTACTTCAGACCAAATATCCCTTAAGATTCTAATTCATCCATAATTATGTTATGCTTAAGTGAGAATTCATCTCATTCATTGAACTTAACAAAGGGTTGAAGTTTCAACTTGTCCAAATTTTGAAGTTATCAAAGCAAAAATTGAACTTATGTCAATTACAATGAGAGATCACCTTGTTGAACAACATAGCTTGTTTATGAACAAGTACAACTCCAACAACACTTTATGTCATTGAAGTCGTATTCATAAATTTATAGATTATGTAAGAATTGTAATCTGTCAATGCTTAAACTTGTCCAAAAGATAAACTCACTTGAGGGAAATTTAAGCATATCCAAGAACTATAACCATTTAATAAAGAGGTCAAATCATCTTGGAATTGAAGTAGTCTAAGAGAGAATTCAACTGATTAAAAAAGTTAAAGTAATTTAAGAGAAAGTGGAATTTATCCATTGTTAATTGAAGCAACCAAAACATATAATGGTTCCAACTTGCCAACCCTTGTTTGTTAGCCAATGATTTCATGTAATTTTGTCCTATATCTGAATAATCATAGTGCATATCTTACACATATAAACGCCAAATTTATTGAATATTCATGTTATGAAAAACTTTCATTCAATTTTATTTTTAAATTTATTTAAAATTACAAATATATTTTTCTACAAAACAATATTATAATCTTTATAATAAATAAAATTTCATGGGGTATAGCTAGGACGCATAACTTCTTACCTCCATTTTTTATTTTATGGCTAGAAAAAATTAAATAACATCTCTTCTACACTTCTCTCTAATGTTTTAATCAATTTTTAAATAAGTCTTTGCAATGTCTAAATAATAATAATAATAATTAAGACATAAATCATTAGTCATTTGATTTCAATAAAAAAAATTCATAAATTTTACTAATTTGAAATCATTATATTCCATGTATGTATTTGATAAAATTAATTATTTAACTTCATACTATTGTAAAATTTCATTAGAATTAAATGTTGTGATAAAACATTTTCATCCATTAATATCTTCAAATTTTGATATTTTAAAAATATTTATGAACTCTATTTTATGCATTATTTTGCTAGTGTTAATGTTCAAATTAAAATTGATGTGGCTCTTTCTGATTCTATTAAATTAACTATGAAATATCGGGTCATTAGGCAGTCTACTTTTTATGATTTGAAATCGGTGACTTGTAAATTTTATTTATCCAAGTTTCTTGATTATCAGCCTAATGTTGTTACTCATGTTTTTTCATGGCTAAAGTAGAAGCAGAATCAGTCTGGCAATGTTCAAAGATTTCAAATGAATCTTCAGTGAAAAATCCTCCTTGTTCTCATCCATCTCCCTCTCTTAAACATTTTCTTTTTCTTTTTCCTTCAGATCATAATGTCCATGTTGAAGCATCTTCTTATATTAGTCATTTGCGGGTGGAAATAATAATGTTTGTCATTTATTTTCCATGTTTTATCTAATAATTTATTTCATAGAGGCAATGTTATTTTTGATGGTTTTGATTTATTTTTCCACAAGATAATGTAGATGATCCTACTGAAAGAAACCATTATGATGCTAATATTGTGGATAATGGAGTTAATGATGTAAATGTTCCCCGTTGTAATGTTAGAATTGTTTTTAGCATAATTCCTTTTTAAACATGTTAAATATTGTGAAAAACTATGTTATTCTAATTGTTTCTACTGATCATCCTCCCCCTTCTTCCTCTTCTTTTTTTTTATCCTCTAAGGCCTAGGAAAGCAAGCAAAAATTAGGTAATACTCACTTATTTATTGTTTCTTTTTTTTATTTCTTTTAATTTTTTTTTTCCTTGATGTAATTTCCTAATATGATTGTTGGAAATGTTAGGAGGCTTAATAATGTGACTCGTATTAATGATCACAAAAAGCATTTTTATGATTATAAGCTTCAACTTATTTGCCTTCTTGAAACCAAATTATCTTCTAAAAAAGTACCCAAAAAGTACCCAAAAAATTCCCAAAATCCTAAAAAAGCATTTTAAAACAATTCCAACCTTTTAAATCCACCAAAATACCCCAACACTCTCTAAATAACCTTCAAATAACCTAAATACCCCTTTTGGCCCAAAATTCCAAAAATTCCAAAAATACCCAAAAAATTCCAGAAAATACTAAATATTCCTAATTTTATTTTGTTCAACTACATCATAACCTAAGTTTGCCAATTTGACCCAAATTTATCAAAATCCCCAATTTGACCCATTTTTAACCCAAATGGACCCAATGTCAAACCAAATCAATCCATTTGACCTCAATATTGCCTAATTTTGAATGTTAAACTTTAATTCAACATCCTAAATAACAATCTAAACTAAATCCAAGCCCAAATTGATTCACATTTGAGTTCAATTCCATTTGAAATCCAAAATCCCCAATTTTGCCAATTTAATCCAAAATCCCCAATTAACCTAATGTCAACCATTTCCCCCCAAATTTCAATCCTAAGCCTTCCATGGCACTCTTATGAAACCCATACAACATTCAATTGTCCCAATTGGGGTCCAAGCCAAGCCTAATTCCATTTGAAATTCAAGGTTATCCCATTTTAACCCAAATTGAATACATGTCCTAAATCTACCAAATTAATTGGCTTAACCCTAAAATTTCCTAACAAATGATGTTGGGAACTCTTCACTACATTCCCATAAACCATTTGAAACATTCAATTGAGTCTAAAACCCACCTTAAACTAACCTAGACCCACGTTGACCCAACCTTACCCAAATTAACCAAAATCACAAAATCCACCAAATTGATCCATTAATTGAACTCAAAACCATTCCATGTCTTCATGAAAGTTCTTCATGGAAATCATTTGCACAATTTTGCTCAAGACATTTGGACACAAATAAAACCCAAACTTAAGTTAGCCCAACCTAAACCCAAATGAGCAAAATTGAACCTATGACCTAACCTAACCAAATTGAACCAAATGTGGTTAAGCCAACCTTTCCACAACCACCATTTGAACCCTAGGAACCACCCCAGATCCACCTAGCCCAAGCTAAATAAGCCATGGACCAAGGGTCCCACATTTTAAGTGATTTCTTCCCTTAAATGGTTAAATCCTCTTTTACCTTACACTAAATCCCCCCAAAGCTGACTAATCACCATTAAACCCTACTCTCTAGCTTACCTGACCTGAGGGCCAGCTCCCCTGTCCTTGCCGGCTGGCCTAGTCGCCGGAGGGAGCCAAAATTGAGAGCCACCACTCACTTAAGCTCACCCAAACTCCACCATCTGGCCACCTCAGCCAAAATTGTCATTGAATGCCCCCTCACTAGGCCAGTCATTTCTTTTA
Organism: Papilionanthe hookeriana x Papilionanthe teres; assembly: GCA_022702705.1. NCBI lineage: Eukaryota > Viridiplantae > Streptophyta > Magnoliopsida > Asparagales > Orchidaceae > Papilionanthe > Papilionanthe hookeriana x Papilionanthe teres. The sequence goes on along the minus strand of CM040425.1, from coordinate 10,186,223 downwards.
TCGGCCAGAACACCAAATCGGGTTTGGACACTTTCATAGCCAAACATTTCACCATCGCTCGAGGCTTCATCTGTAAGTTCATTGGACTCAACCGAACGTGCCGAGCACATCCAATCGAGGCTTCACCTCTTGGACCAAGGTATGAATATTTCTGTTTAACCCGAGCTTCTAGCGATTCTCCATCATGTTTGGTTTAATTTTGATGCATATTAGCTGTATGGATTTGTAGCCCTTGCTTAGATGAACACATAGAATCAAACCCCATGTGATTTGGTTAAGAATTGAGGGAGATATTAGGTCTAGAAAACGTGCGGTTACGGGTTCACACCAGGCGGAGATGATGACCCAGAGCCGTCGGATCTCGCGTGCAATGAATGGACGACCAGGATCGCGCCGGATGATCAGATGAGACGAAACCGTGGAGCCGCGTGGCGCTGAGGTGGATGGCAGCGCCCAACCAGAAGAAGCCGTGTGTGCGTTCGGAGCCGCCGTAGGTTGAGGTGGCGCTGACTGGGTTAAGAAAGAAAATCTGGAATTTATGAATTATTTAAATACCAAAAACTTCAAAAATCCATATATTTGTGTAGAAAATTCCAAAAATTAAAAGAAACATACCCCCTTGCTCAGTGAACAGAGGAGAACAATGTGGAAAAAGAATTAGGTTATTTTGTTGAGTCTATGATTTTTAATTAATAAAATAATAATCTAAATGTTTCAATTCTCCACTCACACAAATAATTCACCATGACATGAGACCATAGGGTTTTTGTAGCCTCTGAGCTTAGGAACATTCCCTGAATTTTTCAAGGCCAGAGGCTATGTCCATGGCAAATTATCTATTTTACAAATTTTTATGCTTGTTTTGGTATTTTAATTCCAATAATTAGTATATTTCTTGAAAAATTCTAGGAAAGTTAGGATAGGTTCCCTATGATCAGAGGGACTAATGGAAATTATTTCATGAGCAAAAATATTAAAATTAACTCTGATTGTTCACATGATCTCAAATTAAGTTTGATTTAATTAGAGTAAATTAAAAATGGAAATTACTTGAAATCAATCCTCCACAGTTTTATAGGATAATAAGAACCCCTACAAAAATTATGAAATTAATTGAAAATGGTTTAACCCACTAAATGAATTTTCTAAGCCACATAGCCTTTTTGAAATTTAAAAAATTCATAAAAACCCAAAATACATTTCAAAAATTCACCAAATTGGTTTTGAGGACTCTCTGATATCAGAGAAGTCTAAGATAATTAAATTTGGAATTTTTCTAAATTTTCCATTTTCCACCTATTTTTAGGTATTTTAATAATTAAAAAATTATAAAAATCACAAAAATATTAAAATTCAACAAGATGTCACATTTGTTCCCCTAATCACTTAGGAACCAACCAAAAATTTTTTTCCCAAGTCTCTAAGAAAAGATATTGAAATTTAAAGGCTTAGGGTAATTTTTAATATTAAAAAATGGATTTTCAAACCCTTTCACTAAAATAATTCTTAAAATTCAAAGAAAAATTAGAAATATATAAAATTTACTTCTCTGAGTTCCTTGAGATAAGAGAAATTTAATATTAAAATAGAACTTAATTTTCCACCTCAATATTATTTTATAATTAATTAATATTACAAAATTCAAAATAGTTATAATAAATAAAATAAAATTCAAAAATCACCAAAATTGGTCCAAATGATCCTCCGGTCAGTGGAAACTTCCCTTAATTTTCTTAAGCACTGAAACTTCTTCTTGGTCATGTTATGGAATTTTCATTGAAAATCCCTATTTTCTACTAAAATAATTATATAAATTAAACTAAAAATAGAAAAATCACATTTTCTCCTCTAATGTCTTCATGGACATGTGAGTGGGGTGACATAAAAACTTCAAGTTCTTTTGAACTTAATTTGATGAGTTATATAAGATGAACAAGTTTAAGAGGGCATAAAAGTAATTAAGGAATTATAACCTTAATTAAAATTTAGGCTAAACTAAAGGGAAGGGAAGACATTTGATCTTAATTTTCCTATTGGATGATTGAAACATAGGAAGTTAAGGGGTAGAAACTCATTAATCACTTTGAACATTAAAGAAGAAACTTTAATTAATTAAATCACATAAACCTTGGATGTTAATTAAGAGGTGAATTAATAAGGTTAAGGAATTTTGAATATAGGAAGATTTTAATTCTTTAAATTGAATCCCTAATCAACAATTTGATCAAACAATTACTTAAACACCAATTAATGGAACTCTAAAATGATAAAAAAAGGGGAGATAATCTTAAAAAGAAAATTTTATAATTAAACTAAAACTTAAAACATTTGAAGTAATAAAATTAAATTAAAACAAATCTAAAATATCAAAAATAATCTGAAATTGTTTAAAACTTAAACTAAAACAAATTTGAAACATTAAGGTTAATTTGGAACAATTTATAATTGAAGTGTTATAATTAAAATTAAATCAATCTAAAATATTTAAAATTAATCCAGAAAGTTAAGACTACTTAAAATATTAAAATTTAACTGAATTAAATAACTTGAACACTTCTTCAAAAATAAAATAAGTTAACATATTTGAAAAGATCAATCAAAACTTTACAACAAAATTAAATCACTTTAAACCATCAATTCAAACTTTAAATTAATTTAACTTTAATTAAGAATGGTTAAATTCTCTAATGAACTGACTTGCCCCTAAAGGCTTTCAATATTATAACTCTTAAATGAAGCATCAAATGAAATGTCACCTCACTCATAGGACAGTCAAACATCCAAATTCACTGAGCAAGAATCAAAACTCAATTAAACCCTGGGTGATTACCTCATCACCACAATGAAACTAACTGAACTTGAAATAATCCTTAAAATGTTTAGGATGATGTTCAGAATTAAGTTCTGAGCACTTCCCTAACTTGATGGGATGTTTTAAAAGAATAGTGAGACTTCATTGTTCTTTGATGAAGAAAATCATCCTTAACAAAACACAAGAACCTAGACTTCATAGGAATTGACTAGCAATAGGATTAGGATTTTGGTAGATAACCAGAACCTTCCCTTAGCTTTACCTATGTATTTGTTGCAAATATATAAATGTCGTAACACGTGTTTTAAGTGCGGGGGGAAATGATAGGAGTGTCCATCAGGTACGCATTTAAGTTTATTGCAGTTTTTATTCAGCAATTTATTAAATGTCTTACTTCCCTGTACTTACAAATGCATGAAAATGATCGAATCCAGCATGTCTAAAAAACTCAAAATTTAATCACCAACAAAAAAAAATAAAACTGCAATTATAACTAAAACTAAAACGTCTCATTGGATGATCGGGAATCCCTCAGATTATGTAACCCACGTGTTGCTAATGAGATTTTCCTTGGTCTAAATGAAAGTATGCAACTCATTTAGTTGAGTTTAGCAAATTCATTTGGACTAAGTGAATCTGATGAAAATAGTGGTGCCGGGATGACGGAACCGTGGGATCTTAATCGGTTCTGCTTAATCAACTTTAAGATTTGTTTTAATTAAAACATTAAGCCATTTAAATTTTTAACTTCTCTAAACCAAAACACTTCTCTCATCTCTTGATTGCCACTTTCTAAAACTAAACCTTTGCAACAACGAGGAGCTTGGAGCACGGTGGGCAGCACGACCATCTTCAATAGACAGTGCAACATAAATCCTCAACTTGCCTTAGGCAATTGCATAATCATGTTATCCAATTTAAGCCCTAACTCATCTTAGGACTTCGAGGTAGTCGTTTGGTACGACATAAACCCTCACATTTTTTAGGCTATTTGTATGATCGTATCATACAAGTGTAAGTCCTAATTAATTAAATTTGGTACGGATTGAAACATTAAATAAACTCTCAAATTAGAGCCAAACAATAGGACAGTCAGGAGGTCACCGAAGTTCGCTTCGTGTCTGTGACATCCCCTACTTCTCTTCCTTTGGTCTCTCAAAATAATTGTTCCAAACTTGATCTATTCCCTATTGAAATTCCCTAAATTCAATCCTTTTGAACCTTAAACTTTGAAATTCTTGAAAGCAAAAGAACTAATCATTATCGAGAGTTTTCTTAAATCATTCCCGTCATTTAAGATGTAATTAACTATAGGGTCTTGCCCTTATAGGGAACTTTAAGGACCCAGCTAAATATAAACCCTGCTTAATTCATTTGTATTAAGTAGGGAAAATTTGTCGGCTTATAAAATTAGTTCGCAGACCAAACGGATATCACAAATCTATTTGTTTATTTAATCGAGCCTCTTTATCAAGTAGTGTGTCTATCCCCCAGGATAGATGCACAGTTTGTGATGTGGTGCTCATTTATATAAACTTTTCGAGGTTTGAAATCAATTTGACTTCATACTTTAAAATGTTTCAAACTTAAAACTATTTTCAAAAATCAAAATGCTACTTTCCAAATCACACACACACACACACACACACACACACACACACACACACACACACACACACACACACACACACATATATATATATATATATATTAAATTTAAAATTTAAAATCCACCGACAACTTCTGTTGGTGACCCCTTTTTTAAATATATCACTTAAAATAAAATACGCCGACAACTTTTCTGGCGACTCCGCTGGGGAAATATTCCTCTCTCCATTTTGATCAGATGGTTCTCCTTTCATAAATCGGTAGTAATTCCATGTCCCTAGCGGACCAAACTACCATTCTTTCCGTTGGCATACGATGTTCATTTCTACCTTTAAAGGGTATTGTCAACTCCTCTTGGATTTTGGAGCCACTGTTTAGACATCCCTAAACAGAGAGATTTCAGAATCCTTCTACCTCTCCAAGGTGGGGTGGACCCCCAATGGGTGTTAGCTTAGGAGCGATTCATCTACTACTTAAGTCGTCGTCCCTTGGAGCCCTACTAGCCTAGGTCAATGACGAGGGTAAAGAAAACAATCTTCACTACTTAAGTCGTCGTCTAATTCCGACGGAAGTAAAGTATCCTCCAATTGAGAAGCATTGTTTAGCCCTGATCTCCGCCGCTCAAAAGCTCAGGCATTACATGCTTTCTCATAAGGTCAACCTTATTTCGAAGTTTAATCCATTGTAATATTTGATGAACCATCTGACACTTTCTGGCAGACTTGCCAGGTGGCCGATGATATTATTGCAATTCAATATAACTTTCGTTCCTCTTCATGTCGTAAAGGGACAAGTCCCAGCAGACTTCCTTGCAGCGCACCCTTTACCGGTAGAATCGCCTCTCAACGACGACTTGTCAGATGAACAAATAATGAGCCTGGAAGACCCCAATGATCAACATTAGGAATTGTACTTTGATGGAGCATCATCAGCACAGAAGGATAAGGAATTGCAATGATAGTGCCCTGTAAGGCAGGAATCAGACTAATATTTATAACACCGGAGCGGGGGATGTTAAGGTACTCCTACCATTTAACAGAACCATGTACGAACAATGAAGCAGGATATGAAGCCCTTATAACAGGACTGGAGTTAACCATTCAGATGGGTATAACAGACATCAACATCTATGGTGATTTACAGTTGATCATACAAAAGGTCGTCGGGCAGTATAAGAATCTGAAACCAAGACTCGAGCAGTACTTCCAGTATGCAATGAAGTTGCTGAAGTAGATTCCGAATGTGATGATCTACAAGATTCCCAGAAGAGAAAACGCTCTCACAGATGCATTAGCCCGCCTCACAAAAAAAATTTCGTGCTTACAGGATGAATCTCTTAAAGTGTCAGTTCAAGGGCGACAGGTCCTATCACAGCTCGACGTGGATGCAATGCACAAATCAAAAAATGAAGAAGAAACAGTTGAAGCAGTAACAGAAAATACAGAGGATTGGAGACGGCCATTAATAGACTACCTGCAAACAGGAAACCTACCGGATGATAAGTTAGTAGCCCACCAGATCAAAAAAAGAACTTTTTCTTACGCTTTAATAAATAATACCTTATACAGAAGGTCTTTCGATCAGATGTGGCTAAGGTGCCTGAGCGGGTCTGAGGCTCGTGAAATTATTAAAGAAGTTCACTCAGGACTTTGTGGTGCTCATCAGTTAGGTTCAAAGATGAAAATGAAAATTAAAAGACTAGAGTACTATTATCTACCTAGAAAATACCCATTTTTAAGCCTTATTTATGATTCAATTCTTAAGGATATTATGCCTTAATGAAAGGTATTTTCATATTTTTAGATGATTATAAAGAGTCCAAGAAAGAAAAAGAAGTAAAAAGAAGCAAAATGGAGCAAAAATGGAGCTTATGGAGCAATTTTTGGAATTATTGGCCTGGCGCCTAGGAGCCAGAGTCCGGCGCCTAAGCGCCAGTTCGATACATACGCTGTTAAGTTTTTTTGATGACTTTGGGCAGTTATTTTGACGGTGTTAAGAGGTTATTGGAGCTTCTAGAATACTAGAAGTTACTCCTAATATATAGGACATGTAATACAATGTATTTGGACACAAGGAAATGGTCTGGATCACGAAGAGGTGCGAAAGACCTGGTCACGGAGTTCGGCGCCTAGGCGCGACGGTTAACTTCTAGAAGATACATTGAATTTGGATGAATTTTGAAGAGGTTCTTTAAGAAACCCCTGGTCAAATTCAGAGCTCTATAAATAGGAGCCAATTCTACAGAGAAAATCGCACCAAAACCCCCCTCTTAGTACACATACCAATTTTACCTATTCTCTCTCATTTCTAGTTTAATTTAGTCTCTTCCATACTTAGGGTGCCACTTTATTTTATATCTAGTCAGTTTCTTTTGAGTGTTTATTGTATGTAATTGCTATTGAAGTCTTTCATCATTGCTTTGGAGTCAGTAGAAGTAAGCGGAGCTCTTGAAGGAACACTTCAGATAAGTATTTGTACTTTGGTTCAAAGTTTTATAAATATGTTTTGTTGTGTTATTTTAATGAGTTCTGAGTAGTTAGTTATCTTTCTCCTTTCAACTATTAAAAGATTATAAATTGGTTAAATTTCGTAGGAGAATTAAATATAAACTATTTTAAAATATTGTGATGAAATTAATACCTGATCTTAATTTACTTTTTAAATTGGCCATTTAATTTATTAAAACCTGTTGAGGAATTTTGAGACCTATCCGGGGATAAATTCTTAACTAGTAGATATCACATGAATCCTTAGGTAATCGCAGGTTATACGCGGATTGTTTAAGGTGAAGTGCAAATAAATATGAAGATATTATTTATTTGGCGTATAATTAATTAGCTTTTAGAGTGACAGACTAAAATCTAATAATTTGGTTTATAGAAAGGTAACAGGTCACTGGTTGGGCCAACCATAGCCACTCTTGGACATCTAGCAGTGTGAGCCTAGATTAACCCATTCTACTAATAAAACATTATGAGCCTAACTATAGATTAGTCAACGTTCTTTGCACCTGAACCAAAGGGTAAAGAATAGGAATGCTTCTATTTGGCACAATACTATAATCTTAATTCCCTACAAAAGAAAATTATTCTATAATTCTTGGATTAGTTGAAGGAAGGAGAAAGTTGTTCTTACACTAGCCTAGAGTTTTAATTACTACTTATTTTAATTTACTTCTTACTGCTTCCTTTAATTTAGTAAAATTGTTATTTGAATATATATTATATATAGAAAGGTACATATAATTTGCATAAGAAAATTTTAAAATATTACTTATATATTTTACTTTTTATTCTTAGTTATCTCTTTGGGATTGATAACAGAACTTTACTAGAGCCCTGTATTACTTGAATGATACGTATACTTGTGTTTAAAATTGTGACTTTTACAATAATTAAATCTAAATATTAAATTATAAAAGTAAACCTCGTACATCAAGTTTTTGAAGCCATTTGTCAGGAATTCAACCTTCTAAATAGTGGTATCAAATTCTTGTATTTTAAAGCATATTTAAAGTCGCATCGCATCAATTTTTTGGCACCGTTGCCGGGGAAAAGATAAGATAAGAAAATAAAATGTAAAAGTAAAACAATAACATAAAAAAAACAAAAACATAAAAACAAAACATAAACAAAAATATTTTCTTTAATTTTTTATGTGTAGTTCTGGATCTGAATGATTACTACCTTTGATTCTGAATTAGAAAGATCTATTAAAAGAATTAAAAAAGGAAAACAAATTTCAAAACATCAAAAAATGGCTAACTTACATAATAATAATCAAAATCTAACCGAAATTAATGAACAAAATATTTATAAACCATTAAGGGAATATGCAAACCCTACAACTGATGAACTTCATGTTAGTATTCAAATTACAGTTGTAGATGCTAATTCTTTTGAGCTTAAACCTTCTATTATTCAAATGGTTCAAAACAATCAATTTGGAGAAACACCTAATGAGGATCCAAATTTACACCTTGCTAGTTTTTTAAAACTTTGTGCAACCTTTAAATATAATAATGTTTCTGATGATGCTATTAGGCTTAGACTCTTTCCTTTTTCCTTAAAAGATAAAGGAAAGATGTGGCTTAATTCATTAGCAACTTGTTCTTTTAAAACATGGGCAGATATGGCACAAAAATTTCTTGCTAAATATTTTCCTCCTTCTGAAAGGGTTAATCCTAAAAGAATGGCCAGTATTCATGATAATGAAGCCTTTTCTATTTTAACTCCACAAGTGGCTGCGATATATAAGAAATTAGATAATTTTGCTATTAATATATCACATGTGAGTAATGATAATGCTACAAATTCTATTGATTCTCAAACAATGGAAACTTAGCAAGCTATTGCTAGTAAAACTAATTATCCTTATTCTAATTATTATAATCTTGGTTGGAAAAATCATCCTAATTTTAATTGGAGTAATGGACATAAAACCAATCCAAATTTGAACAATCAAGGAAATTCAAACCAAAAATTCCCAAAAATCCTAAAAATCATTTTAAAACAATTTCCACCTCTTAAATGCACCAAAATACCCCAATACCCTCCAAATAACCTTCAAATACCCTAAGTACCCCTTTTGGCCAAAAGTTCCAAAAATTCTAAAATTCTCAAAAAAATTTCAAAAATCCTAAAAATTCCTAATTTCATTTTGTTCAACTACACCATAAACTAATTTTGCCAATTTGACTTAATTTTATCAAAATCCCCAATTTCACCCATTTTTAACCCAAATGGACCCAATGTCAAACCAAATCAACCTATTTGACCTCAATTTTACCCAATTTCAATTCTAAAATTTAATTCAACATCCTAAATACCAATATAAACCAAATCCAAGCCCAAATTGATTCTAATTTGAGTTCAATTCCATTTGAAATCCAAAATCCCTAATTTTTCCAATTTAATCCAAAATCCCCAATTAACCTAATGTCAACCATTTCCCCCCAAATTTCAATCCTAAACCTTCCATGGAACTCCTATGAAACCCATAAAACATTTAATTGTCCCAATTTGAGCCCAAGCCTAGCCTAAATCCATTTGAAATTCAAGGTTATCCCATTTTAACCCAAATTGAATGCATGCCCTAAATCTACCAAATTGATTGGCCTAACCCTAAAATTTCCTCCCAATTGATGTTGGTAACTCTTCAATACATTCTCCTAAACCTTTTGAAACATTCAATTGGGTCTAAACCCCACCTTAGGCCAAATTAGACCCAAGTTGACCCAACCTTGCCCAATCTAACCAAAATCACAAAATCCACCAAATTGATCCATCAATTGAACTCAAAAGCATTCCATGTCATCATGAAAGTTCTTCATGGCAATCATTTAAACAATGTTTCTCAAGACATTTGGACCCAAATAAAACCCAAACTCAAGTTAGGCCAACCTAAACCAAATGAGCCAAATTGAACATATGACCTAACCTAACCAAATAGAACCAAATGTGGCTAAACCAACCTTTCCACAGCCACCATTTGAACCCTGGGAACCACCCTAGATCCACCCAGCCCAAGCTAAATGAGCCATGGACTAAGGGTCCCCCATTTTAAGGGATTTCTTCCCTTAAATTGTTAAATCTTCTTTTGCCTTACCCCAAATCCCCCCATAGCTAACTAATCACCATTAAACCCTACTCTCTGGCTCACCTGACCCGAGGGCCAGCTCCCCTATCTTTACCGGCCGGCCTAGTCACCAGACGGAGCCAAAACCAAGAGTCACCATTCACTTAAGCTCACCCAAACTCCACCATCTGGCCACCTCAGCCAAAATTATCACTGAAAGCCTCCTCACCAAGCCAGCCATTTCTTATATCGTCCAGAACACCAAATCGAGGCTTCATCCGTAGGCTCCCTAGACTCCAACAAACGTGCTGAGCACATCCAATCGAGGCTTCACCTCTTGGACCAAGGTATGAAGACTTATGTTTAACCCGAGCTTCCAGCGATTCTCCATCTTTTTTGGTTTAATTTTGATGCATATTAGCTGTATGGATTTGTAGCCCTTGCTTAGACAAACACATAGGATCAAAACCCATGTGATTTGGTTGAGAATGAGGTAAATATTAGGTCTAGAAAACGTGTAGTTGTGGGTTCACACCAGGCGCAGACGATGACCCAGAGCTGTCGGATCGCGCGTGTAATGAATGGATGGCTAGGATCGTGCCAGATGAGCAGATGAGACAAAACTGCGGAGCCGCGTGGCACTAAGGTGGATGGCAACGCCCAACCAGAAGAAGTCGCATGTGCATTCGGAGCCGCCCTAAGTTGAGGTGGCGCTAACTGGGTTAAGTAAGAAAATCCAAAATTTCTGAATTATTTAAATACCATAAACTTCAAAAATCCATATCTTTGTGTAGAAAAATCCAAAAATTAAAAGAAAAATACCCCCTTGCTCAGTGAACAGAGCATAACAACTTGGAAAAAGAATTAGGTTATTTTGTTGAGTCTATGATTTTTAATTAATTAAATACTGATCTGAATGTTTTAATTATCCACTCACACACACAATTCACCATGACATGAGACCATAGGGCTTTTGTAGCCTCTGATATTAGGAACATTCCCTAAATTTTTCAAGGCCAAAGGCTATGTCCGTGGCAAGTTATCTATTTTCCAAATTTTTATGCCTGTTTTAGTTATTTAGTTCCAATAATTAGTATTATGTTTGGAAAATTCTAGAAAACTTAGGATAGGTTCCCTATGAATAGAGCGACTTATGGAAATTATTTCATGAACTAAAATATTAAAAATAACTCTGATTGTTCACATGACCTCAATCAATTTTGATTTAATTAGAGTAAATTAAGAATGGAAATGACTTAAAATCAATCCTCCACTGCTCTAGAGGATAATAGGAATCCCAATAAAAATTATGAAATTAATTGAAAATGGTTTAACCCACTAAATGAATTTTTCAAGCCACATAGCCTTTTTGAAATTTAAAAAATTCATAAAAACCCAAAATACATTTCAAAAATTCACCAAATTAGTTTTGAGGACTCTTTGATATCAAAGAAGTCTATGAAATTTAAATTTGGATTTTTTCTAAATTTTCTATTTTTCACCTAATTTTAGGTATTTTAATAATTAAAAAATTAAAAAAATCACAAAAATATTAAAATTCACCAAAATGTCATATTTTGTCCCCTAATCACTTAGGAACCAACCAAAAACTTTTTTCCTAAGTCTCTAAGAAACGATATTGAATTTTAAAGGCTTATGGTAATTTTTAATATTAAAAAATGGATTTTCCAACCCTTTCACTAAAATAATTCTAAAAATTCAAAGAAAAATTAAAAAAATATAAAAATTTACTTCTCTGATTTCCATGGGATCAGAGATATTTAATAAAAATATAAAATTTAATTTTCCACCACAATTTTATTTTATAATTAATTAACACTCCAAAAATCAAAATAACTATAATAAATAAAATAAAGATCAAAAAATCACCAAAATTGGTCCAAATGATCCTCTGGTCAGTGGGAACTTCCCTTAATTTTCTTAATGATAGAAACTTCTTCTTGGTCATGTTGTCTTACTTTCATTGAAAATCCCTATTTTCTACTAAAATAATTATATAAATTAAACTAAAAATAAAATAAATCACATTTTCTCCTCTAATGTCTTCATGGACATGTGAGTGAGGTGACATAAAAATTTCAAGTTCATTTGAACTTAATTTGATGAGTTATGAGATGAACAGGTTTAAGAGGGCATAAAGGTAATTATGGAATTATAACCTTTATTAAAATTTTGGCTAAACCAAAGGGAAGGGTAAACATTTGATCATAATTTTCCTATTGGATGATTGAAACATAGGAAGTTAAGGTGTAGAAACTCATTAATCACTTTGAACATTAAAGAAGAAACTTTAATTAATTAAATCACATAAACCTTGGAAGTTAATTAAAAGGTGAATAATTATGGTTAAGGGATTTTGAATATAGGAAGATTTTAATTCTTTAAATTTAATCCCTAATCAACAATTTGATCAAACAATTACTTAAACAGTAATTAATGGAACTCTAAAATGATAAAAGAAGGGGAGATAATATTAAAAAAAGAAAATTTTATAGTTAAACTAAAACTTAAAACATTTGAAGAAAATTAAATTAAAACAAATGTAAAATATCAAAAATAATTTAAAATTGTTTAAAACTTAAACTAAAACCAATTTGAAACATTAAGGTTAATTTGATACAATTTATAATTGAAGTGTTATAATTAAAATTAAATCACTATAAAATATTTAAAATTAATAAAAAAATTTAAGACTACTTAAAATATTAAAATTTAACTGAAGTAAACAACTTGAACACTTCTTCAAACTTAAAATAAGTTAACATATTTGAAAAGGATCAATCAAAACTTTACAACTAAATTAAATCACTTTAAACCATCAATTCAAACTTTAAATTAATTCAACTTTAACTAAGAATGGTTAAATTCTCTAATGAACTGACTTGCCCCTAAAGGCTTTCATTATTATAACTCTTAAATGAAGCATCAAATGAAATGTCACCTCACTCATAGGACAATCAAACATTTAAATTCACTGAGCAAGAATCAAAACTCAACTAAACCTGGGTGATTAACTCATCACCACAATGAAACTAACTGAACTTGAAATAATCCTTAAAAAGTTTAGGAAGATGTTCAGAATTAAGTTCCGAGCACTTCCTTAACTTGATGGGATGTTTCGAATGAACAGTGAGACTTCATTGTTCTTTAATGAAGAAAATCATCCTTAGCAAAACATAAGAACTTAGACGTCATAGGAATTGACTAGCAATAGGATTAGAATTTTGGTAGATAACCAAAACCTTCCCTTAGCTTTACCTAGGTATTTGTTGCAAATATATAAATGCCTTAGCATGTGTTTTAAGTGCAGGGGAAAATGATAAGAGTGTCCATCAGGTACGTATTTAAGTTTATTGCAATTTACATTCAGCAATTTATTAAATGTCTTACTTCCCTGTACTTACAAATGCATGAAAATGATCGAATCCAGCATGTCTAAACAACTCAAAATTTAATCACCAACAAAAAAACTACAATTATAAATAAAACTAAAATGTCTCATTGGATGATCGGGAATCCCTCATGATGTAACCCACGTGTTGCTAAAGAGATTTATCGCGGCCTAAATGAAAGTGGGGAACTCATTCAGTTGTGTTTAGCATATTCATTTGGACTAAGTGAATCTGATGAAAATAGTGATGTCAGGATGATGAACCGTGGGATCTTAATTGGTTCTGCTTAATCAAATTTAAGATTTGTTTTAATCAAAACATTAAGCCATCTAAATTTTTAACTTCTCTAAAGTAAAACACTTCTCTCATCTTTTGATTGCCACTTTCTAAAACTAAACATTTGCAACAACGAGGTGTTTGGATCACGGTGGGCAGCACGTCCATCTTCAACAGCAAAACTTGTGTCTTCATCAGCTTAACCCTTCCTTTGTTTAAAACCAAGCCATAGGATTTTCAGGTAGTTTGCTTAGTGCAACATAAATCCTCAACTTGTCTTTAGGCATTTGCATAATCATGTTATGCAATTTAAGCCCTATCTCATCTTAGAACTCTGAGGTACTCGTTTGGTACGACATAAACCCTCACATTTTCGAGGCTATTTGTATGATCGTATCATACAAGTACAAGTCCTAATTAATTAGAATTGGCAGGACTGAAACATTAAAAAAACTCTCAAATTAGAGCCAAACAATAGGATAGTCGGGAAGTCACCGAAGTTCGCTTCGGGTCTGTGACATCCCCTACTTCTCTTCCTTTGGTCTCTCAAAATAACTGTTCCAAACTTGATCTATTCCCTATTGAAATTTCCTAAATTCAATCCTTTGGAACCTTAAACTTTGAAATCCTTGAAAGTAAAACCACTGATCATTATCGAGAGCTTTCTGAAATGATTCCCGTTATTTAAGATGTAACTAACTATAGGGGCTTGCCCTTATAGGGAACTTTAAGAACCCAGCTTAATGTAAACATTGCTTAATTCTTTTGTATTAAGTTGGGGAAATTTGTCAACTTATAAAATTGGTTTGCAAACCAAACTGATGTCACAAATCTATTAGTTTATTTAATCAAGCCCCATTATCAAGCAGTGTGTCTATCCTCTAGGATAGATGCACGGTTTGTGATGTGGTGCTCGTTTATATAAACTTTTCGAGGTGTGAAATCAGTTTGACTTCATACTTCAAAATTTTTCAAACTTAAAACTATTTTCAAAAATCAAACTGCTACTTTCCAAATTATATATATATATATATATATATATATATATATATATATATATATATATATATATATATATTAAATTTAAAATTTAAAATCCGCCAGAAAATTCTGTTGGCGACCACTTTTTTAAATACAACTCTTAAACTAAAATATGCCTACAAGTTAGTCTAACAATCAATTAGATTGTCTAATTAGAATTTTCTTGGATCAAGATTTATGTAATACTTATTAGATATAATCTTTTCTTATTCTTTTTTTAGAGTAATGGATTTTATACCTCTTATCATTCTCCTTTTTTTTATTGATGGTTCTTAAAATCCAAGTTGTAGATATATGTGTAGGAATTTTTGGTGTAATTCTCTTAATTTATTTGATGATGTTAATTTTTCTCGGAGTATTAAAATTAGTTGTGATCCACTTTTTGTCATTTTTAATAAATTAAGAAAATATTAAAATTAATTTGAAATGTTGGAAAAGGAATATTTTTAATTATGTTTCTAACTCTATTATTTATATGAAGAACAAACAAGTGGAAATTATGAATAATTTGGATATTAATCCTCTTTCTAAAGACCTCCTTTTTCAAATTTCTTGTAATCGAAAGGATTTAAATAATTCCCTTTCATGTGAATATGGATGAAACAAAGTGTTAGGTGCTCTTGGCTTCAGAAAGGTGAAAATAATATTAAATTTCCTTAACAAAAGGCTAAATTTAAGAATAACACCAATTTTATTAAATTTTTTTTTATTGATAATTGATATATTCATCATCGTAATGACATTGCCAATGAGGCCATTTCATTTTTTAACCTTGTTATTAAAAGTTAGGTTGAAATTTTTATATCTTTTATTGATTCTATTCTTTTGAATAACTTTTTTTCAACATGTGACTATAAGTCTTTAATGAAAGAATTCTTTGTTGAGAATATTAGTAATACCTTTTATTATATTAGGAGAAATAATCTTTTTAGCATGATGGCTTCTCTCTGAAAAATTATAAATATGTTTGGGATATTATTGGTGATTATTGTAGGAAGGTTATCAAATAATTTTTAGAGCTTCTAAACTCCCTCATAGAGTTAAGAATTATGATATTACTCATATTTTAAATAATTCTAGTTCAATAACTTTTAAAGAATTCAGACTTATATCTCTTTGTAAAATTATTTACAAAATTATTTCTAAGCTTTTTGGTGATAAGATAAAAGCTTTTCTTACTAATCATATTCACTAAACTTAAACTACTTTAATTATCATGTGTGATATTACTAATAATATTATCTTGACAAATGAGTGATTTTTATTTAAATTCTAGTAATTCTATAGAACAATTTTTTTTTTCCAAAATTGATCTCAAAAGGATTTTTGATAAAGTTAATAGATCATTTCTTTAAAATAGAGCAGATAAAAAGATTTTCTTCTCTTTAATAACTCGATTAATGCTTGTACTATTAACGTTAGTTTCTCTGTTATATTCAATTGTTAGATAAAAGGCTATTTTTCTTCTTCTAAAGGTTTACGGTAGGTAAGCCCTCTTCCAATATTCCTCTTTATTATTGTTATGGATTTTCTTTCTTCACTTTATGATGCTCAAAATATTATGTATATCGATCAATATTTCATAGCTTATTTATGTAGATAATTTTCTCATTATTGGAAAGACTGATATCAATACTATAAATAATATGGTGAATATACTAAACATTTTTATTCATGCCTAAAATTTGACTATTAATTTTTCTATATTAGCTATTTATTTTCTAAGTCTATTAGATTATTTATGAAAAATTGATTACGTGAGATTATTGGTTTTAATCATGAACCTCTTCAATGAAATTATCTTGGTGATTCCATTAAATCTTTTAAATGAAATGTTGTTGATTGTCAGCACCTTATAGATAAGCTTCAAAATTAGCTCGTTGTTTAGAAACAAAAATTTTATCATGTGAAGGGAGATTTCAGCTTAGTAAAACTACTATTTGGTGTTATATATATTTTTGGTTTCACACTTCTACTTTACCTAATATTATTAGGAAAGAAATTTCATCTATTTTTAATAATTTTATGTTCCATAATAATAGTTGGAGGAAGAAGTCGGCCACTTTTAAAAATAGAATAATGATTTAAAATATGCATATTGTATGTAATTTTGGAAAGTAATATTTTATTTTGAAAAATATGAAATCAAACCGATCTCATACATGCAATAATTTAAATAATCGAGCATTGCACCACAAGCCATGTATCTATCCCAGAGAACAGATATATTGCTTTGTGGTGAGGTTTGATCAAATAAACTAAAGAATCCATGAGATTCATTTTTTCTGTGAAATATTGATGTTGACCGACAAATTCCCCTATCTAATATGAAGCAACTTGATAGGGTTTATATTAAACTGGGTTCTTAATGTTTCCTATAAGGACAAGCCCCTATAGTTAATTACATCTTAAATAACTGAAGTCACTTAAGAAAACTATCAATTTAGATCAGGAAATATTGTTTTCATGACTTCCAAAAGGTAGGATTCTCAACGAGATGTGTAGAGGAATGCCAATTGGGAGAGGTGCAAATGTGTACAATTATTATGGAATCCAAGGAAGAAAGCTAGGGGTTGTCACAGAACGTGAAGAGAACCTCGATGACTTGCCATACTATCCTATGGTTTGGCTCTAATTTAGAAGATATATTATCATATGTTTCTTCCTGCCAATTTTATCACTTAGGGCTTACATTTGCATAGTATTGAATATGCAAAAAGCCTAGAAGATAGAATGATTTATGTCGTACGAAACAACAACCTCAAAATTCTAAGATGAGTTACGGCTTATATTGCACTAGGTGCAAATGCCTAAAGAGATAAGTTGAGGATTTTTGGCGCACTAAACAGACAACCTCGAAATCCTATGGCTCCTTGTTTAAACTAAGGAAGGGTTTTACTGTTGTAGATTCCTTTGCCTTCTTTAAGATGTTCTTCTGCATACCTCATCATGCTGCCCATGGTGTTTGTTCTAGACTCCTCGTTACCAAATTCAAATAAATTAATTCAATAATTTTATTTAGAGTGTGGGAAAGCTCGTTAGCATCCATAGGTTGCCTCATCCGAGGGATTAGCGATAATCCAAAGAGACGTTTTAATTTAGTTGTAATTGTTATGTTTTATTTTACTTGTGATTAAATTTTAAGTTGTCTTATGTTTTTGCTTGTTGTGAATTGATTTTTTGTTTTGGAGTTTGGTTTTGACATGCAAGTTTTTTTTTACAAAAAAGTATTGAATGTTAAGTGCAATAAACTGAGCAAAGGAATTTGTAGTACATAAAATTTAAATGCATACGAGTCCTCTTCTCACTCTCCAGCTAAAAGTTTAGTATTTACATGCATGGAATTAAAATTGTATGAAGGAAAAGTTAGAAATACATATTTCAGGTGTGCCCACCGAGCCTTATGTCATAACTCGGTGAGTCCCTATTTTTTCATGTAGAGGATGTCCTTCTTTAGCAAAGCATAATAAGTCTGGTGGCCCTCCAAGATATCCAGAGGACTTGTGAAAGGATCTGGAGGAACACCCCAAAAATTTCACAACCCATTTGAATTATCTCGAGCTCATTTGAACTTATTATATTATTAAATAATTCATCCACATTGTACACTTGTGTTCGGGGAACCATGATTTTTTAATTATCCCTTTAAGTGGGGTAATCATCATTTGACATTTTACTTATGATTTATGTGGATGAAGGCCGCTAAGGGCAAATTGATTTATTAAAAAATTTAACCAATTAGTTTAGAGTTAGGCCTATAGAGTTTAAAAGTGCTTGAAGTTCATTATATTTCCTTTTATAAACCTTATTAGTCCAATCTGGATTAAACCTAGCTCACTACTAAGCCCTTAAGACTTAATTGTAATTTTAGGAACATTGAGTTATGTGAAATTAATCCTTATCAAAACATTGAATTATCATTACACCATTAATTAGAGGTTCAAATATATTGAATTATTATCTTCTAAGCTTAAACCCATCACCTTAGCATCTTTTGATATAATTATCTTCCAAATTTATTTAATTATTTATGAAATTACAATTATACCCTTAATGTGAAAAGGTCTGAAGTTGGTTTGTTCCAACCAATCCTTATGTTTCAATCATCTAGAAGATTTAAATAAGATCATTAACTGCTCATTTACCCTTGATTAGGCGTAAATATTAATAAAGGCTTAAATTCCATAATTACAACTTTGCCCCTAAAGGTCTTATGACTTCATAATTCATTCAATTTAACTCAAATGACTTTAAAATTTTTATGTTACCCCACAAAGAAGAAAATGTGATTTTTATGAATTTATCAAATTTTCATAATTATTTAAATGCAAAAAAAAGTGATTTTCAAGGTTAATTTAATAACTTAACTAAAACAAATTCTCTCTCTTTAAGAAAACGAATGGAGGTTCATCTAGGTTAGAGAATTATCTAGATCAATTGTCATGATTTTTTGAGTTTTATTCTAAATATTACAATTATTTGTTGGTTTTGAGTATTAATTAAATATAAAATTTTATTTAAATTGATAATTAAGTTTTATATTTTTATTAAATTTCGCTAAAGTTAAGGAATACAAAGAAATAAATTACATATTTTTTTGAATTATATTTTACTTATTAGAATTATTTTAATGGAAAATTAAGGAAAATTCAATTTAAGCTTTTAGAAATTAATATCTTTACTTAGAAAATTAGGGAAATTATTTTAACTCGCTCTCAAGTGATTAGAAGACCATATGTGACATTTTGGTGGATTTTTATATTTTAGTGATTTTTATTATTTTTCAATGATTATTAATTTGTTTTTTAATTATTTAAATTTTCAAATTTATCCTAAAAAGGATATTTATTTTTATTCCAATTTTATTTTTATTAAGTCCCACTAGTCACACGGAACTTCCAAAACCACTTTTATAATTTTTTGACTTATATTTTAATTATTATAATTATTTTAATGAAAAAAATGTCATTTCATTTGAAAAATCCATTTTAGTGGGTAAATTAACTCCAATTGACTCCAAATTTTTATGGGGAGCTCCTTTGTTCATTATTTATAGTGTGGAATGATTTTTATAATTTTTCCCTTTATATTTCATTTATTTAATTTTTAAAGGTTTTAAAGAGTTAATGGACATTAGTGTCATTTTTAATTATTTAAATCCATTTGATACTTTTCCTAGGGATTTATGGCCACAGTAAACCTACCAAAAAAAATTTGCATTTTTCTGATTTATATTTTAATTAATATAATTTTTCAAGCAAAACAGAGGGGATTAATTTGAAAATTAGGGATCTTTAGCTAGAGATCCTCATAGACCATGGAAAAGTCAAGGAAGATCCCTAACCACAGAGCCTCAGGCCTCCAAACATCATTCCATGGTGGTTAATATTTACCTATATAGAGTCAAAATATTCCAGAGAGCATTTACTTACCTAGAAATAAATTACAAGTCAAATAACTAATTGTATCTCCACATTGTTCTCCTCTTTTCACTGAGCAACGAGGTATCTTTCT
Organism: Papilionanthe hookeriana x Papilionanthe teres; assembly: GCA_022702705.1. Classification (NCBI taxonomy): domain Eukaryota; kingdom Viridiplantae; phylum Streptophyta; class Magnoliopsida; order Asparagales; family Orchidaceae; genus Papilionanthe; species Papilionanthe hookeriana x Papilionanthe teres. The sequence continues at coordinate 10,165,982 of CM040425.1, read as the reverse complement.
TTTATTTTTCTTATCTTTCAACATGAAGTTATGGATTTTTAAAGTTTTGGGAATTAAATAAATCATTTAAATACATATTTTCCTACTTATCTGACTCAACGCCATGCAAACACGCGATGGCTCTAAAAGGCTATGCAACATCTTCTCATTCGATGTCGCCATCTTACTCAACTCCGTGCTTTATGCACCGAGGGCTCATCTGGTGCAATCCGGGCCATCCATCTAATATACACGCAATCGGACAGCTCCTACTCATCGTCCCTGACACTAAAACCCTAAGATCTCGAGCTAGACTCAACCAAATCACTTTGTGTTTGTTTCTATAGATGTATCTAGCCTAGATGAACACATCTATACGGTTTATGCAGTATGAAATTAAGTGTAACGCCATGAACATCGAAAATAAGCTTGGTTTGGGGGAGAGTTCAATACCATGGCTTGAGAAGTGAGGCCTCAATTAGATTCTTACAGAAGCTTCAAAGGACTCGGATAAACCTCATGGAAGTGTTGCTAGGCTCTAGTGAGTTGTCCAGTAGGAGTTTGATCAGATTGATTTAGAGGCGTTGATAGATGTCTAGGTTAGAGGGGCTCTATTAAAGGGCTTTGGTGGGGGATCAACTTTTTTTGCTCTGGTGATCGTATGGGTGAAGTTAAATTGGGTTTGGTGCAATTTGGTGGTATGGTGCAGTATGTTTTGATTTCAGCTGAAAGTTCAGTGTGGAAATTAACCTTGGACAGTGAGGGAAATTGCTGGGAGACAGTAAGCTTGCACTCAGGAAGGTCTGGAGGAGTTCTGTTGAGATTTTGGCAGAGTTTTCCCTAGGTTTTGTGCACTCTCCCCTTTGGTCAAGAAGAGCTCAATATATATCCATGGCTGGTGGGTGGAGCTCAGGACAACAATTTGGGTGCAGGGTTACGCTTATGTGGGGAGGCGAGCGGTGCGGCCAACAAATGGGGATTAGCCATGTTGGATGGGAACAATTTGGGTACATTTAGGGGAGGGGATCTCTCAATTTTGGGTCCTTCGGCGACTAGGCCGGCCGGCCAGGCCTGAGCTGGTGGTCAGGTGGTCAGGTGAGCCAGTGAGGAAGTTTAATGGTGGTTACCTTAAGTGGTTGATGGCTGATGGAAAATCTCCCTTTTGGTTTAACCATAAATAAGAGGAGATCCTCCAATTTAGGGGACTCTTGGTCAATGACTCAAGTATGTTAGACTAGATGGATCTAGACCAGTCCCTAGGGTCCATGAGGTGGTTGTGGTGAGCTTGACTTGGTCAATTTGGCTAGGTTTGGTCACATTTGGAACTTGGGTTGAAATTTGGGTCTTTTAAGTCAAGCTTGGACAAGGTTGGGTATGGGTTTGATTTAGGGTCAAGTAACTGATCAATTTGATGGGGATAATTGTCATGAAGAGTTTGGGAGAGGATTTGGCTCATTGTGAATTGATTTGGGAATTCAATTTGGTGAGATTTTGACATATGGTCAATTTTTGGGATTTGGGTTAGGCTAGGGTTTGGCTATGGTTCAATTAATGGTTTTTTTTATGTGGATGATTTTTATGAAAATATTTGGAAAAAAATTAGGTGGAAATTTTGGAGTTATGACATTTAATTTGGTGATATTTGGGTATGAGACTAATTTGGTGAAAGATTGGGGATTCTTTCTTGGGTTGGATTTCAGTGAGAGTTAAGTTCAAATGTTGGTCAATTGGTGGATCAATTTGGTTTAGGGGGATGTTATGAAGAGTTTAGAATTCAAATTTGGGGAAATTGGCTTGATCATAGGTTTCAATTTGGGAAATTTTAAGATATCATCAATTTGGAGCAACTCACTTGGGCTTAAATAAAAAAATTGTCAGGATGAAACATTGAATAAATATCTTAAATTGAAGCCAAACCATAGGATAGTTTGGGAAAGAACACTAAGACTCTTATTGGATCATTGTCTTTCCCCTAGCTCTCTCCTCATTTGGATTACTACAATAACTATTCTAAAACTTGAGCCACTCACCTATTGGATTTCCCATTATCGCGTTTTTTTGAAGAATCCTACCATTCGGAAATCATGAATACAATATTTCCTGATATTTATCAAGAGTTTCTTAGGTGACTTCAGTTATCTAAGATGTAATTAACTATAACGATTTGGCCTTAAAGGAAACTTAAAGACCCTAGATTAATATAAACTCTATCTAGTTGTTTCATACTAGGCACGAGAAATTTTTAGTCAATATAAATGGTTCACAGACCAAACAAATGTCATTAGTTTTGTAGTTTATTTGATCGAGCCTTATCATCAAGTAGTGTGTCTGTCTCTCGGGATAGGTGCGTTGCTTGCGATATTGTGCTTATTTATTTAAACTACTAAATAAATGAGATTTCTCCATCTCATTTTTCAAATTTAAAATATTATTTTCAAAAATCAATATATTTATGTGTATTAAATTAATCTAAAACCATATTCTATATATATTTTATATGTTCTAAAAAAAAGGTGGAAGAATTTAACGGCTGACATTACCTTAAGGCTTGACCATCCTATAGGGACTCCTCTTGAGCTCTCTTATGCTTGGCCTCATCCTACTAAGTGTTAGAGGTTAGCCTTAAGAATATGAAACTCCAAGTCAAGCAAAGAGGCATTTTAAATTTCTAAAAGGAAAGGGTTCATTCACTAGTCTTCTATTATGGTACCAGGAAAGTTCAATGGCTAGATCCTAAGTTATTCTAAAGAAAGACTAGACCTCATCAAAAGTGAGGTCAAAAAATGGACCCCCAATAGGTGTGGAGTGCAGGACAAGCACACCGCATGTATTGATGTTGACTGACGAGATCAACAAAACCAACACAACTATTCGAGCCAACCAACTCAAAATAGGACGTAGAATTCAATGAGATAGTGTTCGCTGGGGATTATCTGATAGAAATCTTTAGACCCTGGAACTCTCGTTGGGGAAAATAGGTGGAATCCTTAAAAATGTAGCAGTGAATTCAAGCTTCCACGTTCTGAAGGGAGTCCAATCTGATTCGATATTTTGAATTGGAATTTGATTTTAAATTTAGATTTTAAATTTTAATTTCAATTTTGATTTGAGTTTTGATTTTATGGGAATTTGAGTTTATGGAATTTTGGATTTGTAAAATTTTACTTTGATTTAAGAATTTTAATCTTGTGGAAAAAAAATCAAACTTGAGAAAGATTGAGAGGAGAGTCAGAATTTTGGTACCTACCTCGAAATTGGGAATCATAATTAAGGTACTGACTCTGAAGGATGAGAACTTGAATTTAGGTACCAGTCTCGGAATAGGAGTTCTGCAGGTAGTCCTATAGGCCCACAAAGCATAATCCAATTTGATTGACTAATCCTTTTTATTTGGATTAACAGTCTTTTCCAATATTATTTTAATTTCACGATTGAATAATTCAACAAAACCACTTGTCTGCGGATGATAAGCAGTAGCAATGTGATGGTTAATATGATATTTCTTTATTAACTTCTCCATAATAACATTTCTAAAATGACTTCCCCCATCAGTTATGATTACTCTTTGTATTCCAAATCTGCAAAATATATTCTTATTTAAAAACTTTGCAACATTTTGAGGATCACGTCGACGTAAAGCAACAGCTTTTATCTATTTAGATACATAGTCTGCTGCTATCAAATGTATGTATTTCCGAAAGATGGTATAAATGATCCCATGAAATATAATCCCCAAACATCAAATATTTCAACTTCCGACATATATTTGAGGGGTATCTCGTTTTATCTAGAAATATTGCCTACACGTTGACATTGATCACAATTTTTAATATAAACATTAACATCCTTAAAAATTGTAGGCTAATAAAATCCAGATTGTAAGATTTTATATACAGTTTTATCAACTCCAAAATGTCCTCTATAATTAGAATTATGAAATTTTTGAATAATTTCATAAATTTCTTCTAAAGGCACACATCTTCAAATAATCAAATCCATTCCTTGTTTATATAAAAACGGGTCATCCAAAAAATAAGTCTTAGCTCCAGATAGAAATTTCTTCTTCTTTTGGTATGTCAAATTATAGGGTAAAATATCACTGACAATAAACTTTACAATGTCGGCATACCACGGAACATACCACTCATTAACTGTGAACAATTTTTCATCAGAAAATTTTCATTAATTTCTTCAGCATCATAGAGAGATTTTTTAGTTTCAAGCCTAGACAGATGATCAGCAATTTGATTATCAGCACCCTTTCTATCTACTATCTCGATATCAAATTCTTGCAAAAGAAGTGTACATCTAATCAATCTTGGTTTTGCATCCTTCTTCTTCATTAAATACTTAACAGCAGAATAATCAGTATACACCACACATTTAGTTCCAATTAAATATGATCTGAATTTATCAAAGGCAAATACAATAGCTAATAACTCTTTCTCAGTAGTGGTATAAATAATTTGACCGTCATTAAGAGTTTCACTAGCATAGTAAATCACTTTGAAAATCTTATCAAATTTCTGACCTAAAATAGCTCCAATAGCATAATCACTAGCATCACACATTAATTCAACAGGTAGTTTCAGTTAGGTGAAACTATAACAGGTGCAATGATTAAGTTTTCTTTTAAAGTTTCAAAAGCTTTTAAGCAATCATCATCAAAATTAAAAATCACATCTTTTTCCAATAAATGACATAAAGGCTTCGAAATTTGTGAAAAGTCTTTAATATAACGCCTGTAAAATCCAGCATGTCCCAGAAAACTTCTAATTCCCCTTGCATTAGTTGGGCAAGGTAAATAAAAGATCACTTGAATTTTTGTAGGATCTACTTCCATACCATTTTCTGATATACGATGTACCAAAATAATTCCTCCTGGTACCATAAATTAGCATTTCTCCCAGTTAAGGACCAAATTAGTTTCTACACAGCATTTCAAAACTTTAGATAGATGTACTAAACATGATTCAAATGAAATTCCAAACACTAAAAAGTCATTTATAAAAACTTCAATTCTTTTTTCTATTAAATCACAGAAAATTTCCATCATACATCTCTGAAATGTAGCAGGGGCATTACATAAACCAAAGGGCATTCTTCTAAAAGCAAATGTACCATAAGGACTGGTAAACATTGTTTTCTCTTGATCCTCCGGAGCAATTTGAATTTGGTGGTAACCAGTATATCCATCTAGAAAATAAAAACATTTATGCCCAGCAAATCTATCCATTATCTAATCTAGAAAGGGAAGTGGAAAATGATCTTTTCTGGTTGCAAGGTTTAATTTTCTGTAATCAATGCATATTCGCCATCTTGTAACTTATCTTACAGGTATTATTTCATTCTTTTCATTCACAGTCACAGTAACTCCTCCTTTCTTAGGTACACAGTGAATAGAACTAGCTTATGCACTATCTGAAATAGGGTAGATAATTCCAGCATCCAACCACTTTAAGATTTCTTTCTTAATAACTTCTTTCATGATAGGATTTAATCTCATTTGAGGATCAGGCCGAGATTTTCAGTTATCCTCCATAAGGATTTTATGCATAAAAATTGAAGGACTGATTCATCTTATATGAGCTATTGTCCATCCAAAGGATTTCTTGTATTTCATCAAAATTTCAAGCAGACTCTCTTCTTCTCTTTCAATTAATTGAGAGAAAATTATAACAGGCAAAGTTGATGAATCACCTAAAATGGCATACTTTAAATGATAGGAAGCATCTTTAAATCAAATTCAGGAAATTTTTCAATTGATGGACCAAAAGAATCATCTTTTTCAATCATGTCCAACATTTCAAAATTTTTATGCACATAAATTAAATCTTACTCATGAAAATCTTCAGAATCTTGTAATTCCTCTTCTTGCTTGTGTTCCAATTCTTTACTTTTAGATTTTTCTTCATAAGTTAATTTGAAATGACATTCACTCAAATATTTGATAACATCCATCTTATAACAGTCATCATCTTTAGCTCTTGTAGGATATTTCATTGACTTTGAAATATTGAATGTAACAGTTTGATCATTAACTCTCATCATTAATTCCCCTTTTTACACATCTATCATTGCTCTGCCTATGGCTAGGAAAGGTCTCCCTAAAATTATGGGTATCTGTTTATCTTCTTACATATCCAACACAACGACATCAAAAAGAAAAATAAATTGATCCACTTTCACCAAAACATCTTCTATAACTCTTTTAGGATATGTGATCGAACGATCAGCTGATTGCAAGGTTACAGTAGTAGGTGTTATTTTCCCTAATCCCAGACTTTTGAATAGTGATAATAACATAAGGTTAATTCTTGCACCCAAATCACATAAAGCTTTTTCGAAAAATCTATCTCCAATTTCACATGGAATTGTGAAACTTTCAGGATCTTTAAGCTTTTTTTGAATTATTGTATTGCACTCTTCACTCAGTGCAACTATCTCGTTGTCTTCAAACTTCCTCTTTTTGTTGAGAATATCCTTCATAAATTTCACTTAGCTTGTCATTTTTTCTAAGGCTTCAGCAAATAGAATGTTGATTGTAAGCTTTTTAAATTTTTCCAAGAACTTTGAAAATTACTTATCCAATTTTTTTTGTTGAAAATTCTGAGAGAAATAGATCTTTCCAAACCTTTTGGAGCATCCTTTTTTGTTTTTTCAATTTCTTCTTTCTCTACTTCAGCCTCTTTTTGAACTCTACCTTCCAATTCTCTTCCACTTCTCAACTAATAGCTTGTACTTGCTCTTTAGCCTTGTCTCTTGGATTTATTTCAGTATTATTAAGAAGCGTTCATTGGGATCTATTACTTAATGAATTGACAATATGTCCCAATTTATTCTCAATATTTCTGATTGTAGCTCCTTGACTTTGTAATTGATTACCCATTTGTAACACCACTTCTTTAATAGACAATTTCTTCTCCTTAAATTGTGAAGTATTATTAAAACCTAGAGGATAGGTTGGTCAATAATTATTATTCCCTTGGTTTTTCCAGTTTCTTAATGGGTTTACTTGGTTGTTCCACCATTGTAGATTACTACAATCCTGATTATTCTTATTCCAGTTAAAGTTTGGATGGTTTTTCCAACCTGGGTTATAATAACTGTAATAAGGGTTATTAGGCTTACTTATGACATTCAAGGTTTCTGATGAAGTTTGAGAATGAACCATTTGGCCTAATGAATTTTCTTTAATCATGGAAGTTGGCTGAGAAAAATTAATTCTAAATTGGTCTATCTTCCTTGAAATTGTAGCAACTTGATTTACTAGCATTGCAAAAGCATCATTTTCATGAATGTTCGCTACATTATTAGGATTTAACCTTTCAGAAGGCCATTGAATAGTATTAAAAGTCATTTCTTCAATTAAAGCATAAGCATCGACAACCTGTTTAGACATCAATGAACCACCAGCAACGGCATCGATAATAGATATAAGAGATTTAACTAATATATTATAAAAGGTTTGAATTATTAACCAATCTAGTAATGAATGATGTTGACACTTTTTAAGAGAACTTTAAAACGTTCCCATGCTTCATATATAGATTCCCCTTCAAATTGACAAAAAGATGTGATATCATTTCTAAGCTTCACAGTCTTCGATGGTGGAAAATATTTAGCAAAAAATTTTTGTGCTAAATCACCCAAAGTTCAGATAGATCCAGGTGCTAACGAATTTAACCAAATCTTAGCTTTATCCCTCAGTGAAAAAGGAAAAAATCTAAGTCAAATAGTTTCATCTGAAACACCATCGTATTTAAAAGTAGTACATAATTCTAGAAAATTGGCAAAATCTAAATTAGGATCTTCAGTTAGTGCTCCCCCAAACTGATTATTAAATACCATATGGATAATAGTTGGTTTTAGTTCAAATGAATTAGCAGCTACAGTAGGGTGTCGAATACTACCATGAAGTTCATCCACAGTAGGGTTTGCATAATCTTTTAAAGGTCTAAATTCTTGATGGATTTCAACATTTTGATGATTATGATTTGCCATTTCTTGAATATTTTTATCTCTTTCTGTATTTTTAATTTTTTTGATTTTTCTAATAGTTCCCTCTAATTCAGAATCGTAAGGCACAAGTCCCTCAGAACCTGAACTACGCATACACAATTAACAAAATAAAATAAAACACACTAACAAAAATAAAGAAAAGTAAAAACTTAATTTTTCTTAAATTTTCTTTAAATGATATATTAATTAATTTCCCCGGTAATGGTGCCAAAAACTTGATCCCCAAATATTTATGCTTACGATTTAGATATGAAATTATACTTTAATTACTTATATTATGGGATACTACGCAAGTATACGTATTGTTTATCAAGTAATGTATGACTTTTTGATTAAACCCTGAGATATCGAACCCACACGGAAAAGTTTAAAATTTTAAAGAGATAAAAAAAATAACATTTTACTTTTTAAAATGATTTTGTAAAGTACGTTTTAAGATATAAAATTTTTTTAATTTTGTTTTTTGTATTTTCTGAATAAAAAGTAAAGAAAATAGCTAAAGTTAACACAACTATAACATAGTATGAAAGCAAATGAGAATAAAATATTTTTTCCTCTTTCAATGAATCAGTATTAATTATGGAATTTCATTGTGGAAGTATCAAAAATGTGTTCTATCAAGTAGAAGCAATTATAATCTTTACCCTTACTTGGTTCTATAAAGAACATATGTTAATTTGAGGTTTTGAAATCATGTATACGGGTTAGGCAGGAAAGATACTAGCTCTCACTCTAGAGTTCCCTTGATTCCCTCCACCTGGGGGTTAACATCGCATAACAAAATTTAAAACATCAAACCAAATTAGGGGGCTTTATCCTGTCACTCTAAACTCCTCTAATTTTTCTCCTCATTCAAAACATATCTTCTTATTTATTTGCACCCAACCATAAGGACTATAATTCTCACCCATACAATTACATGTGATTCTTTCCAATTACTGATTGAGACAATACCGCATTGGTTTATACATGTTCTCACAACAAATTTTAACATCTTAATTAACCAAATCAAGAGGTTGGGCCAATGTTTGGTTTGAGGTAAACTTAATGTTGAAAAATGTTTATGGGGGTGTGACAAAGAGTTTTCAACTTTGGTTGGGCTTTGATTTTGGGATTTGGGCCTATTTGGGTTCATGATTGGTTTTGGCCCAAATTCGGGATTTTTGGTTTGGGTTAGGCTTGGGTGGAGTTTGGGTTCAAATTTTGTGCAAATCATGTTATTTTTTTGTTTTTGGTGATGTTAGGAAGGTTTAGGAACAGATTTGGGGTTAATTGGAGTTAAGTTGGGTTGGTTTGATCTAAGTTTAGGTCATGGGCCAAAATTGGGCTTTAAGCTTCAAATTGAAATTGGATCCACATGTTGATAAAATTGGGTTTGGATTTGATCTAAATTGATATTTGGGATATTTAATTGAAGTTTAGAATTGAATTGGATCAAAATTGAGGTCACTTGGAGTGGTTTGGTGGGACATTAGGTCCACTTAGGTTAATGATAGGCCAAATTAGGGGTTTTGGTATAATTGGGCTAAATTGATAAAATTGGCTTATAGTGTAGTTTAACAAAATGAAATTGGGAATATTTTGGATTTTTTTGGAATTTTTTGGGAATTTTCTGAATTTGTTGGAATTTTTGGGTTAAAAGGGTATTTTGGGTATTTGGAGGGTATTGGGGGGTATTTTTGGAATTTTTGGTATATTTTGTCATGGATGATCAATTTGAGTGGGGGAAAATGTTTAGGACTGATTTTGAGGAATTTTGGGTAATTTAGGCAATTTTAAAAATTTTGGGCAATTTAAAGAGCATTTGGTAAGCTTGGTGGGTTTAGGGTCCCGGGGGTCAAAAATTGAAATTTTTGGAAAAATGAAGATTGATCAAGTGTGAGTAAAATGAAATAATTTTGGTTGAGCTATGAAGCCATGTTAAGCTCAAAAAATCCATGAGAGGACACATTTTAGGCACTCAATATGTTGTTCCTAACCCTCTTAGCCAGGGGCCTAGGGGTCAACATCCATCCTTATGAGTTACCTACATGAGTCAGGAAGTCAAATTGGTTAAAGATAATTTTAGGGTTTGGAATGTGTGTGTGGGAGTGTGGTGTGTACAACCTTACCCTCACCAGACCAGGCCACCCAGGGTAATGCTAAGGCCAAAGAGTCCTATAAGAAACTCATCCTTTAAACCTCCACATTTGATTTTAACCCTCCAAGTGGCTTAGGGGTTTACAATCAAACTTGTGGGGTTTGAAGGGAGCCAAGAAGTGTTTTAATTTCCAAGTGATGGGTCCCATTTCTAGTCCTCTAGGATATTCAAGGAGAAGCCCTATGGCTAGATCCTAAGTACTAAGGAGAGAGAAGAGAAAAGACCTCATCAAAAACGAGGTCAACACGCCACAGTTAAAGTGACAAATTTTATTTGATTTTGGCACAAATTTGAAGGGGTTTTTTAAGAATTTTTGGTTTAAACTTCACCAACTTCCCATCAGTGCCATAATTCATTTAAAATTTGAACGGATGGATGCATTCTTGGTGGATACATTAAATCTAAACATATTTTGAAAAGACACCAAGGCACCTTTTGGAAAATTTTAAAAAGAAGACTTGAAGATCAGAAAAATGGTTGTTGTTGGAGGGTGTGATTAGTGTTAAGAGTTAATTTTATGCTAAAGAGTTATTGAGAGCACACCTTTCTACTTCACCACTTTTTTTATCAATTGTATCTAGTTTTTATTAAGAGTAAAATAGAGATTTAGATTCAACGGAGTTGAGCACCATCCTCTATTGTATCTTGTAATGGGAAAGCAAAGTTTAAAAAGAACTTGAAGAGTCTTGTGGAGAGGATATTCAGATAAGTGTTTAACTTTGTTTTACATTTGGTTTTAAAGTAAGACTTGTTGTGTTTTCACTATGATTTCTACTTTCAAATCAATTTGTGATTGTGTTTTCTCCATGGATTTTGACTAGCTTTCTTTATCTTTTTCCTTTTAAATGATGAAGTAATTAAATTTTGGAAGAAAGTTGTGTGAAGTATAGGATTTCAATATTGGAAGAAGTAACCAAATTGAGCCCAAAATGCACCCTTCCCCATTCATTTTTAAATCAATCCCTTTACACATGGCATCAGCCAATTGAACTCACAAACATCAAGCCCTGACCGCCCTGACCCTGAGGGTGACCTGACTCTGGCCGGACCACCACCCCAGTCGCCGGAAACCACCAGGCCGAGAAGCCTAATTTGATTCAAAAATTCAAATTAAATTGGCTAAGCTGTCCCAACCCAAATGGCCACCACAACTCTTCTTCTCCTCACCAGAGCAGCAAATCCCATCCCTCAATTAACCCTGGGAAGCCCCTAACCATGGCTATTTAAACCAGCCATTCCTCTCGGCCAAAAGGTTAGCTGAAATCAACCTCCAAAGAACTTCACCAAACTCCTCACAGAGCTTCCCCTAGCCTAGAGTAACTCATCCCCACTGTCTTCCTGCCCTAATTTCCACTGATTGAGCTCAATTTTGGAGCTCAATTCTCGGCCCGAACGAGGACATCCCTTGAAACTCTACCAAATCCAAATTAACTTCTCCCACACCTTCACCAGAGGTAGAGAAGAAGTTCCCGACAAAGCCCCTCACCGAGCCAGCCTTTGCTTCCAGTGTCCAAGGTTTTAAATTGGCCTTAGTCATTTTTATACTAGGAAATTCCCCAGAGCCAGAGACTTCATCTGGAGCTTCCTTGGGTGTAATCGAAGGTGCCACAACTCTTTGATTGAAGCTTCACTTTTCAGAGCCAAGGTATGGATCACTTCTCTCTCCCGAGCTTCTGTGAATTCTCCATTTCATTTGAATGAATTTCATAGCATTTAAATTGTATGGATGTGTTCGTCTCCTCAAGACGAATCCATAGAGCATAAGAACAAAAAAATCTGTTGAGAAATGAGAGAGATCTTAGGGTTTGAGTGTGGACGGCTCTCGGGACACACCAGTTGGAGACGATGATCGGCCGCCGTTGGATCGAGCGTGTATCGAATAGACGGTGTAGATCACATCGGATCAGAAGACGAAGCGGGACCGCGGGACGCGTGGCTGCTGACTCAGGTGGCGACGTCGAATAGAAGAGCGCCGCGTGGGCTTTCGGAGCTGCCGAGGATGAGTCGGCGCCGCGTGGATAAGTAGATAAATAGGGTATTTTTTATTTATTTAAATACCCAGAACTTTGAAAATTCATATCTTTGCATAGAAAAATCAAAAAAATAAAACAAAAATACCATCTTGCTCACTGAATATAGGAGAACAATGTGAAAAAAGAATTGAGTTAATTTGATGTGTATTTTATTTTTAATTAATTATTTACTGTTTTCAGTATTTTAATTCTCCATACATGCATACAATTCACCATGGCTTGAGACCATAGGGTTTTTGTAGCCTCTATTTTTTGGAACATTCCCTGAATTTTCTAAGGCCAGAGGCCATCTCTATGGCAAGTTATGTATTTTTCAAGTTTATGTCTCTGTTTTGGAATTTTTATTCCCATAATTAGCATGCTGTTCAATAAATTTTAGGAAAATTTAGGGAGGTATCTTATGACCAGAGGACCTTAGGAAAAATGTATTTTGAGTTAATTTATTAAGAATAACTCTAGTTGGCCTAAATACTTAAAACTAAATTTTAATTAATTTGGGTTAACCATACATCAAAATCACTTGAAAATAATTCTCCACAGATCTTTAGAGTCAGAGGAGTCCCACATAAAAATTTGAAACCAATTGGAGGTGATTAGCCCCACCAAATGGACTAATTAAGTTACATGACCAAAATTAAAATTAAAAATTCATAACTCCAAAAATACATATCAAAAAGTTCACTAAAATGGTTTTGGGGCTTCTCTGATGTTAGGGTAGTCTAAGAAAATTAAAATTAAAATTTTCTAAAAATTTTCATTTTTAATCATATTTCAATATTTTAATAATTAAAAAATAATAAAAATCACAAAAATATTAAAAATCATAAAAATGTCATATTTTGCTTCCTAATCACTTAGCAACAAACCAAATATTTTTCCTAAGTCTATAGGTTAAAATATTGAATTTTAAAGGCTTAAAACAATTTTTAATATTAAAAAATGAATTTCCTTACATTTTCACTAAATTAATTCTAATAAATCAATGAAAAATCAAAAGAATATAAAATTTGTTTCTCTGAACTCCTCGAGGTCAGAGAGATTTATGAAAAATATAAAATTCATTTTTTTTAACTTTAATTTTATTTTATAATTAATTAATACTCCAAAACTTAGAATAATCATAATAAATAAAATATAATTTAAAAAATCACCAAAATTGGTTCAAGTGGTCCTCTGGTCAATAGGAACATCCCATAATTTTCTTAAGGACAGAAACCTTGCCTTGGTCATGTTGTTGAATTTCCATTGAAAATCCTTATTTTTCATTAAGATAATTATATAAATTAAATTAAATTCAGAAAAATCATATTTTCTCCTCTAGTGTCTTAATTGACATGTGAGTTAAGTGACATAAAAATTTCAAGCTCATTTAAGCTCAATTTGATGAGTTATGAAATAATTAGGCTTAATAGGGCATAATAGTAATTAAGAATTTTAACCCCTAATTAAAACTTTAGGTTTAATCAAAACGGAGGGTAAAATATTTGATCTTAATTTTTTCTTAGATGATTGAAACTTTGGGAAATAAAAGGGTAGGAACCCATTAATCATTTCTAATAACCCAAAAAAAAAATGAAACCTTAATTAATTTAACAATTTGAGTTTTGGAAGATTAATTGAAATTTAAATTATTAAAATGGGGATATAATTTAGGGAGACTATAATCACTTAAGTTAAAATCCCTAAATGAATCACTTTAATAATATTTAGCTTTTTTAATTAAATTTAAAATGATTATTAAAATTAATAAATTAAATAATTAAAAGAAAAAGATTAACCCTTATTAAACTAATACTTAAAACATTGAATAACTTGATAATCAAATTGAAATAAATTTAAAACATTAAAATTAATCTCAAAGATCACTTGAAAGTGAATCTAAAACAAACTTGAAACATCAAAATCAACCTAAAAAATAATTCATAATTAAAAATCAAACCAATTAAAAATTAACCTAAAATATTTCAATTAATTTAAAATTAAATCATTAAAATCCAAATTGAATAATTTAAACATCTCTTTCAACCCAAATTAATCTAAATACATTGAGATCATTTAAAATGTAAAGATTTAAATAAATTAAAATAACTTGAACACTATTCCAAACTTAAAATTATTAAAATTTCATAACTAAACTAAACCACTTTAAATCATCAATTCTAATTTTAAATCATTAAAATCTTTAATAAATTGATTTTCTCTTAAAGGCTTCCATTATTATAACTCTTAAATGGAGCATTAAGTGAAATGTCACTCCACTCATAGGATAATCAAACATCCTAATTCACTGAGCAAGAAGCAAAATTTAACTAAATTCTTGGATGATTAATTCAATAGTACAATAAAATTCATTTGGACTCAAAATAATCTCAGAAATACTGAAAAAATGTTTAAGATTCGTCCTAAGCACTTTCTCAATATGATGAGATGTTTTAGAATAACAATTGAACTTAATTGTTCATTGATGAAGAAGATCATCCTTAACAAAACGCAAGAGCCTAGACGTCATAGGAATTGACTAGCTATAGGATTAGGACTTTGGTAGACAACCAAAACCTTCCCTTAGCTTTACTTATGTGTTTTCTTGCAAATTATGTAAATGCTTTAACATGTGTTTTAAGTGTAGCTTGGAATGGCGGGAAGACCCTCCAGGTATGTTTTTATTTTATTGCAATTTAGTTACTTACCTGCACTGTACTTTACTTTTCTTGCATGTTAAACAAGATTAACACCCTGTATGAAAACTGAAACCTTTAGGATAGCCACAAAACTGAAACACAAAACTAAATTAAAAGTCACAACAAGATAAAATCCACCGCCACAACATTTCAAAATATAAAACAACTCAAAATTTAATCACAAACAAAACACAAAACTACAACTATAACTAAATTAAAACGTCTTATTGGATGATCGGGAATACCTCAGATGATGTAACCTACGTGTTCCTAACGGGATTTCCCACGCTTTAAATGAAAGCGTGGAACTCATTCAGTTGAGTTTAGCAAATTCATCTGGACTAAGTGAATCCGATAAAAATAACGGTGCAGGATTGATGGAACCGTGGGATCTTAACCAGTGTTGTTATAATCAACTTTAAGATTCCCCTAATAAAATATTAAAGACACTTGGACTTTAAGATTTATCTAAACCAAAACACTTCTCTCATCTCATGATTTTCACTTTACAAAACTAAACCTCTGCAACAACAAGGAGCTTGGAGCATAGTGGGCAGCACGACCATCTTCTTCAGCAAAACTCGGGCCTACATCAGCAAAACCATTCTTAGAATTAAATAACCAAGCCATAGGATTTTGAGGTAGTTTGCCTAGTGCAACATAAATCCTCAACCTTTTCGTTAGGCACTTGTATAATCATTTTATGTAAATTAAGTCCTAACCGGTCTTAGGATTCCGAGGTAGTTGTTTGGTACGACATAAACCCTCACATCTTCGAGGCTACTTGTGTGATTATATCATACGAATATAAGTCCTAATTAACTAAAAACTGGTAGGATCGAAACATTAAATAAATTCTCAAATTGAAGCCAAACAATAGGATAGTTTGGGAAGTTGCCAAGGTTCCTCTTGGATCCTCAGCTTCTCCTACTTCTCTTTCTTTGAACTCCTGAAATAAACTGTTTCAAAATTGAGCTAATCCCTTTTGAAATTCCCAAATTCAATTCTTTGAAAACCTTAAACTTTAAAATTCTTGAGAGCAAAACCACTGATCATTATCGAGAGTTTTCTTAAATGATTCCCGTCATTTAAGATGTAAATAACTATAGGGGCTTGCCCTTATAGGGAACTTTAAGAACCCAGGTAATATAAACCCTGTTTAATTCCTTTATATTAAACAGGGGAACTTGTCGGCTTATAAAATTGGTTCGCAGACCAAACAGATGTCACAAATCTTCTAGTTTATTTAATCGAGCCTCATCTTCAAGTAGTGTGTCTATTCCTCGAAATAGATACATGGTTTGTGATGCGGTGCTCGTTTATATAAACTATTTGGGATGTGAGATCGGTTTGATTTCATATCTTAAAATTTTCAAACTTAAAGTTATTTTCAAAATCAAATGCTTCTTTCTAAAACTATATATATATATATATATATATATATATATATATATATATAAATTAAATTTAAAATAAAACTTGCCGACAATTTCTGTTTGGCGGCCCCTTTTCAAAATACAACACACAACCAAAAAAATATGCCGACAATTTCTGGAGACTACCCTGAGGACTAGTTCCTCTCTCCATTTTGTTCAGATAGTTTTGCTTTCATAAATCGGTAGTGAGTTCATAACCCTAGTGGATCAAACAACCATTCTTTCCGTTGGCATACCACATTCATTTCTGTCTTGAACGGGTATAGTCAACTCCTTTTGGAAATGTGGAGCCACTGTTTAGACACCCCTAAACAGAGAGGTTCCGAAATCCTTTTGCCACTTTCTGAGGTGGGGTGGACCCCCCAATAGGTGTTAGCTTAGGAGCGGTCCTTCGGGTTGAGAAGCCTTACGAGACTTTCTCTTCCTTTCCAATTCTGAATCGGGTCCTTTACATTTTCTATACCTTTAGTCATTTTGTTCCTAACAAACAAATCCTCTAATAAAAAACCTTTTAATAAGCAAACTCTTTTAAATCACAAATATACTAAGATAAATTAAAATGTGTTCGGACTCTTTCTTTTCTGTCTTAAGTTTTGCAACAAAAGGAAGCACAATTCGGGACTGACGTTCGCAATTTACCCTGCAGAAAATGACTGCACAAAAGTTAATTTTCTCCATCACCAATGGAATAGACTTCGCCATCTATAAGGATAAACTGCCTGACAATGGAATCATCCGTTTTGGACAAGGATTCGATAATACAGACATTAAGTTCACTGACGTCACCCTCTTCACACTAATGTACGAAGTGCCAGAAACTGAGAAACCCGTGATTGAGTTAAACCTGAAGTCAACTCAAGAGGTCCCTCCTCTAAGAAAAGTTCCAGCTGAAAGAGACACCACTGTTTGTAGGAGGACTGTGATCTCTACCCCCACCGGTCTGGTTATCTCTACACCTGCCTCGGCTCCCGCCAAACTGAAAGGGAAGGGAGTCCAAATTTATGCTAAGCCTGCCACAGTGGAGGGTGTAGATTTCGCTGCAATACCGTCTGTTTTGAAATTGGATCCAGTTCAAATTTTACACCCCTGACTCGGACTCAGAGAAGAAATAGGAGCAAAAAGATCGTCAGGGTCGAGAAGGCCAAGGCTGATGAAGTTGCTTTTCTGGAAGAGATTCCTGAGGAAGAAGAAGAACTACCTGAAATTTCACCGGTGTTGGGAGGAAGTAGGTTCCACCCTCTCTCTGCTGCTTCGGATGAAGAAGATGTCTGGAGGATCGCCGCTGCATTACCCCGACCTGCATACTACAGTGACTGTAAGTGGAAGAGGGCCAAGACTACGCCGCTTGACTGACTGCGAGCCGTAGTAGAGAAACTAGCTAAGAAAGAAAGATGCCCGTATCAGAAATCTTAAGAAGGATGAGGCGAGTGTTAGTCAAATCCCGCCTCGGTCAGCAAGTGGACCACGTCACTGCCCCGGAGAGGCCAAGGAAGAAAGTGCAAGCTAGTTCGCCTATTGTCGTATCGGGACACCATATTAGGGAGGACACCACCTCCCGACGCACAGCCGACAAGCCATCTAGTCCTAGGCCTTCTACTGCGAGAAGGATGGTGTGGCGACCTATTATTGCTAAACCGGTATAAGCACAATGTTCAGTAAAGAAGAGTCTCGTCAGAAAGCCAGAATCTAAAGAATGTGCTACTACATTAAAAGAAACTCCTGAGAAAGAAGTCCAACAGTCATCACATGACAACCGTGAAACCGTTTGGAAGAGGCCACTAGAGGATGCCATAGGCAAACTAAGAACCGACATTCGATGGTTGGTAAAGAAAAGAGGGGAAAAATTGGAAACTGAAGTAGATTCATCAAAATTTATGGATGAAGAGTACGCCGAGATTAATATGGTCGAGACCCGAGCATCGGCAGCTTCGCAAGGTGCTCCGTCAGCTTCAGAAAGGGAAGAACCAGAAGTGATGAGAGCACAACTTCAAGAAAAGGATAAAACAGTTTCCCAAATGGCAAAAGGGATGGAAGAGATGGCTGCCGCTTTAGCCACTCTCTAGAGTCAGCTGCAACCTCAAAAGGAAACACCCCCAGAGATTATTCACATCGTGGACAAAGGAAAGGAGATCACATTTGTTAACGGAGATGAGCAACCGAAGAAATATTCTACGCAAAGCATGATTCCCGAAAAGGATATAAAAAACATGGTAGAATAGCAAGTGTTAGAAGCCTTAGCACAGTCTAAGAGCGGAACTTTTATTAAGATGGGTAGACCTTACCCTGAAGAATTTGATGCAGTCCAATACCCAAAAGGCTTCGTACCACCTATGTTCAAGACTTTTGATGGAACGGGAAACCCCCTGCAGCATGTCGCGCATTTTCGTGCTAGTTGCTGCAATGCCGGTGGGAGCGATGCTTTACTCTTTCGACAGTTTGTCAGTAGCCTGTCAGGGATTACCTTCGATTGGTATATAGAACTTCTGAATGGTTCAGTCAAGACCTCTTCAGAGTTAGAAAACCTCTTCGTTAAGCGGTTTACCGGAGCTCGGCACCACATCACTATCGGTGATTTAATGGTGGAGCAACAGAAACCGAACGAAACTTTAGTGGATTACATACTTCGATGGAGAAACGTAAGCATGAAGTGTGAACCACAACTTCAGGAACAGCATGCGATCGGTATTTTGCTGAAAAGTATCCATGGCCCGATAGCACTTCTCTTGAAGGGATTTACAGTAAAGACTTTAGAGAAGTTGCTTAGCAAGGCCGGGAGCTTGCATGAGGAAGCAAAACAGCTATGTTTCATAGACAAGACCGATAAGTAGAAGCCTGTAAAAGCATTTGAAAAGAAATCTAGAATCGTCACGGCAGTAGATAAAGGCAAGCAGCCAGTGCAGATACAGCCAGAATAGCCACAGCCCAGTTATCAACCACCACAATGGACTTACCAACAACCACAACAGATTTATCAGCAACCTCAGCAGGGCTATCAACAGCCTCGATCGAGCCACCAGCCTTGGCAGCATAGTCAACCACTACCTCGTTCGTCACGTCCCCTGGAGGAACTTTTGAACAAGGAGTATCCATTCAAGATGGAAGCAGTAGCTAAAATGTTTCACAGTTTGATGAAGACACCTGATTTTTAATTACCAGCGCCCAAAAAACCAGAAGAAGTCAACAAGAAAGATCATTCGAACTACTGCCCTTACCACCAGATGATCGGACACAAGATTGAAGACTACTTCACATTTAAGAATTTGCTCGAAGGTAATCTCTAAAGAGGGAACATAACCCTCCCAAAGGAATACATGAAGGAACCCCAAAAAGTAGGTTCCATCAATGTCATTTCAACGAGTCCTATTGTTCCGATAAACCCATACACGACCGATGATGGATGGAATGCCGTCTGGACAAGTTTTCAAAGAAAATTTTGGATCGCATCCAGACAGATTCGGTGCACGCTTCGATTCAGAGTTCAAAACCTGCCAAACTGGCACTATCGCTTGCGATCAGAGAACTGCCCTAGAAGGAGGAGAAGATCGTGGAAGAAAAGAAGACCGAGGCTCCAAAGGGTAGACTAGGGACTGCTTATCCTAGGATGGTTGTTTCCAATTCGGGGGAGAAATCCCTCGGACCTCTGACTCTGTATGATTATTTGCTCGCCCCGGCGGGATCTTATAATGATAAGAGTTTTGGTGTTGGCTACGTTTTTACTGTTTCTAACGATTACGTAACTAACAACAACTAAACTAATCTTGATCTCGATTCCGATATGATAAACGATTCTCAAATCATACTAAACCTCGATGACCACGGTGAAGGAGAAGACGCTCCCAAAGATGGCTACGAAAGCTCAACAAGCAACGAATCTATTTGTGAATTCCGAGGAGCTCCAATTACTATAGAATTGGAGTTATCAGATTTCGAAGCGATTCCAGAAAAGCCAGTCGTTCCGATTCAAGAGGAGATAATGGTAGAGTCACCACCAGATTCAGAACAAGTAACTGAAGTCAACCTAAGAAGCGGAAAATTTCTACCTCCGAAAATGGGTCCAAAGGATAAAGGAAAGCAGGTGGTTGCTCAAGAAGAGCCAACCCCAGCAGAAGAATTGCCCGTTCAGGAAGAAACTGAGGAACATGGTAATAAAGTCGATTATAACGTGCTAGCCCATCCTAGGAAGCTACCAGCTAAACTGAGCATCTACGACGCTCTGATCATGTCAAAGGAGATGAGGGAAACTCTGATCAAGGCCTTACTTGATCGAGAGATTTGTTCAGCTCAAATGGCCTGTAATTCCTTAGACGAGGTTTGCTCGTTGAAAGAACAGTGTGGTGTTACCTTCAGAGACAATGATCTGCTACTTAGAATAGCTGATCACAACCGACTGTTGTACATTTCAGTCACTATTGGAAAGTTTACGCTCTTCAGAGTGTTGGTTGACCCAGAAGCATCAATCAACATAATGAATCTTCGAACATTGGCATATTTAGAAATTGATGCTAGCGAGCTTGAAGCAGATAAGATGTTATTAAGAGGGTTCAATCAGAAGGGAGAGAGAGCTCTTGGATTGATAACACTATTAATGAAGACCGGTGATTTAGCAAATACAACCGCAAAATTCCACATAATTGATTCTGAGACATCGTTCAACGCTCTACTGGGTCGGCCATGGATCCATGAAAACTGGATGGTACCGTCGTCTCTGCACCAGTGCATAAAGTATTACGAAGGAGGAGAACAGTGTATTAAGGGTGACTTGCAACCATTCTCCGTACACGAGATTGGAATTCATGAAGATGCAGCCTATTACGCGCCTTCGAAGAAAACAATCTTCTCCAGAAACACCGTACCAAATGAAGTAAAAGAAGTTCAGGACGATGAAGAGCCTGAAATTCTAGTTCAGCAGTTATTCACCACTCCCTTACGGCGAGATGGTGAAGGTTTCTCTAGAACTCGCACCCAAGGTCGAGGCCGGGGATGAGGTCGAGGAAGAGATGTTGGAACAGTTGGATAGAAGAAACCGGTCATCGACGTTGATTGGGAGAACATTTCTGAAGAAGAAGAAATCAAGAAAGAAGCAGCAACAGTAAATCAAAAGAAGCCCCAGTTCAAGATCTCTCTCGAAGATGAAAAGAATGAAGAATACAAATCAATGTACGAGAAGATTAACCACTATGTGCATACTATGACCCTGACCCCGATCCATTCTAATAAGATCGAGGGTATGGTGGTCAAGGAAGTGCATGGTGGCGGTGCTAAGCCGATCAAATTCTACCGTGGTGCTTCTTCTTCCAAAACTAAAAATGATGTAGAATTTGAAGATGTTACTTATTCTGAATTAATGGAACTGCCTTTTGAGTGGTATTCTTCCTGTGTTCAGAATTTAATTCAACGTGGTGTCTTACCTAAACAATGGACAAAAGGTCGATCACAACACTTTGAAAAATTATGGAATAATGTCGGTCAGCCTCCCAATTTAAAACATGGTCTCGGATTCGGCATAGTAGAATCAGTTGAAGACTCAGAGTTTTGCTTGGTTGTCACTTGCGAGTCTAATGAAGATTGCTTGGAAGCTTCAGATGATCTCGAAGATCTACCAGTTCGAGACGCACCGCCATAATTTTAAGAAGAAATTAAATCTACAATAGACGAGTTAATGGAAGTTAACTTAGGTACTAGGGAAGAGCCTAGGCCGACCTTTGTTAGCTCCTTACCCAATAAAGAAGACTCCGAAGAAATGATCAAGCTACTGATGGAATTCAAGGACTGTTTTGCTTGGAGTTTTGATGAAATGCCAGGATTAGCTCCAGAGGATGCAGTTCATAAGCTAGGAGTGGATCACAATGTCGTTCCAGTCAGACAAGCTCCGAGAAGAATGCGTCTAGAAATTAAACAACAGGTAATAGCTGAAGTTAAGAAGCTAATAGACGCTAAATTTGTCCGTGAAGAACAATATTCAACTTGGTTAGCCAACGTGGTACCAGTCAGAAAGAAGAATAGACAGATCAGAATCTGCTTAGATTTCAGAGATTTGAACAAGGCATGTCCAAAGGATGAATTTCCTCTACCAATTCCAGAACTGATGATCGACATCGCCTCAACGCATGAAGTCTTCTCTTTCATGGATGGATCTTCAGGATACAACCAGATAAAGATGGCACTGGAAGATGAGAAGCTCACATCCTTTAGGACGCCAATCGGAATATACTGCTACACAGTGATGCCTTTCGGATTGAAGAACGCAGGAGCAACATACCAAAGAGCTATGACGAAAATTTTTGATGATCTCATTCACAACCAAGTTGAACGCTACGTGGATGATGTAGTCATCAAAAGCAAACTGAAAGAAGATCATTTGTATGATTTGAGAATTGTTTTCGAGAGATTGAGACAATATAATCTTAAGATGAATCCCTTGAAATGCGCCTTCGGCGTCACCTCCGAGAAATTCTTAGGATTTGTTGTCCGACATCGTGGAATTGAAATCGATCCAAAGAAGATTAAAGCTATCTTAGAAATGCCACCTCCCAAAACCTTGAAACAATTACGATCCTTTCAAGGGAAATTGGCATATCTTCGACGCTTTATTTCAAATTTGTCATGAAGGTGTCAGCCTTTTTCTGCTTTGGTTAAGAAGGATGCCAAGTTTACTTAGGACTCCAAATGTCAACATGCCTTCGATGACATCAAACAATATTTAATGACACCTCCTGTCTTAGCAGCCCCAGTCTCGGGTAGACCGTTGATACTTTATACCGCAGCGTTAGACGACTCCCTTGGAGCCCTGCTAGCCCAGGTCAATGACGAGGGGAAAGAAAAAGCCCTCTACTACTTAAGTCGTCGTCTAATTCCGATGGAAGTAAAGTATCCCCCGATTGAGAAGCATTGTTTGGCCCTGATCTTCGCCGCTCAAAAGCTCAGGCATTACATGCTTTCTCATAAGGTCAACCTTATTTCGAAGTTTAATCCATTGCAATATTTGATGACTCGCCCGACACTTTACGGCAGACTTGCTAGGTGGTCGATGATATTATTGCAATTTGATATAACTTTCATTCCTCTTTGTGCCGTAAAGTGACAAGTCCTACCAGACTTCCTCGCAGCACACCCTTTACCGACAAAATCGCCTCTCAACGACGACTTGTCAGATGAGCAGTTAATGAGCCTAGAAGACCCCGATGATCGACGTTGGGATCTGTACTTCGACGGAGCATCTTCAACACAGAGAAATAAAGAATTGCAAACGATAGTGCCCGGTAAGGCAGGAATCGGACTAATATTTATAACACCGGAACGGGGGATGTTAAGGTACTCCTACCACTTAACAGAACCGTGTACAAACAACGAAGCAGAATACGAAGCCCTTATAACCGGATTGGAATTAACCATTCGGATGGGGATAACGAATATCAACATCTATGGGGATTCTCGATTGATAATTCAACGAGTCGCGGGACAATACAGAATTCTAAAGCCAAGACTTGAGCAGTACTTTCAGTATGCCATGAAATTGTTGGAGCAGATTCCGAATGTAACGATCTACAAGATTCCCAGAAGAGAAAATGCTCATGCAGATGCGTTAGCCCGCCTTGCAAAAGAATTTTCCCGCTTGTAGGATGAATCAGTTGAAGTGTCAGTTCAGGGACGTCAGGTTCTCTCACAGCTCGTCATGGACACAATACACAAGTCAGGAAAAGAATAAGAAACAATTGCGGCAGTAACAGAAAATGCAGAAGACTGGCGTCAGCCTCTAATAGACTACCTACAAACAGGAAACCTACTGGACGATAAGTCACTCGCCCATCAAATTAAAAAAAGAAATATGTCTTTCGCATTAATAAACAATATGTTATATAGAAGGTCTTTCGATCAGATGTGCCTAAGGTGCCTGAGCAAGTCCGAGGCTCATGAAATTGTTAAAGAAGTGCACTCAGGACTTTGTGGCGCTCATCAGTCGCGTCTGAAAATGAAGATGAAAATTAAAAGACTAGGGTACTACTGGCCCTCAATGATGACCGACTGCATGAAAGTTGCAAAGAGTTGTCACCAGTGACAAGTGCATGGAGTGGTTTTACATCAACCTCCAAATGTGCTACATCCGATAATTGCGTCATGGCCATTTGAATGTTGGGGCACAGATATTGTAGGCCCGATAGAACCGCCTTCTTCAAGAGGACATCGCTTCATTCTTGCAGCTACAGATTACTTTTCTAAATGGGCAGAAGCAGTACCGCTCAGAGAAGTGAAGGCACACCACGTGCTACAGTTCTTCAAGAATCAAGTTGTCTACTGTTTCGGGTTACCGCGCAGAATCATTTCAGATAAAGGGTCCGCGTTCAAGAGTATGAAGATTAACAATTTTGTCAGGAGACACGGGATCGACTGGCGCTATTCGACGATTTACTACCTAAGAGCAAACGGCTTGGCCGAAGCTTTTAATAAAACTTTCGTCCAAATATTAAAGAAAATTTTGGATGACAACAAAAGAAATTGACATGAGAAGTTGTTAGAAGCTTTATGGGCCTATAGAACAACTTTCAGAACTCCTACCCAGTCTACGCCTTACCGCTTAGTGTATGGGTCCGAGGCCGTTTTACCCTTAGAGGTTCAGCTTTCGTCACTCAGAATTGCAGTTGCAAACAAAATTACTACAGAAGAAAATGTCAAATTACGACTAAAAGAATTGGAAAGCTTAGAAGGGAAACGACTTTCAGCGCAACAAAATTTGGAATTGTATCAAGCCAAGATGATCCAGGCCCACGATAAACTGGTCCACCCTAGGACATTCAAAGTCGGTGATTTAGTTCTAGTACTCAGAAGACCTATTCTTGCACATCGCAAGATAGGAGGTAAATTTGAACCAACTTGGAAAGGGTCGTTCATGGTTGAGACAGTCTACTCAGGGGGTTCCTACCAGCTTGTTAACTGTCGTGGAGAACGACCTATGCTTCCAATTAATGGATGATATTTGAAGAAGTATTACGCAAACTAATGTTCCAAACGGTGAACTTTAAAAAAGTGGAGTCTCATTCCTAGAAACACGGGTGGAGTAGTCATTCGTATCTGGGTCGGAACCCAAAATATAAAAAATGGATGATAAAATAAAAATTATTAACAAAAAAATGTGTTAAAAAGAAAATATGTGAAATGATAAAATTTTGATCATTTCTTTTAAATTAGCTCATTCCTGATCTTTCCTCATCTCTTCCTACTCTCGTTAAAATTTAAAAGAAGTAAATAAATTTTTTTTTATTAATAAATGTTTTCTTATTGTTCTTGTTCTTAGTACAGCCCTTGATCCTTTCCTTGTTTTTTGCAGGGAAATGTCGAACGGGCAGTTGGTTCTGAACTTTAAGAATGGCGTGAGTCTGGCACTCAATGAAAAGAGGATGAAGGATGGAGCCGTGATTGAAATTGACTCTGATTTCACACCGGCCAGGCTACAATATGAAGAAACTTATTGGACTCCGGTTGATCGGGAAGCATTCCATAGCGAGACAGTAATGAAATTGGGTGGCCCAAGTCAACAGCCGTCTACTAGCAATAAAAGGAAAGCAAACACCGCTCATGCAACGGGAGAAGACAAGAAAGTTAAGTCCATGGTTGCTACAGCAGAGGGCAGGCTTGTCAGCGCCATGCCCACAGAAATTCAAGAGGTGAGGAGATCTACTCTCACTCCTACTCAACGAAGAAACAAGAACCGTCGCATTTGCAAGATGCTGACTAAGCTAGCAGCTGATCAGCGTGAAGAGACAGTCGCTACCGTCAGTACAAATACTTCGAAGAGATTGGTTCATCAGGAACCAGAAAGGAGGAAGTCAATTCCAAGCACAGCAGAAAGGATGAAAGAAATCCCGAGGAAAATAGAAATGGAGATAGTACCACGACGCTAGACAGAGCTACCAGTTTTGAAGAGTCTTGTTAGGAAAGCAACCCCGGAGGATGTCCCGACAGAGACTATCCCCGAGGAGCCGAGACATGCAGGAGAGCGTGCTGGGGTTAAGCCGTACATCTCGCAGTATATTACCAGACCCCAAGGACTTTAGATAATCCTGAAATACGAGCTGGAGAATTTACAGCAAGTTGAAAAGAAAACTTTTGAATACTTCGAGAGGATTCAAGGCAAGAGGGTCAACATCTTGAAAGATCTTGAGCTGCATACAGATGTGTTCTCAGATTACGAACAACAGCAGATTGTGGACTATATTATCGAGCTTCAGAAAATGGGTCGAGCTGGTCGTCTGAGGGAGAAAACCTATTCAGAGCCCCGAAGAAGGATGCCAGGAAAAGGAAGAGTTACTATCCAGTGCGGGTGTTGCTACAACTTCACAGAAGACAGAAAAGAAATCCACCAGGGATACTCCATCAAAGTGACGTGGATCTGATGCAAAGAATTATCAAAAGAATGGTAAAAAGGATGGTGACATGGAGGGTATTGCCTGCAGATTGCATACCAATAGCTGCATCATTAACATTTACAAGGAGGGCGACTGCATACCTCCACACATAGACCATCATGACTTTGTCAAACCTTTCTGCATAGTCTCTTTTGTCAACCAGTGTAATATCATGTTTGAATCTGACCTCCAGAGAACGAGCCCCAGAAAATTCTGTGGGCCGGTGGAAATACCACTATTGGTAGGTTCCGTCATGGTATTAAAAGGAAATGGAGCGGACATAGCAAAACATTGCATTCCAGGAGTGCCTGTTGAACGAATCTCCGTCACTTTCAAAAGGATGGACGACAGTAAGATGTCTTTTCATTTTCAGCCAGATCCAGAGTTAGAGAGTCTCCGGCCCTACGAGCTGTGAGTTACATGGGATATAGCACACCTGCAATGCACATCCATATGGCATTCCTGCCAAGGGTGGTTTGGAAGGTGATGTTATTTTCCATGTATCTTACTATTTAGACATGGATTTTGACAAATGCTTTTGGAAGAATCAACAAGAATCTTACACAATCCGTTTTGGATTTATGAGTGTTGTATGAGATACTGAATTTTCGATGAAAATATCATCATGTTTTGGATCAAGTTGTATGATGTATTTTCAACAGATTGGAATGAGAATGATCATGTCATGTTCTGCCTTCACCTTTTTTTGTGCAAATTGACTGGGAAACGCCATTAAGCTAAATGAACTTCGATCAAAGAACGAAAGAGAAAGAAAATGAATAAGGAACTCTTTCTTTTTAAGAATTTGAATGTCAAAATAAATTGCAAATAAACATGAATTCCATATAAACAAAAATGAAATCGAATCACTAAAACGGATAAAACAAATCTAAACCTCAGACTAATTTTCATTATGAATCCTTCAATTCCAACCTTTCAATTCTCCTTCCTCTGTGTGTTAGAGGATCAACTAGTCCTATTGATGACATGGGATTGGGTCCCTCTGCATACAGATCAAACTTCCAAGGATGGAGCCGAACTTCCAGTTCTCTTCGAGGCTAGAGCCGAACTTCTAGCTTTCATTCAAACTTCCGAGGCTGGAGCCGAACTTCCAGTTCTCTTTGAGGCTAGAGTCGAACTTCTAGCTCTCTTTCAAACTTCCAAGGCTGGAGCCGAACTTCCAGTTCTCTTCGAGGCTAGAGCCGAACTTCTAGCTCTCTTTCAAATTTTCGAGGATGTAGCCTAAATTCCAACTCTCTTCTTGAGGCCAGAGCCTAAATTCTAGTTCTCTTCAAACTCCAACTGTCTTCTTGAGGCTAGAGCCAAAATTATAGTTCTCTTCAAATTCTAACTCTCTTCTTGAGGCTAGAGCCTAAATTCTAATTCTCTTCAAATCCTAAGGTTGGAACCTAGGTTCCGATGCTCACCTCAAATCTTGGGTTTTCACGAAATCCCTCATTAAATAAATCCTGAATCGAACTTCAATCGGAATTGAAACTCAAACAAAAATCCAAACTCACACATTAAAACTTGAAACAGAAAATGAAACAAATCTAAAATCGAATCTCTCTAGATCTTGTGATCTAGAATTTACCTCCTTTTCTCTTCCCCAGCGAGAGTTCTGGAATCTTCAGTCTTGGAGATTTACCTGATACTCCCCAGAGAAAATTTTATGTACTTCGTTCTAAGTGTGTCACTTAGACGTCTGTGTTGGTTCTGTTGATCTTTTCGGTCAACGCCAATACGCGTGGTGTGCTTAGTTAGAACACCACACCTATTGGGGGTCCATTTGTTGACCTCATTTTTTATGAGGTCTTTTCTCTTCTCTCCTTAGTACTTAGGATCTAGACATAGGGCTTCTCCTTGACTATCCTAGAGGACTAGAAATGGGACCCATCACTTAGAAATTCAAAACACTTCTTGACTCCCTTCAAACCCCACAAGTTTGATTGTAAACCCCTAAGCCACTTGGAGGGTTAAAATGAAATGTGGAGGTTTAAAGGATAAGTTTCCTATAGGACACTTGTGCCTTAGGATTACCCTGGGTGGCCTGGTCTGGTGAGGGTAAGCTTGCACACAACACACTCCCACACACACATTCCAAACCCTAAAACTACCTTTAACCAATTTGACTCCCTGGCTCATGTAGGTAACTCATATGGTTGGACCTTGACCCCTAGGCCCCTGGCTAAGAGGGTTAGGAACAACATATTAAGTGCCTAAAATGAGTCCTCTCATGGCTTTTGTGAGCTTAACATGGCTTCATGGCTCAACCAAAATGATTTTATTTCACTCACACTTGATCAATCTTCATTTTTCCAAAATTTTAATTTTTGACACCCGGGACCCTAAACCCACCAAGCCTACCAAATGCCCTTGAAATTGCCCAAAATTTGCAAAATTGCCTAAATTACCCAAAATTCCTCAAAATCAGTCCTAAACATTTCCCCCCACTCAAATTGATCATCCATGGCCAAATATACCAAAAATTCCAAAAATACCCCCCAATACCCTCCAAATACCTAAAATACCCTTTTAACCCAAAAATTCCAAAAAATTCAGACAATTTCCGAAAAATTTAGAAAATCCAAAATATTCTCAATTTCATTTTGTTCAACTACACCATAAGCCAATTTTGTCAATTTAGCCCACTTTTACCAAAACCCCCAATTTGGCCTATCTTTAACCTATGTGGACCCAATGTCCCACCAAACCACTCCAATTGACCTCAATTTTGATCCAATTCAATTCTAAACTTCAATTGAATATCTCCAATATCAATTTAGATGAAGTACAAACCCAATTTTATCAACATGTGGATCCAATTTCCATTTGAAGCTTAAAGCCCAATTTTGGCCCATGACCTAAACTTAGCTCAAACCAACCCAACTTAACTCAAATTAACCCCAAATCTTTTCCTAAACCTTCCTAACATCCCCAAAAACAAAACACTAACATGATTTGCCCAAAATTTGAACCCAAACTCCACCCAAGCCTAACCCAAACCAAAAATCCCCAATTTGGGCCTAAACCAATCATGAACCCAAATAGGCCTAAATCCCAAAATCAAAGCCCAACCAAAGTTGAAAACTCTTTGTCACACCCCCATAAACATTTTTCAACATTAATTTTACATCAAACCCAACATTGGCCCAACCTTGACCCAAGTTGGCCCAATTTGATCCACTTTGGCCTGATTACCAAAAAGCCCAAATTGAACCAATTTCAACTCCAAATGGCATCAAATCTCTTCTAAAATTCTCATGACACATTCCTAAACCAATCCCAACATTTATTTGACACAACCCCTCACCAATTTTCATCCATCAATTTATTTCAAAACCTAAAAGCCCACCTCCTTAAACTATTTTAAAAGCCCATTGCAAAACCATTTCAAAGGCCCAAGACTTATTCCAAAGCCCATGTGATATTGTCTCATCATGCCCACTTAATTAAAATCATCCCCTAAGTCCAAAACCCATCATTTTGATTAAACCAAAATAGCATCATGACAAATCCCATCAAAAATCCAAAGTTTTCAAAATTCCAAATAACCCTCCTCCATGAAATTGACCAAACCTTTTCCCAAGCCAAATGAAGCCATGAAGCCATGCATAAGCCATATGTAAGCCATGGGAGTCACTTTACACCTCACCATGTCATTTATGGCAAATGGAGGGGGCCTCTTTCTTAATCCCTCATTAAGCCTTTTAACCCCATTCATGTCACACTTTAATCCAAGCTTAGCCACATCACCTTGGATGGGGACTTCACCACCCCTTCCTAGCTGACCCAAATGATTCTCCCTCAGCCCAAAAGTCAAGCCTTGGGGAGGTGCACCTAGCCTAAACCATGACTTGACCAAATTAAGCCCAAAATGCACCCTTTCCCATTCCTTTTTAAATCAATCCCTTTACACATGACATTAGCAAACTGAACTCACAAACATCAAGCCCTGACCTCCTTGACCCTGAGGGTGACCTGACCTTGGCCGGACCACCTCCCCAGTCGCTGGAAACCACCAGGCTGAGAAGCCTAATTTGATTCAAAAATTCAAATTGAATTGGCTGAGCTGTCCCAACCCAAATGGCCACCACAGCTCTTCTTCTCCTCACTAGAGTAGCAAATCTTAGCCCTCAACTGCCCCTGGGAAGCCCCTAACCATGGCTATTTAAACCAGCCATTCCTCTCGGCCAAAAGGTTGGATGAAATCAACCTCCATAGAACTTCACTAAACTCCTCACAGAGCTTCCCCTAACCTAGAGCAACTCATCCCCACTGTCTTCCTGCCCTAATTTCCACTGATTGAGCTCAATTTTGGAGCTCAATTCTCAGTCCAGAACAGGACATCCCTTGAAACTCTACCAAATCCAAATTAACTTCTCCCACACCTTCACAGAGGTAGAGAAGAAGTTCCCCAGCAAATGCCCCCACACCAGGCTAGCCATTGCTTCCAGAGTCCAAGGTTTGAAATCGACCTTGGTCATTTTTGTACCTAGGCAATTCCCCAAAGCCAGAGACTTCATCTGGAGCTTCCTTGGGTGCAATCGAAGGTGCCACAACTCTCTGATTGAAGCTTCACTTCTCAGAGCTAAGGTATGGATCACTTCTCCCTCCCGTGCTTCTGTGAATTCTACATTTCATTTGAATCAATTTCATAGCATGTAAACCATATGGATGTGTTCGTCTCCTCAAGACAAATCCATAGAGCATAAGAACACAAAAATCCATTGAGAAATGAGAGAGATCTTAGGGTTTGAGTGTGGGCGGCTCTCGGGACACACCAGTCGGAGACGATGATCAGCCGCCATTGGATCGAGCGTGTATCCAATGGACGGTGTAGATCATGTCGGATCAGAAGACGGAGCGGGACCGCGGGACGCGTGGTTGCTGACTCAGGTGGCGGCGTCGAATAGGAGCGCGCCGCGTGGGCTTTTGGAGCTGCCGAGGATGAGTCGGTGCCACGTGGATAAGTAGATAAATAGGGTATTTTTTATTTATTTAAATACCCAGAACTTTGAAAATTCATATGTTTGCATAGAAAAATCATAAAAATAAGATAAAAATACCATCTTGCTCAGTGAATAGAGGAGAACAATGTGAAAAAAGAATTGAGTTAATTTGATGAGTATTTTATTTTTAATTAATTATTTACTGTTTTCAGTATTTTAATTCTCCATACATGCATACAATTCACCATGGCATGAGACTATAGGGCTTTTGTAGCCTCTGTTCTTGGGAACATTCCTTGAATTTTCTAAGGCCAGAGGCCATCTCTTTGGCAAGTTATGTATTTTTCAAGTTTATCTCTCTGTATTGGAATTTTAATTCCCATAATTAGCATACTATTCAATAAATTCTAGGAAAATTTAGGGAGGTATCTTATAACCAGAGGACCCTAGGAAAAATGTATTTTGAGTTAATTAATTAAGAATAACTCTAATTGGCCTAAATACTCAGAACTGAATTTTAATTAATTTGGGTTAACCATACATCAAAATCACTTGAAAGCAATTCTCCACTGATCTTTAGGGTGAGAGGAGTCTCACATAAAAATTTGAAACCAATTGGAGGTGATTAGCCCCACTAAATGTGCTAATTAAGTTACATGACCAAAATTAAACCTTAAAAATTCATAACCACAAAAATACATTTCAAAAATTCACCAAAATGGTTTTGGGACTTCTCTGATGTTAGGGGAGTCTAAGAAAATTAAAATTAAAATTTTCTAAAAATTTTTATTTTTAATCATATTTTAATATTTTAATAATTAAAAAATAATAAAAATCACAAAAATATTAAAAATCATAAAAATGTCATATTTTGTTTCCTAATCACTTAGCAACAAACCAAATATTTTTCCTAAGTCTATAGGTTAAAATATTGAATTTTAAAGGCTTAAAACATTTTTTAATATTAAAAAATGAATTTCCTTACATTTTCACTAAATTAATTCTAATAAATCAAAGAAAAATCAAAAAAATATAAAATTTATTTCTCTGAACTCCTTGAGGTTAGAGAGATTTATGAAAAATATAAAATTCATTTTTTTAACTTTAATTTTATTTTATAATTAATTAACACTCCAAAACTTAGAATAATCATAATAAATAAAATATAATTTGAAAAATCACCAAAATTGGTCCAAGTGGTCCTCTGGTCAATAGGAACTTCCCATAATATTCTTAAGGACAAAAACCTTGCCTTGGTCATGTTGTTGAATTTCCATTGAAAATCTCTATTTTTCATAAAGATAATTATATAAATTAAATTAAATTCAAAAAAATCATATTTTATCCTCTAGTATCTTAACTGACATGTGAGTGAAGTGACATAAAAATTTCAAGCTCATTTGAGCTCAATTTGATGAGTTATGAAATAATTAGGCTTAAAAGGGCATAATAGTAATTAAGAATTTTAACCCCTAATTAAAACTTTAGGTTTAATCAAAATGGAGGGTAAAATATTTGATCTTAATTTTCTCTTAGATGATTGAAACTTTGGGAAATAAAAGGGTAGGAACCCATTAATCATTTCTAATAACCCAAAAAAAAATGAAACCTTAATTAATTTAACAATTTGAATTTTGGAAGATTAATTGAAATTTAAATTATTAAAATGGGGATATAATTTAGGGAGACTATAATCACTTAAGTTAAAATCCCTAAATGAATCACTTTAATAATAATTAGCTTTTTTAATTAAA
Source organism: Papilionanthe hookeriana x Papilionanthe teres (assembly GCA_022702705.1). NCBI lineage: Eukaryota > Viridiplantae > Streptophyta > Magnoliopsida > Asparagales > Orchidaceae > Papilionanthe > Papilionanthe hookeriana x Papilionanthe teres. The sequence goes on along the minus strand of CM040425.1, from coordinate 10,132,588 downwards.
TTTAAAATGATAATTGAAATTAATAAATTAAATAATTAAAAGAAAAAGATTAACCCATATTAAATTAAAACTTAAAACATTGAATAACTTGATAATCAATTTGAAATAAATTTAAAACATTAAAATTAATCTCAAAGATCACTTGAAAGCGAATCTAAAACAAACTTGAAACATTAAAATCAACCTAAAAAATAATTCATAATTAAAAATCAAACCAATTAAAAATTAACCTAAAATATTTCAATTAAATTAAAATTAAATCATTAAAATCTAAATTGAATAATCTAAACAACTCTTTCAATCCAAATTAATCTAAATACATTGAGATCATTTAAAATGTAAAGATTTAATTAAATTAAAACAACTTAAACACTATTACAGACATAAAATTATTAAAATTTCATAACTAAACTAAACTAGTTTAAATCATCAATTCCAATTTTAAATCATTAAAATCTTTAATAAATTGATTTTCTCTTAAAGGCTTTCGTTATCATAACTCTTAAATGGAGCATTAAGAGAAATGTCACTCCACTCATAGGACAATCAAACATCCTAATTCACTGAACAAGAAGCAAAATTTAACTAAATTCTTGGATGATTAATTCACCAGTACAATAAAATTCATTTGGGATCAAAATAATCTGAAAAATATTGAAAAGATGTTTAAGATTCATCATAAGCACTTTCTCAATATGATGAGATGTTTTAGAAGAACAATTGAACTTAATTGTTCTTTGATGAAGAAAATCATCCTTAACAAAACGCAAGAGCCTAGACGTCACGGGAATTGACTAGCTATAGGATTAGGACTTTGGTAGACAACCAAAACCTTCCCTTAGCTTTACTTAGGTGTTTTCTTGCAAATTATGTAAATGCTTTAACATGTGTTTTAAGTGTAGCTTGGAATGGTGGGAAGACCCTCCAGGTACGCTTTTATTTTATTGTAATTTAGTTACTTACCTGCACTGTACTTTACTTTTCTTGCATGTTAAACAAGATTGACACCCTGCATGAAAACTGAAACCTTTAGGATAGCTACAAAACTGAAACCCAAAACTAAATTAAAAGTCACAACAAGATAAAATCCACCACCACAACATTTCAAAATATAAAACAACTCAAAATTTAATCACAAACAGAACACAAAACTACAACTATAACAAAATTAAAACGTCTTGTTGGATGATCGGGAATACCTCGGATGATGTAACATACGTGTTGCTAACGTGATTTTCCACGGTCTAAATGAAAGTGTGGAACTCATTCAGTTGAGTTTATCAAATTCATCTGGACTAAGTGAATCCGATAAAATAACGGTGCAGGAATGATGGAACCGTGGGATCTTAACTGGTGTTGTTATAATCAACTTTATGATTCCCCTAATAAAACATTAAAGACACTTGGACTTTAAGATTTCTCTAAACCAAAACACTTCTCTCATCTCCTGATTTTCACTTTCTAAAACTAAACCTCTGCAACAACAAGGAGCTTGGAGCATAGTGGGCAGCACGACCATCTTCTTCAGCAAAACTCGGGCCTACTTCAGCAAAACCATTCTTAGAATTAAATAACCAAGCCATAGGATTTCGAGGTAGTGTGCCTAGTGCAACATAAATCCTCAACCTTTTCGTTAGGCACTTGCATAATCATTTTATGAAAATTAAGTCCTAACCGGTCTTAGGATTCTGAGGTATTTGTTTGGTACGACATAAACCCTCATATCTTCGAGGCTACTTGTGTGATTATATCATACGAATATAAGTCCTAATTAACTAAAAACTGGCAGGATCGAAACATTAAATAAACTCTCAAATTGAAGCCAAACAATAGGATAGTTTGGGAAGTTGCCAAGATTCCTCTTGGATCCTCAACTTCTCCTACTTCTCTTCCTTTGGACTCCTGAAATAAACTGTTTCAAATTTGAGCTAATCCCTTTCGAAATTCCTAAATTAAATTCTTTGAAAACCTTAAACTTTAAAATTCTTGAGAGCAAAACCACTGATTATTATCGAGAGTTTTCTTAAATGATTCCCGTCATTTAAGATGTAATTAACTATAGGGGCTTGCCCTTATAGGGTACTTTAAGAACCCAGGTAATATAAACCTGTTTAATTCCTTTATATTAAACAGGGGAACTTTTCAGCTTATAAAATTGGTTCGCAGACCAAACGGATGTCACAAATCTTCTAGTTTATTTAATCGAGCCCCATCTTCAAGCAGTGTGTCTATTCCTCGGAATAGATACACGGTTTGTGATGCGGTGCTCGTTTATATAAACTATTTGGGATGTGAGATCGGTTTGATTTCATATCTTAAAATTTTCAAACTTAAAATTATTTTCAAAATCAAATGCTTCTTTCTAAAACTATATATATATATATATATATATATATATATATATATATATATATATATTTAAATTAAATTTAAAATAAAACTCGCCGACAATTTACGTTTGGCGACCCCTTTTCAAAATACAACACACAACAAAAAATAATATGCCGACATGGCGTCTATGCACCAACGGTTCGTCGCTTAACCTCCAGAGGCCAATTTTGCATACCTTTCAATTCTTGCTCTACATTTTGATCCTTTATTGCTCCTTTTATCATAGCCAGTCATTTTAATAATACCTGCAAGAAAAACACAAAAATACCTTCCATTAATGTGCAATATCACCAAAAATAGGTATAAATATGTATTTAAAAACACTATATATTTTAGATATATCAGGCCTCAATCAGATGCTTGCAGAAGCTTCAAAGGACTTCGATGAACCTCCTTGGAGTGTTGGTGGGCTGTAGTGAATTTTCTAATTAGGAGTTCGATCAGACCTATTTAGAGGCTTTAATGGAAGTCTAGGCTAGAGAGGCTCTATGATGGGGCTTTGGTGGGGGTCAACTTCTTTTGTTCTGGTGATGGTGTGGGTGAAGTTAATTTGGGTTTGGTGCAGTGTGGTGGTATGGTTGAGTCTATCCTTGTTTTGGCTGAATGTTCAATGGGAAAATTACTCTTGGCCTGTGGGGGAAATGGATGGGAGGCAGTAGGCTTGCACACAGGAAGGTCTGGAGGAGATCTGATGGGGTTTTGGTAGTTTCGCCTAGATTTTTTGTACTCTCCTCTTTGGCCATGAAGAGTTTAATTTATAGCCATGGATGGTGGGTGGAGCTTAGAGCTTCAAATTAGGTGCAGGGTGATGCTTAAGTGGAGAGCTGAGTAGCGCAACCAACCAATGGGGATGAGCCAACTTGGATGGGTCAATATGGGTGCTTTTCAGGGAGAGGGCACTCTCTTTTTTGGGTCCTCCGGTGACTAGGGCAGCCAGCCAGGCTTGAGCTGGTGGTCAGCTTGTCAGGTGAGTTAGTGGGGAAGTTTAATGGTGGTTAGCTTAAGTGGTTAATGACTGATGGAAAATCTCCCTTTGGTTTAACCATTGAACAGAGGAGATACCTTAATTTTAGGGACCCTTGATCCATGGCTTATGTAGGTTGGACTTGGTGGATCTAGATGACCCAACCGCAATTACATAAGTAAATTAGCTTATTAAATTATGGCCAAACTTGACCCTAAATCTGATTAAGCAGTTAATTTACGATAATTAAAGATTAAAGTTTTGATAATAAAAAATAGATCGCACACTAGGGGTACTACTGATCCTCGATAAATATATGTGTGTCAAAAACTTGGTTGGCTGTTAAATATATGTGCTGATGATTTAGATATGAAAATTATGATTTTATAATATGGGATACTACGCAAGTATACGTATAGTTTATCAATTAATATAGGACTTTCTGATTGAGCCCCGAGATATCGAACCCATAGGGAAAGTGATAAATATTTAAAGAAATAAGAAAATTATCTTTTTACTTTTTTAATTGGCTTTTGAAAGTATGTTTTAATTTTGAAAAGTTTGATAGTTGATTTCACTCTTTAAATTTTCTTATAAAAATCAAACAAGAAGTTTAAATGATAATAACTATAACACGGTATGAAAAACACTATTAACTAGAATATCTTTTTCTTTCCTTTATAAAGTAGTAATAATTATGAAAACATTGTTGTGTAAGTATTTAAATTTGTTGTGAAAAATAGAAGCAAATACATTCTTTATCCTTACTTGGTTTAATAAAGAACATTGATTAATTTGAAATTTTATCATTTTGAACATGGTTAGGCTGGGAAGATACCAGCTCTCACTCTAGAGTTCCCTCAACTCCCTCTACCTGGGGGCTAACTTCTCATAACCAAATTTAAAACTTCAAACCAAATTAGGGGCTTTTAGCCTGTCACACTAAAAATTCTCTAATTTTACTCCCCTTTTGAATCATCTTTTAATATTACATTCAATTATATGAACTACAATTTTCACCCATATAATTGCCTGTGATTCTTTCTAACTTTTATGAGACAATACCGCATTGGATCTTACATAATCTCGCCACAAATTTTACATCTTAACAGGCTAAATTAAGAAGTAAATATAGATTATAGAATCAATTTTTACAACTTCTTCAAACTTTAAACACATATACTTTCCACAAAAATTCTTCTTGAATTACTTACTTCTTCATTTAAGAAAGAAAAGGATAAAGTAATCTACTCAGAATGCATTGAGAAAATACAAAAACACATTGATTCGAAATTAAAGACCCTAAGAAAAACAACAAACAAAAATAATTATTGATTAAAAATTAAATGTAAGAACAAAAGTAAACACTTATCTGAAAATCCTCTCCACAAGACTTAGGAATTTCCTCTGAAACTTTGACTCTTCACTAAACTACTCCTCAGAGCAAGTCTCCCAACTCCGATGACTCGGAATATAGACTTCAGACTTCAATATAAACTAAACTAAAGGAAAGAAAAGAAGTAGAAAGAAGAAGGCTTCAATCCTACCCTTTTCTCTTTTCTACTCTCTACTCCTACTCTTAATTAAAACTTTCTTCAAAATGCAAAGGAAAAGCCCTTCAAAATGCAAGGGAAGAGCCCCCTTTTCTACTCTCTACTCCTAATGAAAACTCACTTCAAAATGCAAAGGAAGAGCCCTTCAAAATGCAAGGGAAGGGCCCCTTAATTTTTCCTAAGACTCTCTTTTTATATTAAACCAAAAGGTGCCTTGGTGTCTCTTCAAAATGTGTCCAGATTCAATGTATCTACCAAAGATTGCACCCCTTCATTCAAACTTGCTGGCCAAAGGAGTTATGGTAGTTAACATCAAGAGTTGCATTCCATCCCTTTTGAAATGGAGCCATTATTAAATTAAACTCGATTTTTAACTGTGGCGGCTAAGCACCGGCCTAGCGGCGCTTAGCCGCTAGTGCCCAAATTTTCATTTTTCATTTTTTTGCTCCAAATTTGATCCAATTTTTCTCCTTTCATCATTATCACTCATTTTTATCATACCTGCAAGAAAAACACAAAATACCTTCCATTAAGGTGCATATCATCAAAAATAGGTATATAAATGTGCATAAAAAATACTATGTATTTTAGGTGTATCAAAATCTCCCAAACATAAAATGTTACTTGTCTTCAAGTGACAGTTAATCTCATAGAAAAATTTTAACATGCAAATTATGTAATGAGTTTCTTAGGAACATAACAAAATTTTGTTCTAGAAATGGAATAGTCCAATTTAGAAAAAAATTCAGTAATTAAGACCAACTTAAAGTTTAGAAAGTTCTTAAGGAAAGAAAAATGACAAATATAATTCTCTATCTATTTCAAAAATATTTGTAGATTCTTCATAATATAGGATTCAAACATCTTATTTTTCTCACTTAAAAATCTTTATTTGAAAATAATTTTACTTACTATATTATAACCTTAAATTTTAGATTTTCTCTGAACTTATATGTTAAACTTTTAGGTATGGACCAATTTTTTATTTGGCCCTTAAATCCTCAAGCTTCTCCTCCCTTTTTTCATACTATTTTTCACTATTTTTTTCTTTTTCTTTTCTTTTTCTTTTCTTTTTCTTTTTTTCTTTTTCTTTTTCTGTTTTTTTCTTTTTTTTTTCTAAGGCAAGGATTACTGTATCTAGATAGGCCTTTAATGATTTTGAATTCTACCCTTCCATTTAAAATAAAGGTCAGATGTATATCTTTCACTTAAAAATCATAATAATAGTATTTGAAAATTATTCTTCAATAAAAGAAATTTAAGCTTTGAAGAATAAAAGTCAAATCTTCTATTTATCCAAAAATATAAAATTTGTTACTAAAGATAGATAGCTATATTTAACATCTCTTCACTAAGAAAATTTCAACTTTATGTTTTTCATGATTACTATAAATTTTCAACTAAATTCTTTTATTCATTTCTATATTCAAAATTTTTGTTCCCCTAATATAACTTCATATACATAATTGTTCTCAATCAAGAAATAAGATTTATTTTAAGTATTCTTGAGAACAAAAAAATTTTAGGTTTTTTTTTGAAAAAAAATTTGTTTTTTTTTTAAATCCCCCCCCCAAACTTTAATTTTTAGTTAGGATATTTAAGCATAAGAAATGATACATGGGTGAGAATTAAAGACTAACATAACATGCTTGCATGAATTTAAATATCCTAAATATGCAAGTATATCAAATTAAACAACATAAGTAAAATGAAATCAAATTCAGTTTTTTTTTTTAACGTTTTCTTTTTATAACAAGAAAAGTAAAAATTTCAAAAGACTTCTACAGTAGTGGAGGTTTTCAAAGCAAACACACACCAACTGAAATCACACTGATACTAGATAGCAAATGGTAGTGGTAGATTTTTTTTGTAAAGTTTTTAAGCATGCAGTTTCCTAAATAGTAGTTTCTATAGTGTTCTCTAATCTCCTAACAGTTTTAGAATAAAAGTACACCCTAAAAAAAACTCTAGTAAAACATACACATTAAAACATTTACTACCACACACAATACACTCAAAGCAACATATAAAACTTCAATCCAACAACAATACATTTGAATATGCATAACAGATAAATAGTACAACTACAATCTGCATACTATCAGAGTTCACATCACAACACATTATACAAACAAAATACTAGACAAAGTTCACAATAACACAGCACAACAACACGACAACTAAAACAAACAACATACATCTACTCTTCATCCTCATCATCATCATCCTGCTCGTTCCAATCTATGGATGGAACATAAGGTATGTAGAATGTATGAGGGGGCATCTCAGCACTTTGATCACCTCTAATCAGTCAATCCAAATAATGCTGATAATTCTCCTCATACTCAACATGTTTAACAATATATCTCTCCACATTATCCATCTTACCATCCATATCTTTCAGATGCTCTCGAGTAAGACTCACTTTCTTAAAAAATTTTTTAATAAACCAGTTTGCAAATCAGTAGATGATGAAGCACATGAAGTAGTAGCACAAGAAGTAGATGTAGCAGAAGCAGAAGCAGAAGTAGAAGCTGTAGAAGCCCTACAAAATCCTCCTCTCCAGCCAAATTCTAAATGTACAGTGTAAGCTCCTATATTTACACTGGTGATAGGTTTCAAAGGCTGAAGTACCTCTTCCCAGGTTTCAAATTTCACTTCAGACCGTTCACATATTGAACGAATCAGGGAAGGAAATCCCATACCTGCAGTAGTGGTAGATCTGACACAATTCACAATATAATCATAAATGATCACTCCAATATCTATAGGCTTCCCTTGCTAAATGCAATGGTTCAAAATAACTCTTTCTCTTGTCACTATAGTATGACTTGAGGGCAACATTTTAGAAGGGATAAAATAATGTCATGCCTTAGAAGTGGCATTTAATTTGGAAGCAGGAAAATTCACTCTTCTATCATTTGTTATTTTCCATAATCCTCTTCCATCAGTCAAAAATCCCATTATCTCATCTAACTCTCCCTCCATAGGATGAAAATTAGAATAAAAACAAAACATAGCAGGAGGCAGTTGATAGAAATTGTTGATTACCCCAGAAGAAAAGTTCACATCTTGTACCCTAACCATCACTAAATTATCTTCAGATGCCGGCAAATTTGCATAGAATTCTCTAACAACAGAAACAATAGCAATAGCGGAGAAGCAACAGTAGTTCTCCCAGTTCCTCCTAGCAATCATATCTTCAATTACTTCTCCTGGATAACTTAACACTCTTTCAGGAATCAACTTACGTGACTGCAACGCAAAGACGTATCGTTCCTCAGCCCTCGTACTAACAAATTTGTCAAAATCAACTTTGTCTTTCCTCCAGGGCACTTTTATTTTGGAGCCATCTCTAAAAATTCATGAAAAATTTATCATAAATTCCAAAATCACACTAAACTTGCTAAATTATCTTCCAAAAGATGTTTCCACTAAATCCAAGAAATTTTTTATGTTTTTCCTCAAATTTTCACTATGAATAGTGATTTTAAGATTTTCCAAAATGTATTCAAAATACATGGTGAAAATCAAAAACTTTTACTTAGGAGTAGTGCTCTTACCTTAGGGAATCCAAATCTACAAATTTTTGTTGAGATCGGCTCTTAAATGGTCCAAATCAAGGATGTCCTAGACTCTTTCTCGCGTGAAAGCGATGGGTTGAAGATGAACAGAGAGTTAAAAATGGCAATTCACAGTTTTTTAACTGCTGGGAACCAATTGTCGCGAACTAGCGCCTAAGCGCGAACCCTTTAGTGCTTAGCCGCGAAATCTGGCGCGTAAGCGCCGGCACTCTGGCGCTTGGCCGCTAATACCTAAATTTTCACAATTAAGGTATATGCTTTAAACCACTTCGTTAATCACCCTTAATCTCTTCAAAATAATTATATCTTCCTCATAAATCTTCTAAAATTCCAATTCAAATGTTAATTATACAGCGATTTCAAAAAAATTTTACACAAACACAAACTTATATTCATTAAAACAAACATAACACTTAATACAATCCTAGAATTTATATCCACATACATAAGATGAAATTCTCTAAATACAAGAGACTTAATCTCAAACTGATAAGTTTACATCTCTAGGATGTAACTATCACATCATAAAGCGTAATTAAAAACTCAAACATAAACACTAAACACACCAAACAAAACATATAAGAACACTAAACATATAAAAATAAAGCACACTTAATTCCATTCTCCATTAGGCAGATTATATCCAGGACAACTATTATTCTCATTTCACGCTTCTGCAATATAAATCTGATAGAACGGGCAATAATTGTTCATTCTTACATCTTCTTCTTCAATCCATTTGTTCTCCAAAAACATCGCCTTATCCGCTTCTTCCACTTATCTTGAATGACTGAATTGCATCTTGAGTTGCCATCCCATGTGCTCTAACTGTAAGTTAGTTTCATTGATCTTTACTTCCATTGAACTCACTCGGGCTTCAATATTTGCAATCATTTCTGCAATCCCTTGAATACTAACAGTGAGAAATCCATTGAATAACTCTTTAGCACTATCACTAATGAACTTACTCTTATCAGAATCTTGCTTCTTCTTAATCTCATTCTCTTAGGAAGACATGATGCACTCAAAATACTCTTCTTAAGACTCAGGAATGAAAATAGGACTTGGGGCAAGTGTTTCTCTTAAATCAGGTTCTTTTTATAGACTTGGGAAGTGCTAAAACTACTCCAAGACGTTTTAAAACTCCAAAATAACTTCCAAAACTTCTTCCCCACTATCTAGGCTTCTAGAATCTCATTTTTCACATTTTTTCTAACTCCGGCGCCTAAGCGCCAACTAGGCGACGCTTAGGCGCCAGTGCACAATTTCGCACAGGTCTGCAAAATGTCCAAATTTTCATTTTGACTCCTCAAAATCATCAAATAAGGTCAAATAAACTCTATTTAGTTTAAAAACTCCAAATTACTACCACTAATAATATAAAAACAACCCAAACAAAGCAAACAAAGCACACAAAACAAACATAAAGCAAAGCACATCGATAAATATGGGTTGCCTCCCACAAAGCGCTTGGTTTATTGTCTTCAGCCTGATAAACCTAAAACTCATTCTGAGTGACCCAACATCAGATTCTCATCATACTTAGATTGCTCGACTGAAAAATATGGTTTAAGTATACTTACATTAACTTTAAATATTTTTGCACTCTTAGGATCTTGAATATCCACAGCTTCATAGGAATAAATTTTCATCACAATAAAAAGACCCATCTACCTGGACTTAAGTTTTCCAGAAAAAATTCTCAATCTAGCATTATACAGCAAAACTTTCTGTCCTGGCTTAAGAATTTTAGTCATAATCTTCCGATCATGCCATAACTTCATTTTTTCCTTATAAATCTTAGCACTTTCATAAGATTCATTCCTTATCTCTTCAAGCTCATTTAATTGTAATAATCTCTTCTCCGCAGCATCTTTCAAATTGTAATTGAACTCTTTAATAGCCCAAAATGCTTTATGCTCAGGTTCAATAGGTAAATGATAAATTTTTCCCAAAAATTAGCCTATATGGGGACATTCCAATAGGGGTTTTGTAGGCAGTCCTATATGCCCACAAAGCATAATCCAGTTTGATTGACCAATCCTTTCTATTTTGATTAACAATCTTTTCCAATATTATTTTAATTTCATGATTGGATAATTCAACCAAATCACTTGTCTGCGGATGATAAGCAGTAGCAATGTGATGATTAGTATGATATTTCTTTGATAACTTTCCAATAATCACATTTCTAAAATGACTTCCCCCATCAGTTATGATTACTCTTGGTATTCCAAATCTGCAAAAATATATTCTTCATAAAAAACTTTGCAACACTTTGAGCATCAGATCGAGGTAAAGCAATAGCTTCAATCCATTTGGAAACATTGTCTACTCCATCAAAATATAAACATTTCCGAAAGATGGTGTAAATGGTCCTATAAAATCTAATCCCCAAACATCAAATATTTCAACTTCCAATATATAATTGAGGGGCATCTCATTTCTCCTAGAAATATTGCCTACACGCTGACATCTATCACAATTTTTAATATAAGCATTTACATGCTTAGAAATTGTAAGCCAATAAAATCCATATTATAAGATTTTATATGCAGTTTTATCACTTCGAAAATGTCCCCCATAATCAGAATCATGACATTTTTGAATAATTTCATAAGTCTCTTCCAAAGGTACACATCTTCGAATTATAAGATCCTTTCCTTGTTTATATAAAAATGGATCATCCAAAAAATAAGTCTTAGCATCAGACATAAATTTCTTCTTTTCCTGATATGTCAAACCATAGGGTATAATATCACAGACAATAAATTTTACTATGTCTGCATACCACGGAACACACCACTCATTAACAGTGAACAATTTTTCATCAGGAAAATGTTCATTAATTTCTTCAACATCCTAATTTTTCATCAGGAAAATGTTCATTAATTTCTTCAACATCACAGAGAGATTTTTCAATTTCAAGCCTGGACAAATGATCAGTAATTTGATTTTCAGAACCCTTTCTATCTACTATCTCAAAGTCAAATTCTTGCAAAAGAAGAATCCATCTTATCAGTCTCGGTTTTGCATCTTTTTCTTCATTAAGTATTTGATAGCAGAATGATTAGTATGCACAACACATTTAGTTCCAATTAAATATGATCAAAATTTATAAAAGGAAAATACTATAGCTAATAACTCTTTCTCAGTGGTGGTATAATTAATTTTAGTTTCATTAAGAGTTTTACTAGCATAATAAATAACTTTGAAAATCTTATCATATTTCTGACCCAAAACAACACCAATAGCATAATCACTAGCATCACACATTAATTCAAAAGGTTTTTCCCAATTTGGTGAAATTATTACAGGTGCAGTGATTAATTTTTATTTTAATGTTTCAAAGGTTTTAAGGCAGTCATCATCAAAATTAAAAATTGCATCCTTTTCCAGTAAACGTCATAAAGGTTTTGTAATCTTTGAAAAGTCTTTGATGTAACGCCTGTAGAATCCAGCATGTCCTTAAAAACTTATAATTCCCCTTACATTGGTTGGGCATGGTAAATTAGATATAACTTGAATTTTTGCAGGATCTACCTCTAAACTTTTTTTTGAAATCCGATGTCCCAAAACAATTCCTCCTGCTACCATAAATTGGCATTTTTCCCAGTTAAGGACCAAATTAGTTTCTTCACAACGTTTTAGAACCTTAGATAAATGTTCTAAACATGATTCAAACGAAATTCTAAACACTGAAAGGTCATCCATAAAAACTTCAATCCCTTTTTCAATTAAATCACAAAAAATAGCCATCGTACATCTCTGAAATGTAGTAGGGGCATTACATAAACCAAAGGGCATTCTTCTAAAAGCAAACGTACCATAAGAACTGGTAAACGTAGTTTTCTCTTGATCCTCAGGAGCAAATTTAATTTGGTGGTAACCAGTATATCCATCCAGAAAACCAAAGTATTTATGCCCAACCAATCTATCCAACATTTGATCTAGAAATGGGAGTGGTAAGTGATCTTTCCTTGTGGCAACGTTTAATTTTCTATAATCAATGCATATTTGCCACCCTGTAACTTGTCTTGTTGGTATTATTTCAATCTTTTCATTAACAGTCACAGTTACTTCTCCTGTCTTAAGAACACAGTGAATATTACTAACCCATGCACTATCTGAAATAGGGTAGATAATTCCAGCATCCAATCATTTTAAATTTTCTTTCTTAACAACTTCTTTCATGATATGATTTAATCTCTTTTGGGGATCAGCCCGCGGTTTGCAATTATCTTCAATAAGAATTTTGTGCATACAAATAGAAGGACTGATTCCTTTAATATCAGCAATTGTTCATCCAAAGGCTTTCTTGTGCTTTTTCAAAGTTTCAAGCAAACTCTCTTTTTCTTTTTCAGTTAATTGAGAAGAAATTAGAATGGGCAAGGTTAAGGATTCACCAAGAAAAACATACTTCAAATTATCAGGAAGCATTTTTAACTCAAGTTCAGGAGGTTTTTCAATTGATGGACCATAAGATTCATCTTTTTCAGTGAAATCCAACAATTCAAAACTTTCACGAACATACTTTAAATCTTCCTCTTGAAAATCTTCAGAATCAAGTAACTCCTCTTCTTGCTTATGTTCCAATTCTTCTCTGTCAGATTTCTCTTAATAAGTTGACTTGAAATGACATTCACTTAATTATTTGAGAACATCCATCCTATAATATTCATCTTTTTTACCTCTAGCAAGATATTTCATTGATTTTGAAACATTAAATGTAACAGTTTGATCATTAACCCTGATTTTTAATTCCCCTTTTTGCACATCTATCATGGCTCGGCCTGTAGCTTGGAAAGGTCTTCCCAAAATTATAGGTATCTCTTTATCTTCCTCCATATCTAACACAATGAAATCAACAGGAAAAATAAATTGATCCACTTTAACCAAAACATCTTCTATAACTCCTTTAGGTTACGTGATCGAACTATCTGCTAATTGCAGAGTTACACTAGTTGGGGTTATTTCTCCAAGTCCCAGTCTTTTGAATATTGATAGAGGCATAAGGTTAATGCTTGCACCCAAATAACATAAAGCTTTTCCATAGAAGCTGTCTTCGATTGAACATGGAATTGTGAAACTACCATGATCTTTAAGCTTTTCAGGAAGCTTTTTCTGAATTATTGCACTGCACTCCTCACTAAGTGCAACAGTCTCATTATCTTCAAACTTCCTTTTCTTGTTAAGAATATCCTTCATAAATTTCGCATAGCTTGGCATTTGTTCTAAGGCTTCAACAAATCAAATATTAATAGTAAGCTTCTTAAATATCTCCAAGAATTTTGAAAATTGCTTATCTAAATTTTGTTAACGAAGTCTCTGAGGAAATGGAGGTGATGGTTTTTCTAAATCAACCTTAGGTGGAGAAACAGGTCTTTCCAAACCTTTCGGAGCGTCCTCTTTTGGTTCTTCAATCTCTTCTTTCTCTACTTCAGTTTCTTTTTTAACTCTATCTTCCAATTCTCTTCCACTTCTCAGTTGAATTGCTTTTACTTGTTCTTTATTCTTTTCTCTTGGATTTACTTCAGTATTACTTGGAAGCATTCATTGGGATCTTTTACTTAAGGCATTTGCAATTTGTCCCAAATGATTTTCACTATTTCTGATGGTTGCTCCTTGAATTTGTAATTGATTTCCCATATTTGACACCACTTCTTTAATAGACAACTTCTTCTCCTTTAATTGTAAAGCATTGTTATAACCTGAAGGATAAGTTAATCTATTATTATTATTATTTCCTTGGTTGTTCCAATTCCTCAATGGGTTTACTTGGTGGTTCCCCCATTGTTGATTAACACCACCCTGATTATTGGTATTCAAATTAAAATTTGGATGATTCTTCCAACCTAGGTTATAATAATTGGAATATGGGTTATTAGGCTTACTTATAGCATTCAATGTTTCTGGTGAAGAATAAGAATCAACCATTTGACCTAATGAATTTTCTTCAATCATGGAATGTGACTGAGAAAAATTCATCCCAAATTGGTCTATCTTCCTTGAAACAGCAGCAACTTGATTTGCTAACATTGAAAAGCATCATTTTCAAAAACACTGGCTACCTTTTTAGGATTTAACCTTTCGAAGGCCATTGAAAATTATTAGTAGTCATTTCTTCAATTAAAGCATAAGCATCAGAAAATGGTTTAGACATTAATGATCCACCAGCAGCAGCATCGATGATCGATCTAAGAGATCCAACTAATCCATTATAAAAAGTTTGAATTATTAACCAATCTGGTATCTAATGATGTGGACATTTCCTGAGGAGATCTTTAAATCTTTACCATGCTTCATATATTGATTCCTCTTCAAACTGACAAAAAGATGTAATATCATTTCTCAACTTAGCAGTCTTAGATGGTGGAAAATATTTAGCAAGGAAATTTTGTGACAGTTCACCCCAAGTTCTAATTAATCCAGGTGTTAATGAATGTAACCATATTATAGCTTTATCCCTTAATGAGAAAGGAAAAAGTCTAAGTCTAATAGCATCATCCGAAACACCGTCATATTTAAACGTAGCACACAACTCTAGAAAATTAGCATGATGCAAATTAGGACCTTCAGTTGTTGCTCCCCCAGACTGATTATTAGACACCATTTGGATAATAACAGGTTTAAGCTCAAAAGAATTAGAAGCTACAACAGGATTTTGAATACTACAACAAAGTTTATCCACTGTAAGGTTAACATAATCTCTTAAAGTTCTTAATTCTTGATGGATGCCAACATTTTGATCTTGATGATTTGCCATTTCTTGAATATTTTTATCTTTTTCTGTATTTTTATTTTTTTTTATTTTTCTGATAGTTCTTTCTAATTCAGAATCGTAAGACATAAGTCCCTCAGAACCTGAACTACGCATATAATTATAAAACAAAACAAAACCAACACACTAACAAAAACAAAGAAAAGTAAAAATTTAAAATTTCTTAATTTTCTTTAAAATGTAATTTTAATTAATTTCTTTCCCCAGCAACGGCTCCAAAAACTTGATCCTCGATAAATATATGTGCGTCAGAAACTTGGTTGGCCGTTAAATATATGTGCTGATGATTTAGATATGAAAATTATGATTTTATAATATGGGATTCTATGTAAGTATACGTATCGTTTATCAAGTAATATAGGACATTCTGATTAAGCCCCGAGATATCGAACCCACAGGGAAAGTGATAAATCTTTAAAGAAATAAGAAAATTATCTTTTTACTTTTTTTAATTGGCTTTTGAAAGTATGTTTTGATTTTGAAAAGTTTGATAGTTGATTTCACTCTTTAAATTTTCTTATAAAAATCAAACAAGAAATTGAAATGATAATAACTGTAAACACAGTATGAAAAACACTATTAACTAGAATATCTTTTTCTTTCCTTTATAAAGTAGTAATAATTATGAAAACTTTGTTGTGGAAGTATTTAAATTTGTTGTGAAAAATAGAAGCAAATATATTCTTTACCCTTACTTGGTTCTATAAAGAACATTGGTTAATTTGAAATTTTATCATTTTGAACATTGTTAGGCAGGGAAGATACCAACTCTCACTCCAGAGTTCCCTCAATTCCCTCCACCTGGGGGTTAACTTTTCATAACAAAAATTAAAACATCAAACCAAATTAGGGGCTTTTAGCCTGTCACACTAAAAATCCTCTAATTTTACTCCCCTTTTAAAACATCTTCTAATATATTACATTCAATTATATGAACTACAATTTTCACCCATATAATTGCATGTGATTCTTTCTAACTTTTATGAGACAATACCACATTGAATCTTACATAATCTCACAACAAATTTTACATCTTAATAGGCCAAATTAAGAAGTAAGTAAAGTTTATAGAATCAATTTTTATAACTTCCTCCAACTTTAAACACATATACTTTCCATAACAATTCTTCTTGAATTACATACTTCTTCATTTAAGAAATAAAAAGATAAAGTAAACTACTCAGAATGCATTGAGAAAATACAAAAACACATTGATTCGAAATTAAAAACCATAAGTAAAAAAACAAACAGAAGTAAGTATTAATTAAAAACTAAATGTAAGAACAAAAATAAACACTTATCTGAAAATCCTCTCCAAGAGACTCAGGAAGTTCCTCTGAAACTTTGACTCTACACTAAACTACTCCTCAGAGCAAGTCTCCCAACTACGATGACTCAGAATACAGACTTCAGACTTCAATAAAAAGTAAATTAAAGGAAAGAAAAGGAGTGGAAAGAAGAAGGCTTCAATCTTACTATTTTCTCTTTTCTACTCTCTACTCCTACTCCTAATTAAAACTTTCTTCAAAATGCAAAGGAAAAGCCCTTCAAAATGCAAGGGAAGAGCCCCCTTTTCTACTCTCTACTCCTAATGAAAACTCTCTTCAAAATGCAAAGTAAGAGCCCTTCAAAATGCAAGGGAAGAGCCCCTTAATTTTTCCTAAGACTATCTTTTTATATTAAACCAAAATGTGTCCTGGTGTCTCTTCAAAATGTGTCTAGATTCAAAATATCCACCAAAGATTGCACCCCTTCATTCAAACTTGCCGCCCAAAGGAAGTTATGGTAGTAACCACCAAGAGTTGCATCCCATCCCCTTTGAAAATGGCGCCAAATTTAATTAAACTCAATTTTTAACTGTGGCGGCTAAGCGTCAGCCCAGCGGCGCTTTGCCGCTAGTGCCCAAATTTTCATTTTTCATTTTTTTGCTCCAAATTTAATCCAATTTTGCTCCTTTCATCATAATACCTGCAAGAAAAACAAAAAATACATTCCATTAAAGTGCAATATCATCGAAAGTAGGTATAAAAATGTGAATAAAAAATACTATATATTTTAGGTGTATCAACTACGCAAGTATACACATCGTTTCAAGTAATATATAGTTTTCTTTTTAAAACCCCAGATATTGATCCCACGATGATTAATTTAGTTAAAAGAAAGAAAACTAATATTTAAAATCTTTTAATTTAAAACTAATTAAAATATGCAGAATATGAAAGTTAGCTAGTGAAAAAATAATAAACAAAGATTCTTTCCCCATACAAAATATTCCATGATTAATAAGCAGATAAAATTAGTTGAGAACATGAAAATGTGGTTTTGTGATAAATAGGAGCATATATATCCTTTACCCTTTGGTCCAGGTCATAAAGAACATTAGCTAGTTTTTAAAAATTGAATTAGGATGTATTATTAGTAGAAAGGGATGAATTTCTAGACTCTCGGTAATAGGTTCCCCCCCTGAATGGTTTCCTATGGTCTGGCCAACTAGTGATCTATCACCTCTTTTGTAAAACCAAATTGATTGAATTTAGCCTCTCACACTAAAAAGAAAATTCAATTTTACGCCCATTAAAGATTATCTCCCTATTGATTTGCACCTCCCATTTTAAAAGAAATGTGATACTTACAAGTTAAGAATTCTTAGCCCACGGTCAGATCTTACAAATTCTCCACATTTTTTAACAATATAAGAGGCCAATTTGTAAAGTAAATTAAGATCCGGTAAAATATCATCACATTAATTTAATAAGAGAATATCTAAGCAAATCTTGATTCTTAAATATACATCTATTTCATTATGTACGGCTTATTTTTGAGTTCTGGTGTTTTATTTGGAAAAGGGGGTCGCCTACAGAAATTGTCGGCGAATTTTAATTTAATTTAAATAAATAATTTGAAAAGTAGTATTTGATTTTGAAAATAATTTTCAATTTGAAAATTTTAATATATGAAATCAAACTAATCTCACATCCCGAATAGTTTATATAAACGAGCGCCGCACTACAAACCGTGTATCTATCCCGAAGAATAGACACACTCGCTTGATAATGAGGCTCGATTAAATAAACTAAAGAAGTTTGTGACATCCGTTTGATCCGCGAACCAATTTTATAAGCCGACAAATTCCCCTGTTTAATATGAAAACATTAAACGAGGTTTATATTACTCAGGTTCTTAAAATTCCCTATAAGGGCAAGCCCTATAGTTAATTACATCTTAAGTGATGGGAATCACCTAAGAAAACTCTCGATAATAATCAGTAGTTCTGCTCTCAAGAATTTCAAAGTTTAAGTTTTCAATGGATTGAATTTTGGAATTTCAATAGGGAATGGATCAAATTTGGAACGTTTTGTTTTGGGAATTCAAGGGAAGAAAGGTAGGAGAAATCACAGATTCGAAGCGAACTTCGGTAATTTCCCTACTATCCTATTGTTTGGCTTGGATTTAGGAAAGCCCTAATGTTTATTTAGTATTTTGATCTTGCCAATTTTAATTAGTTAGGACTTATATTTGTATGATAAAATCATACAAATAGCTTTGAAGATGTGAGGGTTTATGTCGTATCGGACGACTACCTCGGAGTCCTAAGACCTATTAGGGCTTAATTTACATGACATGATCATGCAAATGCCTAACTAAAAGTTGAGGATTTATGTTGCACCAGGCAAACTACCTCGAAATCCTATGGCTTGGTTATTTAATTCTAAGAAAGTTTTGCTGAAGTAGACTCAGGTTTTGCTGATGACGATGGCCGTGCTGCCCACCATGCTCCGAGCTTTTTGTTGTTGCAGAGGTTTAGTTGTAGAAGGTGATAAATCAAGAGATGAGGGAAGTGTTTGGTTTTATAGAAAGTCTTAATTTCCATGTGTCTTTAATGTTTTAATTAAAACAGGTCTTAGAGTTGATTAAACAGAACCGATTAAGATCCCACGGTTCCGTCATCCCGCACCGTTATTTTCATCGAATTCACTTAGTCCGGATGAATTTGCTAAACTCAACTAAATGAGTTCCGCACTTTCATTTAGACCGCGGGAAATCCCGTTAGCAACACGTGGGTTACATCATTCGAGGTATTCCCGATCATTCAATGAGACATTTTAATTTAGTTGTAGTTGTAGTTTTGTTGTTCTGTTTGTGATTAAATTTTGAGTTGTTTTATATTTTGAATGTTGTGGCGGTGAATTTTATCTTGTAGTGTCTTTTAATTTAGTTATGGGTTTTAGTTTTGGTTTCTGTCCTAAAGGTGTAGGTTTTCATGCAACTGTTGTTTATCATGCAAGAAAGGTAAAGTGCAACACGAATAAATGAATTGCAGTAAGATAAATTGCAATAAAATAAAAGCATACCTGGAGGGTCTTCCCGTCATCCTAGCTGCACTTAAAATACAATTTAGAGCATTTAAGCATTTATAAGCAATTTCCTAGGTAAAGCTAAGGGAAGGGTTATGGTTTTCTACCAAAATCCTAATCCTATAGCTAGTCATTCCTATGACGTCTAGGTCTTCAATTTTTGGTTTTAAGGATGATTTTCTTCACCAAAGAACAACTAAGCTCAATTTGTTCTTAAGGACGTTCCATCATATTGAGGAAGTGTTTAAGACGAATCTTAAACATCTTTTCAATATTTCGGGAATTGTCCTAAGTCCGAATGAATTCTATTGTGCGAGTGAATTAATCATCCGGGGTGTTTAAGTTAAGTTTTATTTCTTGCTCAGTGAATTAGGATGTTTGAATATCCTTATGAGTGAAGTGACATTTCATTTGATACTCCATTTAGGAGTTATAATAAGTAAAAGCTCCTAAGGGCAAAACGATATTTAATGATTTGTGATTCAAATTTAAGTTCAAATTAATGATTTAAGTTTGGAATAGTATTCAAGTTATTTTAGATTTATTTTGAATTCTTCATGTCTTAGGTTATGTTATATTTAATTTAATTTAATTTAACTTAACTTAAATTAATGTGGTTTAGTTTAATTTAATTTAATTTAAGTTAATTTAATATGATATGCTTTAGCTTAATCTAATTCAATTTGATTTAATTTAAACTGATTTAGTTTTAATTTAATTTAATTTTATTTTATTTAATTTAGTTTAATTTAATTTGATTTAATTTAATTTAGTTTAATTTAATTTAATTTAATTTAATTTAATTTAATTTAATTTAATTTAATTCAATTTAGTTTAATTTAATTTAATTTAATTTAATTTAATATGATTTAATTTAATTTTATTTTAATTTTATTTTAATTTAATTTAATTTAGTTTAATTTAATTTAATTTAGTTTAATTTAATTTAATTTAATTTAAGTTAATATGATTTAAATTTAATTTAATTTAATTTGATTTAATTTAATTTAATATAATATAATTTAATTTAATTTAATTTAACATTTTATTTTAAAGGGATTTTCTTTAAATAATTTCTTTAATTTAATTTAATGATTAAGTCTTTTAGCATTTTAAATTTTAAGATTGGATTATCATTTTAATTAGGGATTAAATATTATTGAGATGATTAATTTAGGGATTCTTAAATTAAAGAACAAATCTCTTCCTAATAATATCCCTATTTTAATAATTCCAATTTTATTATTCTTCCAAAATTTAAGTAATTATTTTATTAAGGTTTATTTTAATTATTTTTTTTGAATTGTTTAATAGGTTTCTACCCTTTAATTATTTAAATTTCAATCATCCAAATTAGATTAAGATCAAATATTTTACCTTTTCATTTTATTAAGCATAAAGTTTTGATTAAGGGTTAAAATTTTAATTACCATTTTGCCCTTCAAGCTTAATAATCTCATAACTCACTAAATTGAGCTCAGATGAAATTGAAATTTTTATGTGGCTTTACTCATATGTCAATGAAGACATTAGAGGAGAAAATGTGATTTTTCTGTATTTAATTTATTTATGTAATTATTTTTGGTGGAAAATAAGGATTTCCAAGGAAAATTTAATAATATGACCAAGGGAAAGTTTCTGTCCTTAAGAAAATTATGGGACATTCCTAATGACCAAAGGACCACTTGGACCAATTTTTGTGATTTTTTGAATTATATTTTATTTATTAAAATTATTTTAAGTTCTGGAGTATTAATTAATTTAAAAATAGAATATAAGTTAAAAAATGAATTTTATAATTTTTAAAATTCTCTCTGATATCAAGGATTCCAGAGAACCAAATTTTACAATTTTCTGATTTTTCCTTAATTTATTGGAATTATTTTAGTGGAAATGCTAGAAAATGTATTTTTTAATTTTAAAAATTACCCCAAGGCTTTAAAATTTAATATCTCAACCTAGAGACATAAGAAAAATATGGGGTTTGTTCCTAAGTAGTTAGAATTCAAAATGTGACATTTTGGCGAATTTTGCTATTTTTATAATTTTTATTATTTTTTAATTATTAAAATATTAAAATAATGATAAAAAATCAACTTTTTTAGAAAATTGCAATTTTAATTTTCTTAAATTCCCCTAATATCAGAGAGGCTCCAAAACCAATTTGGTGAATTTTTGAAAAGTATTTTTAAAGTTATGAATTTTCAAAGTTTAAATTGGCTAAATGGCTTAATCAACCCATTTAGTAGGGCTAACCAAGTTCAATTGACTTGAAATTTTTATGGTAGATTCCTCTGATCCTAAAGGTCAGTGGAGAATTGATTTCAAGTCAATTTGATCTATGGTTAACTCTAATTAATTAAAGTTCAATTTTGGGTATTTAGGCCAATTAGGGTTAATCTGAGTGAATTAACTCAAGTCCCATTTTTCCTAGGGTTCTCTGGTCATAAGGAACATCACCAAATTTTCCTAGAATTTATTTCACAACATACTAATTTTTGGAATTAAAATACTCAAAACAGCAACATATATTTGAAAAATCAATAACTTTTCACGGAGATGGCCTCTGACCTTGGAAAATTCAGAGAATGTTCCCAAGTTCAGAGGCTTCAAAAGCCCTATGGTCTCATGCCATGGTGAATTGTATGAATGCATGGAGAATTAAAACAATGCAGGGAGTAAATAATTAATTAAAAATAAAGTACTAGACAAAATTAATTAATTTCTTTTCTACATTATTCTCCTCTCGTTCACCGAGCAAGAGGGTATTTTTATTTTATTTTTGTGATTTTTCTACACAAAGATATGGATTTTTGAAGTTCCGGGATTTAAATAAATCAGAAAATACCCTATTTATCTACTTATCCACGCGGCGCTGACTCAACCTCGGCGGCTCCGAATCGACACGCGTCGCTCCCTGGTTCGGCGCCGCCATCTGACTCGGCTGTCCGGGGCCCCGCGGTTCACGTACCATCTGCCGGTCCGACGCAATCCAAGCCGTCCACCCAATACACGCGCGATCCGACGGTTCCTGGTCATCGTCTACGACTGGTGCGATCCCGTGACCGTCCACACTCTAACCCTAAGAACTCTCTCGATTCTCAACGGATTTTCGTGTTCTTATGCTCTATGGATTCGTCTCGAAGAGACGAACACATCCATACGGTGAACATGCATTTAAATTGACTCAAATTAAAATGAGAATCTCCGGAAGCTCGGGAAGAAGAGGGAGTCCATACCTTTGCTCATAGAAGTGAAGCTTCGATCCGAGAGTCGTGTCACCTTCGATTGGGTCCAAGTAAGCTCCGGATGAAGTCCCTCGGCCCGGTGAATTGTCTAGCTATGAAAGTCACCACAGCCGATCACAAAGCTTGGAGGCCGGAGCAACCGGGTGGCCTCGGAGATGGGGCTTTCAATGGGAAACTTCTCCTCTTGGTCCGGTGAAGGTGTAGGACCAATCAATTGGGGATTGGCTCACCGCGAAGAAGTGTCCTGGTTTTCGGGCTAAAGTTCGAGCTCAAAATCGAGCTCGACCGGAGGGAATCGGGCTGGAATTCAGTGGGGATCAAGTGCTCTATGTGTGGAGAGTGATCTGGAATGATTTTGGCAGAGTTTTGGTATGGTCTGTTTCAGCACCTCCTTTGGCCGAGAGGGAGAGGGGTTTAAATAGGAGAGGCTGGAGGGCCTCCCAGGGGGAGTTGAGGGCTGGGATCAGCTGCTCTTGGCATGTGAAGAACAGCCATGGTGGCCATTGGGCATGAGGCAGCTCAGCAAGATGGAATTCCAAAGTTTGGCTCCTCCCAAGGTCTCGGCCATGGTGTTTTCCGGCGACCCAGGCGGCTGGCCGGCAGGCATGGGTCACCCTCAGGTCCAGGTGGGTCAGGGTTAGAGGTTTGTGCAATCAATTGGCCATTGCCATGTGTAAAGTGGCTCGAATTAAAATGGAATGGGGAGGGGTCATTTTGGCTTCAATTTGGTCAACCCATCGGTTTGGGTTGGGTGCACCTTCCCATGGCCTGATTTTGGGCTGAGAGGATCAGTTGGGTCAGCCAAGGGAGGATGGTGTGGTCTCTATCCATGATGAGGTGGCTAAACATGGTTTAGTGTGTGTCATGGATAAGGTTAAAAAGGCTTAATGAAAGGTTAGGAAAGGAGCCCCTCCTTTTACCATTAATGGTATGGTCACATGCCAAACTTTCATGGCTTCCTATGGCTTGTGAATGGCTCATGCATGGCTCCATGTGGCTTAGGGAAAAGTTTAGTCAATTTCATGAAAATGGGTTTTGTGACTTTTGGCATTTTGGTGAGAGTTGTCATGAGGTTTAATTTTGGAATAATCCAATGATGAATTTAGGACTTAGGTATTGAGTTTAATTGAAAGTATGATGAGGGGAAATGTCATATGGGCTTTGGGACCAATTTTGGGCCTTTGGATGTGGTAAAAGATGAGCTTTTAAAATGGTTTAAGGAATGGGCCTTTAAGTTTAAAAATGAATTTATGGATGGGAATTTTGTAAAGAGGTTGGGCCAAATAATTGTTGAGTTTGGTTTAGGGATGTGTCATGAGTGGTTTGGAGTCAATTTGGTGTGATTTGGACTTGAATTGGTTTGAATTTGGGTTTATTTGGTAAGTGGGCCAATGTAGGTCAAATTGGGCTAACTTGGGCCAATGTTGGGCTAGAGTTGAAATTGATGTAAAATAAATGTTGGGAAATGTTTTTGGGAGTGTTTCAAAGAGGTTTTGGCTTTGGTTGGGTTTTGATTTTGGGATTTGGGCTCATTTGGGTTAGGGTTGGATTTAGGTCAATATTGGGCCTTTTGGTTTTGGGTTGAATTTGAGTGGGGTTTAGATTCAAATTTTGGGCAAATCATGTTAGTGTTTTGTTTGTGGGGATGTTAGATAAGGTTTAGAAAAGATTTGGGATTAATTGGAGTTAAATTGGTTTGGTTTGGGCTAGGTTCGGGTCATGGGTCCAAATCGGGCTTTAAGGCCAAAAGTGAAATTGGATCCCAATGCCAATCAAATTGGGCTTGAATTTGGTCTAGGTTGGTGTTGGGGATGTTGAATTGAAGTTTAGAATTGAATTGCACCAGAATTTGGGTCAATTGGGTAGGTTTGGTTTGACATTGGGTTCATTTTGGGTTAAAATGGGTCAAATTGGGGGTTTTGATAAAAGTGGGGTAAATTGATAAAATTGGCCCATGGTGTAGTTGAACAAAATGAAATTAGGAATATTTGGGATTTTTTGGAATTTTCTGGGAATTTTCTGAATTTTTTGGATTTTTTGGCTAAGAGGGGTATTTTGGGTATTTGGAGGGTATTGGGAGGTATTTTTGGAATTTTTGATATTTTTGGGCATGGATGACCAATTTGAGTAATGTGGGAATATTTGGGATTGGTTTTGAGGAATGTTGGGTGATTTGGAGGATTTTGGAAAATTTGGGTAATTTCAAGGGTTTTGGGTAGGCTAGGCAGGTGTAGGGTCCCGGGGGTCAAAAATTGAAAATTTGGAAAATTGAATATTGGGTAAATGTAAGTGAAATGAATCATTTTGGTTGAGCCATGAAGCCATATCAAGCCCACATGAGCCATGGAGGGACTCATTTGAGGCATCCACTATGTTGTTCCTAACCCTCTTAGCCAAGGGCTTAGGGGTTAAGGACCATCCATGTGAATCACCTTCATGAGCCAGGAGGTTAAATTGGGTATGGGGGTAGTTTCAAGAGGTATGTGAAAGTGTAGTGTATAGGTGTAGTGTGTGTGTAAGTCAGCCCCCTTCACCAGACCAGGCCACCCAGGGCAGTCCTAAGGCCAAAGATCCTATAGGAACTCATCCTTTAAACTTCCACATTTGATTTCAACCCTCTAGGTGATTAGGGGTCTACAATCAAGTTTGTGGAGTTTGCAGGGAGTTAAGAAGTGGTTTGAATTTCTAAGTGGTGGGTCCCAATTCTAATCCTCTAGGATAGTCAAAGGAAAAGCCTAAGGCTAGATCCTAAGCACTAAAAGGAAGGAGAGAAGACCTCATCAAAAATGAGGTCAACAAATGGACCCCCAATAGGTGTGGTGAGCTGACGGAGCACACCGCGCGTATTGGTGTTGACCGAAGCGATCAACGAAACCAACACAAAAGTCCAAGTGACAAACTTAGGACATAGTAGGAGAGTTTCCGCTGGGGAGTGTCAAGTATCTCTCTGAGACTGGAGATTCCTGAATTCTCGCTGGGGAAGGAAAAGGAGGTGAATCCCAAATCACATGATCTGGGGGAATTTCGATTTAGATTTTCGTTTTGTTTTAGTTTAAGTTTTGATGTGTAAGTTTAGATTTTGAGTTTTCATTTAGATTGAAGTTTTGTTAAGATTAATTTTGAAGGGATTTGATTTGAAATAAAAATTGAAATTTTGTGGTTTTAGATGTAACATCCTCAACCTCAAAAGAAAATTGAATTGATTGGATTGAATCATTACAATGAGGAGAGATCTCAGAGCAATGTGGTATTGGATGTAAAATCCTTAACCTCAAGAGCTCGATTTTGATGTATTTCATTGCAATAGGGAAAGAATCCTAAAGCAATGCGGTTTCGGATGTAAAATCCTCGACCCCAAAAGTTTGAATTTGATGTATTTCATTGCAATAGGGAAAGAATCCTAAAGCAATGCAGTCTCGGATGTAAAATCCTCGACCCCAAAGGTTTAAATTTTGATGTATTTCATTGCAATAGAGAAAGAATCCTAAAGCAATGCAGCCTCGGATGTAAAATCCTCGACCCCAAGGGTTTAAATTTTGATGTATTTCATTGCAATAGGGAAAGAATCCTAAAGCAATGCAGCATCGGATGTAAAATCCTCAACTTCAAGAATTTGATTTTGATGTATTTCAGTGCAATAGGGAAAGAATCCTAAAGCAGTCATTATCGGATATAAAATCCTCAACCTCAAGAATTTGATATTGATGTATTTCAATGCAATAGGGAAAGAATCTTAAAGCAGTGCAGTATCGGATGTAAAATCCTCAACCTCAAGAATTTGATATTGATGTATTTCAGTGCAATAGGGAAAGAATCCTAAAGCAGTGCGGTATCGGATGTAAAATCCTCAACTTCAAGAATTTGATATTGATGTATTTCAGTGCAATAGGGAAAGAATCCTAAAGCAGTGCAGTATCAGATGTAAAATCCTCAACCTCAAGAATTTGATTTTGATGCATTTCAGTGCAATAGGGAAAGAATCCTAAAGCAGTGCAGTATCGGATATAAAATCCTCAACCTCAAGAATTTGATATTGATGTATTTCAGTGCAATATGGAAAGAATCCTAAAGCAGTGCAATATCGGATGTAAAATCCTCAACCTCAAGAATTTGATTTTGATGTATTTCAGTGCAATAGGGAAAGAATCCTAAAGCAGTGCGGTATCAGATATAAAATCCTCAACTTCAAGAATTTGATTTTGATGTATTTCAGTGCAATAGGGAAAGAATCCTAAAGCGATGCAGTATCGGATATAAAATCCTCAACCTCAAGAATTTGATTTTGATGTATTTCAGTGCAATAGGGAAAGAATCCTAAAGCAGTGCGGTATCGGATATAAAATCCTCAACCTCAAGAATTTGATTTTGATGTATTTCAGTGCAATAGGGAAAGAATCCTAAAGCAGTGCAGTATCGGATGTAAAATCCTCAACTTCAAGAATTTGATATTGATTGGTAATTGATTTTGCAAAGATTTGTAGTGTTGATTTGAAGAGTGTGGAATTTTGGTGTTTCGAGAATTTCATGAAAGTTGTAAAAGACTTTCATGGAAGGAAATAGATTAGGAGGGAATATGTAGATGCTACATATCCCATTCAAAAGAGTTGATTGAAAGTTGCTTGGTTTGGATTGGATACAATTCCTCGCCACTAGATCCGAATCGAAAATCTCGTGGCTCCGTGTCAATGGAATCGACCGCTTCCATCCTGAGACAAGGGAGAGAGTAGAACGGATTGGATTTCGTATTTGGAAGGTTGAGTTTGAATTTGATTGAGGTTTGATTTGAGATTTGGAAAGATCGAATTTGAAATTTGATTGAGATTTGATTTGAAACTTGGAAAGATTGACTTTGAAATTTGATTGAGATTTGATTTGAAATTTGGAAAGATTGAATTTGAAATTTGATTTAAAATTTGTGGTCATTTTGTTTTTCTTTTAACGATTCAAATTTTATTTTATCGTGAATTTATCATTTTTTAGATTTTTAAGGAAAGTTTTCTTTTATTCTTTTTGTTTCTTTTCTGTTCTTTGTTCGAAGTTCATTTAACTTTTAATGGCGTTTCCCAGTCAATTTGCACAAAAGAGGTGAAGGCCAAAATTGTGACATGGTCACTTTCATTCCAATCATGCTGAAGATACATCATACAACTCGATCTGGAATACATCTCATACAATCCATATAGACTCAAAACGGACTATGTATGATCTTTGTCGATCCATCCAAAAGGGTATCTATCAAAAATACATGTCTGAATAGTGAGGTACATGGTCAATAACATCACCTTCCAAGCCATCTTTGGCAAGGATGCCGTATGGATGTACGTTGGAGGTGTGATATTTTCCATGCAACTCACAGCTCATAAGGTCGGAGGCTCTCTAACTCCGGTCCGGCCGGAAGTGGTAAGGGGTTTTCCCGTCGTCCATCCTTCGAAAGTAACCGAGATCCACTTCATCGGTACTCCTGGTATGCAATGTTTAGCGACATCTCGCTCCGTTGCCCTTCGGTGTCATGACGGAACCCACCGGTAATGGTATCTTTACTGGCCCTCGGAACTCACCGGGCTCGCTATCCGGAGGTCGATCCGAACATGATATTACACTCATTCGAAAAGATATCGTGCGTAAAGGTCCGACAAAGTCGTGGTGATCTATGTGCGGGGGTATGCGAGTCACCCTTCTTGTAAATATTAATGATGCAACCGTTGGGTATGCAATCCGTCGGCAGTACCCTCCATGTTATCATTCTTTTTACCATCCTTTTAATGACTAATGGCATTGGATCCACCCGGCCATGACGGAGTATCCCCGGTGGGTTTCCCTTCCCGTCTTCTCGCGAAGTTGTAGCAAGCATCCACATTGTATTGTAATTCTCCCCTTCCCCGGCATCCATCTCCGGGGTTCCGAGTAAGTGTTTTCTCTTAAGCGACCTGCTCGGCCCATCCTTTTCAAATCCCGGATGCAATCCACGATTTGTTGTTGTTCGTATTCTGAGAACACGTCCGTATGTAGCTCGAGGCCTTCAAGTATATTGATTCTCCCGCCTCCGATTCTCTCGAAGTATTCAAAAGTTTTCTTCTCGACCTTCCGTATTCTTTCTAGCTCGTATTCCGGTATAATTTGCAAATGGCGAGGCCCGGTGATGTACCGTGGGATATATGGCTCAATCCCTTCACGTTCTCCTCGCATATCTCGGCTCCTCGGGGATGATGTCCGTCTGGAACATCCTCCGGGGTTGCTTCCGCAACAAGGTCATGCATTACCGGTGGCTTCATCCGGTGGCGTAGTAGCCTTCTTTCTTCGTTCTTCTTGAGATTTCTCCGGTTTCTTCCGTCATCCCGGAGCCGGCCTCCTTCCTTCGGGTTCCCGGCGAACCGGTGTCCTCGAAGTATATGCACCGGCGAGTAGCAACTCGTCTCGTCGCGCCGGTCCGCCGCTAATTTAGTTAACATCTTGCGGATACGATGATTTTTATTTCTTCGTTGAGTTCGTCGTGAGAGTAGCTTTTCGTATTTCCCGAGTTTCGTGGGCGCGGCGCCGACAAGCCCGCCCTCTCGCCGTAGCGACTACGGATTTGATTCTCTTGTCCTCTTCGGTGTTTGTTTTTCTTTTCTTACTCGTTGGATTGGTGGCTTGGGCCACCCACTTTCATTATCGTCTGACGGGCGGTTCCTCTCGGTCAACCGGGACCCGGCCACTTTCCTCGTATTGCGAGCCCGCCGGTGCGAAGTCCGAGTCAATCTCTATTATCGCTCCATCTTTCACCCTCTTTTCGTCGAGTGCAAGGCTTACGCCATTTCTAAAGTTCGGGACCAACCGCCCGTTCGACATTTCCCCGCGAAAAGACAAGGAAAAGGATCGTGGCCGCACTAAGAACAAGAACATTAAGAAAATGTTTATTAAAGACAGTTTTTTTTATTACTTTTGTATTTTTTTCAATTTAACAGGAATGAAATGGGATAGGATCAGGAAAGAGATTTTGACATGGAAGAGGAAACAAGGAAAACTTTATTATCATGATTTTGTTTATTTCAGCACATTTATTATTATTATTATTATTATTATTTTTTTTTTTTTTTGGGTTCGGACCCAGTCATAAGTAATTACTTCACCCGTGCTCCTAGGGATGGAAAATTCATTCCTTCGAAACATCAGGTAGCGTAATACTTCTTCAAGTATCGTCCATTGATCGGAAGCATATGTCGTTCTCCTTGGCAGTTCACTAGCTGGTAGGAGCCTCTTGAGTAGACTGCCTCAACCACAAACGGTCCCTCCCAAGTGGGTTCAAATTTTCCTCCTATCTTGCGGTGTGCAAGAATAGGTCTTTTGAGAACGAGAACTAAGTCACCAACCTTAAGGGTTCTTGGGCGGACCAGTCTGTCATGGGCTTGAACCATCTTATCTTGGTATAGTTCTAAATTCTGTTGCGCTGCAAGTCTTTTCCCTTCCAGGCTCTCCAATTCCTCTAGTCGTAATTTGGCATTCTCTTCTGTCGTGATTTTGTTTGCATTTGCAATCCTGAGTGAAGGAAGCTGGACCTCTAAAGGTAACACTGCCTCAGACCCATACACCGGAGCGTAAGGTGTAGCTTGAGTAGGAGTTCGAAGGTTGTCCGGTAGGCCCATAAGGCTTCTAACAACTTCTCGTGCCAATTTCTCTTATTATCGTCCAAAGTTTTCTTTAAAATTTGAACGAGAGTTTTATTAAAAGCCTCGACCGAGCCGTTTGCTCTTGGGTAGTAAATTGTTGAATATCGCCGGTCGATTCCGTGTCTCCCGACAAAATTGTTGATTTGTGTGCTTCGAATGCCGACCCATTATCCGAGATGATCTCGCGCGGCACTCCGAAACGGTAGACAACTTGGTTCTTGAAAAATTGTAGCACGTGGTGTGCTTTCACTTCTCCGAGTGGAACCGCTCGCCCACTTGGAAAAGTAATCTGTAGCCGCAAGAATGAAGCGATGTCCTTTTGAAGACGGTGGTTCTATTGGACCCACTATATCCGTGCCCCAACATTCAAATGGCCATGACGCAATTGTTGGATGTAGCACATTTGGAGGTTGGTGTAGAACCACTCCATGCACTTGGCACTGGTGACAGCTCTTGGCGATTTTCATGCAGTCGGTCATCATCGAGGGCCAGTAGTACCCTAGTCTTTTAATTTTCATTTTCATCTTCGGACCTGACTGGTGAGCGCCACAGAGTCCTGAGTGCACCTCTTTAACAATTTCACGAGCCTCGGACCCGCTTAGGCACCTTAGCCACATTTGATCAAAAGACCTTCTGCATAATGTGTTGTTTATTAATGCGTAGGACAGAGTTCTTTTCTTGATCTGGTGGGCTAACAACCTATCGTCTGGTAGTTTCCCTGTTTGCGTAGTATCTATTAATGGTCGTCGCCAATCCTCTCGTGTTTTTTGTCACCGTTGCAACCGATTCTTCTCTTTTTTCGATTTGTGTGTTGTGTCTATGTCGAGCCGTGATAGGACCCGACGTCCGTGAACCGACACTTCCACCGATTCATCTTGCAAACGAGCAAATTCTTTTGCGAGACGAGCTAGCGCATCCGCTAAAGCGTTTTCTTTCGGGAATTTTGTAGATTGTCACATTCGAATTTGTTCCAACAACTGTATGGCATACTCGGAAGTATTGCTCGAGTCTTGGTTTTAAAATTCCGTATTGTCCGGCGATCCGTTGAATGATTAACTCGCGAATCCCCGTAGATGTTGATGTCTGTTATGCCCATTTGAATAGTTAATTCCAGTCTTGTTATGAGGGCTTCATATTCTGCTTCGTTATTTGTACACGGCTCTGTTAAGTGGTAGGAGTATCTTAACATCCCCCGCTCCGGTGTTATAAAGATTAGTCCGATCCTCGCCTTACGGTACTATCACTTGCGATTCTTCGTCTTTATGTGCTCGAAGATGCTCCGTCGAAATACAATTCCCAACGTCGATCATCGTGGTCTTCTAGGTTCATTATTTGTTCATCCGGCAAGTCGTCATCGAGAGGCGATTCGCCGCAAAGGGTGTGTTGCGAGGAAGTCTCGCAGGACTTGTCCCTTTACGACACGAAGAGGCACGAAAGTTATATCAAATTGCAATAATATCATTGACCACCCGGCAAGTCCGCCGGAAGCGTTGGACGGGTCATCAAGTATCGCAATGGATTAAATTTCGAAATCGAGTTGACTTTGTGAGAAAGCATGTAATGCCCGAGCTTTTGAGCGGCGAAGATCGTGGCTAAACAAGTGCTTTTCAATTGCGGGATACCTTATTTCCGTCGGAAGTAAACGACGGCTTAGGTAGTAAAGAGCATTTTCTTTACCCTCATCATCGACCCAGCTAACGAGGCTCCGAGTGAGTCGTCTAAAGCCGCGGTATAAAGTATCGACGGTCTACCCGAGACCGGGGCTGCTAAGACAAGAGGTGTCATTAAATATTGCTTAATGTCCTCGAAGGCCCTCCGGCATTTCTCTTCCCAAATAAATTTGGCGTCCTTTTTAACTAGTGCCGAGAAAGGCTGACACCTACCTGACAAGTTTGAGATAAAGCGTCGAAGATATGCCAGCTTCCCTTGAAAAGATCGTAGTTGTTTTAAGGTTCTGGGAGGCGGCATTTCTAAGATAGCTTTAATCTTTTCCGGGTCGATTTCAATTCCACGATGCCGGACAACGAATCCTAAGAATTTCCCAGAGGTGACGCCGAAGGCGCATTTTAAGGGATTCATCTTAAGGTTAAATTGCCTTAATCGTTCGAAAACAATTCTCAAATCATACAAGTGATTTTCCTTTACTTTGCTTTTGATGACCACATCATCCACGTAGCATTCCACTTGATTGTGGATGAGATCATCAAAAATTCTTGTCACCGCTCTCTGGTAGGTTGCTCCTGCGTTCTTCGGTCCGAATGGCATCACCGTGTAGCAATATACTCCGATCGGCGTTCGAATGCTCGTAAGTTTTTCATCTTCTAGAGCCATTTTTATCTGGTTGTATCCTGAAGATCCATCCATGAATGAGAATATTTCATGTGTTGAAGCAATGTCGATCATCAATTCTGGGATCGGTAGAGGAAATTCATCTTTTGGACATGCCTTGTTTAAATCTCTGAAATCCACACAAATTCCGATCCGACCATTCTTCTTCCCGACCGGTACCACATTGGCTAACCAAGTCGGGTATTGTTCTTCACGGACAAATTTAGCGTCTATTAGCTTTTTAACTTCAGCTTATGACTTGTTGTTCGATTTCTAGACGCATTCTTCCGGAACCTTGTCCGACCGGAACGAAGTAGGATCCACTCCTAGCTTATGGATCGCGACCTCCGGAGCTAAACCCGGCATCTCATCGTAGCTCCAAGAAAAAAAAGTCTTTAAATTCCATTAATAACTTGATTATTTCTTCGGAGTCTTCTTTATTGAGTAAGGAGCTAACAAAGGTAGGTCTAGGTTCTTTGCTAGTACCTAAGTTAACTTCCGTTAACTCATCTATTGTAGATTTGATCTCTTCTTCGAACTCTGGTGGAGCGTCTCCAATTTGTAAATCTTCAAGTTCTTCTGTAGTTTCCATGCAGTCTTCATTAGACTCGCAGTGACAACCAAGCAAAATTCGGTGTCATCAACCGATCCTATCGTGCCGAATCCGAGACCATGTTTTGAATTGGGTGGACGACCGGAGTTATTCCATAAATTTTCAAAATGTTGTGATCGACCTTTTGTCCATTGTCGAGGTAAGAAACCACGCCGAATTAAATTTTGAACACGGGGAGAGTACAACTCCAAAGGCAATTCCATTAATTCGATGAAGTAGCATCTTCAAATTGTACATTATTTTCGGCTTTGGAGGAAGGAGCACCACGGTAGAATTTGATGGGCTTTGCACCACCGCTACGTACCTCTTTGACCTCCATACCCTCGATCTTATTAGAATGGATCGGGGTCGTGGTCATAAGTATGTACATAGTGGTTAATCTTCTCGTACATCGATTTATATTCTTCGTTTCTTTCATCTTCGAGAGGGATTCGAATTGCGGCTTCTTCCGACTTATTGTCGTCGCTTCTTGTTTGATTTCTTTTTCTTCTTCGGAACTATCTTCCCAATCAACATTGATGGCCGGTTTCCTCCGTCTAATCGTCCTAGCGTCTCCGCCACGACCTCGTCCCCGCCTCGACCTCGGATGCGAGCCGTGGAGAAACCTTCACCATCTCGCCGTAAGGGAGTGGTGAGTGACTCGTTGGACTAGAATTTCGGGCTCTTCGTTGTCCCAAATTTCCTTTGCTTCATTTGTTACGTATCTCCGGAGAAGATTGTTTTCTTCGGAGGTGCATAATAAGTCGCATCTTCATGGATTCCGATTTCATGTACGGAGAACGGTTGTAAGTCACCTTTAATGCACTGTTCCCCTCCATCGTAGTACTTGATGCATTGATGTAGAGATGATGGTACCATCCGGTTTTCATGTATCCATGGTCGGTCCAGTAGAGCGTTGAACGACGTTTCTGAATCAATTATGTGAAATTTCGCGGTTGTCTTTGCTAAGTCACCGGTCTTCATTAGCAGTGTTATCGACTCGAGGGCTCTTTCTCCTTTCCGGTTGAATCCTCTTAATAACATTTTGTCTGCTTCGAGCTTACGAGCATCAATTTCCAAGTATGCTAGCGTTCGGAGATTCATTACATTGATTGATGCTCCAGGATCCACCAATACTCTGGAGAGTGTAAACTTCCCAATTGTAACTGAAATGTACAAGGGTCGGTTGTGGTCTGCTATCCCAAGTAGTAGGTCATTGTCCGTGAAGGTAACTCCTCGTCGTTCCTTTAACGAGCAAACCTCATCTAAGGAATCTCCGGCCATTCGAGCTAAGCGATTTCCGGATCAAGCAAGGCCTTGATCGAGCTTCTCTCATTTCCTTTGATAAGATGAGAGCGTCGTAAATGCTCGGCTTGGTCGGTAGTTTCCTAAGATGGGCTAGCACATTGTAGTCCACTTTGTTTTCATTTGCCTCGGCTTCCTCCCGAATGGGTATTTCTTCCGCCGGGTTGGTTCTTCCCGAACAACCACCTCGCTTTCCTTTGTCCTTTGGACCCATTCTCGGAGGTAGAATTCTTCCACTTCTTAAGTTGACTTCGTGATTTCTTCCGAATTTAGCATTGAGTTTGTTGGTGTCTCCTTCTGAATTGGAATGACAAGTTCTTCAGGATTAGCTTCGGAGTCTGAAGGCTCTAACTCTATTGTGATTGGAGCTCCTCGAAACTCGCAAATAGATTCGTTGCTTGTTGAACTCTCGTAGCCTCCCTGGTGGATGTCTTCTTCATCATTGTGATC
This sequence comes from Papilionanthe hookeriana x Papilionanthe teres, assembly GCA_022702705.1. Taxonomy (NCBI): domain Eukaryota; kingdom Viridiplantae; phylum Streptophyta; class Magnoliopsida; order Asparagales; family Orchidaceae; genus Papilionanthe; species Papilionanthe hookeriana x Papilionanthe teres. The sequence continues at coordinate 10,097,391 of CM040425.1, read as the reverse complement.
GTCGAGATTGTGTATGATTTGAGAATTGTCATTTGTATCGGGATCGACGTCCGGATTAGGTTGATTGTCGCTAGTTACGTAATCGTTAGAAACAGTCAAAACGTAGCCAACGCCATAACCCTCATTATTATAAGATCCCACCGGAGTGAGCAGATAATCATACAGAGTCAGAGGTTCGAGGGATTTCTCCCCCGAATCAGAAACAACTATCCTAGGATAAGCAGCCCCTAGTCTAGCCTTAGGTGCCTCGGTCTTCTCTTCTTCGTCAATTTTCTTCTTTTCTTCGGTCATCTCTTGTTGAGGCGGCTCTTCATCGCAAGTGATAGCGCCGACTCGACGATTTCGACCTCCGAATCGAGGCTTGCACCGAAGCGGTTTGGATGTGATCTAAAATCTTCTTCGAAGACTTTGTCCAAGAGGTAGTCCATCCATCATTAGTTGCATAGGGATCTATCGGAACAATGAAATCCGCCGAGATAACATTGACGGAACCTCCTTTCTGGGGTTCCTTCATGTATTCTTTCGGGATCGTTATATTCCCTTTCCGAAGATTGTCGTTGAGCCAACTTTTGAAGGTAATACAATCTTCTATCTTGTGTCCAAGCATCCGGTGGTAAGGGCAAAAGTTGGGATCACCTCTCTTGTTGACTTCTTCTGTCTTTTAGGTTCCGGCAAGTTGGAAATCCGGAGTCTTCATCGACTCGCGGAACATTTTCAGCATCGCCTCATTCTTGAACGGATACTCCTCGCTCGAGAGCTCCCTTAGCGTACGTTGTGGACGAGGCGGTTGTTCATACTCGTCGAGATGACCGATAACCGGGTCGGGGTTGCCGGTAATTCTGTCGAGGTTGTCGCGGCCGTTCGATGATATTTGTATCGGTTGCTTGCCTTTATCGACCGTCGCGACGATCCCGGACTTCTTTTCAAAAGTTTTCACGGCTTCGTTTTTCGTTTTATCTGGTGAAACTTAATTGCTTCGCCTCCTCTTGCAAGCTTCCGGCCTTGCTTAACAACTTCTCGAAAGTCTTAATAGTAAATCCCTCGAGGAGAAGTGCTATCGGGCCATGGATGCTTTTTAGTAAAATGCCGACTGCATGTTGTTCTTGTAACTGTGGCTCACACTTCATACTTAGATTCCTCCATCGAAGTATGTAGTCCACCAAGGTTTCGTTCGGCTTCTCCTTCTCTACCACTAAATCACCTATAGTGATGTGGTGCTGAGCTCAGGCAAATCGCTTGATGAAGAGGTTCTCTAATTCGAAAATGTCTTCACCGAACTCGTTTGGTAATTCCGCATACCAATCAAAGGCGATCCCCGACGAGTCGTCGACAAATTGTCGGAAGAGTAAAGCATCACTTCCGCCGGCATTGCAACAACCGGCACGAAAATGTGCAACATGCTCGTCGAGGGTTTCGGTTCCATCAAAGGTCTTGAACGGAGGTGGTACAAAGCCTTTCGGATATCGGACAGCGTCGAATTCTTCGAGGTAAGGTCTACCCGTCCGAATGGATGTCCCGCTCTTTGATTGTGCCAAGGCTTCTCGCACTCGTCGTTCCACCAAGCTCTTGATATCCTTTTCTGGAATCATACTTTGTGTTGCATCCTTCTTTAATTGATCATCCCCGTTGACGGATGTAATCTCCTTTCCTTCGTCTACAATGTGAATGACTTCCGGGGGTGTTTCCCTTTGGGGTTGAACCTGACTCTGGAGAGTGGCTAGGGCTACAGCCATCTCTTCCATCCTTTTTGCCATTTGGGCAATCGTATGATCTTTCTCTTGAAGTCGCCTTCTCATTACTTCGGCTCCTCTCTTCTGCGGCCGCAGGAGCACCTTGTGAGGCCGACGAAGCTCGTGTTTCAACCATGTTAATTTCTCGCATATTCATCATCCATGAACTCGACGAGTCAATTTCATCTCCGAATTTCTCTTCTCTCTCCCTTGCTAATCGTCGAATATCGGTCCTTAACTTTTCCATAAGCATCTTTTAAAGGTCTTTTCCGTACATCCTTGCGGCTTGTCATGTGATAACCGTCGGGTTTCCTTCTCATGAGTCTCCTTTATCGCGAGTAGCACTTTCTTCGGATTCAAGTCTCCCGACGAGACTTTCCTTCTCAGGCTGTTGTTTCGGCCTTAATTGGCCGGTAGTGGGACGCCATACCATCCTTCTAGCAACAGAGGGCCTAGGACCGGACGGTCTGTCAGCTGAATGCTGGAAGGTGGTATCCTCCCTGATCTGTAAACCTGAAACAACAACAGGTGGACTAGCCTTCATCTTCTTATTAGGCTCTTCTACAGCGATAACAGATTCTACTCGCGGCCCAAGACGGAATTTGGCTGGCACCCGCCCTATCCTTCTTAAAATTTCCGATACGAGGCATCTTTCCTTCTTCGCTAACTTTTCAATCACGATCACGTAGTCGGGCAAATGGTGTAACCCTTGCCTTTTCTTTCCGTTGTCACTATAGTATGCGGGCCGAGGTAATGTAGAGGCAATCCTCGCGGACATTTTCCTCGTCACTGCGGCGGAAAGGGATGGAATCTACTTCCTTCCAAAAGGGGTGTATACTCTGACAATGGTATGTATTCAGGTAGTGGTGTGTACTCAGGGATTTCTTCTAAGAAAGCGACTTCAGCAGCTCTGGCCTTCCTGGCAATCTTCCTGCCTCTGTTTCTCCTCTGAGTCCGTGTTAGGGGTGGAACCCTTGAGCTGGACCCAATTTCAAAAACAGAAGGTCTTGCACGGAAATCTGTACCCTCCACGGTAACATATTCGTTGCAAATTTGAACCTCCTTCCCCTTCAGTTTGGCGGAAGCCGGGGTAGGTGCAGAGACGACTAGACCAGTGGGGGTAGAGATAACGGTCCTTCTATGGACAGCGGTATTCCTCTCGACTGGAATCCTTTGCAGAGGAGGAAATTCTTGAGTTGATTTAAGGTTGAACTCAATCATGGGTTTCTCAGTTTCTGACACTTTGTCCATCAGTGCGAAGAGAGTAACGTCAGCGATCTTGACATTTGTGTTCTCAAATCCTTGTCCAAACCGGATGATCCCATTTTCGGGCAGCTCATCCTTGTAAACGGCGAGGTCTAGTCCATTGGTGAAGGAGAAAATCGACTTTGGGGCTTCCATTTCGCAAGGTAGATTCGATTGTCGGTCCCAAGTTATGCTTCTTCTCATCAGGACGAAAAGAAAGGAAACAAAAAGAGTCCGAACACATTCTCGTTCATGTATATTTGTTAAAAGAGTCATTCATTAGAGGGTTTGTTTATTTAGAATGGAATGTTCGAAGGTGTAGAGAAGGTAATGAATTTGATTCAGAGTTGGAAAGGGAAAGAAAGTCTTATGCAAGACTTCTCGACTCGAAGGATCACTCCTAAACTAACACCTATTGGGGGTCCACCCCACCTCAGAAATGAGGTAAAAGGATCTCGGAACCTCTCTATTTAGGGGTGTCTAAACAGTGGCTCCTAAATCCGAGAGAATGTTGGCTATACTCGTTCAAGGTAGAAATGAACATAGTATTCCAACGGAAAGAAGGGTAGTTTGATCCATTAGGGACATGAATACACTACCGATTTTTGAAAGCAGAACTATTTGATTAAAAATGGAGAGAGGAATCGTCCCCAGCGGAGTCGCCAGAAATTGTACGGCTTATTTTTGAGTTATGGTGTTTTATTTGGAAAAGGGGGTCGCCTACAGAAATTGTCGGCGAATTTTAATTTAATTTAAATAAATAATTTGAAAAGTAGTATTTGATTTTGAAAATAATTTTGAATTTGAAAATTTTAAGATATGAAATCAAACTAATCTCACATCCCGAATAGTTTATATAAACGAGCACCGCACTACAAACCGTGTATCTATCCCGAAGAATAGACACCATTGCTTGATAATGAGGCTCGATTAAATAAACTAGAGAAGTTGTGACATCCGTTTGATCTCGCGAACCAATTTTATAAGCCGACAAATTCCCTATTTAATATGAAAACATTAAACGGGGTTTATATTACTCAGGTTCTTAAAATTCCATATAAGGGCAAGCCCCTATAGTTAATTACATCTTAAGTGATGGGAATCACCTAAGAAAACTCTCGATAATAATCGGTAGTTCTGCTCTCGAGAATTTCAAAGTTTAAGTTTTCGATGGATTGAATTTTGGAATTTTAATAGGGAATGGATCAAATTTGGAACGTTTTGTTTTGGGAATTCGAGGGAAGAAAGGTAGGAGAAATCACGGATTCGAAGCGAACTTCGGTAATTTCCGTACTATCCTATTGTTTGGCTTGGATTTAGGAAAGCCCTAATGTTTATTTAGTATTTTGATCTTGCCAATTTTAATTAGTTAGGACTTATATTTGTATGATAAAATCATACAAATAGCCTTGAAGATGTGAGGGTTTATGTCGTATCGGACGACTACCTCGGAGTCCTAAGACAGATTAGGGCTTAATTTACATGACATGATCATGCAAATGCCTAACGAAAAGTTGAGGATTTATGTTGCACCAGGCAAACTACCTCGAAATCCTATGGCTTGGTTATTTAATTCTAAGAAAGTTTTGCTGAAGTAGACTCGGGTTTCTTCGATGACGATGGCCATGCCGCCCACCATGCTCCGAGCTCCTTGTTGTTGCGAGAGGTTTAGTTGTAGAAGGTGATAAATCAAGAGATGAGGGAAGTGTTTTGTTTTAGAGAAAGTCTTAATTTCCATGTGTCTTTAATGTTTTAATTAAAACAGGTCTTAGAGTTGATTAAACAGAACCGATTAAGATCCCACGGTTCCGTCATCCCGGCACCGTTATTTTCATCGGATTCACTTAGTCCAGATGAATTTGCTAAACTCAACTAAATGAGTTCTGCACTTTCATTTAGACCATGGGAAATCCCATTAGCAACACGTGGTTACATCATTCGAGGTATTCCCGATCATTCAATGAGACGTTGTAATTTAGTTGTAGTTGTAGTTTTGTTGTTCTGTTTGTGATTAAATTTTGAGTTGTTTTATATTTTGAATGTTGTGGCGGTGAATTTTATCTTGTAGTGTCTTTTAATTTAGTTATGGGTTTCAGTTTTGGTTTTCGTCCTAAAGGTGTAGGTTTTCATGCAACGCGTTGTTTATCATGCAAGAAAGGTAAAGTGCAACACGAATAAATGAATTGCGATAAGATAAATTGCAATAAAATAAAAGCATACACGGAGGGTCTTCCCGTCATCCCAAGCTGCACTTAAAATACAATTTAGAGCATTTAAGCATTTATAGCAATTTCCTAGGTAAAGCTAAGGGAAGGGTTATGGTTTTCTACCAAAATCCTAATCCTATAGCTAGTCATTCCTATGACGTCTAGGTCTTCGATTTTTGGTTTTAAGGATGATTTTCTTCACCAAAGAACAACTAAGCTCAATTTGTTCTTAAGGACGTTCCATCATATTGAGGAAGTGTTTAAGACGAATCTTAAACATCTTTTCAATATTTCGGGAATTGTCCTAAGTCCGAATGAATTCTATTGTGCAGGTGAATTAATCATCCAGGGTGTTTAAGTTAAGTTTTATTTCTTGCTCAGTGAATTAGGATGTTTGAATATCCTTATGAGTGAAGTGACATTTCATTTGATACTCCATTTAGGAGTTATAATAGTAAAAGCTCCTAAGGGCAAAACGATATTTAATGATTTGTGATTCAAATTTAAGTTCAAATTAATGATTTAAGTTTGGAATAGTGTTCAAGTTATTTTAGATTTATTTTGAATTCTTCATGTCTTAGGTTATGTTATATTTAATTTAATTTAATTTAACTTAACTTAAATTAATGTGGTTTAGTTTAATTTAATTTAATTTAAGTTAAGTTAATATGATATACTTTAGCTTAATCTAATTCAATTTGATTTAATTTAAACTGATTTAGTTTTAATTTAATTTAATTTTATTTTATTTAATTTAGTTTAATTTAATTTGATTTAATTTAATTTAGTTTAATTTAATTTAATTTAATTTAATTTAATTTAATTTAATTTAATTTAATTTAATTCAATTTAGTTTAATTTAATTTAATTTAATTTAATTTAATATGATTTAATTTAATTTTATTTTAATTTAATTTTAATTTAATTTAATTTAGTTTAATTTAATTTAATTTAATTTAAGTTAATATGATTTAATTTTAATTTAATTTAATTTGATTTAATTTAATTTAATATAATTTAATTTAATTTAATTTAATTTAACATTTTATTTTAAAGGGATTTTCTTTAAATAATTTAACTTTAATTTAATTTAATGATTAAGCCTTTTAGCATTTTAAATTTTAAGATTGGATTATCAATTTAATTAGGGATTAAATATTATTGAGATGATTAATTTAGGGATTCTTAAATTAAAGAACAAATCTCTTCCTAATAATATCCCTATTTTAATAATTCCAATTTTATTATTCTTCCAAAATTTAAGTAATTATTTTATTAAGTTTATTTTAATTATTTTTTTGAATTGTTTAATAGGTTTCTACCCTTTAATTACTTAAATTTCAATCATCCAAATCAGATTAAGATCAAATATTTTACCTTTTCATTTTATTAAGTCTAAAGTTTTGATTAAGGGTTAAAATTTTAATTACCATTTTGCCCTTCAAGCTTAATAATCTCATAACTCACTAAATTGAGCTCAGATGAAATTGAAATTTTTATGTGGCTTTACTCATATATCAATGAAGACATTAGAGGAGAAAATGTGATTTTTCTGTATTTAATTTATTTATGTAATTATTTTTGGTGGAAAATAAGGATTTCCAAGGAAAATTTAATAATATGACCAAGGGAAAGTTTCTGTCCTTAAGAAAATTATGGAACATTCCTAATGACCAGAGGACCACTTGGACCAATTTTTGTGATTTTTTAAATTATATTTTATTTATTAAAATTATTTTAAGTTCTGGAGTATTAATTAATTTAAAAATAGAATATAACTTAAAAAATAAATTTTATAATTTTTAAAATTCTCTCTGATATCAAGGATTTCAGAGAACCAAATTTTACAATTTTCTGATTTTTTCTTAATTTATTGGAATTATTTTAGTGGAAATGCTAGAAAATGTATTTTTTAATTTTAAAAATTACCCCAAGGCTTTAAAATTTAATATCTCAACCTAGAGACATAAGAAAAATATAGGGTTTGTTCCTAAGTAGTTAGAATTCAAAATGTGACATTTTGGTGAATTTTGCTATTTTTATAATTTTTATTATTTTTTTATTATTAAAATATTAAAATAATGATAAAAAATCAACTTTTTAGAAAATTACAATTTTAATTTTCTTAAATTCACCTAATATCAGAGAGGCTCCAAAACCAATTTGGTGAATTTTTGAAAAGTATTTTTAAAGTTATTAATTTTTAAAGTTTAAATTGGCTAAATGGCTTAATCAACCCATTTAGTAGGGCTAACCAAGTTCAATTGACTTGAAATTTTTATGGTGGATTCCTCTGATCCTAAAGGTTAGTGGAGAATTTATTTCAAGTCAATTTGATCTATGGTTAACTCTAATTAATTAAAGTTCAATTTTGGGTATTTAGGCCAATTAGGGTTAATCTGAGTGAATTAACTCAAGTCCCATTTTTCCTAGGGTTCTCTGGTCATAAGGAACATCACCAAATTTTCCTAGAATTTATTTCACAACATGCTAATTTTTGGAATTAAAATACTCAAAACGAGCAACATATATTTGAAAAATCAATAACTTTTCACGAGAGATGGGCTCGACCTTGGAAAATTCAGGGAATGTTCCCAAGTTCAGAGGCTTCAAAGCCCTATGGTCTCATGCCATGGTGAATTGTATGAATGCATGGAGAATTAAAACAATGCAGGGAGTAAATAATTAATTAAAAATAAAGTACTTGGACAAAATTAATTAATTTCTTTTCCACATTATTCTCCTCCGTTCACTTGAGCAAGAGGGTATTTTTATTTTATTTTTGTGATTTTTCTACACAAAGATATGGATTTTTGAAGTTACGAGATTTAAATAAATCGAGAAAATACCCTATTTATCTACTTATCCACGCGGCGCTGACTCAACCTCGGCGGCTCCGAATCGACACGCGTCGCTCCCTGGTTCGGCGCCGCCATCTGACTCGGCTGTTCGGGGCCCCGCGGTTCACGTACCATCTGCCGGTCCGACGCAATCCAAGTCGTCCACCCAATACACGCGCGATCCGACGGTTCCTGGTCATCGTCTACGACTGGTGCGATCCCGTGACCGTCCACACTCTAACCCTAAGAACTCTCTCGATTCTCAACGGATTTTCGTGTTCTTATGCTCGCATGGATTCGTCTTGAAGAGACGAACACATCCATACGGTGAACATGCATTTAAATTGACTCAAATTAAAATGAGAATCTCTGGAAGCTCGGGAAGAAGAGGGAGTCCATACCTTTGCTCAGAGAAGTGAAGCTTCGATCTGAGAGTTGTGTCACCTTCGATTGGGTCCAAGTAAGCTCCAGATGAAGTCCCTTGGCCTAGTGAATTGTCTAGCTATGAAAGTCACCACAGCCGATCACAAAGCTTGGAGGCTGGAGCAACTGGGTGGCCTGGAGATGGGGCTTTCAGTGGGAAACTTCTCCTCTTGGTCCAGTGAAGGTGTAGGACCAATCAATTTGGGGATTGGCTCACTGTGAAGAAGTGTCCTGGTTTTTGGGCTAAAGTTTGAGCTCAAAATTGAGCTCAGCTGGAGGGAATTGGGGCTGGAATTCAGTGGGGATCAAGTGCTCTATGTGTGGAGAGTGATCTGGAATGATTTTGGCAGAGTTTTGGTATGGTCTGGTTCAGCACCTCCTTTGGCCGAGAGGGTGAGGGGTTTAAATAGGAGAGGCTTGGAGGGCCTCCCGGGGGAGTTGAGGGCGGGATCGGCTGCTCTTGGCATGTAAAGAACAGCCATGGTGGCCATCGGGCATGAGGCGGCTCGGTAAGATGGAATTCCAAAGTTTGGCTCCTCCCGAGGTCTCGGCCATGGTGTTTTCCGGCGACCCGGGCGGCTGGCCGGCGAGCATGGGTCACCCTCGGGTCCGAGTGGGTCGGGGTTAGAGGTTTGTGCAATCAATTGGCCATTGCCATGTGTAAAGTGGCTGAATTAAAATGGAATGGGGGAGGGGTCATTTTGGCTTCAATTTGGTCAACCCATTGGTTTGGGTTGGGTGCACCTTCCCATGGCCTGATTTTGGGCTGAGAGGATCAGTTGGGTCAGCCAAGGGAGGATGGTGTGGTCTCTATCCATGATGAGGTGGCTAAACATGGTTTAGTGTGTGTCATGGATAAGGTTAAAAAGGCTTAATGAAAGGTTAGGAAAGGAGCCCCTCCTTTTACCATTAATGGTATGGTCACATGCCAAACTTTCATGGCTTCCTATGGCTTGTGAATGGCTCATGCATGGCTCCATGTGGCTTAGGGAAAAGTTTAGTCAATTTCATGAAAATGGGTTTTGTGACTTTTGGCATTTTGGTGAGAGTTGTCATGAGGTTTAATTTTGGAATAATCCAATGATGAATTTAGGACTTAGGTATTGAGTTTAATTGAAAGTATGATGAGGGGAAATGTCATATGGGCTTTGGGACCAATTTTGGGCCTTTGGATGTGGTAAAAGATGGGCTTTTAAAATGGTTTAAGGAATGGGCCTTTAAGTTTAAAAATGAATTTATGGATGGGAATTTTGTAAAGAGGTTGGGCCAAATAATTGTTGAGTTTGGTTTAGGGATGTGTCATGAGCGGTTTGGAGTCAATTTGGTGTGATTTGGACTTGAATTGGTTTGAATTTGGGTTTATTTGGTAAGTGGGCCAATGTAGGTCAAATTGGGCTAACTTGGGCCAATGTTGGGCTAGAGTTGAAATTGATGTAAAATAAATGTTGGGAAATGTTTTTGGGAGTGTTTCAAAGAGGTTTTGGCTTTGGTTGGGTTTTGATTTTGGGATTTGGGCTCATTTGGGTTAGGGTTGGATTTAGGTCAAAATTGGGCCTTTTGGTTTTGGGTTGAATTTGAGTGGGGTTTAGATTCAAATTTTGGGCAAATCATGTTAGTGTTTTGTTTGTGGGGATGTTAGATAAGGTTTAGAAAAGATTTGGGATTAATTGGTGTTAAATTGGTTTGGTTTGGGCTAGGTTTGGGTCATGGGTCCAAATTGGGCTTTAAGGCCAAAAGTGAAATTGGATCCCAATGCCAATCAAATTGGGCTTGAATTTGGTCTAGATTGGTGTTGGGGATGTTGAATTGAAGTTTAGAATTGAATTGCACCAGAATTTGGGTCAATTGGGTAGGTTTGGTTTGACATTGGGTTCATTTTGGGTTAAAATGGGTCAAATTGGGGGTTTTGATAAAAGTGGATTAAATTGACAAAATTGGCCCATGGTGTAGTTGAACAAAATGAAATTGGGAATATTTGGGATTTTCTGGAATTTTCTGGGAATTTTCTGAATTTTTTGGATTTTTTGGCTAAGAGGGGTATTTTGGGTATTTGGAGGGTATTGGGAGGTATTTTTGGAATTTTTGATATTTTTGGGCATGGATGAACAATTTGAGTAATGTGGGAATATTTGGGATTGGTTTTGAGGAATTTTGGGTGATTTGGAGGATTTTGGAAAATTTGGGTAATTTCAAGGGTTTTGGGTAGGCTAGGCAGGTGTAGGGTCCCGGGGGTCAAAAATTGAAAATTTGGAAAATTGAAGATTGGGTAAATGTAAGTGAAATTGAATCATTTTGGTTGAGCCATGAAGCCATATCAAGCCCATATGAGCCATGAAGGGACTCATTTGAGGCATCCACTATGTTGTTCCTAACCCTCTTAGCCAAGGGCTTAGGGGTTAAGGACCATCCATGTGAATCACCTTCATGAGCCAGGGAGGTTAAATTGGGTATGGGGGTAGTTTCAAGAGGTATGTGAAAGTGTAGTGTATAGGTGTAGTGTGTGTTTAAGTCAGCCCCTTCACCGGACCGAGCCACCTGGGCGATCCTAAGGCCAAAGAATCCTATAGGAACTCATCCTTTAAACTTCCACATTTGATTTCAACCCTCTAGGTGATTAGGGGTCTACAATCAAGTTTGTGGAGTTTGCGAGGAGTTAAGAAGTGGTTTGAATTTCTAAGTGGTGGGTCCCAATTCTAATCCTCTAGGATAGTCAAAGGAAAAGCCTAAGGCTAGATCCTAAGCACTAAAAGGAAGGAGAGAAGACCTCATCAAAAATGAGGTCAACACATTACAAAATAAAAGTAAATGAAAGTAATGGCATAAGAAGTAAAAGAATTGATAGAATTATGTAATAAATAAAGTGCCAACAAGGATCATATGTCTTTAATATTCTGTTAGTTTCATGCAACTATCTGTCACTTAGAAGCATCTAATAGAAACAGATTATTAAATAATAATTCCTTAAAAGTTGCATTACCACCTAACTATATTACTAGTTAACCGGACAATGTGAGTGCACTCAAGTTGCGAGATCACTTACAACAAATTTTAACATAACCTATTGCCACTTAAGTTATGTAAATTAAGTGAAGGAGATGTTACTCATCACATTAAAATGAAAATAATTCTTTCATAAAAATAATTTTCCTACACATGCCACTACTTCATATTAAAAGAAAATAATAAAGAAAATTATTTATGAAGCATGGATAAAACACAACAGAAAACTTCATTTAAATCAAAGAAAATTTACCAGAAATTGTTTACAACAATTACAAGAAAATGAAGAACACAATACTTAGTTTTTTCCCTCTGAAATAAAGAAGAAATTCTCTCCACTAAAGTCTCCCACCGATCCATACGCCGCTCATACATTCCTTAGATAAATCACTCAAAATCCCTCTCCAAACTCTCCAGAAAATGTAAAAATATACATTTTATACTCACACACACACTCACACACATGCCTCTTAGAAGAGGCATGCCCAAACTTATTCTAAGCACACACTAGACTCTCCCTTCTCACTTGTCATGAATGGTGTCAAGCCCCTCTATTTATAGATAAGCCAAGTCCCTCCATTTTCCAAAAGACACATCCCTTCACTCCAAGTAATACACCTTTTCACATCAAGAGACACATCATTTCATTTAAATGTGTTTATATTAATTGCATGACTCATTTGGGGCATGCATTGCCATCTAGGACTTTCTAGAACATCCTGGAACTCTAAAAACCGTCTAAAATCGTCCCTAACCATCCCCAAAATGTTTCTGGCTGTGTTTGGTGCCTAGGTGCCATCTAGGCACCGTTTTCTCATTGTCAATGTCGCCCAGGCGCCGGTTCTGGTGCCTAAGCGCCACCCTATGCGCAACTTTACCATTTTGCTCTGTTTGGCTTTGTTTCAACTTCGTTTCGCCTCGCTTTAGTTGCATTACATTCCTAACATCTTCACCTACAAGATAAACATAAAATAACCTTTCTTTAAAGTGTAATTTCATTCAAAAACATGTAATAAATGTAAAAGAGATTAAGCATAGAAAAACAAATCAAAATGTGTAGGGTCAGAATTTTTTTCTTTGCTCATTTTGGCTCCAAATTGCATTGTTTTTGCCTTATTTTCTCTAAAATCATATTTTTTATACTTGAAGACAAAAATATGCAAAATACCTACCTTTAAAGTGTATATCATTAAAAAAGTGCATAAAGTGGGCATAAAATCTACAATAAAAAATAGGTAGCTTTTAGATGGATCAATTCCCCCAAACTAAACGTTACTTGTCCTCAAGTAACACTATAGCATATAAAACCAAACAAACAAATCATGTGTATGAGTTTTTTTAGGAGTTTCTAAAATTTTGTTCTAGAAATATAGTAGTCCAATTTAAAAAAAATGTTAGTAAATAAAATCAATTTAAATTTTAGAAATCTCTTAGATGAAAGAGTATGAAAATATATGTTGCTATTTAATTCAGAAATATTTATAGATTTTTCAAAATATAGGGGTTAGACATTATTATTTTCTTTACTTAAAAATCTTTATTAAAAATAATTATACTAACTATATTATATTTTTAAGCTTAAGATTTTTTCAAATCTTATACTTTAAAAAGCATAGGTGTGGAACCAATTTTTGATTAGGCCCTTTAATCCTCAAGGTTCTCCTTTCTTTTTCACATACTATACTTTTCTTTTCTTTTCTTTTCTTTTCTTTTTCTTTTTCTTTTTCTTTTCATACTTTACTTTTCTTTTCTTAGGTAAGAATTACTATATCTGGATAGGCGTTTAATAATTTTAAATTCCACCCTTCCTTTCCAAAAGCATAAGGTAGATATACATCTTTTACTTAGAAATATAATAACAGTTTTGAAAATTATTTTTCAATAAAATAGAATTAAATTTTGAAAGCAAAAGTTTAATCCTTCTATTTTTCCAAAATACAACTTTTTCTACTATAGATAGTTACACAATATTTATCATTTCTTCACTAAGAAAATTTTAAATTAAAATTTCTCATCACTACTATAGATTTTAACTAAATTGTTTTTATCATTTCTATATTCAAAATTTTATTTCCCTAATATAACTTCATGCACATAATTATTTTTCAATCAAAAATAAAATTTATTTATATCATTTTTTAGAACAAATAAAATTTAAGTTTTTGAAAATTATTTTTCATCCCCCCCAAACTTGAATTTTAAAATATTTTGCAATTAATTCCATAAAATGTTGTTGACATCATTTTTTTTAGGTCTTTTCCTCTCTCCTTAGTTCTTAGGATCTAGCCATAAGGTTTTCTCCTTGACTGTCCTAGAGGACTAGAATTGGGACCCACCCTTTAGCAATTCAGCTACTTCTTGACTCCTCTTGGGATCCCACTTGGATGGTTGTAAACCTCTAAATCACCTTAGAAGGTTAAGATCATTATATGAGGAACCAATAGTGAGCTCCTATAAGGTTGTTCAAGCCTTAGGACTACCCCAGGTGGCTCGGTCTCAGTGAAGTCTAGCTTACACACACTGCACTCTCACACACACCATCCTTACCCAATTCTTCCCCTTGGTTCATTTGAGCACTCATGTGGCTAAGTCCAAACCCCTAGCTCTTTGGCTAGGAGGGTTGGGAACCACCCATGAGATGTTCACGGTGGACAATCCTTGGTCCATGGCTCACTTTAAGCTTCATCATAATCAAAATTCAACTTTTGCCAGAATGCCTAGTTGTGACATTGAGTCCTTCAAGCCTACCTAAAATTACCTAATTGCCCCAAAATTTCCAAATTTCCAAAAATTACCCAAAATTTCCAAAAATCCTAAAGACCATTTTGAAACAACCCCCATCTTTTAAATTCACCAAAATACCCTAATACCCTCCAAATAACCTCTTGATACCCTAAAATACACTTTTGGCACAAAATTCCAAAAATTCCAAAAATTCCCAAAATTCTAGAAAATCCCAAATATTCTCAATTTCATTTTGTTCAACTACACCATAGCCCAATTTTGCCAAAATAACCCACTTTTATCAAAATCCCCAAATTGACCCATTTTTAACTTAAACGGACCCAATGTCACACCAAACCAACCCATTTGACCTCAATTTTGCCCAATTTCAATTCTAAACTTTAATTCAACATCATTACTATCAATATAAAAACCAAATCCAAGCCCAATTTGATTCATATTTGAGTTCAATTCCATTTGAAAACCAAAATACCCCCATTTTAGCCTAAAGTGAATCCATGCCCTAAACCTACCAAATTGATTAGCCAAACCCTAAAATTCCTTCTCAATTGATGTTGGGAACTCTTCAATACATTCCCCTAGACCATTTGAAACTTTCAATTGGGTCTAAACCCCACCTTAACCCAACTTGGACCCAAGTTGATTCAACCCTCCCCAAATTAACCAAAATACCAAAATCCACCAAATTGACCTTCCAATTGAACTCAAAACTATTCCATGTCTTCATGAAAGTGTTTCATGGCAATCATTTATATAATGTTTCTCAAGACACTTGGACCTAAATCAAACCCAAACCCAAGTTAGCCTAACCCAAACCTAAGTGAGCCAATTTGAACCTATGGCCTAATCAAACCAAATAGAACCAAGTGTGGCTAAACCAACCTTTCCACAGCCACCAAGTGAACCATAGGAACCACCCTAGATTGACCTAGCCCAAGCTAAGTGAGCCATGGACCAAGGGTTCCCCATTTTAAGGGATCTCTTCCCTTAAGTGGGTAAATCCTCTTTTGCCTTACCCCAAAACATCCCCACAACTGTTAATCACCATTAAACCTCTCTAAGACTCACCTAACCTCAGGGGCCAGCTCCCTTGTCCTTGCCGGCCGGCCTAGCTGTCGGAGGGGGTCAAAACCGAGAACAACCACCCACCTAAACTCACCCAAACTCCACCAATTGGCCACCTCAGCCAAATTAAACTTTGGAGATCCACTGCCCTCCACCTAAGCAGTGGAATTCACCCATCAATTGAACCCAAACCCAGCTGAATGCCCCTGGCCATTTAAACACCTCTTCTCGGCCATGAGAAAGGTGTTGAATGGTGTTGAAATTTTTCTCAACAGAAGCCCTCCAAACTATTCCCAGAGCTCCTCCTAGCCAAGAGAAGCTCATCCACACTGTTCTCCTGCCCTGAATCCCCCCAGTCGAGCCCAATTTCTCAATTGAAAATCAGGCCAAAAACAGGACACTCCCTGAAACTTCACCAAATCCAAATTAACTCTTCCCACACCTTCACCAGAGGTAGAGAAGGAGTTCCCCAGTGAAAGCCCCCTCTCAGGCCACCCAGTTGTTCCAACCTCCAAGCTTTGTGATCGGGCTTGGTGGAAGTCAAGCCTAGGCATTTCACCACAGCTCCAGGCTTCATCCCTAGCTTCCTTGGACTCCAACGAATGTGCCGAGCACTTCTGATTAAAGCTTCACTTCTCAGAACCAAGGTATTGCCCTCTTCTTCCTCCCGAGCTTCCAACGATTCTTCATTTCATTCAAGTCAATTTCAATGCATGTTTACCATATGGATGTGTTCGTCTTCTCAAGACGAATCCATAGAGTATAAGAACTCAAAAATTTGTTAAGAATCGAGGGGGATATTAGGGTTAGAAGGTTAACGGTCACAGGTGCACACCAGTCGGAGACGATGATCGGCCGCCGTCAGATTGCGCGTGTATCGAACGAACGGCTCAGATGTCGTTGGACGAGGAGATGGAACGTGAACCGCGGACCGCGTGGCTGCTGACTCAGGTGGCGGCATCGAATGGGAGCGCGACACGTAGGGCTTCGGAGCTGCCGAGGTTGACGCTGCGCTGACTGGTTTAAGAAGGAAAATCCAATTTTTCTTATTTATTTAAATACCAGAAACTTCAAAAATTGATATCTTTGCATAGAAAAATCATAAAAATAAAAGAAAAATACCCTCTTGCTCAGTGAATAGAGGAGAATAATGTGGAAAAGTAATTGATCTATTTTGTTCAGTATTTTATTTTTAATTAATTTAATGTTGTTTTGAGCATTTTAATTCTCCATGCATGTATGCATTTCACCATGGCATGAGACCATAGGGCTTTTGTAGCCTCTGATCTTGGGAACATTCCCTAAATTTTTCAAGGCCAGAGGCTATCCCTGTGGTATGTTATGTATTTTTCAAGCTTATGTCACTATTTTTGATATGTTAATTCCAAAAATTAGTATGTTGCTTAGAAAATTCCAGGAAAATTTTGTGAAGTTCCTTAGGATCAGAGGATCCTAGGATAATTATGTTGTGAGTTAATTCATTAAAAATAATTCTAATTAGCCTAATCACTATAAATTGAACTTTAATTAATTAGAGTTAATCACACATTAAAATGACTTGAAAATAATTCTCCACTGATCTTTAGGATCAGGGGAATCTCACATAAAAATTTGAAGTCAATTGGAAATGTTTAACCCTATTAAATGGATTAATTAAGCCACATAATCAAAATTAAACTTTAAAAATTCATAACTTCAAAAATACATTTAAAGAATTCACTAAATTGATTTTGAGACTTCTCTGATATCAGAGGAGTCTAAGAAAAATAAAATTAGAATTTTCTAAAAATTTTCATTTTTAAGCATATTTTAACATTTTCAATAATAAAAAAAATAAAAATCACAAAAATAATAAAAATCATAAAAATGTCATATTTGGTCCCCTAATCACATAGGAACCAATCAAATATTTTTCTTAAGTCTCTAAGTTAAGATATTTAATTTCAAAGCTTTAAAACAATTTTTTAAATTAAAAATGTATTTTCTAGCCTTCCCCACTAAATTAATTCTAATAAATCAAAGAAAAATCATAAAAATGTAAAATTGTTTCTCTGACTTTCCTGAGGTCAGAGTGATTTTTGAAAAATATAAAATTCATTTTTCAACTTTTATTTTATTTTATAATTAATTAACACTCCAAAATTAAAATAATTATAATAAATATAATATAATTCAAAAAATCACCAAAATTGGTCCAAGTGGTCCTCTAGTCATTAGAAACATCCCATAATTTTCTTAAGGACAGAAACTTTACCTTGGTCATGTTGGTGAATTTTCTTTGAAAATCCATATTTTCCATTAAAAATGATTATATAAATAAATTAAACTCAGAAAAATTACATTTTCTCCTCTAATGTCTTAGTTGACATGTGAGTGAAGTGGCATAAAAATTTTAAGCTCATTTAAGCTTAATTTAATAAGTTATAAAATAAATAAGCTTAAAGGGGCATAAAGGTAATTAAAACATTTTAACCCCTAATTAAAACTTTAGGTTTAATCAAAATGGGGGTAAAATATTTGATTTTAAACTTCTCCTAGATGATTGAAACTTTGGGAAATTAAAGGGTAGGAACCCATTAATCACTTTAATAAACCAAAAATGAAACGTTAATTAATTAAATAATTTAAATTTTGGAAGATTAATTAAAATTGGATTATTAAAATGGGGATATAACTTAAAAGGATATTGATTCTTTAATTTAAAAATCCCTAAATAAATCACTTAATAATACTTAACTCTTAAACATAAGAGGATAAGTAGAATTAATAATTAAATGATTAAAAGTAAATAATTCTTAAAATTTAATTAAAACCTACATCATTAAAAAAATTAATAATTGATTAAAACCTAAAATGTTAAATAATTAAAAAGTAAATTAAAATATTTGAAACTAATCTAAAATCATTTCAAAACATAAATCAAATTTACAGATTTTAAATAATTTTTAAGTCAACTTACCTTAAAACATTATGTAAAATTAAATTA
Organism: Papilionanthe hookeriana x Papilionanthe teres; assembly: GCA_022702705.1. Lineage (NCBI taxonomy): Eukaryota > Viridiplantae > Streptophyta > Magnoliopsida > Asparagales > Orchidaceae > Papilionanthe > Papilionanthe hookeriana x Papilionanthe teres. The sequence continues at coordinate 10,079,150 of CM040425.1, read as the reverse complement.
ATTAATCCAAATTAAATCATCAAAATTTAATAAATAATTTGAATACCTCTTTTAACCTAAATTAATCTAAAAAATTAAATTAACATGAAATATTGATATCATTTATAAAAATTTTAACTTAAATGAATCAAACATTATTCCAAACTTAAAATCATTGATTAAAATTTCCTAAACCACATTAAAGTAAATTATCAACTTTAACTTTGAATCATTAAAATCATTAACAAATTAACTTGCCCCTGAAAGCTTTAAATTATTACAACTAGTAAATGAAGCGTTAAGTGAAATGTCACCTCACTAATAGGATAATCAAACATCCTAGTTCACTGAGCAGGGGAACAAAACTTAACTAAACTTTTGGATGATTAACTCACCGGTACAATAAAATTCATTTGGACTCAAAATAGTCTCAGAAGTATTGAAAAGATGTTTAGAATTCGTTCTAAGCACTTCCTCAATATGATGAGATGTTTTAAAGAACGATTGAACTTAATTGTTCTTTGACGAAGAAAATCATCCTTAACCAAAATCAAGAACCTAGACGTCATATGATATGACTAGCTATAGGATTAGGATTCTGGTAGACAACTTCCTTTAGTCTTTACCTAGGTACTTGTTGAAATATTTAAATGCCTTAACATGTGTTTTAAAGTGTAGCTTGGAATAACGGGAAGGCTCTCCAGGTATGCTTTTATGTTATTGCAATTTACTTTATTGCACTGCGCTTTACTTTTCTTGCATGTTAAACAAGACTGTTGCATGAAAACCAAAACCTTTAGGATAGTCCGTGAACTGAAACCAAAACTAAATTAAAAGTCACTGCAAGATAAATCCACCACCACAACATTCAAAATATAAAACAACTCAAAATTTAATCACAAACAGAACAACAAAACTACAACTTTAACTAAATTAAAACGTCCTAATGGATGGTCGGGAATACCTCGGATGATGTAACCTACGTGTTGCTAACGGGATTTCCCACAGTCTAAATGAAAGTGAGGAACTCACTCAGTTAAGTTTAGCAAATTCATCTGGACTAAGTGAATCCGATAAAAATAACGATGACAGAAGGATGGAACCGTGGGATCTTAACCGGTGTTGTTATAATCAACTTTAAGATTTGTTTTAATTAAAACACTAAAAGACATTTGGACTTTAAGATTTCTAAACCAAAACACTTCTCTCATCTTCTGATTTTCACCTTCTAAAACTAAACCCTTCTTTAGCATTAAATAACGAAGCCATAGGACTTCGAGGTAGTTTTCCTAGTGCAACATAAATCCTCAACTTTTTGTTAGGCCTTTGTATAATCATGTTTTGCAAATTAAGCCCTAACCGGTCTTAGGACTCCGAGGTACTCGTTCAGTACGACATAAACCCTCACATCTTCGAGGCTATTTGTGTGATTATGTCATACAAATATAAGACCTAAATAAATAAAATTGGCAAGATTGCAACATTAAATAAACTCCCGAATTGAAGCCAAACAATAGGATAGTTTGGGAAGTTGCCAAGATTCTTCTTGGATCCTCAGCTTCTCCTACTTCTCTTCCTTTGGATTCTTGAAATAAACTGTTCCAAAATTGAGCTAATCTCTTTTGAAATTCCAAAATTTAATCCTTTAAAACCTTAAACTTGGAAATTCTTGAGAGCAAAACCACTGATCATTATCGAGAGTTTTCTTAAATGATTCCCATCATTTAAGATGTAATTAACTATAGGGGCTTGCCCTTATAGGGAACTTTAAGAACCTGAGTAATATAAACCCCGCTTAATTCCTTTATATTAAGCGGGGAATTTGTGGCTTATAAAATTGGTTCACGGACCAAACGGATGTCACTAAATCTTCTAGTTTATTTAATCAAGCCCCATCGTCAAGCGATGGTGTCTATTCTTCGGGATAGATACACGGTTGTGATGCGGCGCTTGTTTATATAAACTATTTGGGATGTGAGATCGGCTTGATTTCATATCTTAAAATTTTCAAACTTAAAATTATTTTCAAAATTAAATGCTACTTTCCAAATTATATATATATTTAAATTAAATTTAAAATTCGCTGACAATTTCTGTAGGCGACCCCCTTTTCAAAAACACTTAACCTAAAAATAAGCCGTACAAATGTAGGAGGAAGAAAAATAAATTCTGAATTTACCGACAACTATAAATCCTATCAAATTCATATACATGCATAACTAGGATAGAATGTCTGCAGATGAAAGTAAATCTAGCCTAAAACATGCTTGCAATAATATTAAACTAAAAGGAAGTATACTAAACTTAAAATTTATTTTTCTTCCTACCCCTAAACTTTATTTTTTACATGTATAGCATTTAGTACAAAAAATGTAAGCAGGAAGAAGAATAGTACAAAAATTTTATCTATCACAAATGTCTATCAGAAACATATACAAGTATTCATCAGGACAGAATAATTTTAAATAGAAAGTAATTCTAAACTAAACATGCTCGAATAAAATTAAAATAAAAAAGGTCTAACAAGCAGGACAAACATCGGCATGGGAATATATATTTAAGTGTTCTTCAAATCTCTAAATTTTGTTGTAACACAAACATAAACACACATGTTAAATGAGGTCAACTCTTCCTTTAACTCATCACATCTCACTACCTTACTTCGGATTTCTAACGGAATCACTGCACTAATAAATTGGGTACTTTAAATGATTTAATAGAGTCTAATCCCAAGGATACGATTATCTAAGATATGTTGGCTCTCGAGCACAAACATCAGGCATCACCTTATCCCTTGAACTAAGCACCTCAAAAAACTATAACGATAGTGTAAGATCATCCATAGGTTAGTCATCAAATAGGTTCATGACTACTACCGATTGAAACTAATGTCAGAGAAAGAAGTAATGGAAATTGAGATGGATCCAAAATAAGCTAAGGAATTTCTTCCATCATGACACACGAAGATCAAATTCAACTACAACAATCCAAACATCAATCAAACTGATCAATTCATAATGACACATAAAGATCAATTCAATTTGCTAACAATCTAAGCAGATCAATCCACACTAAAGCAAACACACTAAAACACTAACAAACATGACTTCAAGCATACTAAATTAAAGCACACCAATAACTATGGGTTGCCTCCCATAAAGCGCTTGGTTTAACGTCAGCCCGACAATAACATTTCAGCTTGATTTAGATCATTTTTCCCCAAGTTTCTTCATATGTTCAATATTCTACTAATAATTTGCATACTAATTTCTTCTTTAAAATTCATAAGAAATGGATCTTTATAAGATAGTTCAAGATCTTCCAAATTTTGGATCGAATTATCTCTAAGTGATTCATATTTTAGATCAAATTCTACTAGTTACTCTTTTGATTTAAGTTATCCTTGAATAACATTATAATCCAAATATGAATATTCATTATATTATTGATCCACCATTTCTAACATAAATTCAAGGAGTCTTTTCTAATTTATCATCCTCCTAAAAGTTTTCTCCAAATCCGAGTCGTAAAATTCAAGGTTTGCAGCACCTGAACTACGCATAAAAATTTAAAGACTTAACTAATAGGACATATCTCAAATAATATTTTTGGTATTTTGGATTTTATTTTAAATAAACTCTCAATAATTAAATACACGATATTATAATACTATAAATTCAAAATCTATGTCTTACAGCTTTAACTAAAATTCTCCTAAAAGTTCTTACAGAAGCTTCCCCGGCAACAGTGCCAAAAACTTGACCCAACCGCAATTACGTAAGTAAATTAGCTAATTAAATTATGGCCAAACTTGACCCCAAATATGATTAAGTTGATAATGTACAATAATTAAATTTTATAGTTTTGATAATAAAATATAAATCGCACACTAGGGGTATGACACAAGTATACATATCGTTTCAAGTAATATAGTTTTCTTTTTAAAACCCCAGATATCGATCCCACAATGATTAATTTAGTTAAAAGAAAGAAAACTAATACTTAAAATATTTTAATTTAAAACTAATTAAAATACGCAAAATATGAAAATCAGCTCGTGATAAAACAATAAATAAAGATTCATTCCCCATACGAAATATTTCATGATTAATAAGTAGATAAAATTAGTTGAGAACTTGAAAATGTGTTTTGTGACAAATATGAGTATATATATCCTTTACCCTTTGGTCCAGGTTATAAAGAACATTAGCTAGTTTTTAAAGATTGGATTAAGATGTATTATTAGTAGAAAGGGATGAATCTCTATACTCTCACTACTAGGTTCCCCCCAGAATGGTTGCCTATGGTCTGGCCTACTAGTGACCCGTCACCTCTTTTGTAAAACCAAATTGATTGAATTTAGCCTGTCACACTAAAGACAAAAATCAATTCTACGTCCATTAAAGATTATCTCCCTATTTATTTGCACCTCCCCTTTTAAGAGAAATGTGATACATACAAGTTAAGAATTCTTAGCCCACAGTCAGATCTTAAGAATTCTCCACAGTTTCTAACAATACAAGAGGCCAATATGTAAAGTAAATTAAGATCCAGTAAAGTATCATCACATTAATATAATAAGAGAATATCTAAGCAAATCTTGATTCCTAAGCATTTATCTATTTTATTACAAAATAAAAGTAAATGAAAATAATGGCATAAGAAGTAAAAGAATTGATAGAATTATGAAATAAATAAAGTGCCAACAAGGAACATATGTCTTTAATATTCTATAAGTTTCATGCAACTATCTGTAACCTAGAAGCATCTAATAGAAACAACTTATTAAAAAACAATTCCATAAAAGTTGCATTACCGCCTAACTATATTACTAGTTAACCGGACAATTTGAGTGCACTCAAGTTGCGAGATCACTTACAACAAATTTTAACATAACTATTGCCACTTAAGTTATGTAAATTAAGCGAAGGAGATGTTACTCATCACATTAAAATGAAAATAATTCTATCATAAAAATAATTTTCCTGCACACGCCACTACTTCATATTAAAAGAAAATAATAAAGAAAATTACTTATGAAACATGGATAAAACACAACAGAAAATTTCGTTTAAATCAAAGAAAATCCACTAGAAATTGTTTACAACAATTAAAAGAAAATGAATAACACAATACTTAGCTTTTTTCCTCTGAAAGAAAGAAGAAATTCTCTTCACTAAAGCCTACCACTGATCCATGCGCCACTCGTACATTCCTTACATAAATATCTCAAAATCTCTCTCCAACCTCTCCAGAAAATGTAGAAATCTACATTTTCTACTCACACACACTCACACACAGGCCTCTTAGAAGAGGCACACCCAAACTTATTCTAAAAACACACTAGACTCTCTTTTCTTACTTGTCATGAAAGGTGTCAAGCCCCTCTATTTATAGATAAGCCAAGTCCCTCCATTTTACAAAAGACACACCCTTCACTCTAAGTAACACACCTTTTCACATCAAAATACACATTTTTTCATTCAAATGTGTATAGATTCGTTGCAAGACTCATTTGGGGCTTGCATTGCCATCTAGGACCTTCTAGAATATCCTGGAACCGTTAAAAACCGTCCATAACCATCCATAACCGTCCCCAAAATGTTTCTGGCTGTGTCTGGCGCCTTGGCGCCCATTTTCGGTGCCTAGTCTTTTCTTGTCGTCCCTGGCGCCCAGGCGCCACCCTGTGCTCATCTTCACCGTTTTGCTCCATTTGGCTTCTTTTCAACTCTGTTTCGCCTCGTTTCAGTTGCGTTAAGTTCCTAACATCTTCACCTACAAGATAAACATAAAAAGAACATTTCTTCAAAGTGTAATTTCATTCAAAAACATGTAAGAAATGTAAAAGAGATTAAGAATAGAAAGACAAAACAAAATGTGCTGGGTCAGAATTTTCTTCTTTGCTCATTTTGGCTCCATTTTGGCTCCAAATTGCATTGTTTTTGCCTTATTGTCTCTAAAATCATATTTTTTATACTTGAAGACAAAAATATGCAAAATACCTTCCTTTAAATTGTATATCATTTAAAATGTGCATAAAGTGAGCATAAAATTTACACTAAAAATAGGTAATTTTTAGGTGGATCACTAGACCAGTCCCTAGGGTCCATGAGGTGCATGTGGTGAGCTTGGCTTGGTCAATTTGGCTAGGTTTGATCACATTTAGGACCTTGGTTCAAATTTGCTTCTTTTGGGTCAAGCATGGGCTATATTGAGTTTGGGTTTGATTTGGGGTCAAGTAATTAATCAATTTGATGGGGATAATTTTCATGAAGAGTTTGGGAAAGGATTTGGGTGATTTTGAATTGATTTTGGAGTTACTTTTGGTGGGATTTGGACATCTGGTCTATTTTGGGGATTTTGGGATTGACTTGGGTTTGGATTAGGATAAGGTTTGACTATGTTCAATTGATGGTTTAATTAGAAGATGCTAATATGTCCACTGAGCAACTATGTATTTTCTTTTATTTTTCTGATTTTTCTACACCAAGTTATAGATTTTTAAATTTCTGGGAATTAAATAAATCATTTAAATACATATTTTCTTACTTATCCGACTTAGTGACACGTAAACACGTGATGGCTCTGAAAAGTTAAATGGCTCCTTCCCATTCGACGCCGCCATCTGACTCAGCTCCACGCCTTATGCACCGAGAGCTCATTCGATGCAATTCTGGCAATCCATCTGAAGCACCCGCGATCGGATGACTCCTGGTCATCGTCCCCAACTGACCTAACCCGTAAGCCGTCCACACTAAAACCCTAAGATCTCGAGCTTTACTTAACCAAATCACTTCGGGTTTATTTCTATAAATGCATCTAGCCTAGACGAACACATCTATACAGTTTATGCAGCATGAAATCAAGTTTAATGCCATGAACGTCAAATATAAGCTCGGTTTAGGGGGAGAATTCAATGTGACTTCTTTGAGTGGGCTGACAGTCAGGTTGACTCCACTGGCGAAAGTGATCACGAATTAATAACATCGTTGAAGGATATTTTAGGACGAGACATACATCGCCTTCATGCTAAAAATAATAAAATCATCATTTTACTTGTAAATTTTTTAACATTTTTCTTTTTCTTAGCATTTTTGGTACTCACTGTATGTGAGAGGTGTATCTGAAATTTTTTTCTGTTTTGAAATGAATTTATGCTTCTGAAGTATCAAATATATGGCTGTGACAATTCTATTTTAAACAACTTTACTAAACAGGGGCATAATTGTCATTTTTTTAGAGACAGCTGCCTCACAACTGCTTTCACATAGCTGGAATAAACAGTACGCATCTTCATCTGCAACAAGCTTTTGGCAAGACAGCTTCAACTGAAAAGCTGAGAAGCTGCAGCTGCCCCAAACAAATCCAAAGTCTCAACCATTTGTTTGTATATATTCTGATATTCATATTGTATCCTTGGATAGAGGCTTAATGGTTTTGTGTTCTGGATTATTCTTAGCTCTTTATTTATTTATTTTTCCTCCTTTTATTTAATGCTATTGTTGATGTCATTATTTTTTTTAGTAGGATTGGAAATTATGATTTTTTTCTTCTTCGCAGATCCTTTTTTTATACAGTGGGGATGTATTTAGGTTTTGTTGGAAGGATTAATGCAATTTTGTCAGCTTTTGGAGAAGTATTGATGCTTCCAGTAGTTGGATAGTTGAAGATCTTTATTTTTGTTGATATAGCTATTTCGAATGATTTCAGAGACCGAAGTTGGCACTTTTACTTTTCTGCTCCAGATGGTTTTAGAGATCTTCGATGTTATATTTTCTTTTGTTTGTCTTCTTTACGTTTGAGTTGGCAGTTTTTTTTATTTTGTAGTTTGTGATGCTTTATAAGATTTATTTGTATTATTTATTTTAATTTTGTGTTGAGTTGTAATTTCTTTTCAATCTGCTAGGTATTTTATTTTATACTTTTTTTAATAAAGCTGAGAGTGACTTTCATTTTCTCAATATATATATATATATATATATATATATATATACACACACACACACACACACACACACACACACACATTAATATTATGCATGAAAATATGTTTCTCACTTTTGAAAATTAAAATAATGATACTTTTAAGATGCATGAAATATTTGGATGGTCTAAATATAAAATCTGAAATTTAATTGTTTAGATATGTAAATACATATGAAGTGAATGAATTGTCTGTAAATTCCTCCAAAAATAAACTAATGACATACATATTCAAAAATATTTTAATTGCCATTAGTCATAATTTCAAAAAGAAAACTCCGACAAAACATGAGTCAGGGTATCTGACTTTTTTTTTTGTTTGTATGGACTCAATTTCTCACCTAATTTTTTCATACAGCATCAAAATTATCACCATTTACAACACCCTTTTCATGCAATAAGTATGTATAAATTAAGATATAGTTGTGATATATGTAAATATATAGGAATTGAGTTGCCTGTACGTAAACAAACAAACGTAATCAAAGAATTGTAGTCAGCGTAATTAACGGCCAACTCGAGCGCAAATTCGCGGCATGAAGAAAACTTCCTCGCGATATTTTTTTCCTTTTTTCAGTTGCTCCAAAGTTTGATTAGGTTTAGAAAGTCTTAATATTTATAAAAATATTTTGATGATTTTATGTTTATTTTAATCGACTGGAAACTTTTAGCTTCTTCCTTTACAACAGAAAGTGTTCACACTGAAAACTCGCAAGGGAGAGGTCGGAGGCGATGATAAAAAGCCATTCGCATGCCCTCCATTTTCTTTATGCTTATTTTCTTCATTTTGCAGCTTTTCATCTTTCGTGCTTGGATTTTGTTCTTCTTCTTCGTAGGATTTGATCCATTTCCCCTTCCATAAGGAACCTAAATCTTGCTTTTTAAAATGAGTTTTCGTACTCTTAGAGTAACCTCAACATTTGCATCTTTGGCTTCTTTCTCTCGCCTTTCTCTATAAATCACAACGTTTTAAACTGAAAGAGGGGTATAAATAACCCTAAGGATGGGGATCACAAAGAGCTTTGATTTTATGAGGAGAAGTTAGGCTGAGCTCTTTCCCTCCTATACCAATTGGGTTCGAAAACTAGAGGTAATTTTATCGAAATGAATAAGTTTTGTTGTTCAGTTGTTTGTTTTGGGATTTGGATTTCGCAGTAATGTTATGGAATTGACTGTTTCTACAGATTATGGTAATTAGAAAATGGAAAGGAGAAGCAGTTTTTTCATTGCTGCTCTGCGTTCTTGCAGTGGTGTTTCTGAGAGGAGTGGTGGCACGCAGAGTTGGAGAGAGGGAAATTTTGTTACATGATGAAGGTCTGATTTTGCTCCTTTTATTTTATTTATTTTAAGGTTTTATTTTTTTAGTTTTAAGAAGTTCATTTAATATGTGGATGATGTGAAGGTGCCATGATTGGCTTTGGACTATTTCAAGATAAAAATGGTTATTTTAAAATAAGAAGAAGAGGGATGGATGAAAACTAAAGCAATTGGGGTATCTGTAGGAACTCATTGATTGCAGGTTTTGAGCAGGATTTTATCAAGATTTAGGTGCCAAATTGTAAAAATAAAAATTTAAACCCTAGGAAATGCTATACCTTAAATCCCATATTTACTAAATATGGAGATTCGACAGATTTAACTTAAATCCATTTAGCTACCATGATGAACTGCTCTTCTCCTTCACATGTTGGTCAAGTTCATATCTTCCTCTATTGAGCTTGTCTGTGGCTGCTTCTTTTTCTAATCAATACTTTTTTTAATTATTTAGTTCAATTAAAATTTTGTATAACTAGTTAATCCTCTATTCTGTTAAGCCCTAAATTATGAATATGAATGTTAAACGGTTTACTAGTATTTTGTCAGATTTAACATCTATAATATTGAATACTTCTTAGGACTTAACACTAAGAGGCTGTTTGAGGCCTTTAATAGGGTTTCACTGTATTTATTAAATCCAGCCGATCGGCAAGTTGTGGGAGTTCAGTGGATTTACAGATTTGTGGATTTACTGGATACAATTTTGCCTTCGATTTGGCGTAAATTTCAGATTCACTAAACCAGGCTGTTTAGTGAATTTATGTTAGTAAATTTATGGATTTTTGGAATACCTAAATCCTAATAACGTTAAGTCTTACTTGCAGCCAAACAACCCCAAAGGATTTGCTAATCATGGATATACAGGATTTACTAAATCCTGCTTGTACCCAAGCAACCCTATAAACTACAGATAATAACTCTTGAATTCTCAATGTTTATATTAAAATTTGATTAGGGAAACGATATGTGAATTTCTTATCAAAAGTTGGCTCAAAATATTTTGAGTTAATTCTAGCTTAGGATATAAGATTTATCTTTTTTATTGCTTAACATTTACTTTTAATTCTGATCTTGCAAAACAACAATAAGAAACAGCTATTGTGTTCTTTTTTTTTTTTTTTTTTTCTTTTTTTTCATTGAAGGCGACAGCATTCCAGATTCTGCTGCTTTAGCCCACAGAACAGAAAGGATTGATCCTTTGGATCATTTGAAGAAATACAGAGGAGGCTTTAATATCACAAACAAGCATTATTGGAGTGTGAGAACAATTTATTAAATTTCTGCTGCTCTTTTTTTCTGAAAAGAAGTCTTGGAATAATTGAAACTGATATTTTATATGTTTTTCATATTCCAGTCAACTATATTTACTGGAAAATTTGGGTATATTATTGCAGTGGCATGGCTTATCAGTGGCCTTATTTACGCATCAATTGTGATAATTTCATATATTATCTTCTATTTTAAGGGTAGCAGTGAGAAAGAGAGATCCCACTTCTTTAAGAGAAACAATTGGTCTCTTCCATTTGCAGCTTTCCTTACGTCATTAGCTATGTAAGAAGCATACTTGACTCATATCATCAATCCTAAAAGAAGCACTGTGCTAAAATGACTCCCTGGTGTGGTTGTTTTAGCCTCAGACTACAAATGTATCAAATTGATCCTTAGACCTTTTTAATAGTGGCTGAAATAATATATTTTTAAAGTGTTTTTGGATATTTCAGCCCATGTTAAAAAAATTTGGAACTATAGTGCATTTTAATGAACTCTTGGATTAAAATGATCCCCTGCAAAAAGGCTGATGATCATTTTGGCACTCTATCTTTATTAAAAGAAGATCGAAGTTCTCAAAAACTAATAAAACTTATAATAATTGCTCAACAGAATTGCATCGGGAGTGGCACTTAGAGGCAGTACTGGATTTCATTCAAGGGCCATTTTGATCGAAAATAACATGGTCCAGTCCTTAAATAATGCATCTGGAACGATAAGTAGTGTTTCAGAATCAGTTGAAGTGTTGCAGAATAACACACAACTTAGCCAAAACGTTCAATACACGAGCAGTTTGGAGCAGACTTCGAAGAAGCTTAATGATGAGGCCAGCAACATACAGATGAAGGCTGAGAGAATCATGCACCAAGTGACACTAGGACTTAATATACTGTAAGAACTGTAATAAGAACAAGAAGAAATGAATATTATTAGATAAATTTGTTTGAACCATTTTTGTTCATATTCAGTAAATGAGGTAAACTTTGTTGCAGGAACGCAGTGACTATTATTACCGTTATTTTAAACCTATTTATCATCATTTTGTTGCTGGGTAAGTTAAACGATGGTTTAAGAATTCTTACAGAAGTTGGGATTTACAAGGAACAAACTAACTTCATCATTTTATTATCTGCAGCATCGATCCCTATCAATTTTTGCCATATCTTTTGTGTGTAAGAAGATTGTTCTAATTCTCACTCTGATCTACAATGAACACTAATTTTCTATAATTTAATTTTCTGAGCAACCAAATATTTGTTCATGGCAGGCTTATTATCCTTTGCTGGCTACTTGTATTCCTTCTTTGGGCATACTTTGGACTATATTATTTCTTTGGAAGGTAAGTCATATTATGCTTTGTAATAAAAATATATTTTAATCTTATGTCAACCATTTATATACTATTCCAGTTTTGCTGGTGACACATGCATGGCTTTAGATGAATACCGGCAGAATCCAGAAAAGAGCGCATTGAGCACAATACTTCCTTGCAACAACTATGGTTCTGCTGAGAAAATCTTCCATGATGTCGGAGAGCGAATTTATGATTTAATTCAACAGGTAGTGAGTTCTTGTTTATATGGATTAAAACATGAATTAATGCAAATTTAAGTTCTGATTGAACCGTGTGCAATATATATATATTTTTAAAAAGATAAATGTCTGAGGGGGGGTGGGGGGCAGACTGTTTCAGCGTCAACTTAAAGCATATGTGGACTAATTTCACACTTTTATAGACTTCGACACTAAAATGGAAATGCCCCTACGTAAGCAGTCGGGAGACTATTTTGGCACTCTAGTTTTTTATTTTTGTAATACGCTGCAAACTATCCGTTCAGTAGATGCTTTATTGTCCCTTTAGTAGGAACATAAGGATTGATTAAAATTTTGAAAAAACTGCAGGTGAACTCAAACATAACATCTCTGAGTCTATCACTTTCAAAGCTGGAATACGTATGCAATCCTTTCTCTGGGCCACCTGAGTACCACTACCATCCCGAAAATTGTTCTTCTAAAGCTATAAGAATAGGCGATATACCCAAGGTGAGTTTTCTTTACATATACATGATCTTGTTTTTTCAGCAGAATCAGAAATGAACTAAACATAGCTTTCATTTTCATAACAACTCATGAAGATCATAGAAAAATTTGCATGCTTGGGGAGCAGCGATGGAACCTGCAAGCCTGGGGAGTTCATACCTGCAAGCGTTTTTGGAAAAGTTCAACTTTATACAGATTCCATGCAGGATATTCTCGATTCATATCCAGAAATGGAGAGTCTGGTGGATTGCCAATTAGTCAAGGATGCATTCTCTGTAATCCTTTTTAATCACTGCAACCCACTGAAGAAATATGTGCACATGTGTTGGGCTTCACTGGCAACTCTCTCAACAATTTCAGTTCTTATTGTTCTTCTCTATGCATCAGAAACACATCAAAAGAACGAATTCTGCCCATCTGATAGATCAGTAAAGCCTGATTCGTTGGTAACAAAGCCATCAGATTTTGGTGCAGAAATCGTTCCTAAACAACAGAAACTTGGAGCTATAGTAGGAAGAAAGGTTTGAGAGACAACTCATTTATCTTTGTTTTGTTAGCGATATTATTGAGTGGGCTTCTCGAGGGATGGAGATGGATCCGAAGGATGTCATCCGCCCTTGCCTTCAAGTACTTTTCTCCTTTTATTTCCTTAACCATGTGGTTGGAGAATCTAACCACAATTTCAGGTAACTGCTAAAAGGTGATCGTTTAATTTAGTTGTAAATATATAAACATTCATATATAATGGAGAAGGGGTAGAATCTTTTCTACTTCTATTTATTTTGAACTAGGTTGGTCCAGTTACAATGTTATTTAATGTTTTGCTATTTTCCTTAATTTTATATATTCCTCATTTAGTGTTGATTTCCAAAATTCCCTAGCAATCTTATAACGTGCTAGAACTACCTCTTCTAATTGTAGTTTTTTGAGGTGAATTGGTGTTCTAATAAACATTCCTTTCTTAAATTAGGCTTAGCAAATGAAGCTTTTGATTTAGTTCAAGAAATAGACAAATTCGAGTATGATAAGACACTAATGAGAGTGAAAAATAGTCCATATTGGGCGTGAAAACGGGTGTGTGTTTTTAATGTATCTGGTATAGCCATTAGCTTAAGCTTTTAGGTTTGTTTGCCATCCGTTCATACATCGACATAATGAGCTCAAATCAGGCATGATTTTTTTTGAGTTTAGTTTGATTCGAATTGTCAAGTTGGTTGGAATTTTAACAACCGCAAGGATTCGGCTTGGGGTTGCCATGAAGGGGTGAATACTTGTAGAGAACGTGTGTCGGTGATTTGGCTTACTAGTTGGGGACTGATGCTTTGTGCATGAGGCTAGAGCTGTACAAGAGTGTAGGAGGGAGGTGATAACGAGGGGATGGAATTAATATTTGGTTGAGGGCTTGATAACTGAGCACTTTAGTTTTAATTTTGATGAGATATGAGCAAAATCGAGACCTTTTCTTGAATTTAATGGACGTTGATGAAAAAGATTGATGAAGGATTGCTGATGGAGATGGAATTGCGATAAGAAAATTAAGGAAAATTAAAATTTTGCATCTCATCAAAGAGACAAGTTGTATGAAAGCCACCATGCCTCACAGCTCAAAACCAAGCCACCAATCATGTTTTTCACAAAGGAAAACACTTATTTTAATATTCAATCAATAATAGATGATATTATTATAGAAGTTTTTCACTCTTTGAAATAAATACAATATAAAAGATAGAAGGCAAAATTCAATTAAAAAGGAAGGTGGTTGGCTACGGTTTCAGTGGAGTAAATGTTTTGTAAAAGTGCTCTTTCATTTATACCCGTCTATGAATTGAATTTGTCACCATGATGGGACAACCTTCTTGGATTGTTGTGCTTGGGCGTCCTTATGCATGGCCCTTGCATTATTAATGTCATGCCATCCTATATAACCTTTAATACACTAATGGAGGTCACTTTTCATTATTGGCGTCCACTTATTACAACCATAAAAATATAAATTTAAAACTACTGTAGTTTTCACACGATAATTATTAGACAAACTTCAACTAACGTAAAGAGAATTAAAAAAAATTATCGATCTCTTTTATATATGACTTCTCTCACCTTATATCCAAGCCAATACCTCTCATTGCACTCCTATTAATCCGAATTTGTTTGTGAGACTGTTGTTTTGTAAAACCCAGTGGAATCAATGTGCTACCTTGTCCGAAAGTTGTATGATTCATTTTCATTCATCATTATTGAGTCTAAGATTATAGAGTCTCAAATTTACACTTTAATGAAGTCAAGAATAATGGCTCTAATCTTAGAGGTTTTTCTTCAAATGCATGGAGGCCAACATAATTTTATTTGGCTTGAACGTTTGCAGGATTTTTTTTTGTTTCTCATTCATCTTCACCTTGATTCCATCAACCAATAATTCAAGGTTGCATGCATTAATATGTGCCTTTTTTATTTGTTTGTTTATACCTTCACACTTCAGAGAATACCTACAAATATTTCCTTGCATGGTACAATGCATTTGAACATGAAGATTCACACAATATCAAGCATACCTATTTCATCACGTTGTAGATTTGCCTTACGCCATTTATTGCTTCTTTATGAGTGTGAAGCAGAGGCTGTAGAAACTTTCATCAAACTTGACTTCTGAATAAACTATCGCAAACCATAATTATTGCATGAATGCACCATTGATATAGAGGAACGAAATGAAATGAACATAGACTTAAATGAACAAACTAGTCAACATAGTTGAAGTTACTAAAATGGGCATTTGCTTGAATGAATGTAAATGTATGACTCTCATCATCATTAAGAATATTTAAAAGCTTAGTATAATTTGTTTAGTCTTATAGGAGCTTTCACCTTTGTTTCACTTTGATCGAACAAAATTTGGATGTAAATATTGTAGGATTAATCCTTATGAAACCAACTACTAGAATTTCTTTAGAATGCAAACTAGTTAAATTGAAATCAATGATAATAGTAAAAAAAACATATGCAATTAGATCAAATAAATGGTGAAAGTCAATTGAAATCTTGAAATCTGCTTAATTTTTAATCAAAAGTCTGATAGAACTTGTGCAATAATTATTAAATGATAAAGTTCACTCAAATTTCATTGATTCTTAAATCAAAGTCTGAATGCCATCATTTCAACCTTTGATTGTGGCCTTGTCCTATAAAACACTTAGTTCTTTAGATCAACTCAAATCTTTTGACTCACATGACAAGTGATTCAACCTAAGTCTCTAACATAAGGCATTCATAAAATATTTAACAAAATGTCAAAAATATTTTAACTTGGGCATTATTTCTCAATGTGTTGGAAAGAGCACACAATTTGAGTTTCACCCCAATGGGTCCCGTAGCTAGATCAAAATCATCCTAAGTTTATTAAACTTGAAGTAATTATAAAATGATATTCTTTAGCATAATCAAATTATAAACATCAAGTCTCTTCTCATGGAAATTGAGGATCATTGGCTCCAGTAAAATGCTTAATAAGTTACTTTCAAAGTATTTAAGTTAGATTGATCATCCTTTAAATCAAGGTAAATTTATGCCTAACCCATTGACTTAATCCTACCTTATTAGTACCCTAACATAATAACATAATCACCTACAAAAGTTTGTAAAGGCACAATTTAATGCACCAGCTAACACATTGCATCTTAGAACCATTATACAATTCTTTTTTAGAGTATTTTGACTCTTATATATGCTAGATATGTTAGGCATAATCTTTCATCAAATAATGTCAAGTCAAAACTAGAAAGAGTCAATCAAGAAACTCAATTGTTTAGTTTCCTTGATCTTAAGTTATTCCAATCATTAGGCCGCCTTGCTTAAAGGATAAGGCTACTAAGAACAAAGTTACAAGACTAACAGTTGAGCTTCCCTAAAGTTATGTTTTTAAGTCCTAATCCTTTTTGTTACTCTATAATTAAAGGGCTAAGTGCTAAACGTCAAATCAAGCTTGTTCAAGTATCAATATATCAAATCAAGGTACTATAATTAAATTCCTTGGATTTCCTTAAAGTAAAAGGCTATGATCCCAATTCATCAATCAAATAAATTAAGTAATCATAATAACTAAAATATAAATATATCAAATTTGCAGGTTACTTTGCATAAAGCTATCTAATTTCTATGCAAATAGTGGAACTAATATATTCATGAATGAGACATCTATTTATATTAGTAGTTGTAATAATGAATTAATATCTATCAAAAATCCCCCATACAATTAGATGCAAAACTCCCATATCTCTCTCGGGTTTTGAATTTATTATCCCCTAAGACGAATATTCTACAACATCAAGAATGAAACCAACTATCTTAATGTTTGCATAACATATCTTAACTTGGACTTTCAGCAATCTTGAATAATAAAAAATAATCTCTGTCTATTAAATGAGTATGGAAATAAATCAATTAATAAAATGTAAAATAAAAATGCTAATTAATTTTTCGTAAGACAAACGCCAGGATAATAAATCTTACTGTATTGATATTTGATCACAAAGCCTACAAAGTTTAAAATAAATGAGGGTAAATTGCTCGTTGATCCTGGAATTGTGTTGATGTTAATTTTCTATCTAGATGAACTAACCTATTCTCAATTACATATATGTAATTCAATTAGTTTCTTTCAATGAAGAGGCTTGGAGGATGAGTTAACAAGCAATATCGAGTAACCCACATAGGGATCATTTGTCAAGATGAGAAAAATACTTTTTTATTCTTTAGTCTCACGATTAAACAATGTGGCATTCCAACAATTAATGAAAGATAATGCTATTTTTCAAGAGCTCTAGCTATTGGAGTGGTTCTGTTTTCCTTAAATATAATATGTTTCTTGGGCTACTTGTGTAAATGTAAATATTATTGATACTAAAAAAAATTGAGATAAGTGTTTCTCGCCAGAGCTAAAAACCAATGTTTAATCTTTCTTCATCAATAAATATGGTAGGGAAGAGCTGATGACGACAAAGCTACTCGCTTATGCCAAAATTAAGGCCTAACCTATTTCTATCAATGATAAATATAGTGAATGCCCACTTAACTATCAACCAATATCTAGCTTGCATTTATTGTTAATGAAGGTAACAAAGGGATTTATTACTATCAGGTTAATTAAAAACACAAAACGTTAATGTCTTCTTTACCTCTATTAAACGAGATAAAAAAAACCTAATGATAACTAATGCCAAAATCTAGGTCTTATATCACCTCTACAAATACATTAGCTAAAGAGAGTTAATGGCAACTAAGCAAATCAATCACACATAAAATCAACTATTTGTCTACCTCTATCAACAACTAAGAGAAACGAGTTGAAGAAAACCATGCAATCATTTGTTATAAAATTAAGGCTTAGTTATTTTTTCCAACCAAGATATATTGATATCTGACCCGATTTTTGTATTTCCAAATACAAGGATTTATTACCACTGCTAGAAAATTTAATTTCTGGCAAAGGCGCGAAACACTTGACCTGGAATAACTTGCTATATAGATGTGTACCAAATTTTAATTACGGCAATAACATTAAATAAAACTTGATTGCTACTTAATGCTAGGCTGTTAATGTTTAATACTTTTTTAAATATATATATTTATATAGCAAAATATAATTTAAAAAGAAAATATTTTATATACTTTTTGGGTACTACACAAGTATACGTATCGTTTCAAGTAATATAGGGCTTTGAAACAAAGACCACAGTATCGATCCCACGGGAAAAAATATGGTAATAAATTTTTAAATATTGTATTTCAAAAATCTTTTTGTATTTTAATCTAACTATAAATTACTTTTAATTTACTAGATGCAGATAAAGAGAACAATAATAAGAAAATGATTTTGTGAAAACTATATAAAACAAACAACATTCTTCCCTTCAATTAATCTAAGATTTTTAAGATAATTTAATATTCGTTGGAGAATTTGATTTATGGTATTGTGCCAAATAGAAGCATTCCTATTCTTTACCCTTTGATCCAGACGCAAAGAACATTGGCTAATTTACAGATCAGGTCCGGATGTATTGTAAGTAGAATGAGTTAATCTGGACTCACACTACTAGATGTCCAAGGGTGGCTATGGTCGGCCCTACTAGTGATCCTTTCCTTATCTTTAAATCAAATTATAAGAATTTAGTCTGTCACTCTAAAAACTTATCAACTCTACGCCCTTTAAATCTTATCTCCCTATTTATTTGCACTTCACCTTGAATAGCCCGCACATGGCCTTCGACTACCCAAGGATTCATGTGACATTTACAAGTTAAGAGTTCTTCTCCTTCTAGGTCTCAAAACTCTTCAACAGGTTTTAACAATTTAAATGGTCAATTTAAAAAGTAAAGTAAGATCAGGTATTAATATCATCATAATTTTTTGAAAATATTTTGAATTTCAATTCTCCATCGAATCTTATATTATCTTATTTATCTCTTCATAATTGAAGAAAGAAAGTAAACTAACTACTCAGAACACATTGAATATAAACAACAAAACATAATAAATAAACTTTGAATCAAAAATAAAATACTTATCTCAAATATTCCTTCTACGAGATCTCCGATTCCTACTGACTCCACAGTGTAATGAACTCCAGATGCAACAACTTGAAAATAAACTCACTAAACTAAATAAAAGTGGCCCTAAATTTCTCTCTCTATTTCTCTCTCTAAGGATGAGAGATCCTAAAGTGGATAAGAGAAAGGGGTTACAATGGGGGGCATGTTTTTCTGAAGAAATTGACTCCTATTTATAGGCTTCAAGGGTTGCCTTGAGGCCCCTCTTCAAAACATGTCCACATTCAATGAATCTTCTAGAAGGTCTGTCTGGCGCCTAGGCGCCGGAATCTGACGCACGCACCTCTTCGCGATTAATACCGTTTTAGAGCGTCCAAATGTAATGTATCATATGTCCTATTATCAAGGAAGAACTGCCAGTCTTCTAGAATGTCCAATAACCGCTCACTCCGTCAAAATAACCGTTCAAACGTTGTCAAAACTTGACAGTTCTGTATCGAGTCTGGCGCTTAGGCGCCAACTTCTGGCGCCTAGGCGCCAGGCCATATTTTTTATAATTTTTGTATTTTGCTCCATTTTTGCTCCTTTTGCTTCTTTTTGCTCCTTTTTCCTTTTTGGACCTTTTTACATCACCTACATCCAAAAACACAAAAATACATTTCATTAAAGCATAATATCCTTAGAAATTAATAAGAATTAAGGCGTAAAAAAATAGGTATTTGTTTATGGATCAAAATCCCCCAAACTTAAATGTTACTTGTCCTCAAATAACTCTTTCTACTATATAAAATGTATAACCTTTGGAATAAAAGATAAATATTTAATATTCTTTATAATTTTTTATTTTATAAAGTTTTAGTAAATTATTAACCCAATTTCATGAACTAGGTTTAATTTTAAGAATTTAAAGAATATTTGACTACCAAATCATAAGATTTCAAACTTTTCATCCATTTTGAAAATAATTGAAGTCTATTATATTAAGATCTCATAGATTATTTACAAGAAAAAGTCCTTGAAAAATCTTTCCTAAATAAATATTCATGCATAAAAATTAAGTAAAATATGTAACTAGTTTTCTTCCTATAAGATAATTCAAGTGAAGCCAATTTTTGATTAGGCATTTCCTCAAGCTTCTCCTCTCTTCTTTTTTTCTTTTTCTTTTCTTCTTTCTTTCTTTTTTTTTTCTTTTTTTTATATATAGAGAGGATTACTATATCTGGATAGCCTGTTAATGGTTTTGAACTTCACTATCCTTAACTTATATTTTCAAAACTTATACATTTCCACTTAATTATTATAACATGAATAAGAATTCAAAAAGATTTTCAATCTTTTCTTTTTCAAGTGATAATTTTTTATTACTTAATATTTCTAAAAATTCTATTATTTCTATCATGAATAGAAAAATTTCTTAATCTTATTTTTCTTTAAGTTAAATAATTCTATTCTTAAAATCAATCAAAGTTATTAAAATTTTGGTTAATTTCACTAAATTGTTTATAATTTCAAAAATAAAAGTGATCTCAAATAAATTCTTCATTCCTTAAGTTATGTTAAAAAGTTTTTATTTTTAAGAAAATATTAGCTCTTTAAGGACAAATAAAATTTAAATTTGAATGTATTTTCCCTTCCCCCAAACTTAAGTTTTGGTACACTATGACAATTTGAAAGTATGAGAGAAAGAAAATCATAATTTTAAAAAGGAATTATTTGTATAAGTATGTAAAAACGATCTTAAAAAGAAAAATTAACTTCTACTTATGCTTTTATGAATAATTAAGATAAAATTGAAGCAGGTATAAAAAGTAAGTAGGCTAATTTTTATGATTATACTAAATTTGAAACAAAATAAAAGCAGAGCAAAATTACGTATTACTAAACAGCGGACTAAAACAAACATATCATAAATTAACTCTAATCTCAGTCTCAACACAATATACTAAGAATATTCTAACAACAGAATCTTAACACTAATAAATCCACACAGATACTTAAACAAATCAACATACATCAAACTTAAAACTAAACAAACAAACCAAACAAAACAAACCAATAAAGTAGCACAATATAGAGATCTATAAACTACTAGTCACTGGCTGTAGCCTCATCATCATCATCGTCACCAAAGGAAAATTCTACATCCTTAGGATCAACAAATGGTGTGAAACTAGGAAAAGTAGGGAAACTAACATCATGTTCACCCTTCAGAAATCTGACAAGGGCTTCATTATACTCAGCATCATAGCTACTCTTCCTCTGGGTATAATCAGATAAATGATTAAGTTTCCTATCAATAGTATCAATCCTGCATTGAGTTTGAAATAACTCCTGCTGCTACTCTATAAACTGATCATGCATTGATTCCCATAAACTCGATGGTGGCTCAGCAGAAGTGGAGGGTCGAGAAGTAGAAGGTTTACCTGGAGTAGGTACAGAAGAAGAATGAGCAGTCGATTTCTTCCCTCGAAGACGATCATAAATGCTAATGCTCTCCTGACCAATCGGCTTAGTAGTCTTCAACCTTTCCTCTGAAATATCTGCAGTGACTCCATTGCTAATACATAATGAATAAATCAGAGATGGAAATCCCAGTCCAACAGAAGTGCTGGATGTCGCAGTAGAATCCACAGAATCATAAATAATACTACCGACATCAATAGGCTTCCTTTCCTGAATGTAGTAGTTTAAGATCGCTCGATCTCTAGTCACTTCACTCAGGTGGTTGGAAGGTAACAATCTTGCAGAAATAAAATAGTGCCATGCTTTAGAAATACCATTTAATTTGGAGGATTTGAAGTTTACTCTTTTTCCGTTCCTGATCTTCCAAGATCCAGTACCGTTAGTCAAATAAGCAATGATCATATCCAAATCTCCCTCAGATGGTGATAATCCAGAATAGTGGCATTCAATAGTCGGTGACAGGCCATAAAATACATTGATTCTTTCAGGATTAAATCCTACTCCGATACCTCTGACAAAAACTTCATAATCTTCGACATCAAAAAAATTTGCATAAAACTCTCGAACTATAGGGATAACAGCAACAGCAGTGAAATAACAGAATCGTTGCCAATTGTGCGCAATGATAGTGTTTTCAATCATTTCTCCCGGATGATAGAAACTTCGTTCTAAAATGAACTTCCTAGACGTCGCAAATTCGTGGAACCGAAAATGCGCAGCCGCAGTAGAAAATTTGCTGCTATCAAAGTTATCTCGTGTCTTCCCGCGTTTAGATTTCGGAGCCATCTAAACGTGAAAGAAAACAATAACAAATTTAGGAATAAAAAATTTAAACTTTTTTTAAGTTTATAAAACTTAAAATAAGTTTAAAAATCCAAAGAAATCACTAAAAATCAAAAATTTTTTTAAAATTTCGGTTCTTAGCAAAACCTAGGGAAATCTATGGTGAAAATCGAAAATAAATGGTTTAAAGTGTAGATCTGACCTTGAGACGAAGAAATTGAGTGGTTTCACGCTCAAATCCTTGATGTTTTGACCTCAAAATGGATCTAAAAGGTGTATTTTCGCAAAAATGGGGAAGAAGATGAAGCTTAGGCGTCGAAAATGGCTTTTGGGGGTATTTGAGGAAATTTTCAGGTACAGGTCGAACCGGCGCTTAGGCGCCGAATTCTGGCGCCTAGGCGCCAGACTTGCCTTTCACAAAAAATTATTTTTAAATTTAATTTTCCACCAAAATTCATAAATTCAACTTCCAATTACTCACATTAGAGTAGGGCTTCAGTTTCTAACTTCCACAACATATTTCAAAAATTTTAAAATTTAAATTTTTAATCACCAATCAAACATAAAGTTTAATCAAACTCACTAAATTCCATTTATAATCTTCAATATTGGCTTAATACATTCCAGATAAGTATTATACTTGATTCAAGTTCCTAATACACACTCAAACACAACAATTTCGAAGCAAAAACAACACACATTGAACATTAAAGCAAATACACAAACAAACACAATCGATTCACTAAATCGATACAACGACTCAACAAACCAGATAATAACTATCTCATTACCAGAATATTCTAATCTTCACAAGGGAAATTGTATATTCCACTTGGAAAGAACACTAACGCTCTCGGGAAATCCGTAGCCGTCTTTTCGTCAATCCACTTATTTTTTGCATACATTTCAACTTGAGCATCTTGATAAGCCGCAAAATGATCAAATTGAAGTTTCATCTGCCATTCTAGATATTTAATTTGATGAAACATCTCATGAAGGCGATCTCCAATGCTTTTAAACTCCGCTTCAAACTTATCCAAACGACTAGAAATTTTCTCTAAACTTACCGCGAAGAAACCATTGAAGTAGGGTTGAGGATCCTTTGAGACCTTGTCCCTAGCTTCTTCTCCATGATTTCTTCCTTACATTTCTTCAAAAATTTCTCAAATCTCTCAAGAATGAAGTGTAATGGACGTAACTTTGATTGCTTGATGGTTAGGGAAGAAGATAGGTTGATTTAAAGGTGAAAATCGTGTGAAAGACTGAAAATTTTCGATTTTTGCACGACCCAGTAACCGTGGCGATTAGGCGCCGAATCTGGCGCCTAGGCGCCGGACCTATTGATACATAGTTTGACTCTAGCGCTTAGGCGCCGAATCTTGGCGCCTAGGCGCCGAAACTATGTTCAACTCCGTTTCGCCTAATCGTCAAATTTCAAAATTTCGTTCTCCAAGATAGGTAAATTATACTGGTAAGAGTAATCTTGACTCAATAACTCACATTGTAAAACAATCATAATGAAGGTTAACTTGATCTTCTTTTTACTCTTATTTAGAATAGAGTGATCCAATTTCTAAATCTTACATACTTCAAAATAAGCTTCAGCCTAAGTCAACAAAGACTTATGAGCATCAAAAAAATTTAAAGTAATATAAAATTAGTCAAGATCGAGGCACAACCTTACATTAAAACATAAAAACACTCATAACAAAAGATAATTATGGGTTGCCTCCCACAAAGCGCTTGGTTTAACGTCGTCAGCCCGACTTCAGTAAATCTTTAATCAGGTTGACTCAATTCATAAGCCTCTTTATAAATCATTTTGATATCTCCCAAATAAGGCTTCAATCTTAATCCATTTACTTTAAATTTTTTTCCTGTTTTGGGATCTTTAATATCCACTGCTCCATAATAGTATACTTTCTCAACTATATAGGGTCCAATCCATTTAGATCTTAATTTTCCAGGAAAAAGTTTTAAACGAGAGTTAAACAGTAATACTTCTTGTCCAGGCTCAAAAATTTTTCCTGAAATTTTCTTATCATGCAACATCTTCATTTTCTCTTTATATATCCTTGCATTTTCATATGATTCATTTCTTATTTCTTCCATCTCATTCAATTGCAATAATCGCTTTTCTCCTGCTTTATTCAAATTAAAATTAAACTCATTTATCACCCAATAAGCTTTATGTTCAAGCTCTACAGGTAAGTGACAATGTTTACCATAAATTAACCGGTAAGGTGACATTTCGATTGGTGTCTTATAAGCTGTTCTATAAGCCCGTAATGCGAATCAAGTCTATCGACCCAATCGGTTCTTTTAGGATTAACGATCTTCTATAAAATTCTTTTAATTTCTCTGTTTGATACTTCGGCCATTCCACTTGTTTGTGGGTGATAAGCGATTGCAATTCTATGTTTGATTCCAAATATTTGTAGTAATGATTGAATTCTTATATTCTCGAAATGACTTCCACCATCAGTGATAATTACCTTAGGAATTCCAAATCTTGAAAATATCATTTTCTTTAAAAATTTAGAAACACTTTTGGAATCATAGTTTGGTAAAGCAACAGCTTCAATCTACTTTGAAACATAATCAACTGCTAATAAAATATAAATTTTTCTAGATGATGGAACAAATAGTCCCATAAAGTCTAAACCCCATATATCAAAAATTTCAACTTCCAATATATAGTTTAAAGGCATTTCATTCTTCCTAGATATATTTCCCATCCTTTGACATCGATCACATGTTTTCACATAATGTCTCACATCTTTAAATAAGGTAGGCCAATAAAATTCAGAATTTAAAATTTTAAATGCAGTTTTATCTATGCCAAAGTGTCCTCCAAAATCAGAATCATGACATTTTTGAATAATAGCAAAAGTTTCCTCATAAGGTACACATCTTCGAATCATAGAATTTTTACCAATTTTAAAGAATTGAGGTTCTTCCCAAATATTAGATTTAGCATCATATTTAAATTTCTTAACAAAATTTGTTATCCAATTCATAAGGCAAAATATTGCTAACTATATAATTAACAATATCAGCATACCAATGTATTTTGCATCCTTGAATAACATATAAAGATTCATCAGGAAATTTCTCATTTATATTTTCTTCCGAAATAATATCATTTTTAATTCTAGACAAATGATCAGCAATTTGGTTTTTAGTTCCTTTTCTATCTACTATTTGAAAATCAAATTCTTGTAGAAGTAAAACCCATCTTATAAGTCTAGGTTTAGAATTCTTCTTAGATAATAGATATTTAATAGCGAGAATGATCAGTATGAACTATGCATTTAGTACCAAGAAGATAATGTCTAAATTTATCAAAGGCATGTACTATAGCTAGAAGCTCCTATTCAGTGGTAGCGTAATTTCTTTGTGTTTCAGTGAGAGTTTTACTAGCATAATATACAACATTGAAAATTTTCTCATATTTTTGTCCTAATACAGCTCCAATTACAAAATCACTTGTATCACACATTAATTCAAAAGATTTATTCCAATTAGGTGCAACAATGATAGGTGCAGTTATTAATTTTTCTTTTAGAATATTAAAAGCATTAATACATTCTTTGTTAAATTCAAATTTCACATCTTTTTCCAATAAATGACAAAGAGGTTTAGCAATTTTAGAAAAATTCTTTATGTATCTTCTATAAAATCCAGAAAGACCTAGAAAACTTCTTACATCAGTAATAGTAGTAGGTGGTTGCAATTCAGTAATAATTTTCACTTTTGCTTGATCTACTTCCATCGTTTTTTGTGACACTTTGTGACCAAGTACAACGCCTTCTGTGTCCATGAATTGACATTTTTCCCAGTTAAGAACTAAATTTGTTTCTTCACATCTTTTCAGAACTTTGGCTATGTTTTCTAAACAAGATTCAAAAGAAGTTTCAAAAACTGAAAAATCGTCCATGAATATTTTAATTCCTTTGTCAATCAAATCACAAAATATTGACATCATACATCTTTGAAAAGTTGCAGATGCATTACATAAAACAAAAGGCATTCTTCTAAAAGCAAATGTTCCATAAGGACTTGTAAATGTTGTTTTTTCTTAGTCCTCAGAAGCAATAAGTAACTGATGATAACCAGAATATCCATCAAGAAAACAGAAGTACGGGTGTCCAGCTAATTTATCGAGCATTTGATCCAAGAAAGGTAAAGGAAAATGATCCTTTCTAGTGGCTTTATTTAATTTCACTATAGTCGATACAAATTCGCCATCCGGTAACTTGTCTTGCGGGAATTAGTTCATTTTTATCATTAACGATGACGAGTTACACCTCCTTTCTTCGGAACACAATGAATAGGACTTACCCATTGACTATCCGAAATAGGATAAATAATACCGACATCTAACCACTTAACAATTTCTTTTTTAACAATCTCTTTCATGATAGGATTTAATCTTCTTTGCGATTCAATAGTAGGTTTAAAATTTTCTTCCATTAAAATTCTATGCATACAAATGGAAGGGCTTATTCCTCTTATATCAGAAATAGTCCAACCAAAAGCTTTCTTATAATTCTTTAACACACCTAGTAGTTTTTCTTCTTGATCTAAACTTAGCTCAGAAGAAATAATAACAGGTAAAGTTAACGAATTTCCAAGAAACGTATATTTTAAATGTGAAGGTAACATTTTTAATTCCAGTTCAGGGGCTTTTTTAATTGATGGTAAAAGTATATCATTTTGAGTTATGTCTAAAGTTTCCCAGTTATCTTTAATAAAATGAGTCTCTTCTTCTTTTTCATCTGTTAAAAATTCAAATTTCTCTTCAGAAATGACTTTACATTTTTCTTAATAATGTTTTTCAATTAAATAATCAATTATATCCATTCGATATCATTTCTCTTTATCAGGGTACTTCATTTATTTAAGAACATTGAATTTAATTTATTGATCATTAACTCTCATGGTTAGTTCTCCCTTTTGCACATCAATCATAGCTCGTCCGGTAGCTAGAAAAGGTCTCCCTAAAATAATAAGTATCTATTTATCTTCTTTCATATCAAGTACGATGAAATCTACAGGGAAGATAAAGTTATCCACTTTAACAAGGACATCCTCTATAACTCATTTAGGATAAGTGATAGATCTATCGACGAGCGAAGGGTTACGGTGGTGGGAGTAATATCTCCTAAATCCAATCTTTGAAAGATAGAAAATGGCATGAGATTAATACTTGCTCCTAAATCACATAAAGCTTTTCCACAAAATTATTCTCCAATAGCACAGGTGTCGGCATATTTTTAGGTTGTGTGTTTTGAAAAGGGGGTCGCCTACAGAAATTGTCGGCAAATTTTCATATTTTAAATTTAATTTAAATATATATATAGTTTAAAAGATAACATTTGATTTTGAAAGTAATTTTAAGTTTAAAAGTTTTAAGATATGAAATCAAGCCGATCTCACATCCCAAATAGTTTATATAAACGAGCACCGCACCACAAACCGTGTATCTATCCCGAAGAATAGACACACTGTTTGGTGATGGGGCTCGATTAAATAAACTAGGAGATTTGTGACATCCGTTTGGTCTGCGAACCAATTTTATAAGCCCACAAGTTCCCCTACTTAATATAAATGAATTAAGCGGGGTTTATATTACACGGGTTCGTAAAATTCCCTATAAGGGCAAGCCCCTATAGTTAATTACATCTTAAGTGACAGGAATCACCTAAGAAAACTCTCGATAATAATCGGTAGTTCCGCTCTCGAGAATTTCAAAGTTTAAGTTTTCGAAAGGATTGAATTTTGAAATTTTAATAGGGAATGGATCAAATTTGGAACATTTTATTTTGGGAATTCAAAGGAAGGAGAAATCACAGATTCGAAGCGAACTTCGGTAATTTCCCGACTATCCTATTGTTTGGCTTGAATTTAGGAAAGTCCTGATGTTTATTTAATGTTTTGATCTTGCCAATTTTAATTAATTAGGACTTATATTCGTATGACACAATCATACAAACAGCCTCAAAGATGTGAGGGTTTATGTCGTGTCGAACGACTACCTCGGAGTCCTAAGACCGGTTAGGGCTTAATTTGCAATGCAAATGCCTAACAAAAGGTTGAGGATTTATGTTGCACTAGGCAAACTACCTCGAAGTCCTATGGTTTGGTTATTTAATTCTAAGAATGGTTTTGCTGATGTAGATTTAGGTTTCTTGATGACGATGGCCGTGCTGCCCACCATGCTCCGAGCTTTTTGTTGTTGCGGAGGTTTAGTTTTAGAAGATTGTAATCAAAAGAGAAGAGAAGAGTTTGGTTTTAGAAATCTTAAAGTCCAAGTGTTTTTTTATGTTTTAATTAAAACAAATCTTAAAGTTGATTATAACAACACGGTTAAGATCCACGGTTCCATCCTTCAGGCATCGTTATTTTTATCGGATTCACTTAGTTCGGATGAATTTGCTAAACTCAACTAAATGAGTTCCACACTTTCATTTAGACCGTGGGAAATCCCGTTAGCAACACGTAGGTTACATCATCCGAAGTATTCCCGATCATCCAACAAGACGTTTTAATTTAGTTATAGTTGTAGTTTTGTTGTTTTGTTTGTGATTAAATTTTCGGTTGTTTTATATTTTGGAATGTTGTGGCGGTGAATTTTATCTTGCAATGACTTTTAATTTAGTTTTGGTTTTGGTTTTAGGGACTATCCTAAAGGTGTAGGTTTTCATGCAACAGTTGTTTATCATGCAAGAAAAGTAAGTGCGATGCGATTAAGTAAATTGCGAGGAGGTAAATTGCAAATAAAATAAAAGCGTACCTGGAGGGTCTTCCCGTCATCCCAAGCTACACTTAAACACAATTTAGGATATTTTAATCATTTAAAGCAAGTTCCTAGGTAAAGGCTAAGGGAAGGGTTATGGTTTTCTACCGAGTTCCTAATCACATGGCTAGTCATTTCCTATGACGTCTAGGTTCTTGTGTTTTAGTTTGAGGACGATTTTCTTCATCGAAAGAACAATTAAGTTCAATTGTTCTTATAAACCTCCTATCATATTGAGGAAGTGCTTAAGACGAATCTTAAACATCTTTTCAATACCTGCAAGATTGTTTTAAGTCGAGAGAATTTAATTATATAAAATGAATTAATCATCCAGGGAGTTTCAAGTTTCGTTATCTTGCTCGATGAACTAGGACATTTGAATATCCTATGAGTGAAGTAACGCTTCACTTAACACTCCATTTAGAAGTTATGACAATAAGAGCTTTTGAGGGCAAATCGATATTCAAGTGATTTGTGATCCGACTTAATTTTAATTAATGGGTTTAAATTTGGAATAATGTTCAAGTTGTTTTAGATTTACTTTTGAATTCTTTATGTCTTAAGTGATGTTATATTTAATTCAATTTAATTTAATTTTAATTTTAATTTAATTTGGTTTGGTTTAGTTTTAATTTTAATTTAATTTAATTTAATTTAATTTAGTTTTAATTTTATTTTAACTTGATTTTATTATTATTATTTTTATTTAATTTAATTCAATTTAATATGTTTTAATTTAATTTAATGTGATTTAATTTAATTTAATTTAATTTTTAATTTAATTTAATTTAATTTAATTTAATTTAATTCAATTTCATTTTAATTTTAATTTAATTTAAATTTTAATTTGGTTTTATTTTTAATTTTAATTTAAATTTAAATTTTAATTTAATTTTATATTATTATTATTTTTTTTTTAATTTTAATTTAATATTTTATTTTTTATGCTTTAGGGATGATTTAATTTTAATTGTTAAAGTATTAATTTAATTGAAATTTTAAAAGGATTTAATTTAAATGTTTTAATTTTTAATTTAATTTAATGATTAAGTCTTTTAGAACTTTAAATTTTGAATTTGGATTATCATTTTAATTAGGAATTAAATATTATTGAGGTGATTAATTTAGGGATTCTTAGATTAAAGAATAAATTTCTTCCTAATAATATCCCTATTTTAATAATTCTAATTTTTTTATTATTCTTCCAAGTTTAAACAATTATTTAATTAAGGTTTATTTTAATTATTTTCAAATTGTTTGGTAGGTTTCTACCCTTTAATTACCTAAGTTTCAAACATCCAAAATCAACTTAATATCAAATATTTTACCCACCCTTTTAATTAAACTTAAAATTTTTAATTATAGGTTAAAATTTTAATTACCATTTTGCCCTTTAAACTTACTAATTTCATAACTAACTAAATTGAGCTTAAATGATATTGAAATTTTTATGTGACTTCACTCATATGTCAATCAAGACATTAGAGGAGAAATTTTGATTTTTCTGTATTTAATTTATTTATATAATTATTTTTGGTGGAAAATAAGAATTTTCAAGGAAAATTTAATAACATGACCAAGGAAAATTTTCTGTCCTTAAGAAAATTATGTGACATTCCTAATGACCAGAGGACCACTTGGACCAATTTTGGTGATTTTTTGAATTATATTATTTTTATTATAATTATTTTGATTTTTGGAGTATTAATTAATCTAAAAATAAAATAAAGGTTGAAAAATGAATTTTGGAGTATTAATTTCAAAAATCTCTCTGATATCAAGGAAACCAGAGAACTAATTTTTATAATTTTCTGATTTTTCTTTGATTTATTAGAATTATTTTAGTGGAAATGCTAGAAAATACATTTTTTAATTTTAAAATTACCTTAGGGCTTTAAAATTTAATATCTCATCATAGAGACTTAAGAAAAATATGGGGTTTGTTCCTAAATGATTAAAATTCAAAATGTGACATTTTGGTGAATTTTATTATTTTTGTGATTTTATTATTTTTTAATTATTAAAAATATTAAAATAATGTAAAAAAATCAACTTTTTTGGAAAATTGTAATTTTATTTTTCTTAAATTCCCCTGATATCAGAGAGGCTCCAAAACCAATTTGATGAATTTTTGAAAAGTATTTTGAAAGTTATGAATTTTTGAAGTTTAAGTTTGGCTAAATGACTTAATCAACCCATTTGATAGGGCTAACCAAGTCCAATTGACCTCAAACTTTTATGGTGGGTTCCCCTGATCCTAAAGGTCAGTGGAGAATTGATTTCAAGTCAATTTGATGCATGATTAGCTCTAATTAATTAAGGTTCCATTTTGGGTGTTTAAGCCAATTAGGGTTGTTACAAGTGAGTTAACTCAAAAACCATTTTCCCTAGGGTTCTCTGGTCACAAGAAACATCACCAAATTTTCCTAGAATTTATTTCACAACATGCTAATTATTAGAATTAAAATACTCGGAATAGTGACCTAGAATTGAAAAATCAATAACTCTTCATAGGGGTGGCCTCCGACTTTGAAAAATTCAGGGAATGTTCCCAAATTCGGAGGCTTCAAAAGCCACTATGGTCTCATGCCATGGTGAATTGTATACATGCATGGAGAATTGAAATAGTGCAGAGAGTAAATAAATAATTAAAAATAAAATACTTGATGAAATTAAATGATTTCTTTTCCACATTATTCTCCTTTGTTCACTGAGAAAGAGGGTATTTTTATTTTATTTTTCTGATTTTCCTACACAAAGTTATGCATTTTTGAAGTTTAGGGAATTAAATAAATAAAAAATACCCTAATTTCCTACTTATCCACGCGGCGCCAGCTCAACCTAGATATCTCCGAAACGCCGCGTGTCGTCTTCTGATTCGGCGCCGCCATCCGACTCAGCGCTCCAGGGCCCTGCTGTTCACGTACCGTCGCGCTGTCCGGCTCGATCCAGACCGTCTGCTCGATACACGCTCGATCCGACGGCTCCCAGTCATCGTCTACGACTGGTGTGCACCCATGACCGTCAACCTTCTAACCCTAATTTCTCACTCGATTATCAACGGATTTTCGTGATCTTATGCTCTATGGATTCGTCTTGAGGAGACAAACATATCCATATGGTAAACATGTATTGAAATTAACTCAAATTAAATAGAGAACCTCTGTAAGCTCGGGAAGAAGAGTGAGTCCATACCTTTGCTCAGAGAAGTATGGCTTCAATCTGAGGGTTGTGTCACCTTCGATTGGGTCCAAGTAAGCTCCAGATGAAGTCCCTTGGCCTGGTGAATTGTCCAGGTATGATTTCGACCACAGCCGATTACAAAGCTTGGAGTCTGGAACAGATGGGTGGCCTGGAGAGGGGGCTTTCACTGGGAAACTCCTTCTCTTGACCTTGTGCAGGTGTGGGTGAGTTTAATTTGAATTTGGTGGAGAGTTGGGAGATGTCCTGTTTTTGGGTGGAATTTTGGCTGAGAAATTGGGCTCTAATGGTGGGGATTAGGGCAAATTGTCACTGGGGATCAACTGCTCTAAGTGTGGAGAGTGGTACGGAGCAATTTTGGCAGGGTTTCAGTAAGGTACGGTTCGGCACCTCTCATGGCCGAGGGGAGGTGAGGTTTAAATAGGAGAGGGTGGAGGGCCTCCCGGGGGGTTTAAGGCTTGGGATCAGCTGCTTAGGTCAGGGAAGAACGGCCATGATGGCCATTGGGCATGGGGCGGCTCAGCAAGTGGGAATTCCAAACTTTGGCTCACATGGGTGCTCTCGGCCCGGTGGTTTCCAGCGGGCCGTGGTGGTGGCCGGCCGGAGTCGGGTCACCCTCAAGGTCAGGGAGGTCAGGGCTGGGGCTTAGTGCAGTCAATTGGCCATGGACATGTGTAAAAGGAGTTGAATTGAAATGGAATGGGGGGAAGGCTATTTTGGGTTCAAATGAGTCAACCCATGGTTTTGGGCTAGGTTCACCACCCAAGGCCTGGTTTTGGGCTGAAAAGAGTCACTTGGGTCAGCCAAGAGAAAATGGTGTGGTCTCCATCAATGGTGAGTTGGCTAAGCATGGTTTAGTGTGTGACATGCTTAAGGTAAAAAAAGGGTTTAAGAGGGTTTAAGAAAGGGATCCCCTCTCTTGCCATTAATGGTTTGGTGAGGTGGAAAGTAGATTCCATGGCTCTCATGGCTCCCATGGGGCTCATGCATGGCTTCATGGCTCCATTTGGCTTGGGAAAAGTTAAGTCAACTTTCATGGAGAAGGATTTTGTGAATTTTGGTATTTAGGGGTGATTTGCCATGAGGCTTGATTTGGAATCATTTTATGATTGATTTAGGACTTAAGGGATGATATCAATTAATGGGGTGATGAAAAGAATGTCATATGGGCTTTAGCATGAAGTTTGGGCCTTTGAAATTTAGTGAAGATGGGCTTTTAAAATGGTTTAGGGAAGTGGGCTTTTGGATTTTAAAATGGATTTTAGGATGAAAGTTTGGTAAAGGCTTGGGCCAAATAATTGTTGGGTTTGGTTTAGGGCTATGTCATGAATGATTTGAAATGAGTTTGGAGTGATTTGGGTTTGAATGGGGTTGGATTTGGACCTCTTTGGTAAATGGGCCAATGTAGGTCAAATTGGGCTAACTTGGGCCAATGATGGGCTAGGGTTGAAATTGATGTAAAATTAATGTTAAGAAATGTTTGTGGGAGTGTTTCAAGGAGGTTTTAGCTTTGGTTGGGTTTTGATTTTGGGGTTTGGGCTTATTTGGGTTAGGTTTGGGTTTAGGTCAAAATTGGGCCTTTTAGCTTTGGGTTGAATTTGAGTGGGGTTTGGGTCTAAATTTTGGGTAAATCATGTTAGGGTTTTGTTTGTGGGGATGTTAAGGAAGGTTTAGAAAAGGTTTGGGGTTAATTGGAGTTGAATTGGGTTAGTTTGGGCTAAGTTTGGGTCATGGGTCCAAATTGGGCTTTAAGGTCAAAAGTGAAATTGGATTCAAATGCCAATCAAATTGGACTTGGATTTGGTCTAGATTGGTGTTGGGGATGTTGAATTGAAGTTTAGAATTGAATTGGACCAGAATTTGGGTCAATTGGGTAGGTTTGGTTTGACATTGGGTTCACTTTGGGTTAAAATGGGTCAAATTGTGGATTTTGACAAAAGTGGGGTAAATTGACAAAATTGGCCCATGGTGTAGTTGGACAAAATGGAATTAGGAATATTTGGGATTTTCTGGAATTTTCTAGGAATTTTCTGAATTTTTGGATTTTTTGGCTAAGAGGGGCATTTTGGGTATTTGGAGGGTATTGGGAGGTATTTTTGGAATTTTTGGTATTTTTGGCTATGAATGATCAATTTGAGTAATTTGGGAATGTTTGGGATTGGTTTTGAGGAATTTTGGGTATTTGGAGATTTTTTGAAAAATTTGGGTAATTTCAAGGGTTTTGGGTAGGCTAGGCGGGTGTAAGGTTCCGGGGGTCAAAAATTGAAAATTTAGAAAATTGAAATTTTAGAAAATTGAAGATTGGGTAAATGTAAGTGGAATGAAATCATTTTGGTTGAGCCATGAAGCCATGTTAAGCCTATATGAGCCATGAGAGGACTCATTTGAGGCATTCACTATGTTGTTCTTAACCCTCTTAGCGAAGGGCTTAGGGGTTGAGGACCATCCATGTGAATCACCTTCATGAGTCAGGAGGTCAAGTTGGGTATGGGATTGGTTTTAGGAGGTGTGTGAAAATATAGTGTATGAGTGTAGTGTGTGTGTAAGTCAGCCCTCACCGGACCAGGGCCACCTGTGAGCGATCCTAAGGCCGAAGAGTCCTATAGGAACTCATCATTTAAACTTCCACATTTGATTTCAACCCTCTAGGTGATTAGGGGTCTACAATCAAGTTTGTGGAGTTTGCGGGGAGTTAAGAAGTGGTTTGAATTTCTAAGTGGTGGGTCCCAATTCTAATCCTCTAGGATAGTCAAAGGAAAAGCCTAAGGCTAGATCCAAAGTACTAAAGAGAGAAAAGAAGACCTCATCAAAATGAGGTCAACAAATGGACCCCCAATAGGTGTGGTGTGCTATCCAAGCACACCGCGCGTATTGGTGTTGACCGAAGCGATCAATAAAACCAACACAAAAGTCCAAGTGACAAACTTGGGACAGAGTAGAAGAGTTTCCGCTGGGGAGTGTCAAGTATATCTCTGAGACTGGAGATTCTTGAACTCTCGCTGGGGAAAGGAAAAGGAGGTGAATCCCAAATCATATGATCTGGGGGAATTTCGATTTAGATTTCATTTCGTTTAAGTTTTGATGTGTGAGCTCAGATTTTAGTTTGAGTTTCAATTTAGATTGAAGTTTGTCAAAATTAATTTGAAGGGATTTGAACTTGAAATGAAAATTGGAATTTTGTGGTTTTAGATGTAACATCTTCAACCTCAAAAGAAAATTGAATTGATTGGATTGACTCATTACAATGAGGAGAGATCTCAGAGCAATGCGGTATTGGATGTAAAATCCTTAACCTCAAGAGTTTGATTTTGATGTGTTTCATTGCGATAGGGAAAGAATCCTAAAGCAATGCGGTATTGGATGTAAAATCCTCAACCCAAAAGTTTGATTTTGATGTATTTCATTGCGATAGGGAAAGAATCCTAAAGCAATGCAGTCTCGGATGTAAAATCCTCAACCCCAAAAGTTTGATTTCGATGTATTTCATTGCGATAGGGAAAGAACCTAAAGCAATGCAGTATCGGATGTAAAATCCTCAACCCCAAAAGTTTGATTTCGATGTATTTCATTGCGATAGGGAAAGAATCCTAAAGCAATGCGGTATTGGATGTAAAATTCTCTACCCAAAAGTTTGATTTTGATGTATTTCATTGTGATAGGGAAAGAATCCTAAAGCAATGCAGTCTCGGATGTAAAATCCTCAACCCCAAAAGTTTGATTTCGATGTATTTCATTGCGATAGGGAAAGAATCCTAAAGCGATGCGATCTCGGATGTAAAATCCTCAACCCCAAGAATTTGATTTTGATGTATTTCATTGCGATAGGGAAAGAATCCTAAAGCGATACGGTCTACGATGTAAAATACTTAACCCCAAGAATTTGATTTTGATGTATTTCATTGCGACGGGGAAAGAATCCTAAAGCGATGCGGTCTCGGATGTAAAATCCTCGACCCCAAGAATTTGATTTTGATGTATTTCATTGCGATAGGGAAAGAATCCTAAAGCAATGCAGTCTCGGATGTAAAATCCTCAACCCCAAAAGTTTGATTTTGGATGGTAATTGATTTTGCAAAGATTTGTAATGTTGATTTGAAAAGTGTGGAATTTTGGTGTTTCGAGAATTTCATGAGAGTTGTAAAAGATTTTTGTGGAAAGAAACAGATTAGGAGGGAATATGTAGATGTTACATATCCCATTCAAAAGAGTTGATCGAAAGTTGCTTGGTTTGGATTGGATACAATTCCTCACCATCGGATCCGAATCGAAAACCTCATGGCTCCGTGTCGATGGAATCGGCCAGCTTCCATCCCAGACAAGGGAGAGAGTAGAACGGATTGGATTTCAGATTTGGAAGGTTGAATTTGAATTTGATTGAGATTTGATTTAAAATCTGGAAGGTTGTATTTGAATTTGATTGAGATTTGATTTGAGATCTTGAAGGTTGAATTTGAATTTGATTGAGATTTGATTTAAAATTTGTGTTCATTTTGTTTGTCCTTTAACGATTCAAATTTGCTTTATCGTTCATTTAATGTTCATGTGAATTTGGCGTTCATCATTTTCTCTTTTTTTTTTTTAGATTTTTTTTTTAAGGAAAGTTTTCTTTTATTCTTTTTGTTTCTTTTCTGTTCTTTGTTCGAAGTTCATTTAACTTTAATGGCGTTTTCCAGTCAACTTGCACAGAAGAGGTGAAGGCCAAAAATGTGACATGGTCACTTTCATTCCAATCATGTTGAAGATACATCATACAACTCGATCTGTAATACATCTCATACAATCCATGTAGACTCAAAATGGACTATGTATGATCTTTGTCGATCCATCCAAAAAGGCATCTGTCAGAAATCCATGTCTGAATAGTGAGGTACATGGTCAATAACATCACCTTCCAAGTCATCCTTGGCAAGGATGTCGTAAGGATGTGCGTTGGAGGTGTGATATTTTCCATGTAACTCACAGCTCATAAGGCCGGAGGCTCTCTAGCTACGGGTCCGACTCGGAAGTGGTAAGGTGCTTTCCGTCATCCATCCTTCGAAAGTAAGCGAGATCCGCTTCATTGGTACTCCCGGTATGCAATGTTTATCGACATCCGCTCCGTTTCCCTTTAGTATCATGACGGAACCTACCGGTAATGGTATCTTTCTCGGCTCTCGGAACTCACTCGGGCACTCGCTATCCGGAGGTCGGATCCGAATATGATATTACACTCGTTCGGAAAAGAAACTATGCGAAAGGTCGACAAAGTCGTGGTGATCTATGTGCGGGGGTATGCGATCACCTCGCTTGTAAATGTTAATGATGCAACTATTGGGTATGCAATCTGCTGGCGGTACCCTCCATGTTATCATTCTCTTTACCATCCTTTTGATGACCAATGGCATTGGATCTACCTTGCCATGGCAAATTATTCACGGTGGGTTTCCCTTCCTGTCTTCTGTGAAGTTGTAGCAGCATCCACATTGTATTGTAATTCTCCCTTTCCCTGGCATCCATCTCCGGGGTTCTGAGTAAGTGTTTTCTCTTAGGCGGCCTGCTCGACCCATTCTTTTTAAATCCCGGATGCAGTCCACAATTTGTTGTTGTTCGTATTCTGAGAAAATGTTTATATGTAGCTCGAGGCCTTCTAGTATATTGATCCTCCTGCCTCTAATTCTCTCGAAGTATTCAAAAGTTTGCTTCTCGACATTCCGCATTCTTTCTAGCTCGTATTACGGAATAATGCGCAAATGGCGAGGCACGGTGACGTACTATGGGATATATGGCTCAATCCCTTCGCGTTCTCCTGCATACCTCGGCTCCTCAGGGATGGTCTCCGTCGGGAGATCCTCCGGGGTTGCTTCTGCAACAAGGTTATGCATTACTTGTGGCTTTATCTGGTGGCGTGGTAGCCTTCCTTCTTCTGATTTTCTTGAGATTTCCCTGGTCTCTTCTGTTATCCTCGGAGCTGGCCTCCTTTCTTCGAGTTCTGGCGAACCGGTATCCTTGAAGTATATGCACTCGGTAGTAGTGATCTGCCTCGTCGCGCTGGTCCGTTGCTAGTTTAGTTAACATCTTGCGGATACGGTGATTTTTATTTCTTCGCCGAGTTCGTTGTGAGAGTAGCTCTTCGTACTTCTGAATTTACGTAGGCGTGGCGCCGACAAGCTCGCCCTCTGCTGTAGCGACCACGGACTTGATTCTTTTGTCCTCCTCGGTGTTTGTTTTCCTTTTCTTCTTCGTCGGGTTGGTGGCTTGGGCCACCTACTTTCATTCTTGTCGATTGGGCGGTTCCTCTCGATCAGCGGGACCCGGTCACTTTCCTCGTATTGCGGAGCTGCTGGTGCGAAGTCTGAGTCAATCTCTATTATCGCTCCATTTTTCACCCTCTTTTCATCGAGTGCAAGGCTTACGCCATTTCTAAAGTTCAGGACCAACCGCCCGTTCGACATTTCCCTGCGAAGAGACAAGGAAAAGGATCAGGGGCTGTACTAAGAACAAGAACATTAAGAAAATGTTTATTAGAGACAGAGTTTTCTTTTGTATTATTATTAATTTTTTTTTATTATTCCACAGGAATGAAGTGGGAAAAGATCGGGGAAAAGATTTTGATTTGGAAGAGAGAACAAGGAAAACTTTATTATCATGATTTTATTTATTTTAGCACATTTTTTATTATTTTTGGGTTCGGACCCAGTCATAAGTAATTACTTCGCCCGTGCTTCTAGGGATGAAGAATTCATTCCTTCGAAACATCAGGTAGCGTAATACTTCTTCAAGTATCGGCCGTTGATCGGAAGCATATGTCTTTCTCCTCGGCAATTCACAAGCTGGTAGGAGCCTCCTGAGTAGACTGTCTCAATCACAAACGGTCCTTCCCAAGTGGGTTCAAAATTTTCTCTTATCTTGCGGTGTGCAAGAATAGGTCTCTTGAGAACGAGAACTAAGTCACCAACTTTGAAGGTTCTTGGGCGGACCAATCTGTCATGGGCTTGAACCATCTTAGCTTGGTATAGTTCTAAATTCTGCTCTCATTGCAAGTCTTTTCTCTTCCGGGCTTTCCAATTCCTCTAGTCGTAATTTGGCATTCTCTTCGTCGTGATCTTGTTTGCAATCGCAATTCTGAGTGAAGGAAGCTGGACCTCTAAGGGTAACACTGCCTCGGACCCATACACTAGAGCGTAAGGTATAGCTTGAGTAGGAGTTCTGAAGGTTGTTCGGTAGGCCCATAAGGCTTCTAATAACTTCTCATGCCAATTTCTCTTATTATCGTCCAAAGTTTTCTTTAAAATTTGAACGAGAGTTTTATTAAAAGCTTCAGCCAGGCCGTTTGCTCTTGGATAGTAAATTGTTGAATACGGCCAGTTGATTCCGTGTCTCTTGACAAAATTGTTGATTTGCGTGCTTCTGAATGCTGATCCATTATCTGAGATGATCCTGCGCGGCACTCCGAAACGGTAGACAACTTGGTTCTTGAAAAACT
The DNA here is from genome assembly GCA_022702705.1 of Papilionanthe hookeriana x Papilionanthe teres. Lineage (NCBI taxonomy): Eukaryota > Viridiplantae > Streptophyta > Magnoliopsida > Asparagales > Orchidaceae > Papilionanthe > Papilionanthe hookeriana x Papilionanthe teres. The sequence goes on along the minus strand of CM040425.1, from coordinate 10,039,309 downwards.
GTAGCACGTGGTGTGCTTTCACTTCTACGAGTGGAGCTGCCTCGCCCACTTGGAAAAGTAATCCGTAGCCGCAAGAATGAAGCGATGTCCTTTTGAAGATGGTGGTTCTATTGGACCCACTATATACGTGCCTCGACATTCGAATGGCCACGACGCAATTGTCGGATGTAGCACATTTAGAGGTTGGTGTAGAACCACTCCGTGCACTTGGCATTGGTGACGGCTCTTGGCGATTTTCATGCGGTCGGTCATCATAGAGGGCCGGTAGTACCCTAGTCTTTTAATTTTCATTTTCATCTTCGGACCCGACTGAGTGAGTGCCACGGAGTCCTGAATGCACCTCTTTAACAATTTCACGGGCCTCGGACCCGCTTAGGCACCTTAGCCGCATTTGATCGAAAGACCTTCGTATAACGTGTTGTTTATGAATGCGTAGGACGAGTTCTTTTCTTGATCCGATGAGGCTAACGACCTATCGTCTCGGTAGTTTTCCTGTTTGCGGGTAGTACATTAATGGTCGTCGCCGATCTTACGTGTTTTTCGTCTCTGCTGCTAGTTGATTCTTTTTCTTTTTCGATTTGTGTATTGTGTACTATGTAGAGCCGTGATAGGACTCGACGTCCATGAGCCGACACTTCCATCGATTCATCTTGCAAGCGGGCAAATTCTTTTGCGAGGCGGGCTAACGCATCTGCTAAGCGTTTTCTTTCTGGGAATTTTGTAGATCGTCACATTCGGAATGCGTTCCAACAACTTGTATGGCATCTTGGAAGTATTGCTCGAGTCTTGGCTTTAAAATTCGTATCTTGTCCGGCGATCTGTTGAATGATTAACTGCGAATCCCCATAGATGTTGATGTTCGTTATCCCCATTTGAATAGTTAATTCCAGTCCTGTTATGAGAGCTTCATATTCTGCTTCGTTGTTTGTACATGGCTCTGTTAAGTGGTAGGAGTATCTTAACATCCCCCGCTCCGGTGTCATAAAGATTAGTCCGATTCCTGCCTTACCGGGCACTATCACTTGCGATTCTTCGTATTTGTGTGCTGAAGATGCTCCGTCGAAATATAATTCCCAACGTCGGTCATCAGGGTCTTCTAAGTTCATTATTTGTTCATCGGCATGTCGTCATTGAGAGGAGATTCGCCGCGCAAAGGGTGTCTTTGCGAGGAAGTACTGCTAGGATTTTTCCCTTTACGGCACGAAGAGGCACGAAAGTTATATCGAATTGCGATAATTTCATTGACCACCGGCAAGTCCGCCGAAAGCGTTGGACGGGTCATCAAGTATTGCAATGGATTAAATTTCGAGATCGAGTTGACTTTATGAGAAAGCATGTAGTGCTCGAGCTTTTGAGCGGCGAAGATCGGGGCCAAACGAGTGCTTTTCGATTGTGGGATACTTTATTTCGGTCGGAAGTAAACGACGGCTTAGGTAGTAAAGAGCATTTTCTTTACCCTCATCATTGACCTGGGCTAACAGGGCTCCGAGAGAGTCGTCTAAAGCTGCAGTATAAAGTATCAACGGTCTACCTGAGACTGGGGCTGCTAAGACATGAGGTGTCATTAAATATTGTTTAATGTCCTCAAAGGCCTTCTGGCATTTCTCTTCCCAAATAAATTTGGCGTCCTTTTTAACTAGTGCCGAGAAAGGCTGACACCTACCTGACAAGTTCGAGATAAAGCGTCGAAGATATGCTAGCTTCCCTTGAAAAGATCGTAGTTGTTTTAAGGTTTTGGGAGGTGGCATTTCTAAGATAGCTTTAATTTTTCCCGGGTCGATTTCAATTCCACGATGTCGGACAACGAATCCTAAGAAATTCCCGGAGGTGACGCCGAAGGCGCATTTTAAGGGATTCATCTTAAGGTTAAATTGTCTTAATCGTTCGAAAACAATTCTCAAATCATACGGTGGTTTTCCTTTACTTTGCTTTTGATGACCACATCATCCACGTAGCATTCGACTTGATTGTGGATGAGATCATCAAAAATTCTTGTCATTGCTCTACGGTAGGTTGCTCTGCATTCTTCGATCCGAATGGCATCACTTGTGTAGCAATATACTCCAATCGGCGTTACGAATGCTGTAAGTTTTTCATCTTCGGAGCCATTTTTATCCGGTTGTATCACGAAGATCCATCCATGAATGAGAATATTTCATGTGTTGAAGCAATGTCGATCATTAATTACAGGATCGGTAGAGGAAATTCATCTTTTGGACATGCCTTGTTTAAATCTGCGAAATCCACACAAATTCGATCGACCATTCTTCTTCTCGATTGGTACCACATTGGCTAACCAAGTCCGGTATTGTTCTTCACGGACAAATTTGGCGTCTATTAGCTTTTTAACTTCAGCTATGACTTGTTGTTCGATTTCTAGACGCATTCTTCGGGACCTTGTCCGACTGGAGCGAAGTAGGATCCACTCCTAGCTTATGGACTGCGACTTCGGAGCTAGTCCCGGCATCTCATCGTAGCTCTAAGCAAAACGGTCTTTAAATTCCATTAATAACTTGATTATTTCTTCAGAGTCTTCTTTATTGAGTAAGGAGCTAACAAAGGTAAGTCTAGGCTCTTCGCTAGTACCTAAGTTAACTTCAGTTAATTCATCTATTGTAGATTTGATCTCTTCTTCAAACTCTGGTGGAGCATTTCCAATTTGTAAATCTTCGAATTCTTCGTAGTTTCCATGCGGTTTTCATTAGACTCGCAAGTGACAACCATGCAAAATTCGGTATCGTCGATCGATCCTACTGTGCCGAATCCGAGACCATGCCTTGAATTGGGTGGACGACCGGAGTTATTCCATAAATTTTCAAAATGTTGTGATTGACCTTTTGTCCATTGTCGAGGTAAGAAACCACGCTGAATTAAGTTTTGGACACAGGGGGAATACCACTTAAAAGGCAATTCCATTAATTCTGATGAAGTAGCATCTTCGAATTGTACATTATTTTCAGTTTTGGAGGAAGGAGCACCACGGTAGAATTTGATGGGCTTTGCACCGCCGCTACGTACCTCTTTGACCACCATACCCTCGATCTTATTAGAATGGATCGGGGTCAGGGTCATAGTATGTACATAGTGGTTAATCTTCTCGTACATCAATTTATATTCTTCGTTCTTTTCATCTTCGAGAGAGATCCTGAATTGCAGCTTCTTCCGACTTATTGTCGCTGCTTCTTGCTTGATCTCTTTTCTTCTTCAGAATTGTCTTCCCAATCAACATTAATGGTTGGTTTCCTCTGTCCAACTGTCTTAACATCTCTGCCACGACCTCGTCCCCGGCCTCGACCTCGGATGCGAGTTGTGGAGAAACCTTCACCATCTCGCTGTAAGGGAGTGGTGAGTGACTGTTGGACTAGAACTTCGAGTTCTTCGTCGTCCCGAACTTCCTTTGCTTCATTCGTTATAATATCTCTGGAAAAGATTGTTTTCTTCGGAGGTGCATAATAAGTCTGCATCTTCATGGATTCCAATCTCATGTACGAAAAATGGTTGTAAGTCACCTTTGATGCCTTTGTTCCCTCCATCGTAGTATTTGATGCATCGATGTAGAGATGATGGTACCATCCTGTTTTCATGTATCCATGGTCGGCCCAGGTAGAGCGTTGAATGACGTTTCGAATCGATTATGTGAAATTTCGCGGTTGTCTTTGCCAAGTCACCGGTCTTCATTAGCGGTGTTATCGATCCGAGGGCTCTTTCTCATTTACGGTTGAATCCTCTTAATAACATTTTGTCCGCTTCGAGCTCGCGAGCATCGATTTCCAAGTATGCTTTAGCGTTCGAAGATTCATTATATTGATCGATGCTCCTGGATCCACCAATACTCTGGAGAGTGCAAACTTCCCAATTGTAACTGAAATGTACAACGGTCGGTTGTGGTCTGCTGTCCTAAGTAGTAGGTCATTGTCCGTGAAGGTAACACCTCGCTGTTCCTTTAACGAGCAAACCTCATCTAAGGAATCTCCGGTCATTTGAGCTAAGCAAATTTCTGGATCGAAGCAAGGCCTTGATCGGAACTTCTCTCATCTCCTTTGATAAGATGAGAGCGTCGTAGAATGCTTAGTTTGGCCGGTAGTTTCCTAAGATGGAGCTAGCACGTTGTAGTCGACTTTATTTTCATGTGTCTCGATTTCTTCCCGAATGGGTATTTCTTCTACGGGGTTGGTTCTTCCCGAACAACCGCACGCTTTCCTTTGTCCTTTGGACCCATTCTAGAAGGTAGAACTCTTCCACTTCTTAAGTTGACTTCGCGATTTCTTCGAATCCGGTATTGAGTTTGCTTTGGTGTCTCCTCACGAATCGGAATGACGGGTTCTTACGGATTAGCTTCGAGTGCGAAGGCTCTAACTCTATTGTGATCTGGAGCTCCTCGAAACTCACAAATAGATTCATTGCTTGTTGAACTCTCGTAGCCTCCTTGGTGGATGTCTTCTTTGTCATTGTGATCGTCGAGATTGTGTATGATTTGAGAATTGTTACTTGTATCGGAATCGATGTCCGGATTAGGTTGGTTGTCGCTAGTTACGTAATCGTTAGAAACGATCGAAAACGTAGCCAACGCCATAACCCTTATCATTATAGGATCCCACCGGAGTGAGCAAATAATCATACAGAGTCAGAGGTTCGAGGGATTTCTCCCCCGAATCGGAAACAACCATCCTAGGATAAGCAGCCCCTAGTCTAGCCTTAAAAGCCTCGGTCTTTTCTTTTTCATCAATTTTCTTCTTTTCTTCGATCGTCTCTTGTTGAGGTGGTTCTTCTATCGCAAGTGATAGTGCCGACTTGACGGGTTTCGAACTTCGAATTGAGGCTCGCACCGAAGTGGTTTGGATGCGATCCAAAATCTTCTTCGAAGACTTTGTCCGAGGCGGTAGTCCATCCATCGTCGGTCGCATAGGGATCCATCGGAACAATGAGATCCGTCGAGATAACATTGACGGAACCTCCTTTACGGGGTTCCTTCATGTATTCCTTTGGGATCGTTATATTCCCTTTTCGAAGATTATCGTTGAGCCAACTTTTGAAGGTAATACAATCATCTATCTTGTGTCCGAAGCATCCGGTGGTAAGGGCAAAAGTTGGGATCACCTTTCTTGTCGACTTCTTCGGTCTCTTAGGTTCGGCGGTTGGAAATGCGAGGTCTTCATCGGATCACGAAACATTTTCGGCACTTGCCTCATTCTTGAACGGATACTCTCTGCTCGAAGCTCCCTTAGCGTACGTTGTGGACGAGGTGGTTGTTCATCTTGTTGAGATGATCGATAGCTTGGATCGGGAGTTCTTCGGTGATTCTGTTGAATTTGCTTTGCGGCCGTTCGACGGTATTTGTATTGGCTGCTTGCCTTTATCGACTCTCTGCGGCGATTCGGACTTCTTTTCAAAAGTTTTCACGGGCTTCGTTTGTCCGTTTTGTCGGTGAAACTTAATTGCTTCCCCTCCTCTTGCAAGCTTCCGGCCTTGCTTAACAACTTCTCGAAAGTTTTAATAGTAAATCCCTTGAGGAGAAGTGCTATCGGGCCATGAATGCTCTTCAGTAAAATGCCGACTACATGCTGTTCTTGTAGCTGTGGCTCACACTTCATACTTAGGTTCCTCCATCGAAGTATGTAGTCCACCAAAGTTTCATTCGGCTTCTGCTTCTCTACCACTAAATCACCTATAGTGATGTGGTGCGAGCTCCGACAAATCGCTTGATGAAGAGGTTCTCTAATTCCGAAAATGTCTTCACCGAACCGTTCGGTAATTCCGCATACCAATCAAAGGCGATTCTCGACAGTGCGCGACAAATTATCGGAAGAGTAAAGCATCATTTCCGCCGGCATTGCAACAAGCCGGCACGAAAATTTGCAACATCTTGCTGAGGGTTTCGGTTCCATCAAAGGTCTTGAACATAGGTGGTACGAAGCCTTTCGGATATTGGACAGTGTCGATTTCTTCGGGGTAAGGTCTACCCGTCCGAATGGATGTCCCGCTCTTTGATTGTGCCAAGGCTTCTCGTACCTGCTGTTCCACCATGCTCTTGATATCCTTTTCCGAAATCATGCTTTGTGTTGCATCCTTTTTTAATTGATCATCCCCGTTGACGGATGTAATCTCCTTTCCTCCGTCTACAATGTGAATAACTTCTGGGGGTGTTTCTCTTTGGGGTTGAACCTGACTCTGGAGAGTGGCTAGGGCTGCAGCCATCTCTTCCATCCTTTTGCCATTTGGGCGATCGTATCATCTTTCTCTTGAAGCTGCATCCTCATCACTTCCGGCTCCTCTCTTCTGCAGTCGCAGGAGCACCTTGTGAAGTCGACGAAGCTCGTGTTTCAACCATGTTAATTTCCGCATATTCATCATCCATGAACTCGACGAGTTGACTTCATCTCCGAATTTTTCTTCTCTTTCTCTTGCTAATCGGCGAATATCGGTTCTTAGTTTCTCCATAGCATCTTCTAGTGGTCTTTTACGTACATCCTTGCGGTTGTCATGCGATAGCTGTCGGGTTTCCTTCTCATGAGTCCCCTTCACTACGGTAACACTTTCTTCGGACTCGAGTCTCCCGACGAGACTTTCCTTCTCGAGTCGTTGTTTTAATCTTAATTGTACGGTAGTGGGACGCCATACCATCCTTCTAGCGACAGAAGGTCTAGGACCGGATGGTCCGTCGACCAAATCTTTGGAAGGTGGTATCCTCCTTAATTTGTAGTCTCGAAACAACGACGAGTGGACTAGCTTTCATTCTCTTATTTGGCTTTTCCGCGGCGATAGTAGGTTCTACTCGCGGCCCGAGACGAGACTTGGGCGGCACCCGCCCCATCCTTCTTAAAATCTACGATACGGGGCATTTTTCTTTCTTTGCTAACTTCTCTATCAGGGTCTGCAGTCGAGCAAATGACGTAATTCTAGCCCTTTTCTTACGGCCGTCGTTGTAATATGCGGGCTGAGGCAATGCAGAAGCAATCTTGCGGACATTTTCCTCGTCCTCTGTGGCGGAGAGGGGATGGAACCTACTTCCTCCCAAAAGTGGTATGTATTCAGGCAGCGGTGTATACTCGGGCAGTTCTGGGATTTCCTCCAGGAAAGCAACTTCAGCAGCTCTGGCTTCTCTAGCAATCTTTCTACTTATGTTCCTCCTCTGAGTCCGTGTCAGTGATGGAATTCTCGAACTGGACCCAATTTCAAAAACGGAAGGTTTTACAGGAAGATCTGTACCCTCCACGGCAACAAGTTCATCACAGTTCTGAATTTCCTTCCCCTTTAGTCTGGCAGAAGCCGGGGTAGGTGCAGAGACAACTAGACCAGTGGGGGTAGCAACAACAGTCCTTCTGCGAACAACAATACTACTCTCAGTTGGAATCTTTTGCAGAGGAGGGAATTCATGAGTTGACTTGAGGTTAAACTCAATCAACGGCTTCTCAGTTTCCGGTACTTTGCTTGTGAGTGAAAAGAGAGTGACGTCGGGGATTTTGATTTCGGTGTCCCCGAATCCTTGTCCGAATCGAATGATTCCATTATCAGGCAGTTCGTCCTTGAACACGGCCGAGTCCGGTCCGTTGACGAAGGAGAAGATCAGTTTTGGGGCTTCCATTTCTGCAGGGCAGATTCCAAGTGTTAGTCCCCGAATCGTGCTTCTTCTTGTCGTAAAACTTATGATGCAAAAGAAAGAGTCCGAACACATTTTCGTTTATCTTAGTGTATTTGTGGTATTAAAAGAAAATTTATTTAGATAATTATTTTTCGAAAAGATTTGTTCGTTAGGACAGATAATTATTAAAAGAAGGAGAATTGTAGGAAGGGTAAAAGGAATTGATTAGGAATTGGAAAAGGAAGAGAAAGTCTTGTAGAAACTTCTCGACCCGCCAGACCGCTCCTAAACTAATACCTATTGGGGGTCCACCCCACCTCGAAATGAGGTAAAAGGATCTCGGAACCTCTCCGTTTAGGGGTGTCTAAACAAGTGGCTCCTAAATCCGAGAGAATGTTGGCTATACTTGTTCGAGGTAGAAATGAACATAGTATTCCAACGGAAAGAAGGGTAGTTTGATCCACTAGGGACATGGATACACTACCGATTTTGAAAGCGAAACTATCCGATTAAAATGGAGAGAGGAATTATCCCACGTGAGTCGCCGAAGTTGTCGGCATATTTTTAGGTTGTGTGTTTTGAAAAGGGGTCGCCTACGGAAATTGTCGGCGAATTTTCATATTTTAAATTTAATTTAAATATATATATAGTTTAAAAGATAACATTTGATTTTGAAAGTAATTTTAAATTTAAAAGTTTTAAGATATGAAATCAAACCGATCTCACATCCCAAATAGTTTATATAAACGAGCACCGCACCACAAACCGTGTATCTATCCCGAAGAATAGACACCTTGTTTGGTGATGGGGCTCGATTAAATAAACTAGGAGATTTGTGACATCCGTTTGGTCCGCGAACCAATTTTATAAGCCGACAAGTTCCCCGCTTAATATAAATGAATTAAGCGGGGTTTATATTACCCAGGTTCTTAAAATTCCCTATAAGGGCAAGCCCCTATAGCTAATTACATCTTAAGTGACGAGAATCACCTAAGAAAACTCTCGATAATAATCAGTAGTTCTGCTCTCAAGAATTTCAAAGTTTAAGTTTTCAAAGGATTGAATTTTGGAATTTCAATAGGGAATGGATCAAATTTGGAACATTTTATTTTGGGAATTCAAAGGAAGGAGAAATCACAGATTCAAAGCGAACTTCGGTAATTTCCCGACTATCCTATTGTTTGGCTTGAATTTAGGAAAGTCCTGATGTTTATTTAATGTTTTGATCTTGCCAATTTTAATTAATTAGGACTTATATTCGTATGACACAATCATACAAACAACCTCGAAGATGTGAGGGTTTATGTCGTGTCGAACGACTACCTCGGAGTCCTAAGACCGGTTAGGGCTTAATTTGCAATGCAAATGCCTAACAAAAGGTTGAGGATTTATGTTGCACTAGGCAAACTACCTCGAAGTCCTATGGTTTGGTTATTTAATTCTAAGAATGGTTTTGCTGATGTAGATTTAGGTTTTGCTGATGACGATGGCCGTGCTGCCCACCATGCTCCGAGCTTTTTGTTGTTGCAGAGGTTTAGTTTTAGAAGATTGTAATCAAAAGAGAAGAGAAGAGTTTGGTTTTAGAAATCTTAAAGTCCAAGTGTTTTTTTTATGTTTTAATTAAAACAAATCTTAAAGTTTATTATAACAACACCGGTTAAGATCCCACGGTTCCATCCTTCCGGCATCGTTATTTTTATCAGATTCACTTAGTCCAGATGAATTTGCTAAACTCAACTAAATGAGTTCCACACTTTCATTTAGACCGTGGGAAATCCCGTTAGCAACACGTAGATTACATCATCCGAGGTATTCCCGATCATCCAACAAGACGTTTTATTTTAGTTATAGTTGTAGTTTTGTTGTTTTGTTTGTGATTAAATTTTGAGTTTTTTTATATTTTGAAATGTTGTGGCGGTGAATTTTATCTTGCAATGACTTTTAATTTAGTTTTGGTTTTGGTTTTAGGGGCTATCCTAAAGGTGTGGGTTTTCATGCAACAGTTGTTTATCATGCAAGAAAAGTAAGTGCGATGCAATTCAGTAAATTGCAAGGAGGTAAATTGCAAATAAAATAAAAGCGTACCTGAAGGGTCTTCCCGTCATCCCAAGCTACACTTAAACACAATTTAGGATATTTTAATCATTTAAAGCAAGTTCCTAGGTAAAGCTACGGGAAGGGTTATGGTTTTCTACCAAGTTCCTAATCCTATAGCTAGTCATTTCCTATGACGTCTAGGTTCTTGTGTTTTTTTTTAGGACGATTTTCTTCATCAAAGAACAATTAAGTTCAATTGTTCTTATAAACATCCTATCATATTGAGGAAGTGCTTAAGACAAATCTTAAACATCTTTTCAATACCTCTAGGATTGTTTTAAGTCCAAGAGAATTTAATTATACAAAATGAATTAATCATCCAGGAGTTTCAAGTTTCGTTATCTTGCTTAGTGAACTAGGACATTTGAATATCCTATGAGTGAAGTAACACTTCACTTAACACTCCATTTAGGAGTTATGATAATAAGAGCTTTTGAGGGCAAATCGATATTCAAGTGATTTGTGATCTGACTTAATTTTAATTAATGGGTTTAAATTTGGAATAGTGTTCAAGTTGTTTTAGATTTACTTTTGAATTCTTTATGTCTTAAGTGAGGTTATATTTAATTCAATTTAATTTAATTTTAATTTTAATTTAATTTGGTTTGGTTTAGTTTTAATTTTAATTTAATTTTATTTAATTTAATTTAGTTTTAATTTTATTTTAACTTGATTTTATTATTATTATTTTTATTTAATTTAATTCAATTTAATATGTTTTAATTTAATTTAATTTAATTTAATTTAATTTAATTTAATTCAATTTCATTTTAATTTTAATTTAATTTAAATTTTAATTTGGTTTTATTTTTAATTTTAATTTAAATTTAAATTTTAATTTAATTTTATATTATTATTATTTTTTTAAATTTTAATTTAATATTTTATTTTTTATGCTTTAGGGATGATTTAATTTTAATTGTTAAAGTATTAATTTAATTGAAATTTTAAAAGGATTTAATTTAAATGTTTTAATTTTTAATTTAATTTAATGATTAAGTCTTTTAGCACTTTAAATTTTGAATTTGGATTATCGTTTTAATTAGGAATTAAATATTATTGAGGTGATTAATTTAGGGATTCTTAGATTAAAGAATAAATTTCTTCCTAATAATATCCTTATTTTAATAATTCTAATTTTTTTATTATTCTTCCAAGTTTAAACAATTATTTAATTAAGGTTTATTTTAATTATTTTCAAATTGTTTGGTAGGTTTCTACCCTTTAATTACCTAAGTTTCAAACATCCAAAATCAACTTAATATCAAATATTTTACCCACCCTTTTAATTAAACCTAAAATTTTTAATTATAGGTTAAAATTTTAATTACCATTTTGCCCTTTAAACTTACTAATTTCATAACTCACTAAATTGAGCTTAAATAAATTTGAAATTTTTATGTGACTTCACTCATATGTCAATCAAGACATTAGAGGAGAAAATGTGATTTTTTTGTATTTAATTTATTTATATAATTATTTTTGGTGGAAAATAAGAATTTTCAAGGAAAATTTAATAACATGACCAAAGGAACGTTTCTATCCTTAAGAAAATTTTGGGACATTCCTAATGACCAGAGGACCACTTGGACCAATTTTGATGATTTTTTGAATTATATTATTTTTATTATAATTATTTTGAGTTTTGGAGTATTAATTAATTTAAAAATAAAATAAAGGTTAAAAAATGAATTTTGTATTTTTCAAAAATCTCTCTGATATCAAGGAAACCAGAGAACCAATTTTTATAATTTTTTGTTTTTTCTTTGATTTATTAGAATTATTTTAGTGGAAATGCTAGAAAATACATTTTTTAATTTTAAAATTACCTTAGGGCTTTAAAATTTAATATCTCATCATAGAGACTTAAGAAAAATATGGGGTTTGTTCCTAAATGCTTAAAATTCAAAATGTGACATTTTGGTGAATTTTATTATTTTTGTGATTTTATTATTTTTTAATTATTAAAAATATTAAAATAATGTAAAAAAATCAACTTTTTTGGAAAATTGCAATTTTATTTTTCTTAAATTCCCCTGATATCAGAGAGGCTCCAAAACCAATTTGATGAATTTTTGAAAAGTATTTTGAAAGTTATGAATTTTTGAAGTTTAAGTTTGGCTAAATGACTTAATCAACCCATTTGATAGGGCTAACCAAGTCCGATTGACCTCAAACTTTTATGGTGGGTTCCCCGATCCTAAAGGTCAGTGGAGAATTGATTTCAAGTCAATTTGATGCATGATTAGCTCTAATTAATTAAGGTTCCATTTTGGGTGTTTAAGCCAATTAGGGTTGTTACAAGTGAGTTAACTCAAAAACCATTTTCCACTAGGGTTCTCCGGTCACAAGAAACATCACCAAATTTTCCTAGAATTTATTTCACAACATGCTAATTATTAGAATTAAAATACTCGGAATAGTGACCTAGAATTGAAAAATCAATAACTCTTTATAAGGGTGGCCTCGACTTTGGAAAATTCGAGGAATGTTCCCAAATTCGAGGCTTCAAAGCCCTATGGTCTCATGACATGGTAAATTGTATACATGCATGGAGAATTGAAATAGTGCAGAGAGTAAATAAATAATTAAAAATAAAATACTTGATGAAATTAAATGATTTCTTTTCCACATTATTCTCCTCTGTTCACTGAGCAAGAGGGTATTTTTATTTTATTTTTTTGATTTTCCTACACAAAGATATGCATTTTTGAAGTTTAGGGAATTAAATAAATCAAAAATACCCTAATTTCCTACTTATCCACGCGGCGCCAGCTCAACCTAGGTATCTCCGAAACGCCGCGTGTCGTCTTCTGACTCGGCGCCGCCATCCGACTCAGCGCTCCAGGGCCCCGCTGTTCACGTACCATCGCGCTGTCCAGCTCGATCCAGACCGTCTGCTCGATACACGCTCGATCCGACGGCTCCCAGTCATCGTCTACGACTGGTGTGCACCCGTGACCGTCAACCTTATAACCCTAATTTCTCACTCGATTCTAAACGGATTTTCGTGTTCTTATGATCTATGGATTCGTCTTGAGGAGTTGAACATATCCATACGGTAAACATGTATTGAAATTAACTCAAATTAAATAGAGAATCTCTGTAAGCTCGGGAAGAAGAGTGAGTCCATACCTTTGCTCAGAGAAGTGTGGCTTCAATCTGAGGGTTGTGTCACCTTCGATTGGGTCCAAGCAAGCTCCGGATGAAGTCCCTTGGCCCGGTGAATTGTCCAGGTATGATTTCGACCACGGCCGATTACAAAGCTTGGAGTCCGGAACGGATGGGTGGCTCGGAGAGGGGCTTTCACTCGGGAAACTCCTTCTCTTGACCTTGTACGAGTGTGGGTGAGTTTAATTTGAATTTGGTGGAGAGTTGGGAGATGTCCTATTTTTTGGTGGAATTTTGGCTGAGAAATTGGGCTCTGTTGGTGGGGATTAGGGCAAATTGTCAATGGGGATCAACTGCTCTAAGTGTGGAGAGTGGTCTGGAGCAATTTTGGCAGGCTTTCAGTAAGGTCTGGTTCAGCACCTCTCATGGCTGAGGGGAGGTGAGGTTTAAATAGGAGAGGGTGGAGGACCTCCCAGGGGGGTTTAAGGCTTGGGATCGCTGCTTAGGTCGAGGGAAGAACGGCCATGATGGCCATTGGGCATGGGGCGGCTCGGCGAGTGGGAATTCCAAACTTTAGCTCACATGGGTGCTCTCGGCCTGGTGGTTTCCGGCGGGCGTGGTCGGCCGGCCGCCGGGTTAGGTCACCCTCAAGGTCGGGGAGGTCGGGTGGGGCTTAGTGCGATCAATTGGCCATGGACATGTGTAAAGGAGTTGAATTGAAATGGAATGAGGGGAAGGCTATTTTGGGTTCAAATGAGTCAACCCATGGTTTTGGGCTAGGTTCACCACCCAAGGCCTGTTTTGGGCTGAAAAGAGTCACTTGGGTCAGCCAAGAGAAAATGGTGTGGTCTCCATCCATGGTGAGGTGGCTAAGCATGGTTTAGTGTGTGACATGCTTAAGGTAAAAAAAGGGTTTAAGAGGGTTTAAGAAAGGGATCCCTCTCTTGCCATTAATGGTTTGGTGAGGTGGAAAGTAGATTCCATGGCTCTCATGGCTCCCATGGGGCTCATGCATGGCTTCATGGCTCCATTTGGCTTGGGAAAAGTTAAGTCAACTTTCATGGAGAAGGATTTTGTGAATTTTGGTATTTAGGGGTGATTTGGCATGAGGCTTGATTTGGAATCTTTTGATGATTGATTTAGGACTTAAGGGATGATATCAATTAATGGGGTGATGAAAAGAATGTCATATGGGCTTTAGCATGAAGTTTGGGCCTTTGAAATTTAGTGAAGATGGGCTTTTAAAATGGTTTAGGGAAGTGGGCTTTTGGATTTTAAAATGGATTTTAGGATGAAAGTTTGGTAAAGGCTTGGGCCAAATAATTGTTGGGTTTGGTTTAGGGGGTATGTCATGAATGATTTGAAATGAGTTTGGAGTGATTTGGGTTTGAATGGGGTTGGATTTGGACCTCTTTGGTAAATGGGCCAATGTAGGTCAAATTGGGCTAACTTGGGCCAATGTTGGGCTAGGGTTGAAATTGATGTAAAATTAATGTTGGGAAATGTTTATGGGAGTGTTTTAAAGAGGTTTTGGCTTTGGTTGGGTTTTGATTTTGGGGTTTGGGCTTATTTGGGTTAGGTTTGGGTTTAGGTCAAAATTGGGCCTTTTAGCTTTGGGTTGAATTTGAGTGGGGTTTGGGTCTAAATTTATGGTAAATCATGTTAGGGTTTTGTTTGTGGGGATGTTAAGGAAGGTTTAGAAAAGGTTTGGGGTTAATTGGAGTTGAATTGGGTTAGTTTGGGCTAAGTTTGGGTCATGGGTCCAAATTGGGCTTTAAGGTCAAAAGTGAAATTGGATTCAAATGCCAATCAAATTGGACTTGGATTTGGTCTAGATTGGTGTTGGGGATGTTGAATTGAAGTTTAGAATTGAATTGGACCAGAATTTGGGTTAATTGGGTAGGTTTGGTTTGACATTGGGTTCACTTTGGGTTAAAATGGGTCAAATTGTGGATTTTGACAAAAGTGGCGTAAATTGACAAAACTGGCCCATGGTGTAGTTGGACAAAATGGAATTGGGAATATTTGGGATTTTTTGGAATTTTCTAGGAATTTTCCGAATTTTTGGATTTTTTGGCTAAGAGGGGCATTTTGGGTATTTGGAGGGTATTGGGAGGTATTTTTGAAATTTTTGGTATTTTTGGCTATGAATGATCAATTTGAGTAATGTGGGAATGTTTGGGATTGGTTTTAAGGAATTTTGGGTATTTGGAGATTTTTTGAAAAATTTGGGTAATTTCAAGTGTTTTGGGTAGGCTAGGCGGGTGTAAGGTCCCGGGTGGTCAAAAATTGAAAATTTAGAAAATTGAAGATTGGGTAAATGTAAGTGGAATAAAATCATTTTGGTTGAGCCATGAAGCCATGTTAAGCCTATATGAGCCATGAGAGGACTCATTTGAGACATTCACTATGTTGTTCTTAACCCTCTTAGCCAAGGGCTTAGGGGTTGAGGACCATCCATGTGAATCACCTTCATGAGTCAGGAGGTCAAGTTGGGTATGGGTGTGGTTTTAGGAGGTGTGTGAAAATATAGTGTATGAGTGTAGTGTGTGTGTAAGTCAGCCCTCACCGGACCGGAGCCACCTGAGGCGATCCTAAGGCCAAAGAGTCCTATAGGAACTCATCCTTTAAACTTCCACATTTGATTTCAACCCTCTAGGTGATTAGGGGTCTACAATCAAGTTTGTGGAGTTTTCAGGGAGTTAAGAAGTGGTTTGAATTTCTAAGTGGTGGGTCCCAATTCTAATCCTCTAGGATAGTAAAAGGAAAAGCCTAAGGCAAGATCCTAAGTACTAAAGAGAGAAAAGAAGACCTCATCAAAAATGAGGTCAACAACAGGGTATAGTGAAACTTCCAGGATCCTTAAGCTTTTCAGGTAATTTCTTTTGAATTATTGCACTGCATTCTTCACTTAATGCAACAGTTTTAAAAGCTTCAAATTTTCATTTATTGCTTAAAATATCCTTCATAAATTTTGCATAAGTTGGCATTTGTTCCAAAGCTTCAGCAAAAGGTATGTTAATAGTAAGTTTCTTAAAAATTTCAAAGAACTTAGAAAATTGATGATCAAGTTTCGATGTTTAAGTCTTTGAGGAAAAGGTGGTGGTGGTTTTTCAACTTCCACATTAACGGGTATAACGATCGATCTTGACTAGGAGAGAGAGTTTCTCTAGGTTTTTCGATCTCTTGACCTCGATCTCTTTTTCAATTTCATTACGTATTCTTTCTTTTAATTCATTTCCACTTCTAAGTTGCACTAACCTTAACATGTTCATGTTCTTTTCCGAGTTTCCTTTAGATTAATTTCAACTTTACTAGGAAGTGTTCCTACAGGTCTGTTATTAATTAAAGTAGCAATTTGCCGCATTTGATTTTCAATATTATGAATAGCAGTATTTTGATTTTGTAATTGATAATTCATTTGTAAAATTAATTCTTCTATTGATAAGTTTTTCTGTTGATTATTAAATTCAAGAGGTTTATAATTTAGATTAACTTGATTATTCCAATTTCTAGTGGGATGAGATTGATTATTACCCCATTGTTGTTGTGAATTATTCCAGTTAAAATTAGGATGTTTTTTCCACCCAGGATTATAATAATTTGAATAAAGAATATTTTTACTTACAATAGCTTGTAAAATTTCAATAGTCTGAGAATCTTCAATATTAGCAGAGTTATTATGTGAAATATTAATTGCAAAATTATCTAATTTCTTAGACATTGCTGCTACTTGTGAAGCTAAGATAGAAAATGCTTCATTATCGTAAATACTTGCCATCTTTTTAGGATTAATCCATTCGGAAGGCCATTGAAAATTGTTATTAGCCATTTCTTCAATTAAAGTGTAAGCTTCTTCAAATGATTTAGACATTAAAGAACCTTCAGCAGCAGCATCAATAATTGATTTTAAAGATCCAATTAATCCATTATAAAATGTTTGAATAATTAACCAATCAGGTAAAGCATGATGAGGACATTTTCTTAATAGTTCTTTAAATCTTTCCCAAGTTTCATATATTGTCTCCCCGTCAAATTGACTAAATGAAGTAATATCAATTCTTAATTTAGCAGTTTTAGATGGAGGAAAATATTTAGCAAAGAATTTTTGTGCCATTTCAGCCCATGTTTTAATAGAACCAGTTGCTAATGAGTTTGACCACATCTTTGCTTTATCTCTTAAAGAAAAAGGAAAGAGTCTAAGTCTAATAGCATCATCAGAAACATTGTTATATTTGAAGGTAGCGCAAAGTTATAAAAAACTAACAAGGTGTAAATTTGGATCCTCATTTGGTGTTCCACTAAATTGATTGTTTTGCACCGTTTGAATAATAGACGGTTTAAGTTCAAAAGAATTAGCATCTACATTGGGTATTTGAATACTACTATGAAGTTCATCAACTATAGGGTTAGCATAATCCCTTAATGGTTTATAAACATTTTGATCATTAAGTTCAATTGGATTTTGTAAAGTAGTCATTTCTTGAAATTTTTGAATTTGTTTTCCCTTTTTAATTTTTCTAATTGTTCTTTCTAGTTCAGAATCTAAAAGTATTAATCCTTCAGAACCAAAAATTTGCATAAAAAAAATAAAACAAGTAATAAAATTTATATATATATATATATATATTATATTATTATATATATATATTTTTTATATATTTTTGGAAATATAATATTTAAAAATCTATAACTATTCTTATTCCTTCCACGACAACGGCGCCAAAAACTTGACCCAATTTTTGTATTTCCAAATACAAGGATTTGTTACCATTGCTTAGAAAATTTAATTTCTAGCAAGGCGTGAAACACTTGACACTGGAATAACTTGCTATATAGATGTGTACCAAATTTTAATTATGAGCGATAACATTAAATAAAACTTAATTGCTACTTAATGCTAGGCCGTTAATGTTTAATACTTTTTTAAATATATGTTTATATAACAAAATATAATTTAAAAAGAAAATATTTTATATACTTTTTGGGTACTACGCAAGTATACGTATCGTTTCAAGTAATATAGGGCTTTGAAACAAAGACCCCAGTATCGTGCCCATGGGGAAAAAATATGGTAATAAATTTTTAAATATTGTTTTTCAAAAATCTTTTTGTATTTTAATCTAACTATAAATTACTTTTAATTTACTAGATGCAGATAAAGAGAACAATAATAAGAAAATGATTTTGTGAAAACTATATAAAACAAACAACTTTCTTCCCTTGAATTAATCTAAGATTTTAAGATAATTTAATATTCGTTGGAGAATTTGATTTATGGTATTGTGCCAAATAGAAGCATTCCTATTCTTTACCCTTTGATCCAGGTGCAAAGAACATTGGCTAATTTACAGATCAGGTCCGGATGTATTGTTAGTAGAATGGTTTAATCTAGACTCACACTACTAGATGTCCAAAGGTGGCTATGGTCGGCCCTACTAGTGACCCTTTCCTTATCTATAAATCAAATTATAAGAAGTTAGTTTGTCACTCTAAAAACTTATCAATTCTACGCCCTTTAAATCTTATCTCCCTATTTATTTGCACTTCACCTTGAATAGCCCGCACATGGCCTTCGACTACCCAAGGATTCATGTGACATTTACAAGTTAAGAGTTCTTATCCTTCTAGTTCTCAAAACACTTCAACAGGTTTTAACAATTTAAATGACCAATTTAAAAAGTAAAGTAAGATCAGGTATTAATATCATCACAATGTTTTGAAAATATTTTGAATTTCGATTCTCCATCGAATCTTATATTATCTTATTTATCTCTTCATAATTGAAGGAAGAAAGTAAACTAACTACTCGAACACATTGAATATAAACGAGCAAAACATAATAAATTAACTTTGAATCAAAAATAAAATACTTTTCTCAAATATTCCTTCTACGGATCTTCGATTCCTACGACTCCGAGTGTAATGAACTCCGGATGCAACAACTTGAAAATAAACTCACTAAACTAAATAAAAGTGGCCCTAAATTTCTCTCTATTTCTCTCTCTAAGGATGAGAGATCCTAAAGTGGATAAGAGAAAGGGGTTACAATGGGGGCACGTTTTTCGAAGAAATGGACTCTTATTTATAGGCTTCGAGGGTTGCCTTGAGGCACCTCTTCAAACCTTAACCCCAAGCCCTTGGCTAAGAGGGGTTAGGAACAACATAGTGGATGCCTCAAATGAGTCCCTTCATGGCTCATGTGGGCTTGATATGGCTTCATGTAACAAGACGAAATGATTTCATTCCACTTATATTCACGATCTTCAATTTCCCAATTTTCAATTTTGTCCAGGATTCCAGCCAAGCCTACCCAAAACCCTTGAAATCACCCAAATTTTTAAAAAATTTCCAAATCACCAAAATTCCTCAAAATCGATCCTAAACATTACCACATTACCCCAATTGATCTTTCATGGCAAAATGCCAAAAATTCAGAAATACATGCCCTCAATACTTGGAAATACCCCTCTTGACCCAAAAATCCAAAAATTCAGAAAATTCCCAGAAAATTCAAAAAATCCCACATATTTCCAATTTCATTTTGTTCATTCTGCCCATGGGCCAATTTTGTCAATTTACCCTACTTTGTCAAAACCCCCAATTTGACCCATTTTAACCCTAAGTGAACCCAATGTCAAACCAAACCTACCCAATTGACCCAAATTCTGGTCAATTCAATTCTAAACTTCAATTCAACATTCCCAACCTGTCAGACGAATCAATGATCCCCTTTGATTGGCATTTGGATAAATTTACTTTTGGCCTTAAAAGCCCAATTTGGACCCATGACTGACTTCTTAAACTCACCCAATTCAACTCCAATTAACCCCAAATCTTTTCCAAACCTCCCTTAACATCCTACAAAGAACAAAACCTTAACATGATTTGCCCAAAAATTTAGACCCAAAACCCACTCAAATTCAACCCAAAACCAAAAGGCCCAATTTTGACCTAAAACCAAACCTAACCCAAATAAGCCCAAACCCCAAAATCAAAACCCAACCAAAGCCAAAACTCCTTTGAAACACTCCCTTAAACATTTCCCGACATTTATTTTACATCGATTTGACCTAGCCCAGATTGGCCAAGTTAGCCCAATTTGACCCTATATTGGCCAATTCACCAAGGAAGCCCAAATTCAACCCAATTCAAACCCAAATCACTCCAAACTATTTCAAATCACTGATGACATATCCCTAAACCCAAACCAAACAATTATTTGGCCCAAATCCTTCACAGAATTCCATCCATGAATTTATTTTTAAACTTAAAAGCCCACTTACATGAAAACTTCTAAAAAGCTAAATTCATGCTAAAGCCCATATGACAAATTCTTCTCATCATACCCTTAATTAAAATCAATCCCTAAGTTTCAAAAACTCATCATGAAGCCATTCAATTAATCCCCACTTCAAATTCCCATGAAAATACCAAAATTTTCTTAAATCCATTTCCATGAAATTGACTTGGCTTTTCCTAAGCTAAAGGTGAGCCATGAAGCCACTCAAGCCACATGCAAGCCATGTGAGTTGTTTGACATGTGACAGCACATGGAGTAAGAGGAGGGGGAGCTTTCCTTAATTCATAAAAGTCTTTAACCTCACCCATGATACCCCTTAACCAAGATTTAATCCAAATATTCTTGGATAAAGGACATCACCATACAGGCCAACCAGCTAGCTAATTTTCTCAGCCCAAGGCTAGCCATGGGGAGGTGAACTTGACCCCGAACAAATGGGTTGACCAAGCCCCAGCAAGATTAGCCATACCCACAAGCATGCCATCTTGATCCAAGTGCTTTACACATGGCATTTGCCTACACTAAACCCCAGCCTGACCCACCTGAACAAGATGGTGACCTTTGAGTAGCCGACGGCTCCTGCAACCGCGGAAGCCACCGGGCGAGAGCTCATGTGAGCCCGACATTAGAATTCCCTTCTTGAGCTACCCCATTCCCAATGGCCACCATAGGCCCCATTCTTCCCATGCCCGAGAGCGGCTGATCTCAACCCTTGGCCATCCTTGTGAGGCTCTCCGGCCACCTCTACATTTAAACTGAGCCCTCACTCCCATGAGAGGAGAAGTTGCATAAACCTTGCGGCTTCTGCCAAAAATTATTCCAAACTCTACTCGCATACTTAGAGCGAGTTGATCCCCAGTGTCAATTTGCTCTAATGCCTTGACGAATCAATTTCTGTTGAAATTTCACCCAAAACTAGGACACTTTGCCGCATTGAGCCAATCCTCAAATTCATTGGTCCTACACCTTCAACTGGACCAAGAGGAAATTTCCCAACGAAAGCCTAGCGCATCTGCGAGACCACCCAGGTTGTTCCATTTTCTGGCTTTGTGATCGGCGTGGTCACTTTCATAGCTAGGAAATTCACGAGACCAAGAGACATCATACGGGAGCTTCTTTGGGATCCAATCGAAGGTGACACAATCCACCAGTTGAAGCCGCACTATACACGAGCCCAGTATGAGCTAATTCTTCATCACGACCACGGGAGATTCTCCATTTAGTACTTTAATTTCAATGCATGATCCCACCATATAGATGTATTCGTCTTTTCAAGACGAATCCATAAAGCATAAGAACACAAAAATCCATTGAGTATTGAGTGAGATATTAGGGATTTAGTGTGGACGGCTCTCGGAGTGAGGACGCTTGGGGACGATGAACGGATGCCGTTCATTTAATACGCTCACGGACGACCGGCGGGATCGCGCGAATCGGGGAGATGGAACGACACGGCGGGCCCCTGGGGCGCTTCGATCGGATGGCGGCGCCGGAGTCGGGCGACGCATGTGCGTTCGGAGGCTGCCCAGGGTTGACGCGGCTTAGCATGGATAAATAGAAAATTAGGGTATTTTCTGATTTTTTTAATTCCCTAAACTTCAAAAATCCATAACTGTGTAGAAAAATCAGAAAAATAAAATAAAAATACCCACTTGCTCAGTGAACAGAGGAGAATAATGTGAAAAAGAAATCATTTAATTTTATCAAGTATTTTATTTTTAATAATTTATTTACCCTACGTATTATTTTAATTCTCCATGCATATAGGAAACTCACCATGGCATGAGACCATAGGGCTTTTGAAGCCTCTGAATTTGGGGACATTCCCTGAATTTTCCAAAATTCAGAGCCATCCTATGAGAAGTTATTGATTTTTCAAATTCATGTTACTATTTTTGAGTATTTTAAATCTAATAATTAGCATGTTGTGAAATAAATTCTAGGAAAATTTGGTGATGTCTCTTATGACCAGAGGACCCTAGGAAAAAATAGTTTTTGAATTAGTTCATTTAAAATAACCCTAATTGGCTTAAACACCCAAAATAGGTCCTAATTAATTAGAGTTAACCATACATCAAATTGACTTAAAAATCAATTCTCCACTAACCTTTAGGATCAGAGGAACCCACCATAAAAGTTTGAAGTCAATTGGACTTGGTTAGCCTACTAAATGGGTAGGTTAAGCCATTTAGCCAATTTAATCTTTAAAAAATCATAACTTTCAAAATAAACAAAAAATTCACCAAATTGGTTTTGGAGCCTCTCTGATATCAGGGGAATTTAAGAAAATTAAAATTTCAATTTTCTAAAAAAGTTGATTTTTTTGGTATTATTTTTAATATTTTAATAATTAAAAAATAATAAAAATCACAAAAATAATAAAATTGTACAAAATGTCATTTTGAATTTTAATCACTTAGGAACAAACCCCATATTTTTCTTAGGTCTATTTGTTGAGATATTAAATTTTAAAGCCCTAAGGTAATTTTAAAATTAAAAAATATATTTTCTAGTATTTCCACTAAAATAATTTTAATAAATCATAGAAAAATCAGAAAATTGTAAAAATTGATTCTCTGATTTCCTTGATATCAGAGATTTTGAAAAATATAAAATTCATTTTTCAACCTTTATTTTTATTTTAAAGTAATTAATACTCCAAAGCTTAAAATAATTATATTAAAAATAATATAATTCAATAAATCACCAAAATTGGTCCAAGTGGTTCTCTAGTCATTAGGAATGTCCCATAATTTTCTTAAGGACGAAAACTTTCCCTTGGTCATATTATTAAATTTTCCTTGGAAATTCCTATTTTCCACCAAAAAATAATTATATAAATAAATTAAATACAGAAAAATCACATTTTCTCCTCTAATGTCTTTATTGACATATGAGTGAAGTTACATAAAATTTCAAGTTCATTTAAGCTCAATTTAGTGAGTTATGGAATTATTAAGCTTGAAGGGCAAAATGGTAATTAAAGTTTTTTTAACCTTTAATTAAAACTTTAGGTTTAATAAAATTAAAGAATAAAATATTTGATCTTAATGTCGATTTGGATGATTGAAATTTAAATATTTAAAGGGTAAGAAACCTATTAAACAATTTAAAAATAAGTGAAATAAACCTTAATTAAATAATTAATTAAATTTAGAAGAATAATAAAATTAGAATTATTAAATAGGGATATTATTAGGAAGAGAATTGTTCTTTAATTTAAAAATCCTAAATTAGTCATCACAATAATATTTAAATCCTAATTAAAATGATAATTCAAATTCAAGTTTTAAAATGTTAAAGGACTTAATCATTAAAATTAAAAATAAAATTAAATTAAAACATATTAAATTAAATTAAATCAAATGAATTAAATTAAATTAAATTGAACAAATTAAATTAAAATTGAATTAAATTAAAATTAAATTAAATTAATTAAATAAAATAAAATTAAAATTAATTAAATAAAATTAAATTAAAACATATTAAATTAAATTAAATTAAGAAATTAAATCAAATTAAATTAAATTAAATATAAAATTAAATTAAATTAGAGTAAAATTAAATTAAATTAAATTAAATCAAATTAAATCATATTAAATTAAATTAAATTAAATTAAAAAATAAATTAAGAAATTAAATCAAATTAAATTAAATTAAAAGGAAATTAAATTAAATTAAATTAAATCAAGTTAAATTAAATTAATTTAATTCACATCAAATCAAAACTAATTTAAATTAAATTAAAAGTTAAATTAAATTAAAAATAACATCACATAAGACATAAGAAATTCAAAATAAAGCAACTTGAACACTATTCCAAATTTAAACCCATTAATTTAAATTAAATCATAAACCACTTGAACACCAATTTGCCCTTGAAAGCTTTGGTTATCATAACTCTTTAAACGGGGACGTTAAATGAAATGTTACTTCACATAGGATATTGAAATGTCTGGATTCTTGGCTTGAATATAAAAAATTTGAATTCTAGGACGATTAATTCATTTGTATGATTAAACTCATTGAGACCAAAACAATCCTAACAATATTGAAAAGATGTTTAAGATTCTTCTTAAGCACTTCCTTAATATGACGGGATGTTTATAAGAAAAACTAAACTTAATTGTGCTTTGATGAACAAAATTGTCCCTCAATAATCTGAGAACCTAGACGTCATAGGAAATGACTAGCTATAGGATTAGGAATTTGGTAGAAAACCATAACCCTTCCCTTAGCTTTACCTAGGAACTTGCTTAAATATTCCTAGCGTGTTTTAAGTGCGGCTTAGGATGACGAAGACCCTCCCCCGTCGCTTTTGTATTTTGTACGATTTACCTTATTGCAATTTATTTAATCGCATCGCACTTACTTTTCTTGCATTATAAACAACTGTTGCATGAAAACCCACACCTTTAGGATAGTCCTAAAGGCGAAACCAAAACTAAAATTAAAAGTCATTGCAAGATAAAATTCAACATACAACATTTCGAAATATAAAACGACTCGAAAATTTAATCACGAGGCAGAACACAAAACTACAATTACAACTAAATTAAAACGTCTTGTTGGATGATCGGGAATACCTCGGATGATGTAACCTACGTGTTGCTAACGGGATTTCCACGGTCTAAATGAAAGTGTGGAACTCATTCGGTTGAGTTTAGCAAATTCATGCGAGATTTAAGTGAATCAGATAAAAATAACGATGCGGAAGGATGGGCAGAGTGGGATCTTAACCGGTGTTGATATAATCAACTTTAAGATTTGTTTGATAAAACATAAAAAACACTTGGAAATTAAGACTTCTCTAAACCAAAACACTTTTCTCATCTCTTGATTTATGGCTTAATAACTAAACCTATGCAACGACAAGGAGCTCGGGCATGGGTGGGCGGCACGGCCATCGTCATCGACAAAACCTGAGTCTACTTCAGCAAAACTTTCCTAGAATTAAATAACTAAGCCATAGGACCTCGAGGTAGTTTGCCTAGTGCAACATAAATCCTCGAAGCCTTTTGTTAGGCATTTGCATTGCAAATTAAGCTTCTTAGGTCTTAAATTCCGAGGTAGTCGTCGATACGACATAAACCCTCACATCTTCGAGGCCTGACATGATCATGTCATACGAACATAAGACCTAATTAATTAAAATTAGCGAATCAAAACATTAAATAAATATTGGATTTTCTAAATGCGAAGACCCGAACAATAGGATAGTTTGGGAATTTGCCGAGGAGCTACTCTTGGGTCCTCAACCCTACTCCTCTTCCTTTGGACTCCTAAAATAAACTGTTCCAAATTTGAGGCTTATTCCTATTGAAATTTTCAAAATCCGATTGTTTAAAAACCTTAAACTTTAAAATTCTTGAGAGAAAAACCAGCGATCATTATCGAGAGTTTTCTTAAGTGATTCACGTCACTTAGGATGTAATTAACTATAGGGGCTTGCCCTTATAGGGAACTTTAAGAACCCGGGTAATATAAACCCTGTAATTCCTTTATATTAAGCGGGGAACTGTCGGCTTATAAAATAGGTTCGCAGACCCAGACGGATGTCACAAATCTTTTAGTTTATTTAATCGAGCCCCATAATGACGGTGGTAATCATAGGGATAGATACACGGTTTATAGTGCGGTGATCGTTTATATAAACTATTTGGGATGTGAGATCCAGTTTGATTTCATATCTTAAAATTTTCAAACTTAAAATTATTTTCCAAAATCAAATCTTACTTTCTAAATTATATTGTTGACCTCATTTTTGATGAGGTCTTCTCTTCTTCTTTTTTAGTGCTTAGGATCTAGCCTTAGGCTTTACTTTGACTATCTTAGAGGACTAGAATTGGGACCCACCTTTTAGAAATTCAAACCCTTCTTAACTCTATAAACTCTACAAACTTGGCCTTAGACCCCTTTAATCACACAGAGGGTTGAAATCGGATGTGGAAGTTTAAAGGATGAGTTCATATGGGACTCTCTTTGGCCTTAGAATTTGCCACACAGGTGGCACAGTGCAGTGAAGAAGTGACACACATACTTATACACTACACCTATACACTACACTTTCACACACCCATACCTAACTTGACCTCGACTCATGTAGGTGATTCACGTGGATGGTCCTTAACCCCTAAGCCCTTGGCTAAGAGGGTTAGGAACAACATGGTGAATACCTCGAATGAGTCCCTTCATGGCTCATATGGGCTGATATGGCTTCATGGCTCAACCAAAATGATTTCTTTCCACTTACATCCACCCAATCTTCAATTTTCCAAATTTTCAATTTTTGACCCCGACACCACACCTTGCTTGCAAAACCCAAAAATTACGGAAATTTCTCAAAATTTCCAAATTATCCAGAATTCTCCAAAATCATTCCCAAACATTTCCACATCACTTAAATTGATCATCCATACCCAAAAATACCAAAAATTCCAAGAAAACCTCCCGATACCACTCGAATACCCAAAATACCCCTCTTGACCAAAATCTGAAAAATTCAGAAAATTCCCAGAAAATTCTAGAAAATCTCAAATATTCCCAATTTCATTTGTCCAACTACACCATGGGCCAATTTTGTCAATTTACCCTCTTTGTCGGAACCTTGATTTGACTAGTACAACCTTTAAGTGAACCCAATGTCAAACCAAACCTACTGAGTAGAAGCCCAATTCTGGTCAATTCAGTTCTAAACTTCAATTCAACATTCCCAATACCAATCTAGACCAAATACAAGTCAATTTGATTGACATTTGGATCCAATTTCACTGGCCTTAAAAGCCCAATTTGGACCCATGACCCAAAACCTAGCAGAGCTCACCCAATTCAATTCCAATTAACCCCCAAATCTTTTCTAAATCTTCCTTAACATTCCCACAAACAAAACACTAGCATGATTTGCCCAAAATTTAGACTCAAGCCCACTCAAATTCAACTTCAAGCTAAAAGGCCCATTTTTTACCTAAACTGAAACCTAACCCCGAATGAGCCCCGAAACCCCAAAAAAGCCCAACCAAAGTCAAAACCTCTTTGAAACACTCCCATAAACATTTCTCAACATTGATTTTACATCAATTTCAACCCTAGCCCAACATTGGCCCAACTTGGCCCACTTTCGACCCATATAGGCCCACTTACCAAATAAACCCAAATTCAAACCAATTCAACTCCAAATCACACCAAATTGACTCCAAGCCCTTCATAGAACATCCCTAAACCAATCATGACATTTATTTGACAAAGTCCTTCATAAAATCTTCACCCAAATGCCCATCCTAAAATCAAAAAGCCCATTCCCCTTAAACTTTCCTAAAAGCCCACTTCACCACATTCAAAAGCCCAAATCCATCCAAAGCCCACATGGCACTTTCCCTCATCATCCATTTAATCAAAATCACCCCTAAGTTTCAAAATCATCAATTAAACCATTCCAAATAAAGCTTCATGCAAATTTTCACCAAAATATCCAAAATTCTTAAAACCCATTTTTATGAAATCGACCCAACCTTTTCCCAAGCCAAATGGAGCCATGAAGCCATGCACAAGCCATATGCAAGCCATGGCAGCCACTTTACACATCACCATGTCATTTTTGGCAAAAGGAGGGAGTCCTTTAATGATTCCCTTAAGGGTGATTTAGCCACTTCCATGACTCCACTAAACCATGCTTAAGCTTAATCGTACTTGGATGGTGACCCTTCCCCACTAATTAAGCCGACCTAAACCACTTTATCTTCAGCCCAAGCTAGCCATGGGAAGGTGCACCCAACCCATTTGCATGGGTTGACCAAAAAGAGCCAAAATGACCCCTTCCCCTTTCTACTTCGATTCAACCACTTTACACATGTCAAACCTCAATCGAATGCACCAAACCCCGACCCCGACCCACCCGAACAGGATGGTGACCAATGCCCGGCCGGCCACCACCAGCCGCCGGAAAACACCATGGCCGAGAGCTCACATGTGAGCCCAACTTGAAATTCTCACCCGCCGAGCCGCCCCATCCCCAGGGGCCATCGGAGCCGTTCTTCTCTGCTAAGAGCAGACTCGATCCCAAGCCCTAACTCTCCCTGGGAGGCCCTCCACCCTCTCCTATTTAAACACCACCCCTCTCGGCCATGAGAGGTGCTGAAAACAATCCTTAAGGAAACTCTGCCAAAATTGTTCCAGACTCCTCCCCATACACAGAGCACTTGATCCCGAGTGAAATCCCCCTGCCATTTCTTCTCTCGCGAGCTCAATTTCGTAGTCGAAATTCCACCCAAAACCAGGACACTTCTCCACAAGTGAGCCAATCCCCAAATCGATTGGTTCTACACCTTCACTCGCATCAAGGGAAGGTGTCCACCAAGCAAAAGCCCCATCTCCAGGCCACCCGCTTGCTCCGACTCTCCAAGCTTTGTGATCGAGCTTGGTCGAAATCACATCTAAACAATTCACTGCACCAGAGACTTCATCCGGAGCTTCACGGGATCCAATCGAAGGTGCAACAACTCTCAGATTGAAGCCACACTTCTCTGAGCAAAGGTATGAACTAATTCTTCATCCCGAGCTTCTGGAGATTCTCGATTGTGAATGCTTTAATTTCAATGCATGATAACCGTATAGATGTGTTCGTCTCTTCAAGACGAATCCATGTAGCATAAGAACATGAAAATCCATCGAGTATCGAGTGAGATCTAGTGGATTTAGTGTGGACGGCTCTCGGGCGAGGATGCTCGGGGACGTTGAACGGATGCCGTCCATTCAATACACGCGCGGCGGACGGCTCGGATGGCGTCGGATCGAGAGACGGAGCGATGCAGCGCGGCTCCGAAGCGCCGACTCGCATGGCGGCTTCGAACGGGAGCGCGACACGCGGCGTTTCGGAGATGCCGAGGATGAGTCGGCGCCGCGTGGATAAATAGAAAATTAGGGTATTTTTGATTTATTTAATTCCCTAAACTTCAAAAATTCATAACTTTGTGTAGAAAAATCGAAAAATAAAATAAAAATACCCTCTCGCTTCAGTGAACGTAGGAGAATAATGTGGAAAAGAAATCATTTAATTTCATCAAGTATTTTATTTTTTATAATTTATTTACTCTTTGCATACTTTTAATTCTCCATGCATGTATACAATTCACCATGGCATGAGACCATAGGGCTTTTAAGCCTCCGAATTTGGGAACATTCCCTGAATTTTCCAAAGTCAGAGGCCATCCCTATAAAAAGTTATTGATTTTTCAAATTCATGTTCCTGTTTTGAGTATTTTAATTCCAATAAATAGCATGTTGTGAAATAAATTCTAGGAAAATTTGATGATGTTCCTTATGACCAGAGAACCCTAGGGAAAATAGGTTTTGAGTTAGTTCATTTAAAACAACCCTAATTGGCTTAAACACCCAAAATAGGACTCTAATTAATTAGAGCTAACCATACATCAAATTGACTTGAAATCAATTCTCCACTGACCTTTAGGATCAGAGGAACCCACCATAAAAATTTGAGGTCAATCGGACTTGGTTAGTCCCACTAATCGGGTTGATTAAGCCACTTAGTCATTTTAAACTTTAAAAATTCATAACTTTCAAAATACTTTTCAAAAATTCACCAAATTGGTTTTGGAGCCTCTCTAATATCAGGGGAATTTAAGAAAATTAAAATTTCAATTTTCTAAAAAAGTTTATTTTTAATAATATTTTAATATTTTTAATAATTAAAAAATAATAAAAATCACAAAAATAATAAAATTCACCAAAATGTCACATTTTGAATTTTAATCACTTAGGAACAAACCCCACATTTTTCTTAGGTCTATTTAGTGAAATATTAAATTTTAAAGCCCTAGGGTAATTTTAAAATTAAAAAATGTATTTTCTAGCATTTTCACTAAAATAATTATAATAAATCATGGAAAAATCAGAAAATTACAAAATTTGATTCTCTGATTTCCTTGATATCAGAGAGATTTTTGAAAAATATAAAATTCATTTTTCAACATTTATTTTATTTTTAAATTAATTAATACTCCAAAACTTAAAATAATTATAATAAAAATAATATAATTCAAAAAATCACCAAAATTGGTCCAAGTGGTCCTCTGGTCATTAGGAATGTCCCCTAATTTTCTTAAGGATAGAAACTTTCCCTTGGTCATGTTATTAAATTTTCCTTGAAAATCTCTATTTTCTACCAAAAATAATTATATAAATAAATTAAATACAGAAAAATCACATTTTCTCCTCTCATGTCTTTATTGACATATGAGTGAAGTCATATAAAAATTTCAAGTTCATTTGAGTTCAATTTAGTGAGTTATGAAATTATTAAGCTTAAAGGGTAAAATGGTAATTGAAAAATCTTAATCCTTAATTAAAACTTTAGGTTTGATAAAAAAAATTAACAAGTAAAATATTTGATCCTAATCTGATTTGGATGATTGAAATTTAAATAATTAAAGGGTAGAAACCCATTAAGCAATTTAAAATGATTAAACTTTAATTAAATAATTGATTAAATTTGGAAGAATAATAAAATTGGAATTATTAAAATAGGGATATTATTAGGAGGAGATTTATTCTTTAATTTAAAAAACCCTAAATTAATCATCTCATTAATATTCAATTCTTAATTAAAATGATAACTCAAATTCAAAACATTAAAAGACTTAATCATTAAACTAAAATTAAATTATTAAACTCTTTTAAAAATTTCAATTAAAATTAAAAAATTAAATTAAATTAAAAATTAAATTAAATTAAATTAAATAAATTAAATTAAATTAAATTAAATTAAATTAAATCAAATTAAATTAAATTAAATTAAATAAATTAAATCAAATTAAATTAAACTAAATTAAATCAAATCAAATTAAATTAATTTAATATCAAATCAAACTAAATTGAATTAAATTAAATTAAAATTAAAACTCACTTAAATTAAATTAAATTAAATTAAATTAAATAACAACACTTAAAACAGAAAGAAATTAAATATAAAGCAACTTCGAACACTATTCCAAATTTAAACCCTTTAACTTAAATCAAATCATTTCAATACCAATTTACCCTCGAAAGTTTTAGTTATCATAACTCCTGACGTAACATTAAATGAAATGTTACTTCACTTATAGGATATTCAAATGTCCTAGTTCACTGAGCAAGATAAAAACAAAACTTGAATTCCCTCGACGATTAATTCATTTATATAATTAAATTCATTTGGACTTAAAACAATCCTAGAAATATTGAAAAGATGTTTAAGATTCTTCTTAAGCACTTCCTCAATATGATAGGACATTTATAAGAACAATTGAATGTAATTATTCCTTGATGAAGAAAATCGTCTTCAAACAAAAACACAAAGAACCTAGACGTCATAGGAAATGACTAGCTATAGGATTAGGAACTTGGTAGAAAACCATAACCCTTACCTTAGCTTTTACCTGAGAACTTGCTTAAATATTCTAATTGTGTTTTAAGTGCAGCTTGGGATGACGGGAAGACCCTCCAGTGTACGCTTTTATTTTATTGCAATTCACTTTCTTGCAATTTACATTATTGCAATTTATTTAATCGCATCGCACTTACTTTTCTTGCATGATAAACAACCGTTGCATGAAAACCCACACCTTTAGGATAGACCCTAAAACCGAAACCAAACTAAGTTAAAAGTCATCGCAAGATAAAATTTACCGCCACAACATTTCAAAATATAAAACAACTCAAAATTTAATCACAAACGTAACACAAAACTACAATTACAATTAAATTAAAATGTCCTCGTTGAATGATCGGGAATACCTCTGATGATGTAACCTACGTGTTGCTAACGAGATTTCCCACGGTCTAAATGAAAGTGTGGAACTCATTCAGTTGAGTTTAGCAAATTCATCTGGACTAAGTGAATCCGATAAAAATAATGATGCCGGAAGGATGGAACCGTGGGATCTTAACCGGTGTCGTTATAATCAACTTTAAGATTTGTTAAAACACTTGGAAATTAAGATCTTCTCTAAACCAAAACACTTTTCTCACCCCCTGATTTATGACTTCTAAAACTAAACCTCTGCAACAACGAGGAGCTCGGAGCATGGTGGGCAGCACGGCCATCGTCATCAAGCAAAACCCGAGTCTACTTCAACAGAAACTTTCCTAAAATTAAATAACCAAGCCATAGGATTTCGAGGTAGTTTGCTTAGTGCAACATAAATCCTCAACCTTTTGTTAGTGCATTTGCATACTGCAAATTAAGCCCTAACCGGCTTTAGGATTCCGAGGTAGTCGTCCGATACGACATAAAGCCTCACATCTTCGAGGCTATTTGTATGATCATATCATACGAATATAAGTCCTAATTAAATAAAATTGGCAAGATTGAAATATCAGATAATATTAGGACTTTCCTAAATCCAAGCCAAACAATAGGATAGTCGGGAAATTACCGAATTTCGCTTCGAATCTGTGATTTCTCCTACTTTTCTTCCTTTGGATTCCCAAAACAAAATGTTTCAAACTTGATCCATTCCCTATTGAAATTCCAAAGTTCAATCCTCGAAAACTTAAACTTTCAAATCCTTGAGAGCAGAATTATTGATTATTATCGAGAGTTTTCTTAGGTGATTCCCGTCACTTAAGATGTAATTAACTATAAGGGCTTGCCCTTATAGGGAATTTTAAAGAACCTGTGTAATATAAACCCCGTTTAATGTTTCCATATTAAGCGAGGGAATTTTGTTCGGCTTATAAAATTGGTTCGCAGATCAAACGGATGTCACAAATCTTCTAGTTTATTTAATCGAGCCCCACCGTCAAGCAGTGTGTCTATCTTTAGGGATAGATACACGGTTTGTGGTGTGGTGCTCGTTTATATAAGCTATTTGGGATGTGAGATCGGTTTAATCTCATATCTTAAATTCTTCAAATTTAAAATTATTTTCAAAATCAAATACTACTTTCCAAAATTATTTATTTAAACTAAATTAAGAATTCGCCGACAATTTCTGTAGGCGACCCCTCTTCAAAACACAACACACCGACCTAAAAATATGCCGACAAGCTTCATTCAAAATGGAATGGGGAAGGGGCTCTTTTTGGCTCAATTTGGTCATCCTATGGGTTTGGGTTGGGTACACCTTTCCAAGCTCTAATTTAGGCCGAGGGAGGTCGGGTGAGTCGGCCTAGATTAGCAGGGAGAAGTCACTATCCAAGCATGTTTAAGCTTAAACATAGTTTAGGGGAAGCATGAAAAGGTTTAATCACCTTTAAGAGAATCCTTAATGAGGCTCCTCCTCTTGCCATTTATGGGATGGTCACATGTCAAACTTCTCATGGCTTTACATGGGGCTTGAGGATGGCTTCATGGATTTATTTGGGCTTGGGTATGGCTTAGTCAATTTCATGAAAATGGAATTTGAAAATTTGGTAATTTAGGGGTGATTTGATGGGATTTGGCATATGGCTTGATTTGGAACCATTTGATGATTGATTTGAACTTAGGGAATGGCTTTTATTAAATGGATGGCAAATGGAAATGTCATGTGGGCTTTAGGGTAGATTTTGGGCTCCTTGAAATGGTTTTAGATGGGCTTTTAAAATGATTTATGGAAGTGGGTTTTTTTTTTTTTTAGGATGAGAATTTTGCTAAGGATTGGATCCAATAAGTGTTGAATTTAGTTTAGGAATGTTTCATGAATGATTTGGAATAAATTTGAAGTGTTTGGGGCTAGGTTTGGGTTGGATTTGGACCTCTTTGGTGAATGGGCCAATGTAGGTCAAATTGGGCTAACTTGGGCCAATGTTGGGCTAGAATTGAAATTGATGTAAAATAAATGTTGAAAAGTGTTTATGGGAGTGTTTGAAAGAGGTTTTGGCTTTGGTTGGGTTTTGATTTTGGGTTTTGGGCTTATTTGGGTTAGGTTTGGGTTTAGGTCAAAATTGGACCTTTTAGCTTTGGGTTGAATTTGAGTGGGGTTTGGGTCCAAATTTTGGGCAAATCATGTTAGTTTTTTGTTTGTGGGGATGTTATGGAAGGTTTAGAAAAGATTTGGGGTTAATTAGAGTTGAATTGGGTTAGTTTGGATTAGGTTTGGGTCATGGGTCCAAATTGGGCTTTAAGGCCAAAAGTGAAATTGGGTTCAAATGTCAATCAAATTGGACTTGGATTTGGTCTAGATTGGTGTTGCGAATGTTGAATTGAATTTTAGAATTGAATTGGACCAGAATTTTGGTCAATTGGGTAGGTTTGGCTTGACATTGGGTTCACTTAGGGTTAAAATAGGTCAAATTGGGGGTTTTGACAAAAGTGGGGTAAATTGACAAAATTGGCCCATGGTGTAGTTGAACAAAATGAAATTAGGAATATTTGGGATTTTCTGGAATTTTTTGGGAATTTTCTGAATTTTTGGATTTTTGGGTCAAGATGGGTATTTTGGGTATTTGGAGGGTATCGGGAGGTATTTTTGGAATTTTTGGTATTTTTGGCTATGGATAGTCAATTTGAGTGATGTGGAAATGTTCAAGGTTAATTTTGGGGAATTTTGGGTGATTTGGAATTTTTGAAAAATTTGGGTGATTTCAAGGGCTTTGGGTAGGCTAGGCGGTGTAGGGTCCCGGGGGTCAAAAATTGAAAATTTGGAAAATTGAAGATTGGGCGAATGTAAGTGGAATGAAATCATTTTGGTTGAGCCATGAAGCCATATCAAGCCCACATGAGCCATGAAGGGACTCATTTGAGGCATCCACTATGTTGTTCCTAACCCTCTTAGCCAAGGGCTTAGGGGTTACGGACCATCCATGTGAATCACCTACATGAGTCGGAGGTCAAGTTGGGTATGGGTGTGGTTTTAGGAGGTGTGTGAAAGTGTAGTGTATAAGTGTAGTGTGTACGTAAGTCAGCCCTTCACCAAACCGAGGCCACCTGCAGGTAGTCCTAAGGCCAAAGAGTCCTATAGGAACTCATCCTTTAAACTTCCATATTTGATTTCAACCGTCTAGGTGATTAGGGGTCTATAGTCAAGTTTGTGGAGTTTGCAGGGAGTTAAGAAGTGGTTTGAATTTCTAAGTGGTGGGTCCCAATTTTAATCCTCTAAGATAGTCAAAGGAAAAAGCCTAAGGCTAGATCCTAAGTACTATAGAGAGAAGAGAAGACCTCATCAAAAATGAGGTCAACAAATGGACCCCCAATAGGTGTGGTGAGTTGACGGAGCACACTGCGCGTATTGGTGTTGACCGAAGCGATCAACAAAACCAACACAAAAGTCCAAGTGACAAACTTAGGACAGAGTAGAAGAGTTTCCGCTGGGAGTGTCAAGTATAACTCTGAGACTGGAGATTCCTGAACTCTCGCTGGGGAAAGGAAAAGGAGGTGAATCCCAAATCACTTGACTTGAGGGAATTTCAA
This sequence comes from Papilionanthe hookeriana x Papilionanthe teres, assembly GCA_022702705.1. Lineage (NCBI taxonomy): Eukaryota > Viridiplantae > Streptophyta > Magnoliopsida > Asparagales > Orchidaceae > Papilionanthe > Papilionanthe hookeriana x Papilionanthe teres. Next base: position 10,003,834 of record CM040425.1, on the reverse strand, counting down.
TTTAGATTTTATTTTGTTTCAATTTAAGTTTTGATGTGTGAGCTTAGATTTTAATTTGAGTTTCAATTTAGATTGAAGTTTTGTCAAGATTAACTTGAAGAAATTTGATTTGAAATGAGAATTGGAATTTTGTGGTTTTAGATGTAACATCTTCAACCTCAAAAGAAAATTGAATTGATTGGATTGAATCATTACAATGAGGACAAAACTCAGAGCAATGCGGTATTGGATGTAGGATCCTTAACCTCAAGAGTTTGATTTCGATGTATTTCATTGTGATAGGGAAAGAACCTAAAGCAATGCAGTATCGGATGTAAAAATCCTCAACCCCAAGAATTTGATTTTGATGTATTTCATTGCGATAGGGAAAGAACCTAAAGCAATGCAGTATCGGATATAAAATCCTCAACCCTAAAAATTTGATTTTGATGTATTTCATTGCGATAGGGAAAGAATCCTTAAGCAATGCAGTCTCGGAGGTAAAATCCTCAACCCAAGAATTTGATTTTGATGTATTTCATTGCGATAGGGAAAGAACCTAAAGCAATGCAGTATCGGATATAAAATCCTCAACCCTAAAAATTTGATTTTAATGTATTTCATTGCGATAGAGAAAGAATCCTAAAGCAATGCAGTCTCAGATGTAAAATCCTCAACCCCAAGAATTTGATTTTGATGTATTTCATTGTGATAGGGAAAGAACCTAAAGCAATGCAGTCTCGGATGTAAAATCCTCAAGCAATAAGGAAAGAATCCTAAAGCAATGCAGTCTCGGATTTAAAATCCTCAACCCCAAGAATTTGATTTTGATGTATTTCATCGCAATAGGGAAAGAATCCTAAGGCAATGCAGTCTCAGATGTAAAATCCTCAACCCCAAAAGTTTGATTTTTGATGTATTTCATTGCGATAGGGAAAGAATCCTAAAGCAATGTTGTCTCGGATGTAAAATCCTCAACTCCAAAAGTTTGAATTTGATGTATTTCATTGCGATAGGGAAAGAATCCTAAAGCAATGCAGTCTCTGATGTAAAATCCTCAACCCCAAAAGTTTGATTTTGATGTATTTCATTACGATAAGGAAAGAATCCTAAAGCAATGAAGTCTCGGATGTAAAATCCTCAACCCCAAAAGTTTGAATTTGATTGAGATTTGATTTGAGATCTGGAAAGATTGAAATTAAAATTTGATTGAGATTTGATTTCAAATTTGGAAAGATTGAATTTAAAATTTGATTGAGAATAGATTTGAAATTTGGAAAGATTGAATTTGAAATTTGATTGAGAATTTGTGTTCATTTTGTTTATTATTATTTTTTTTTAACGATTCAAATTTTATTTTATCGTGAACTTGGAGTTCATCATTTTTTATTTAGATTTTTTTTTAAGGAAAGTTTTCTTTCATTCTTTTTTTGTTTCTTTTCTGTTCTTTGTTCGAAGTTCATTTAACTTTAATGGCGTTTCTCAGTCAACTTGCACAAAAGAGGTGAAGGCCAAAAATGTGACATAGTCACTTTCATTCCAATCATGTCGAAGATACATCATACAACTCGATCCGGAATACATCTCATACAATCCATGTAGACTCAAAACGGATTATGTATGATCTTTGTCGATCCATCCAAAAAAGGTATCTGTCAGAAATCCATGTCTGAATAGTGAGGTACATGGTCAATAACATCACCTTCCAAGCCATCCTTCTGAAACTCACAGCTCGTAAGGCCGGAGGCTCTCTAGCTCCGGGTCTGGCTGGAAGTGGTAAGGTGCTTTCCGTCATCCATCCTTCGAAAGTAACCGAGATCGCTTCATTGGTACTCCCGATATGCAATGTTTAGCGACATCCGCTCCGTTGCCCTTCAGCATCATGACGGAACCTACAGGTAATGGTATCGTTACCGGCCCTCGGAACTCACTCGGCCTCGCTATCCGGAGGTCGCATCCGAACATGATATTACATTCATTCGGAAAAGAAACCGTGCAAAAGGATTGACAAAGTCGTGGTGATCTATGTGCGGGGTATGCGATCACCCCGTCTGTAAATATTAATGATGCAACTGTTGGGTATGCAATCCGCCTGGCGTACCCTCCATGTTATCATTCTTTTTACCATCCTTTTGATAACTAATGGCATTGGATCCACCTGGCCATGACGGAGTATTCCCGGTGGGTTTCCCTTCCTGTCTTCTGTGAAGTTGTAGCAGCATCCACATTGTATTGTAATTCTCCCTTTCCCTGGCATCCATCTCTGGGGTTCCGAACAAGTGTTTTCTCTTAAGCGGCCCGCTCGGCCCATTCTTTTCAAATCCTGGATGCAGTCCACGATTTGTTGTTGTTCATATTCTGAGAACACGTCTGTATGTAGCTCGAGGCCTTCTAGTATATTGATCCTCCCGCCTCCGATTCTCTCGAAGTATTCAAAAGTTTTCTTCTCGACATTCCGCATTCTTTCTAGCTCGTATTCGGAATAATCCGCAAATGGCGAGGCCTCGGTGATGTATCGTGGGATATATGGCTCAATCCCTTCACGTTCTCCCGCATACCTCGGCTCCTCGGGGATGGTGTCCGTCGGGACATCCTCCGGGTTGCTTCGCAACAAGGTTATGCATTACCGGTGACTTTATCTAGTGGCGTTGTAGCCTTCCTTCTTCCGAACTTCTTGAGATTTCCCTGATCTCTTCTGTTATCCTAGGAGCTGGCCTCCTTCCTTCAGGTACCTGGTGAACTGGCGTCCTTGAAATATATCCACTGGCAGTAGCAACTGCCTCTTCGCGCTGGTTCGATGCTAGTTTAGTTAACATCTTGCAGATACGGCAATTTTTATTTCTTCGCTGAGTTGATGTGAGAGTAGCTCTTCGTACTTCCTGAGTTTCGCGGGCGCGCGCCGACAAGCCCGCCCTCCGTCGTAGCGACTACGTACTCGATTCTCTTGTCTTCTTCGAGTGCGTGTTTTCCTTTTCTGTCGCTCGGAGTGGTGGCTCGGGCCACCCACTTTCATCATCGTCCGACCGGGCGCTCCTCTCGATCAACCGGGACCCGCCACTTTCCTAGTATTGCGCAGCCCGCCGGTGCGAAGTCCGAGTCAATCTCTATTATCGCTCCATCTTTCACCCTCTTTTCATCGAGTGCAAGGCTTACGCCATTTCTAAAGTTCAGGACCAACCGCCCGTTCGACATTTCCCCGCGAAAAGACAAGGAAAAGGATCGAGGGTCGTACTAAGAACAAGAACATTAAGAAAATGTTTATTAAAGACAGTTTTTTTTTATTACTTCTTGTATTTTTAAATTTAACAGGAATGAAGTGGGATAAGATCAAGAAAAAGATTTTGATATGGAAGAGAAAATAAGGAAAACTTATTATCATGACTTTATTTATTTTAGCACATTTTTTATCATTTTTGGGTTCGGACCCAGTCATAAGTAACTACTTCACCCGTGCTTCTAGGGATGAACAATTCATTCCTTCGAAACATCAGGTAACGTAATACTTTTTCAAGTATAGTCCATTGATTGGAAGCATATGCCGTTCTCCTTGGCAATTCACTAGCTGGTAGGAGCCTCCTGAGTATACTGCTTCAACCACAAACGACCCTTCCCAAGTGGGCTCAAATTTTCCTCCTATCTTGCGGTGTGCAAGGATAGTGTCTCGAGAACGAGAACTAAGTCACCAACTTTCAAGGTTCTTGGGCGGACCAATTTGTCATGGGCTCGAACCATCTTGCTCGGTATAATTCTAAATTCTCGCCGCACCGCAAGTCTTTTCCCTTCCGTGCTTTCCAATTCTTCTAGCCGTAATTTGGCATTCTCTTCCGTCGTGATTTTGTTTGCGACCGCGATTCCGAGTGAAGGAAGCCGGACCTCTAAAGGTAACATCGCCTCGGACCCATACACCGGAGCGTAAGGTGTAGCTTCGAGTAGGAGTTCTAAAGGTTGTCCGTAGAGCCCATAAGGCTTCTAATAACTTCTCGTGCCAATTTCTCTTATTATCGTCCAAGGTTTTCTTTAAGATTTGGACGAGAGTTTTATTAAAAGCCTCACCAGAGCCGTTTGCTCTTCGGATAGTAAATTGTCGAATACCGCCGCTCGATTCCGTGTCACCCGACAAAATTGTTGATTTGTGTGTTTCGAATGCCGACCCATTATCCGAGATGATCCTCGCGCGGCACTCCGAAACGGTAGACAACTTAGTTCTTGAAAACCGTAAGCACGTGGTGTGCTTTCACTTCTCGAGTGGAACCGCCTCGCCCACTGGAAAAGTAATCCGTAGCCGCAAGAATGAAGCGATGTCCTTTCGAAGACGGCGGTTCTATTGGACCCACTATATCTATGCCCCAACATTCAAATGGCCACGACGCAATTGTCGGATGTAGCACATTTGGAGGTTGGTGTAGAACCACTCCGTGCACTCGGCATTGGTGACAGCTCTTGGCGATTTTCATGCAGTCGGTCATCATCGAGGGCCAGTAGTACCCTAGTCTTTTAATTTTCATTTTCATCTTCGGACCCGACTGGTGAGCGCCACAGAGTCCTGAATGCACCTCTTTAATAATTTCACGGGCCTCGGACCCGCTTAGGCACCTTAGCCACATTTGATCGAAAGACCTTCTGTATAACGTGTTGTTTATTAATGCGTAGGATAGAGTTCTTTTCGATCCGATGGGTTAGCGACCTATCGTCCGGTAGTTTTCCCGTTTGCGTGTAGTCTATTAATGGATGTCGCCAATCTTCTGTGTTTTCCGTCACCGCTGTAACCGATTCTTCTTCTTTTTCCGATTTGTGTATTGTGTCTATGTCGAGCCGTGATAGGACACGACGTCCCCGGACCGACACTTCCACTGATTCATCTTGCAAGCAGGCAAATTCTTTTGCGAGGCGAGCTAACGCATCTGCTAAAGCATTTTCTTTTTTAGGAATTTTGTAGATTGTCACATTTGGAATCTGTTCCAACAGCTGTATGACATACTGGAAGTATTGCTCGAGTCTTGGTTTTAAAATTTCGTACTGTCCGGCGATCTGTTGAATGATTAACTGCGAATCCCCATAGATGTTGATGTCTGTTATCCCCATTCGAATAGTTAATTCCGAGTCTCGTTATGAGGGCTTCGTATTCTCGCTTCGTTGTTTGTACACGGCTCTATCAAGTCGTAGGAGTATCTTAACATCCCCCGCTCCGTGTTATAAAGATTAGTCCGATTCCCGCCTTACCGGCACTATCACTTGCGATTCTTCGTCTTTGTGTGTCGAAGATGCTCCATCGAAATATAATTCCCAACGTCGATCATCGTGGTCTTCTAGGCTCATTATTTGTTCATCCGGCAAATCGTCATCGAGAGGAGATTCGCCGCGAAAGGGTGTGCCGCGAGGAAGTCCGCTAAGACTTGTCCCTTTATGGCACGAAGAGGCACAAAAGTTATATCAAATTGCAATAATATCATCGACCATCCGGCAAGTCCGCTGAAAGCATCGGACGAGTCATCAAGTATTGCAATGGATTAAATTTCGAGATCGAGTTGACCTTGTGAGAAAGCATGTAGTGCCCGAGCTTTTGAGCGGCGAAGATCGTGGCCAAACAATGCTTTTCAATTGCCGGATACCTTATTTCCGTCGGAAGTAAACGACGGCTTAAGTAAGTAAAGAGCATTTTCTTTACCCTCATCATCGACCCCAGCTAACAGGCTCCGAGAGAGTCGTCTAAAGCCGCGGTATAAAGTATCAACGGTCTACCCGAGACCAGGGTCGCTAAGACAGTGAGGTGTCATTAAATATTGTTTAATGTCCTCGAAGGCCTTCTCGGCATTTTTCTTCCCAAATAAATTTGGCGTCCTTTTTAACTAATGCCGAGAAAGGCCGACACCTACCCGACAAGTTTGAGATAAAGCATCGAAGATATGCCAACTTCCCTCGAAAAGATCGTAGTTGTTTTAAGGTTTTGGGAGGCGGCATTTCTAAGATAGCTTTTAATCTTTTCTGGGTCGATTTCAATTCCACGATGTCGGACAACGAATCCTAAGAATTTCCCGGAGGTGACGCCGAAGGCGCATTTTAAGGGATTCATCTTAAGGTTAAATTCTCTCAATCGTTCGAAAACAATTCTCAAATCATATAGGTGGTTGTCCTTTACTTTGCTTTTGATGACCACATCGTCCACGTAGCATTCGACTTGATTGTGGATGAGATCATCAAAAATTCTTGTCATCGCTCTCCGGTATGTCGCTCATGCGTTCTTCGATCCGAATGGCATCACCGTGTAGCAATATACTCCAATCGGCGTTCGAATGCCGTAAGTTTTTCATCTTTTGGAGCCATTTTTATCCGGTTGTATCCCGAAGATCCATCCATGAATGAGAATATTTCATGTGTCGAAGCAATGTCGATCATTAATTCTGAGATCGGTAGAGGGAATTCATCCTTTGGACATGCCTCGTTTAAATCTCTCGAAATCCACACAAATTCCGATCTCGACCATTCTTCTTTCGATCGGTACCACATTGGCTAACCAAGTCGGGTAATGTTCTTCGTTGACAAATTTAGCGTCTATTAGCTTTTTAACTTCGACTATGACTTGTTGTTCGATTTCTAGATGCATTCTTCTCGGACCTTGTCCGACCGGGATGTGCGGTGATCCACTCCTAGCTTATGGATCGCGACCTCCGGAGCTAATCCCGGCATCTCATCATAGCTCCAAGCAAAACAAGCCTTTAAATTCCATTAATAACTCGATTATTTCTTCGAGTCTTCTTTATCGAGTAAGGAGCTAACAAAGGTAGGTCTAGGCTCTTCGCTAGTACCTAAGTTAACTTCCGTTAACTCATCTATCGTAGATTTGATCTCTTCTTCGAATTCGGTGGAGCGTCTCCAATTTGTTAATCTTCAAATTCTTCCGTAGTTTCCATGCAGCTTTTCATTAGACTCGCAAGTGACAACCAAGCAAAATTCAGCATCGTCAACCGATCTTACCGTGCCAAATCCGAGACCATGCTTTCGAATCAGGTGACGACCGAGTTATTCCATAATTTCTCAAAATGTTGTGATCGACCTTTCGTCCATTGTCGAGGTAAGAAATCACGCTCGAATTAAATTTCGAACACAGGGAGAGTACCACTCAAAAGGTAATTCCATTAATTCCGATGAAGAGACATCTTCAAATTGTACATTATTTTCGCTTTTGGAGGAAGGAGCACCACGGTAGAATTCGATGGGCTTTCGCACCGCCGCTACGTACCTCTTCGACCACCATACCCTCGATCTTATTAGAATGGATCGGGGTCGTGGTCATAGTATGTACATAGTGGTTAATCTTCTCGTACATCGATTTATATTCTTCATTCTTTTCATCTTCGAGCGGGATCCTCGAATCGCGGCTTCTTCCGACTTATTGTCGCCGCTTCTTGCTCGATTTCTTTTTCTTCTTCGAACTCGTCTTCCCAATCAACATTGATGGTTGGTTTCCTCTCGTCCAACTCGTCCTAACGTCTTCGCCACGACCTCGTCCCCGCCTCGACCTCGGATGCGAGTCGTGGAGAAACCTTCACCATCTCGCCGTAAGGGAGTGGTGAGCGATCGTTGGACTAGAACTTCAGGTCCTTCGTCATCCCGAATTTCCTTTGTTTCATTCGTTATGGTATCTCTGGAGAAGATTGTTTTCTTCGAAGGTGCATAATAAGCTGCATCTTCATGGATTCTAATTTCATGTACGGAGAATGGTTGTAAGTCACCTTTGATGCACTGTTCCCCTCCATCGTAGTATTTCGATGCACCGATGTAGAGATGATGGTACCATCCGGTTTTCATGTATCCATGGTCGGCCCAAGAGAGAGTCGAACGACGTTTCGAATCAATTATGTGAAATTTTGCGGTTGTCTTCGCTAAGTCACCGCTCTTCATTAGCAGTGTTATCGAGCCGAGGGCTCTTTCTCCTTTCTCGGTCGAATCCTCTTAATAACATTTTGTCCGCTTCAAACTCGCGAGAATCAATTTCCAAATATGCTAGCGTTCGAAGATTCATTATGTCGATTGATGCTCCCGGATCCACCAATACTCCGGAGAGTGTAAACTTCCCAATTGCAACTCGAAATATACAACGGTCGGCTATGGTCTCGCCGTCCCAAGTAAGTAGGTCATCGTCCGCGAAGGTAACACCTCGTCGTTCCTTTAACGAGCAAACCTCATCTAAGAAATCTCCGGTCATTCGAGCTAAGCAAATTTCCGGATCAAGTAAGGCCTCGATCGAGCTTCTCTCATCTCCTTTCGATAAGATGAGAGCGTCGTAGATGCTCGCCTGGCCGTAGTTTCCTAAGATGGGCTAAGCACGTTGTTGTCCACTTTATTTCCATGTGTCTCGGCTTCTTCTCGAATGGGTATTTCTTCTCGCCAGGTTGGTTCTTCCCGAACAACCACCGCTTTCCTTTGTCCTTCGGACCCATTCTCGGAGGTAGAACTCTTCCACTTCTTAAGTTGACTTCGTAATTTCTCCGAATCTAGTATTGAGTTTGCTGGTGTTTCCTCCCGAATTAGAATGACAGGTTCTTCCGGATTAGCTTTAGAGTCTGAAGGCTCTAACTCTATTGTGACTGGAGCTCCTCGAAACTCGCAAACAGATTCGTTGCTTGTTGAACTCTCGTAGCCTCCTTGATGAATGTCTTCTTCATCATTGTGACCGTCAAGATTGTGTATGATTTGAGAATTATCATTTGTATCGGAATCGAAGTCCGGATTGTCGCTAGTTACGTAATCGTTAGAAACAGTCAAAATGTAGCCAACGCCATAACCCTTATCATTATAAGATCCCACTAGAGTGGGCAGATAATCATACAGAGTCAGAGGTTCGAGAGATTTCTCCCTCGAATTGGAAACAACTATCCTAGGATAAGCAGCCCCTAGTCTAGCCTTAAGAGCCTCGATCTTCTCTTCTTCGTCAATTTTCTTCTTCTCTTCAATTGTCTCTTGTCGAGGTGGTTCTTCTATCGCAAGTGATAGTGTCAACTTAATGTGTCTCGAACTCGAATCGAGGCTCGCACCGAAGCGGCTTGGATGTGATCCAAAATCTTTTCGAAGACTTTGTCCAAGCGGTAGCCTCATCCATCATCAGTCGCATAGGGGTCTATCGAAGACAATGGGACCCGTCGAGATAACATTAACGGAACCTCCTTTCGGGGTTCCTTCATGTACTCCTTCGGATCGTTATATTCCCTTTCCGAAGATCGTCGTTGAGCCAACTTTTCGAAGGTAATACAATCTTCTATCTTGTGTCCAAGCATCCGGTGGTAAGGGCAAAAGTCGGGATCACCTTTCTTGTCGACTTCTTCCGGTCTTTTAGGTTCGGTAGTTGGAAATCTGGAGTCTTCATCGATCGCGTGAACATTTTCGGCACCGCCTCATTCTCGAACGGTACTCCCTGGTCGAAGCTCCCTTAACGTACGTTGCGGACGAGGCGGTTGTTCATACTATAGAGATGACTGATAGCTGGGTCGGGGTTGCTGGTTATTTTGTTGAGGTTGCTGCGGCCGTTCTGACGATATTTGTATCGGTTGCTTGCCTTTATCGACAGCCGCGACGATCCCGGACTTCTTTTCAAAAGTTTTCACGGGCTTCTGTTTGTCTGTTTTGTCGGTGAAGCTTAATTGCTTAGCCTCCTCTTGCAAGATTCCGGCCTCGCTAACAACTTCTCGAAAGTCTTAATAGTAAATACCTCGAGGAGAAGTGCTATCGGGCCATGAATGCTCTTCAAGTAAAATGCCGACCGCATGCCGTTCTTGTAGTCGTGGCTCACACTTCATACTTAGGTTCCTCCATCGAAGTATGTAGTCCACCAAGGTCTCGTCGGGTTTCGCTTCTCTACCACTAAATCACCTATAGTGATGTGGTGCCGAGCTCCGCAGAATCGCTCGATGAAGAGGTTCTCTAGTTCCGAAAATGTCTTCACCGAACCGTTCTGAGCACTCCGCATACCAATCAAAGGCGATCCCCGATAGCCGCCGACAAATTGTCCGAAGAGTAAGGCATCACTTCCGCCGGCATTACAACAACCGGCACGAAAATGTGCAACATGCTGCCGAGGATTTCGGTTCCATCAAAGGTCTTCGAACGGAGGTGGTACAAAGCCTTTCGGATATCGGACGCCGTCGAATTCTTCGGGTAAGGTCTACCTATCCGAATGGATGTCCCGCTCTTCGATTGTGCCAAGGCTTCTCGCACCTCGCCGTTCCACCATGCTCTTAATATCCTTTTCCGGAATCATGCTTTGTGTTGCATCTTTCTTTAATCGATCATCCCCGTTGACGGACGTAATCTCCTTTCCTCCGTCTACAATGTGAATGACTTCGGGGGTGTCTCTCTTCGGGGTCGAACTCGACTCGGAAAGTGGCTAGGGCTACGACCATCTCTTCCATCCTTTTTGCCATTCGGGAGATCGTATCATCTTTCTCTTGAAGCCGCCTCCTCATTACTTCCGCTCCTCTCTTCTGCGGCCGCAGGAGCACCTCGTGAAGCCGACGAAGCTCGTGTTTCAACCATGTTAATTTCTCGCATACTCATCATCCATGAACTCGACGAATCAATCTCATCTCCGAATTTCTCTTCTCTTTCCCTTGCTAATCACCGAATATCGGCTCTTAGCTTTTCCATAAGCATCTTCTAGTGGTCTTTTCTGTACATCCTTGCAATTGTCATGTGATAACTGTCAGGTTTCCTTCTCATGAGTCCCCTTTACTGCGGTAGCACTCTCTTCGGACTCAAGTCTCCTGACGAGACTTTCCTTCTCAGGATGTTGTTTTAATCTTAACTGTCCGGTAGTGGGACGCCATACCATCCTTCTAGCAGCAGAAGGTCTGGGACCGGATGGTCTGTCAGCCAAATGCTGGAAGGTGGTATCCTCCCTAATTTGCAGTCCTAAAACAACGACGGGTGAACTAGCTTTCATTCTCTTATTTGGTTTCTCTGCAGCGATAGCAGGTTCTACTCGCGGCCCAACACGAGACTTGGCTGGCACCCGCCCTATCCTTCTTAAAATTTCTGATACAGGGCATTTTTCCTTCTTTGCCAACTTTTCTATCAAGGTTTGCAGTCGAGCAAATGGCGTAATTCTAGCCCTTTTCTTACAGCTATCGTTGTAATATACGGGCTGAGGCAATGCGGCAGCAATCTTGCGAACATTTTCCTCATCTTCTGCAGCTGAGAGGGGATGGAACCTGCTTCCTCCCAAAAGTGGTATGCATTCAGCGACGGTGTATACTCGAGCGTTCCGGGATTTTTCTAGAAAGCAACTTCAGCAGCTCTGGCTTCTCTAGCAATCCTTCTACTTTTGTTCCTTCTCTGAGTCCGTGTCAGCGATGGAATTCTCGAGCTGGACCCGATTTCAAAAATAGAAGGTTTCACAGGAAGGTCTGTACCCTCCACGGTAACAGGTTCACCATAGTTCTGAATTTCCTTCCCCTTTAGTTTGGCAGGAGCCGGGGTAGGTGCAGAGACAACTAGACCAGTGGGGGTAGCAACAACAGTCCTTCTGTGGACAGCAGTACTCCTCTCAGTTGGAATCTTTTGCAGAGGAGGGAATTCATGAGTTGACTTGAGGTTAAACTCAATCAACGGCTTCTCACTTCGGTACTTTGCTTGTGAGTGAAAATAGAGTGACGTCGGGGATTTTGATGTCGGTGTCCCCGAATCCTCGTCCGAATCGAATGATTCCATTATCGAGCGCTCGTCCTCGAACACGGCCGAGTCGAAGTCCGTCGACGAAGGAGAAGATCAGCTTTGGGGCTTCCATTTCGCAGGCGCATTCCAAGTGTTAGTCTCCGAATCGTACTTCTTCTTATCGTATAACTTATGATGAAAAAGAAAGAGTCCGAACACATTTCTGTTTATCTTAGTTTATCTGTGATATTAAAAGAAAATTGTTTTTTCAAAAAGATTTGTCTGTTAGGAAGGAGAATTATTAAAAGAAGAAGAGTTGTAGGAAGAGTAAAAGGAATTGATTAGAACCGGAAAAGGAAGAGAAAGTCTTGCGTAAACTTCTCGACCCGCAAGACCGCTCCTAAACTAATACCTATCGGGTCCACCCCACCTCGAAATGAGGTAAAAGGATCTCGAAACCTCTCTCGTTTGGGGTGTCTAAACAGTGGCTCCTAAATCCAAGAGAATGTTGGCTATACTTGTTCAAGGTAGAAATGAACATAGTATTCCAATGGAAAGAAGGGTAGTTTGATCCACTAGGAACATGGATACACTACCGATTTTATGAAAGCAAAACCATCTGATCAAAATGGAGAGAGGAACTAGTCCCCAACGGAGTCGCCAGAAATTGTCGGCGAATTTTTAGGTTTAATTTAAATAAATAATTTGAAAAGTAGTATTTGATTTTTTTAAAATAGTTTTAAATTTGAAAATTTTAAGATATGAAATCAAACTGATCTCACATCCTGAATAGTTTATATAAACGAGCACCGCATCACAAACTGTGTATCTATCTCGAAGAATAGACACACTGTTTGGTGATGGGGCTCGATTAAATAAACTAGAAGATTTGTGACATCCGTTTGGTCTGCAAACCAATTTTATAAGCCGACAAGTTCCCCTGCTTAATATGAAAGCATTAAACAGGGTTTGTATTACCTGGGTTCTTAAAATTCCCTGTAAGGGCAAGCCCGTATAGTTAATTACATCTTAAATGACGGGAATCACTTAAGAAAACTCTCGATAATAATCAGTAATTCTGCTCTCAAGAATTTCAAAGTTTAAGTTTTCAAATGATTGAATTTTGGAATTTCAATAGGGAATGGATCAAGTTTGGAACATTTTGTTTTGAGAATTCAAAGGAAGAAAGGTAGGAGAAATCACAGATTCGAAGCGAACTTCGGTAATTTCCCAACTATCCTATTGTTTGGCTTGGATTTAGGAAAGTCCTAATGTTATCTGATATTTCAATCTTGCCAAGTTTGATTAATTTGGACTTATATTTGTATGATAAAATCATACAAATAGCCTTGAAGATGCGAGGGTTTATGTCGTATCAAACAACTACCTCGTAGTCCTAAGACCAAGCTAGGGCTTAATTTACATGACATGATCATGCAAATGCCTAACGAAGAGTTGAGGATTTATGTTGCACTAGGCAAATTACCTCGAAATCCTATGGCTTAGTTATTTAATTCTAAGAAAGTTTTTGCTGAAGTAGACTCAGGTTTTGCTGATGACGATGGCCGTGCTACCCACCATGCTCCGAGCTCCTTGTTGTTGCAGAGGTTTAGTTATAGAAGTCATAAATCAGGAGATGAGAAAAGTGTTTTGGTTTAGAGAAAATCTTAATTTCCATGTGTTTTTTATATTTTATTTAAAATAAATCTTAAAGTTGATTATAACAACACCGGTTAAGATCCCACTGGCTCCATCCTTCCGGCATCGTTATTTTTATCTGATTCACTTAGTCCGTATGAATTTGCTAAACTCAACTAAATGAGTTCCACACTTTCATTTAGACCGTGGAAAATCTCGTTAGCAACACGTAGGTTACATCATCCGAGGTATTCTCGATCATCCAACAAGACGTTTTAATTTAGTTGTAATTGTAGTTTTGTGTTCTGTTTGTGATTAAATTTTGAGTTGTTTTATATTTTCAAATGTTGTGGCGGTGCATTTTATCTTGCAATGACTTTTAATTTAGTTTTGGTTTCAGTTTTAGGGCTATCCTAAAAGTGTAGGTTTTCATGCAACAGTTGTTTATCATGCAAGAAAAGTAAGTGCGATGCGATTAAATAAATTGCAATAAAGTAAATTGCAATAAAATAAAATCGTACTCGGAGGGTCTTCCCGTCATCCCAAGCCGCACTTAAACACAATTTAGAATATTTAAGCAAGTTCCTAGGTAAAGCTAAGGGAAGGGTTATGGTTTTCTACCAAATTCCTAATCCTATAGCTTAGTCATTTCCTATGACGTTTAGGTTCTCGTGTTTGGTTTGAGGACGATTTTCCTCATCAAAGAACAATTAAGTTCAATTGTTCTTATAAATATCCTATCATATTGAGGAAGTGCTTAAGACGAGTCTTAAACATCTTTTCAATACTGCTAGGATTGTTTTAAGTCCAAATGAATTTAATTATACAAATGAATTAATCATCCGGGAATTCAAGTTTTGTTATCTCAGCTCGATGAACTGAGACATTCGAATATCCTATAAGTGAAGTAACATTTCATTTAACGTTCGTTTAGGAGTTATGACAACAAAAGCTTTCGAGGGCAAATTCATATTCAAATGGTTCGTGATTTAACTTAATTTCGCTTAACGTGTTTAAAGTCGGAATAGTTGTTCAAGTTGCTTCATATTTATTTTCGAATTTCTTTATGTCTTAAGGTGATGTTATTTTTAATTCAATTTAATTTAACTTTAATTTAATTTAATTTGGTTTAGTTTTAATTTTAATTTAAATTAATTTGATTTAATTTGATTTAATTTAATTTAATTTAATTTAAATTTTAATTTAATTTTATTTTTAATTTTAATTTAATTGAAATTTTAAAAGGGTTTAATTTAAATAATTTAACTTTAATTTAATTTAATGATTAAGTCTTTTAGTATTTTAAATCTTAAACTTGGATTATCATTTTAATTAGGAATTAAATACTATGGAGATGATTAATTTAGGGATTCTTAAATTAAAGAACAAATCTCTTCCTAATAATATCCCTATTTTAATAATTCCAATTTTTTATTATTCTTCCAAAAATTAATTATTTGATTAAGGTTTATTTTTATTATTTTTAAATTGTTTAATAGGTTTCTACCCTTTAATTATTTAAATTTCAATCATCCAAATCAGATTAGGATCAAATATTTTACTCTTTAATTTTATTAAGCCTAAAGTTTTAATTAAAAATTAAAATTTTTAATTACCATTTTTCCCCTTCAAGCTTAATAATTTCATAACTCACTAAATTGAGCTTAAATGAACTTGAAATTTTTTATGTGACTTCACTCATATGCCAATAAAGACATGAGAGGAGAAAATGTGATTTTTCTGTATTTAATTTAATTATGTAATTATTTTTGGTGGAAAATAGAGAGTTTCAAGGAAAATTTAATAATATGACCAAGGGAAGGTTTCTGTCCTTAAGAAAATTTTGGGACATTCCTAATGACAAGAGGACCACTTGGACCAATTTTGGTGATTTTTTGAATTATATTATTTTTATTATAATTATTTTAAGTTTTAGAGTATTAATTAATTTTAAAATAAAGTAAAGGTTGAAAAATGAATTTTATATTTTTCAAAAATCCCTCTGATATCAAGGAAATCAGAGAATCATTTTTACAATTTTCTAATTTTTCTTTGATTTATTAGAATTATTTTAGTGGAAATGCTAAAAAATACATTTTTTTAATTTTAAAATTACCTTAGGGCTTTAAAATTTAATATATCATCAAATAGGCCTAATAAAAATATGGGGTTTGTTCCTAAGTGATTAGAATTCAAAATGTGACATTTTGGTGAATTTTATTATTTTTGTGATTTTTATTATTTTTTAATTATTAAAAATATTAAAATAATACAAAAAATCAACTTTTTAGAAAATTGAAATTTTAATTTTCTTAAATTCCCCGATATCGTAGAGGCTCCAAAACCAATTTGGTGAATTTTTTAAAAGTATTTTGAAAGTTATGAATTTTTAAAGTTTAAATTGGCTAAATGACTTAATCAACCCATTTAGTAGTGCTAACCAAGTCCAATTGACTTCAAATTTTTATTATGGGTTCCTCTGATCCTAAAGGTCAATGGAGAATTGATTTCAAGTCAATTTGATGCATGATTAGCTCTAATTAATTAAGGACCTATTTTGGTTGTTTAGGCCAATTAGGGTTATTCCAAGTGAATTAATTCAAAACCTATTTTTCCTAGAGTCCTCTCAGTCATAAGAAACATCACCAAATTTTTCTAGAATTTATTTCACAACATGCTGATTATTGGAATTAAAATACTCAAAACAAGAACATGAATTTGAAAAATCAATAACTTCTCATCGGATGGCCTCGACTTTGGAAAATTCAGGGAATGTTCCCAAATTCGGAGGCTTCAAAAGCCCTATGGTCTCATGCCATGGTGAATTTCCTATATGCATGGAGAATTAAAATAATGCAGACAGTAAATAAATTATTAAAAATAAAATACTTAATGAAATTAAATGATTTCTTTTCCACATTATTCTCCTCTGTTCACTGAGCGAGAGGGTATTTTTATTTTATTTTTCTGAATTTTCTACACAAAGTTATGTTTTTTGAAGTTTAGGGAATTAAATAAATCAACAAATACCCTAATTTCCTACTTATCCACGCGGCGCCACGCCATCCTCGGCAGCTCCGAACGCACACGCGTCGTCTTCCGATTAGGCGCCGCCATCCAACTCGCCGCTCCGGGGCCCGCTGTATCGTTCCGTCTCCTCATCCGGCGCGATCCTGGCCGTCCGTCCGCGCGTGTATGGAATGAACGGCATCCGTTCATCATCCCCAAGCGTTCTCACCCGAGAGCCGTCCACACTAAAACTCTAAGAACTCACTCATTTCTCAACGGATTTTCATGTTCTTGTGCTCTATGGATTCGTCTTGAAGAGAAGAATACATCTATACGGTGATCATGCATTGAAATTAAGGCATTTGAAATGGAGAATCTCCAGAAGCTCGGGATAAAGAGTTAGCTCATACCTTTGCTCAGAGAAGTGTGGTTTCAATCTGAGGGTTGTGTCACCTTCGATTGGGACCAAGCAAGCTCCAGATGAAGTCTCCTGGTCTGGTGAATCGCCTAGGTATGATTTCGACCAAGCCCGATCACAAAGCTTGGAGTCCGGAACGGATGGGTGGCCCGGAGAGGGGGCTTTTGCCGGTGGACTCCTTCCTCGTTCCGGTGAAGGTGTAGGACCAATCAATTTGAGGATCGATCCACCGCTGGAGAAGTGTCCCGGTTTCGGGTGGAAGTTTGGCCGAGACATCGGGCTCGTTGGTGGGGATTGTAGGCAAATTGTCACCTGGGATCAACCGCCTAAGTATGGAGAGTGTTCTGGAGCAATTTTGCGGTGGTTTCGCAAGGTCCGGTTCGAGACCTCTCATGGCCGAGAGGAGGCGAGGTTTAAATCAGGAGAGGGTGGAGGGCCTCCTGCGGGGAGTTGGGGCTTGGGATCAACTGCTCTTGGCAAGAGAAGAACGACTACAACGGCCATCGGGATGGGGCACTCAACGAGTGAGAATTCCAAGTTCGGGCTCACATGCGAGCTCTCGGCTCGGTGGTTTCCGGCGGTCGTGGTGGCCGGCGGCCAGTGGTCAGTCACTATTGTCATCGGAGGGTCGGGGTTGGCAATGGTGCAAGCAATGGAGAGTGGCCATGTGTAGAAAGCTTCATTCAAAATGGAATGGGGAAGGGGCTCTTTTAGGCTCAATTTGGTCATCCTATGGGTTTGGGTTGGGTGCACCTTTCCAAGCTCTAATTTGGGCCGAGGGAGGTCAGTGAGTCGACCTAGATTAAAGGGGAGAACTCACTATCTAAGCATGTTTAAGCTTAAACATAGTTTAGGGAAGCATGAAAAGGTTTAATCACCTTTAAGAGAATCCTTAAAGAGGCTCCTCCTCTCGCCATTTATGGGATGGTCACATGTCAAACTTCTCATGGCTTTACATGGGGCTTGAGGATGGCTTCATGGCTTTATTTGGGCTTGGGTATGGCTTAGTCAATTTCATGAAAATTGAATTTAGAAATTTGGTAATTTAGGGGTGATTTGATGGGATTTGGCATATGGCTTGATTTGGAACCATTTGATGATTGATTTGAACTTAGGGAATGGCTTTGATTAAATGGATAGCAAATGAAAATGTCATGTGGGCTTTAGGGTAGATTTTGGGCTCTTTGAAATGGTTTTAGATGGGCTTTTAAAATGATTTATGGAAGTGGGTTTTTTTTTATTTTAGGATGAGAATTTTGCAAAGGATTGGATCCAATAAGTGTTGAATTTAGTTTAGGAATGTTTCATGAATGATTTTGAATAAATTTGAAGTGTTTGGGGCTAGGTTTGGGTTGGATTTGGACCTCTTTGATGAATGGGCCAATGTAGGTCAAATTGGGCTAACTTGGGCCAATGTTGGGCTAGGATTGAAATTGATGTAAAATAAATGTTGAAGAGTGTTTATGGGAGTGTTTGAAAGAGGTTTTGGCTTTGGTTGGGTTTTGATTTTGGGTTTTGGGCTTATTTGGGTTAGGTTTGGGTTTAGGTCAAAATAGGGCCTTTTAGCTTTGGGTTGAATTTGAGTGGGGTTTGGGTCCAAATTTTGGGCAAATCATGTTAGTGTTTTGTTTTTTGGGGATTTTATGGAAGCTTTAGAAAAGATTTGGGGTTAATTGGAGTTGAATTGGGTTAGTTAGGATTAGGTTTGGGTCATGGGTCCAAATTGGGCATCAAGGCCAAAAGTGAAATTGGGTTCAAATGTCAATCAAATTGGACTTGGATTTGGTCTAGATTGGTGTTGGAAATTTTGAATTGAAGTTTAGAATTGAATTGGACCAGAATTTGGGTCAATCGGGTAGGTTCGGCTTCGACATCGGGTTCACTTAGGGTTAAAATGGTCAAATCGGGGTTTTGACAAAAGTGGGGTAAATCGACAAAATTGGCCCATGGTGTAGTTGAGCAAAATGAAATTGGGAATATTTGGGATTTTATGGAATTTTCTGGGAATTTTCTGAATTTTTGGATTTTTGGGTCAAGAGGGGTATTTTGGGTATTTGGAGGGTATTGGGAGGTATTTTTGGAATTTTTGGTATTTTTGGCTATGGATAGTCAATTTGAGTGATGTGGAAATGTTCAAGGTTAATTTTGTGGAATTTTGTGTGATTTGGGATTTTTGAAAATTTGGGTGATTTCAGTGCTTTGCAGTAGTTAAGCGGTGTAGGGTCCCTGGGTCAAAAATCGAAAATTTGGAAAATCGAAGATCGGGTGAATGTAAGTGGAATGAAATCATTTTGGTTGAGCCATGGAGCCATATCAAGCTCACATGAGCCATGAAGGGACTCATTCGAGGCATCCACTATGTTGTTCCTAACCCTCTTAGCCAAGGGCTTAGGGGTTAAGGACCATCCATGTGAATCACCTACATGAGTCAGGAGGTCAAGTTGGGTATGGGTGTGGTTTTAGGTGGTGTGTGATAGTGTAGTGTATAAGTGTAGTGTGTGTGTAAGTCAGCCCTTCACCAAACCAGGCCACCCAGGGTAGTCCTAAGGCCAAAGAGTCCTATAGGAACTCATCCTTTAAACTTCCATATTTGATTTCTACCCTCTAGGTGATTAGGGGTCTATAGTCAAGTTTGTGGAGTTTGCAGGGAGTTAAGAAGTGGTTTGAATTTCTAAGTGGTGGGTCCCAATTCTAATCCTCTAAGATAGTCAAAGGAAAAAGCCTAAGGCTAGATCCTAAGTACTATAGAGAGAAGAGAAGACCTCATCAAAAATGAGGTCAGCAATCATTCAAATCACCAATTGCCTGGCTACTATACTGATTTGTTGAGCCGATAGGTTTCCAAGGTAGAAGCACTTTCTCTCAATTCTCATAAGGCACTTGTCATTGACTGCAGAGTAGAAATATGGTGGAAGGGTTTACAAGCCCATATTTAGAGCCATGAACTATTAATCCCAAAACAAACTTTACAATTATTGCACCAACATCAATAGGCATTCCCATTTGAATACAATAATTCAGAATAGCACTCTCCTTAGTTACTTTACTAATTTTCATAGTTGGGAGCAATTTTACACATATGAAGTAATGTAAGTGCTTCGACGTAACATTTAACGGTGTGGTCAAAAAACTTACAAACCTACTATCTCTTATCTCCCAATCATTACTTTCATCTATCAGATATCTGTATATATCATTCATGTTGTCCTTTGTTAGGGCAAATGTACAATAATGATAGATCTGCACATTCTCAATCATATATAAATCATTAATCTTCGCAGGAGTAATTGTGACAAACCTACCTCGCACATAAATTGATCCTTGGTGGATTCCATGAACATTTGCATAGAATTCTTTTACAACTGGAACAACTACGGCGATAGTAGTATAACATAACACTTCCCAATGTCTCTGTATAATTATTTCTTCAATTCGAGTAGTAGGAGAATTCAAACCTCGATTCACAAAGCTTCGCTCCTTGATCAATCTCATTTTTTAGATAGTTTTGTTGAAAAGGCGTTGTCCTTAGAAACTCATGAACTTCCTACGATTGAAAACTTGAAATCTTACCGTTTCAATCGAGGTGGAATCCATTGGGACAAGATTAAGGATCTTCCTTTTTGTTCCTTTGGTAGTTTCTGCGTCTAGGGGCGGTTTTGGGGAGTTCAAGTGGAAGAAATGCCGCTTAGAACCGCCAAAACTTGAATTTAAAGGTGAGAAACTATTTTCTGATCAACGGCGCGGTTCGGCACTGGTGACAGCGCCGTTTGACGCTAGTTCAAATTTCATCGAACATCATTTTTGTCTAAATTTATTCCAAACTTTGATTTGATCCATTTCTTTAATGTTATAAATGATAATTAAGGAAGGGTATGACTCAATTAAGTATCAAACAAACACAACAAACAAACAAACAAGCAAACATACAAATAAATGTGGGTTGCCTCCACAAAGCACTTGGTTTAATGTTGTCAGCCCGACATAACTTTCAGTTATTCAGGTTGATCCAGCATTAAAACCTCTTTAAAATTAGTTCTATTCCCTTCAAAATATGGTTTTAATGATTGTCCATTAACCTTAAATCTTCTTCCAGAATCAGGGTATTTGATAATCACAGCACCAAATGGATAGATCTTAGTAACAGTGAAAGGTCCAGTCCATCTAGACATCAGTTTCCCAAAAAATAATTTTAGTCTTGTATTGTATAATAAAAATTTTTGTCCTCGTTCAAATTCCTTTTTAACAATCTTCTAATCATGCCAGATTTTTCTTTCCTACTTATATATTTATCATTATCATAAGATTCATTTCTGATTTCTTCCAATTCATTCAATTACAACAGTCTCTTCTCACCAGCATCTTTCAAATTAAAGTTCAATTTATTTATCGCTCAATATACTTTATATTCTAATCCAACTGGCAAGTGGCATGTTTTTCCAAATATCAGTCTATAAAACGACATTCCTATAGAAGTTTTATAAGCAGTTCTGTATGCCCATAAAGAAGTATCTAATCTAGCAGACCAATCTAATCTCTCATGATTAACAACTTTCTCCAAAATTCATTTAATTTCACTATTAGATACCTCTTCTAAACCATTTATTTAGGGATGATAAGATGTAGAGATTTTATGCATAATATTATTTTTTTCCACCAATCTCTGAATCAGATTATTCTTGAAATGGGATCCTCCATCAGTGATAATTACTCTAGGCATTCCATATTTTGTGAAACTATTTCTCATTAAGAACCTCGAAACACTTCTAGAATCACACCTAGATAAAGTTATTGCTTCAATCCACTTTGATACATAATCAACAGCAATCAGTATATAAATATTTCTAAATGAAGGTATAAATGGTCCCATAAAATCTAACCCTCAAGCATCAAATATTTCAACTTTCAAAGTAAAGTTAAGAGGCATTTCATTTCTTCTAGATATAATGCCTACTCTTTGACATTGATCATAAGTTTTGATAAATCTATAAACATCTCTAAAAATAGTAGGCTAATAAAATCAAGATTGCAAAATCTTATGTGCAGTTCTATCAACTCTGAAATATCATTCAAATTCAGAATCATGACATTCTCTAATAATTCTTTCAGTTTCTTCATAAGGCACACATCTCCTAATAATCAAATATTTAAATTTCTTGTACAGATAAGGATCATCCCAGAAATAAAATTTGGCATCATGAATAATTTTTTTTCTCTATTGCACTATAAATTCAGGTGGTATAATATTACTAACAATATAGTTCACAATATCAGCATACAACGGTAAATTTCCTTCAATGATATTATATAATTGCTCATCAGGAAAATTTTCTCTGGTCTCTATTTCGAAATCATCCAAATGAGGTTGTTCAAGTCTAGATAAATGATTGGTTACTTGATTATCGACCCCTTTTCTATTAACGATCTCAAAATCAAATTATTGCATTAACAGTGTCCAGCGAATCTATCTTGGTTTGGCATCCTTCTTTTGCATTAAATATTTAATAGCAGAATGATCAGTATGCATTATGCATTTAGTTCTAATCAAATACGATCTAAATTTTTTAAAGGCATAAACAATAGCTAATAAGTCTCTTCCATAAATGGTAAAATTAATTTGAGCAGCAGTAAGAATCTTACTAGCATAATATATAACCTTAAACATTTTATCGTGTCTTTGCCCTAGAACCACTCCAATAGCATAATCGTTAGCGTCACACATTAATTCAAATGGTTTCTCTCTGTTAGGTGAAACTATTATAGAGGTAGCGATTAATTTTTCCTTGAATAGATCAAAAGCTTTAACACATTCATCATTAAAATCAAACTTCCTATCTTTTTCCAACAGTTGTCATAAAGACTTGGTAATTTTTGAAAAGTTATTAATATATAGCCTGTAGAATCCTACATGTCCCAAAAAGCTTCTTACCCCTCTCACAGTTGTTGGAGGTGGTAATTTTTCTATAATTTGGATCTTCGCATGATCTACTTCCATTCCATATTTAGATATTTTATGCCCAAGCACAATTCTTCCTGCAACCATAAATAGACACTTCTCCCAGTTTAGGACTAAAATTGTTCTTTCACATACCTCCAAAACTTTTTCCAAGTTCCATAAGCATGCATCAAATGAGTCTCCAAATACAGAGAAATCGTCCATAAATACTTGTATTCCGTCATCTATTAATTTGTTAAATATGGACATCATACAGCTTTGAAATGTTGTAGGTGTGTTATATAATCTAAAGGCATCCTTCTAAAAACAAAAGTTCCATAAGGGCTAGTAAATGTAGTCTTTTCTAGATCTCAGGAGCAATAGGTATTTGGTGATAACCGGTATATCCATTCAAAAAGCAATAATACTTGTGTCTCGCAAGTCTGTCTAGCATTTGGTCCAAAAATGGTAAAGAAAAGTTATCTTTTCTGGTGGCGGTGTTTAATTTTATATAATCAATACATACTCGCCAACCAGTGACTTGTCTTGTTGGAATAATTTCATTTCTTTCAGTTACATCAACCGTCACTCCTCCTTTCTTAGGTACACAATGAATTCGGCATACCCAAATACTATCAAAAATAGGATATATGATTCCAGCATCTAACCACATTAAAATCTCCTTTTTAACCACTTCTTTCATTATTGGGTCAGTCTCCTTTATGGATCAACTCTAAGTTTATGTTGTTCATTCAACAAAATTTTGTGCTTACAGATCGAATGATTGATTCTTTTAATATCAACTATGGACCAACCAAAAGCCTTTTTGTATCTTTTTAAGGTGTCCAATATTTTTTATTCTTGATTTTCATTTAAATCTGAAGATACAATGACTGGTAAAGTAGACGATTCTCCTAAAAACATATACTTTAAATGATTACGGAGAATTTTCAGTTCAATTTCAAGAGGTCTAATGATAGATGGAATTAAACTTTTATCTCTATTTTCCATAATATCCAATCTTTCAAATCTTTCCTGAACAAATTCTAACCATTCATTCTTCATATCATCCAATTCATCTTCAATTTCACTTCCATTTTCATCCTCACATTCCAAGTTTTCTTCGAATAATTCTTTAAAGTGATCTTCTCTCAAATAATCACACACTTCCATTCGAAAACACTCATCATCTTTTTCAGTTGAAGAGTATTTCATAGATTTCAGAATATTGAAAGTTACTTCTGGATCATTAACCCTCATAGTTAATTCTCCTTTATAAACATCGATCATAGCTCTCCCAGTAGCAAGGAATGGTCTTCCCAAAATAGTTAGAATCTCCTTATCTTCCTTCATATCTAATACAATAAAGTCCATAGGGAAGATAAATTTATCAACCTTTACTAATACAACTTCCACAACTCCCTTAGGATAAGTGATAGAACGATCAGCTAATTGAAGGGTCACATATGTAGGTGAAATTTCTCCTATTCTCAATCTTTTGAAAGTTGATAAAGGCATAAGGTTAATACTAGCTCCAAGATCACGTAAAGCTCTTCTAAAAAAATTCTCACCAATAGCACACGGGATAGTGAAACTACTTGGGTCTTTAAGTTTCTCTGGAAGCTTCTTCTGAATAATTGCACTACACTCACCGCTAAGTGCAACAGTCTCATGATCTTTGAACTTTCTTTTTCATTTAAGAATATTTTTCATAAACTTTACATAATGAGGCATCTGCTCTAACACTTCAATAAAGGGAATATTAATCGTTAACTTCTTAAGGATTTCCAAAAACTTTGCAAATCTATTATCCTTGTTCTATTTCTTTAGTCTTTGAGGAAAAGGAGGAGGTGGTGTTTCAATAGTTATCTTCATTGGCTCCAATGGATAATCGTCATGATATATCTTATTAGAACCTTTCTCAATGTTCACTTCCTCTCTTTCAACTTCGACTTCTTTTTGAACTCTCGTTTTCAATTCTTTTCCAATTCTTAATTGAATAGCCTTGATTTACTCTTTGTTTTTATCTTTTGGGTTGATCTCAACATTGCTTGGAAGATTTTCAGTAGGTCTATTATTAAGCGCAGTAAAGATATGTCCTAATTGATTCTCAATGCTCTTCATTGCAACATTTTAAGCTTGAATTTGATTTCCCATATTCAGAATCATTTTCTCAGTAGACAACTTCTTTTCCTTAAATTGTGGGTTACTATTAAAACCTGGAGGATAAGAAGGTCTAAAATTGGTATTTCCTTGGTTGTTTGGATTTCCAATTAGATTCATATGATTTTTTCCCCACTACGGGTTAACAATAGCATTATTATTATTCCAGTTAAAGTTTGGGTGATTCCTCCAACTAGGATTGTAATAATTTGAATAAGGGTTATTGACTTTGTTACTTATGATATTCAATGATTCAGAATGTGCTTGAGAGTCTATCATCTGTCCTGATGAATTTTCTTCTAACATTGGTGGTGTTGAAGAATAATTCATTCCATATTGATCTATTTTCTTTGAAAGTGCAACCATTTAAGAGACTATCATAGCTATTGCATCAGAATCATGAATACTGACTACTCTCTTAGGATTTACTTGCTCAGAGGGCCATTGAAAAGTATTAGTAGCCATCTCCTCAATTAATGAATATGCTTCATCAAAAGGTTTAGAAATTAATGATCCACCAGCAGCAGCATCAATAATCGATCTCAAAAATCTCACTAATCCATTATAAAATGTTTGAATTATTAAACAGTCTTGTAAAGCATGATGTGGACATTTCCTCAGAAGATCTTTAAATATTTTCCAAGCTTCATATATAGATTCTCCATTAAACTCACTAAAAGATGTGATATCATTTCTCAACTTAGCAGTTTTAGAAGGAGGGAAATATTTTGACAGAAACTTTTGTGAAAGCTCTCCCCAAGTTATGATAGATCCAGGTGTTAATGAGTTTAACCACGCCTTAGCCTTATCCCTTAAAGAAAAAGGAAAAATTCTAAGTCTAACAGCATCGTTTGACACTCCATTGTATTTAAAGGTAGCACACAGTTCTAGAAAATTAGCGAGATGTAAATTAGGATCTTCATTAGGTGTTCCTCCAAATTGATTATTCTTCACCATTTGGATAATAGAAGGTTTAAGTTCAAATGAATTACCAACAACATCAAGATTTTGAATAGTTATGTGAATTTCATGTGTTGTTGGATTAGCATAATCTCTTAAAGGTCTTAGAATGTTTCCATTTTGATTGTTCAAATTATTCGCCATTTTAAGAGGATTTTCAAATTTTTTTGTTGTTTTTCGAATTTTTCCAATTGTACGCTCTAATTCAGAATCGTAAGACAATAAACCTATAGATCCACTACTACACATACAATCACAATAAGCACACTAACATAAACAAACACACACAATTATGACTTGTAATTCAAATAAAAGATTTCAAATACTGCGAAATTAATTTTAACAGTTTTATTTACCTTACCTCCGCGGCAACGACTCCAAAAACTTTGTGCGGCTTTTTAAATTTGCCAAAATTTAGGAACTCATATTTATATTTATATTAATTTAGATTTCCAAAATGAGTCACACAATTAATGCAAGTATACATATCGCTCAAGTAATAAAGTGCTCTAATGGAGTCCTAGATATCGATCCCATAGGGAGGCAATTAATTTCAAGGCGTAGCACAGAAATCACTATTCAAATCACAACACAATTGCAAGTAATTATGATTTTTGAAATAGGTGCAAACAGTAAAAGTTACTATTACTACTAAAGTACGCAACAATTTAAACTAACACACAACACTAAATTTATAACTAAACACAAATGCAAGAAAGAGTCTTCCTCCTTTTCAATGTTAATGTGTTGATTACTATGACATAGATCAGTGATGCAAATGAATTGTGTCAAATAGGAGCAATCCTATTCTTTACCCATATTTCAATGTATAAAGAATATTGGCTAGTCTTAAGTTTAGTCCCCAAATTTGTGGCTAGGCTAGGAGGATACTGGCTCTCACTCAAGAGCTCCCACTTCCCTTCCCCAGAAGGCTAACTCTTGCTTTGGTTTCCAAATCTTAAGACCAAATTAAGGATTTTAGCCTGTCACTCTAAAATCTCTAATTCTACATCCATCAAAGTATATTTTCCTATTTATTTGCACTCAACCCCCATGAATTGCGTTCTTAATTCATGGACATCGAATGTAATCTTCACTTAAGTCATGGAACACATAATCATTTTAGAACATAAGTTTCCCAATAAGTTTTAACAATTCAATTGGCCAGATCAAAAAGTAAATGAAGTTCTAAGTGAAAAGATCATCACAAATTATCCATAATTAATCTGCACATCATTTCCATTTCACAACAAAAACACATCACATGAGAAGGAGAAAGACAAAGAAATCTACTCAAGACTCATGAGGAAAGGATGACACAACATGGATTTTATATATAAAAGCAATGTCATACAATTGAGTAAACAAAAGACTACTTATCTCAAACCCTTCCCCAAGCGAATCTCAAGAAATTTCATTGACTCCTCTTCTTTCTTCACAACAACACACAATTTTATCTTTAGAATAGTAAGGAAGAAGAAATCTCTCACTTTCCCTCTTCTCCTACACTCCTTGGAAGAGAATTTACAAACCCTAGATCACTCTCTCTAAACTTCCCTAACACTCTCTACTCTCTACCACTCACTAAACACACACACCCCCCTCTAAAATCTCTCCCAAAAGTGGTTTAAATTAGGTCATAACTGATTTCTCAAGATTTTTTACATGCATCCCTCCAAAATCCATCCAAAAATATTGAATCTAGTTTGATATAGGGATAGTGCATGGTTCGACGTTGGATAGGGTGTCGTTCGGCCCTATGTTCTGCCATTTAGAAAATAACTCTCTGGAAACGGGCGCGGTTCGACGCTGGATAGGGCGTCGTTCGGTGCCAGTTCAACTTTTACACTTTGGCTCTTTTTTGCTCCAAATTTGCTCCTTTTTGCTTCTTTTTGCTCCAATGGTCTCTAATCACTGTACCTACACGAAATCATGACAAATACATTCCTTTAAAGGGCAATATCATCAAAAACAGGTATGAAATGGATAGTAAAATGCTATCAAATTTTTAGTGGATCACTCGATAAAACTTAATCGGTTCAAAAGCATTATTATGAACTTCCTTTACCTCCATACTCTTGATCTTTTGAGGATGGATCGAAGTTAGGGTCATGGCTTGAACATAATGATTAATCCGATCGTACATTGATTCATATTAATTTTTTTCTGTGTCATCCAGAGAAAACTTGAACTGAGGCTTCTTCTAACTTATCATCAATGTTTCTTTGTTGAATTCATCATCTTCGGAGCTCCCTTCTACATCGATGCTGATCACCGGCTTCATCCATTCAAAAATCTTGTGAGTTCTCCCTCGCTCGCAGTATCCCCGACCTCGACCTCAGATGTGTGGGCTAAAAGAACCTCCACCAACTTGCAACAAAGAAGTGGTGGGAGATTGTTGAAGCGGAGTTATATGGTCCCATTTTTGTAGTTCTTTTGAATCTTTAATTTTGTTTGTCACAACTTCTCTTAAAAAGTCTGTTTTCTTTGGGGGACCATAGTAGGAGACGTCTTCGTGGATGCCTACTTCATGTATTGAGAAAAATTGTAGGTCTCCCTTAATGCAATGTTCTTGTCCATCTTTGTAGTACTTGATGCATTGGTGAAGTGACGACGGGACCATATTGTACTCGTGAAGCCACGGTCGACCAAGCAGGGTATTGAACGAAGTATCCGCATTTATGACATGGAATTTTACAGTTGTTACTAGAATTCTGACTTTCATTTATAGTGTTATAGATTTGATGGCTTTTTCTCCTTCTGGTTAAATCCATTTAACATCATTTTATCTGTAGTGAGCTCTCATGCGTCGATATCTATGTAAGCTAACGTCCGTAGACACATTATGTTGAGTGACGCTCTAGGATCTACTAACACTCTGGAAATTACAAACCTACCAATGATGATGGAAATGTAGAGCGGACGGTTGTGATTGGTTGTACGAGTAGCAAATCTTCATCAGTGAAGGTTACACCAGGCTATCCTTTCAAAATACAAACTCCATCTGAGGATGTGCTAGCCAACTGTGTTAAGCAAATATCTGAATCAAGTAAAGCCTTGATTAGATTTTCTCTCATCTCCTTTGACAGGATCAGAGCATCGTAGATGCTTAGTTTGGCTAGCAACTTCCTCAGATGTGCTAGTACATTGTAATCCACTTTATTTGACTTCTTAATATCGCTTCGAATTTTTACTTCTTCCATTGCTAGAGATATTTCTTTTTTAGTAATCATTTGTTTTCCTTTGTTTACTGGAGTTGTTCTTGGTGGTAGCACCTTTCCACTTCTTAAATGTATTTCTGTTATTTCTTCTTCCTCCAGACCCAGAGGTTCTCCTGATGTTGTAGTTGGCTCTTCTAGTTTTGTTTTTGTATCTGAAAGATCCTGGTTGATGGTAAGCAGAGTTCCTTTGCATTCGAGGACTGGCTCCTCACTCCTCGTATTGCCGTCACTGGTATTGTCGATGTCTTCTTCATCTTTGTTCTCATCAGGAATTAATATGATTTGAGGATCATTTTGGGAATCAAAATCGGGGTTAGATAAGTTATGAATAGTTACGTCATCACTGGAGACAGTAAGAACGTAGCCAAAATCATTTCTATTATCATTATGAGACCCTGAAGGGGTATAAAGATAATCGTACTAAGTCAGGGGTTTGAGGGTTTTCACTTCCGAATCCAAGACAACCAATCTAACAGAGGCAAGCTGTATCCTATCCTTCGCTATAATCTTTCCTTTCATCCACGATTTCTTTCTTTCTCCTTTCCCATTGTGGTAGCCTCCTTAGTGGGATCTTCGTCTTGGATTGGGCTGGTGGCAGATTCTGGGCAGTGGCTTTCTTTGAATTGAATTGGATCTAATCCAAGACTTTCTTGAGCTTGTTCCAGATTTGCACACCATCCATGCTTTCTGGCATATGTGTCGATCGGAGAGATTGGTTTGGCCAAAATCACATTGATAGAAACTCTTTCAGGTTCTTTCAAATATTCCTTCAGTATTGTTATATTCACTTCTTTGTAATTTCTTTCAAGTCAATCCTTAAAACTGAAGCAATTTTGTATGGTGTGTCTGAGCATCCTGTGATAGGGACATAAGTTAGGTTGATCTTTCTTGTTCATCTCTTTTGGCTTCTTTGGCTCGGGCAATCTGAACTCGAACTTCTTCTTTAAATTCTTGAACATCTTCGCCATGGCATTGTCTTTGAAGGAGTAATTTCTGCGTAGCCGTTCTGACATTGTCGGACCCTGTCATCCATCTGTATGACCTCTGCTGCTGACCAGACTGATATCTCTGTTGTGCACGAGGCTAACCATACTGTTGGGATTGACTGTGCTGCGGAGGCTGACTGTACTGAGGGGACTGACTTTGCTGCTATGGCGAGTGTTCAGCCTGAATCCTCATCAGTTGCTTCTCTTTATCGATCATTGCCACTATGCCAGATCTCTTTTCATATGCTTTGGCGGGCCTTGTTTTCTCTACTTTCTCTGTAGGCTCCATATGCTTGACTTATTCTTATAAACTGCTCACCTTGCTGAGTAGCTTCCCAAAGGACTTGATAGTGAGACCCTTAAGCTTGAAAGCCAAGGGACCGTGGATACTCTTGAGTAGTATCTCGATCACTTACTGTTCTTGTAGCTGAGGCTCACACTTCATGCTTAAAGTTTCTCCATCTCAGAATTTAGTCGACTAAAGTCTCATCGGGTTTTTGCCGCTGCACTACGAGATCTCCTGTAGTGACCTGGTGTTGGGCACCAGCTAATCTCTTCATGAACATGCTCTCCATTTCTGTAACTGCCTTTACTAATCCATTGGGAAGCTCGACATAAGCTCGGCATACCAATCAAATGCTATCCCTGACAAGCTGTTGATGAACTGTCGGAACAACAATGCTTTAGTCTATTCTGTGTTGCAACAACTACGTCTGAAGTGTGCCGCATGCTGATGAGGATTTCCTATCCCATCAAACGTCTTAAACGTCAGGGGCACCAAGCCTTTAGGGTAAGGCATGGCATCGAATTCTTCTAGTTAGGGTCTAATTTTTGAAATTGATGCTCTGCCTTTGTACTGAGCCAAGGCCACTGATCCAAGAAAAAAATACCTATTTTTATGCCTTGATTTTTATCAAATTTTTAAGGATATTATGCTTTAATGAAAGGTATTTTTGTGTTTTGGATGTAGGTGATGCAAAAATGTTTAAGAAGGAAAAAAGGATTAAAAAGGAGCAAAAAGGAGCCAAAATGGAGCCAAAATGCAAAATTGTCAAAAAAATTGGCTTGGCGCCTAGGCGCCAGAATCCTGCGCCTAAGCGCCAGTTCGATACAGAATTCTGTAAGATTTTTGATGACTTTTAGACGGTTATTTTGACGGTGTTAGAGGTTATTGGACCATCTGGAAGATTGGCAGTTATTCCTAGATTATAAGACATGCAATACATTGTATTTGGACGCTTGGAAACGATTAGGATCGCGAAGAGGTGTGATCCAAAGGGAAGAGGTGCGAAGAACTAGACGTAGAGTCCGGCGCCTAGGCGCCAGACACACCTTCTAGAAGATTCATTGAACATGGACACATTTTGAAGAGGTGCCTCAAGGCAACCCTTGAAGCCTACAAATATGAGGCTACTCCTTCTGAGAAAAGGCCCTAAAAACCACC
Organism: Papilionanthe hookeriana x Papilionanthe teres; assembly: GCA_022702705.1. Classification (NCBI taxonomy): domain Eukaryota; kingdom Viridiplantae; phylum Streptophyta; class Magnoliopsida; order Asparagales; family Orchidaceae; genus Papilionanthe; species Papilionanthe hookeriana x Papilionanthe teres. The sequence continues at coordinate 9,972,441 of CM040425.1, read as the reverse complement.
AACGCCCAACCTAGTCCCCTAGCCCCATAGTTCCATTTAGAGAGAGAAATTAGAGAAATATTTTAAGAACCATATTTATAGTTTCTTCTATTAATTAGCGAGTTTATTTAGAGTTTGTATTGAGAGTATTTGAAGAGTCGGTGCTTTTGAAGTCTATTTACTTTGGAGTCAGAAGGATTCAGAGGTTCAGTTGGAGAAACACTTGAGATAAGTATTTGTATTTTGATTCAAATTTTATTTATATGTTGTGTTGTTTAAATTCAATGTGTTCTAAGTAGTTACTTTACTTTCTCTTTTCAATTATGAAAAGATAAATAAGATAATATAAAATTCGTTGGAGAATTAAAAACTATATATATATTTTAAACATTGTGATGATATTAATACTGAATCTTAATTTACTATTTAAATTGGCCATTTAAATTATTAAAATCTGTTGAAGAGTTTTGAGACCTAGAAGGAGATGAATTCTTAACTAGTAGATATCACATGAATCCATGGGTAGTCGAAGGCCTTGCGCGGGTTATTCAAGGTGAAGTTCAAATAAATAGGAAGATATTATTTAATTGGCGTAGAATTGATAAGTTTTCAGAGTGACATGCTAAATTCTTGTAATTTTGTTTATAGAGAAGGAAAGGGTCACTAGTTGGGCCGACCATAGCCACCCTTGGACATCTAGTAGTGTGAGCCTAGATTGACTCATTCTACTAACAATAAATCCAGACTTGATCTATAGATTAGCCAATGTTCTTTATACTATCGAGCGAAGGTAAAGAATAGGAATGCTTCTATTTGGCACAATATCATAAATTATATTCTCCATGAATATTACATTATCTAAAAAGTCTGGGATTAATTGATAGGAAGAAAGTTGTTTGCTTTTTTTTTATTTACATCAATCATTACTTTATTACTGCTTTATTTCTGCATCTAGTAAATTAAATATCAACTTTTTACTTTAAAAGAAATACATAAAAATAAAAACAAAATATTAAAAAAATCTATAATCCTCCTCGTGGGATCGATACTGGGGTCTTTATTTAAAGTCATATATTACTTGAAACGATACATATACTTGCGTAGTACCCCTAGTGTGTAAAATATTTTCCATAAAATTATATTTGGGTTTGGATTTTATTTGGAATGAGGCTATAGATGTTGAATTAAAGTTTGGAATTGAAATTAGGCAAGATTGGGGGCAATTGGGTGGACAGTGGGTTTAATTTAGGCACTTTTATGTCAAATGAGTCAAATTGGGGCTTTTGGTTAAATTGGGCTAAATTGGTTAAATTGGGTCATAAGATAGTTGAGAGAAATGAAATTGGAAATATTTAGGAGGTTTGGGAATTTTTGGGAATTTTTGGAATTTTTTGGATTTTTGGGCTATGAGGGGTTTTTGGTAATTTTGCAAAATTTGCTATTTTGAAAATTTTGGTAAATTTTAGTAAATTTTGGTAATTTTGGTCAATTTGAGTGATGGGAAATACTTAAAAATAAATTTTGGAGAAAATTGAGTAATTTGGGTAATTTTGGGTAAAATTGAGGTTTGGGGATATTTCTGATAGATTTAGTGCAGGGGGGTCAAAAATTGAAACTTTGAAAAAATTGAGGTTGTTTAAAGGTGAGTAGTATAGGATTGTTTAGATTGAGCCATGGACCAAAGGGCAACTCTCATTTGATCCTCTATGTGTTGGTGCTAACCAAACCTTAGCTTGGGGCTAAGTTGTTGGGAAAACCACACACATGAGTTTCCAAAGAGTTAGGAGACCAAGGTAGGATGTGCTTTGTTTAAGGTTGTGAGTGTGTGTAATGTGTAAGCTCTAAACCTTCCAGGGTAAATCCTAAGGTCTGACCACCTAAGGAGACTTTCCCTGGGCTTCCTTATGCTTGTTCTCTTCCTCCCAAAAGCTGGAGGTTAGGCCTTAAGCATATGAATGCTCCTAGTGAAGTGAGAAAAGTTTGGATTTCTAAAGGGGAAGGGTTCCAAGACTAGTCCTCTAAGAAAGTCACCAGGAGAGTCCTATGGATAAACCCTAGACTATTCTAAAGAGAGACTAGACCTCTACCAAAAATGAGGTCAACACCACCCTCCTCTACGGATCATCCCAAGCTTCTTCATCAGCTCCCATAATCTCCAATGGTTATTTAAAGCCATTACATGAAAGCTCAAAAGAGAGGAATAACTCCATAGAGAAGGCCAAAAACCTGCCGAATTCTACATTAAAGTTACTCCCCATATCCCAAGCAGTTAATTCCCTATAGCTTTTGCTTATGAAGCCTGTTAGGGAACCCTAATTTCAAACCCGAAAACCATGACAAATTTTGGGTTGACACAAAACCTCTCAAAACTCCAATCTGAGCATCTCAAAAGCTTCCGAAGACATTTACGACACCTTCCCAATCAAAATCAAACCATTCTGAGGCCTCTAACCTATTCCAAGCTGAAACTGTACCACCATTTCATCAAGAACATACCACGGTTCGATTTCATCTCAAATTGGACCAAGGACAATCTTCGCAAGGACAAGTTGAAAGTTTTCATCAAACTCAATCGAGGCTACACCTTTTGAGACCAGGGATGTCTTACAACCCTAAAACTAAGCTCGTGTTTGGACCTTTTGAAAGAAACAATTACATGATGAATGAGTAACTATATGGGTATATTCTCCAAAACACAATGAAGCTTTAGGAACAAAAACCATGAAATTTGGTGAAGGATCCAGAGAGAACATGTGGTTTAAACACAGACGACTCTATTGACCTCACTTTTGTTAAAGTCTAGTCTTTCTTTAGGAGCTTAAGATCTATCCATAGAATATCCTAGTGACTATCTTGGTGGACTAGTGATGGAACCCTCCCCACAAGAAATTTAAAATGCTTCTTTGCTTCACTTAGAGTTTCACATGCTTACTACCAACCTCTAGCGCTTAGTAGGATGGAGCCCAGCAAAAGGAAACTCGAGAGGAGTCCCTTATAAGATGGTCAAGCCTTAGAACTAACCCTGAGTAGTTTGGTCTGGGTCAATTTTCCACACACACACACACACTTGAACCTCACACTTTCTCTCTTAACCCAAAACCCTAAACCAAACAAGCTCAACTTTGGTTCCCTGCTCTTATGGAAACTCATGTGGTTGGTTCCCTAAGATCTTAGCCCTAGGCTAGGGTTTGGCTAGGACCAACACATGGGGGATCCAAATTGGGACATTTCCTTGCTCCATAACTCAAATAAGTTAATACCATGATCAATATTCTTAATACATCCCAATTTTACCAAAATTCCCAATTTTGACCCTCTTAACCCAAACTTCACCAAAATTATAACAATCTTAATTTTTCCCAAAATTCCAAAATTTCTCAAAATCTCTAAAAACATTACAATTTATCCCAAGACTTATCAAACCACTTTATTGAGCTTAATTTGACCAAATTGACCAATTGTGTCCAAAATCCCCAAATTGACATTAAGGGCCTAAAATAACCAAATTACCCCCAATTTACATTAAATTAACCTCAATATTCCCAAATTTTAATTCTAAATACAAATTCATAATCCCTAAACTCAATCTAAATGAAATCCCAACCTAATTGAACTCAATTTCAAGCCCAATTCAAAAGCCCCAATTTGACCAAATGTCTAAATTCCCCAAAATTGAACCATATGATCAAGTTATTTTCCTAAAATTGCATTCCAAACTCTTCATAACATTTCTCTAGATTAAATTGATCCACAAATTGACCCAAATTTGAACTTAAACATCGTCCGTCCAATTTAAGCCAAAATCCCCAATTTTGACCTAAATTCCAAATGTCACCAAATTGAACTTCATAACCCCACAATTTCCACCCAAATTATATCCAAAACTCTTCCCCCGTAATCTCTTAGACCAAATTGAGCCATTAATTGAACCATATCCAAGCTCTAGCCTAATCCAAACCCAAGTCTAACCTAAATACCCCAAAATGACTATGTAACCAAAGTCCACCAAATTATACCTCCAAATCAACTCAAAATTACCCAATTTCTTTTCAAAGCTATTCATGACAATCATCTAATCTAAATGGATAAATCACTCGAACAAAGTCCAAACCCTAACCCGACCTAGGCCCAAGTTGATCCAAAACCTTAATTTTGAGCCCAAAACTCCAAATATGACCAAACCAAGCTAGATTGACCAACCCAAGTCCACTACAGCCAACATTTTTTACTTTAGGAACCAACCCAGATCCACTTAGCCCAACCTACACGAGCTATGGACCAAGGGTCTCATGATTTAGGGGATTTTCTCCCATTTATGGCTAAACTAAATATATCTTTACCACAAGCCATCACCAGCCATCTTGTTCACCATAATCTTCCTCTGACTCACCTGAACACCCTAGCCACCTCCGTTGACCTGGCTGGCCGGCCTAGTGGCTGAAAAACCCCAATACCGAGAGCCAACCAAAGCCTTAAACCCAAAATTGAAACTCCTTAAGCTAGCTCACCCCCATTGGCCACTTGCACATTTCTTCCCTCCACCTAAGCAACAGAACTCACCCATATTGAAGCCATGGCAGCTGATCCACCAAAAATATGTTGGATTTTTCATATATATTTTGTACTCATTTTTATGATATTGCACTTTAAAAGAATGCATTTTCATGTTTTGTTACTGGTATAATGATTTTAGGAATTTGGAGCAAAAAGAAGAAAAAAGGAATAAATTTGGAGCGAAGAGAGACAAAATCCAGAAATCTGTCTTCCGACGCCGACTGCGCCCAAATCCAGATAACACCAAAATTAAAATGCTTTGGGCACCGACGGCACCAAATTTTGGTGGAGGCTAGATTCAATGTATTTAGATAACTTTTGGAGAGTTTCTTGAAACATCCCTAAGGGAATTTGTCCCTGGGCTATTTTAGAGTGAATTTGGTGCCAGAAAAAGGGTAAAAGTTGTAAAGAGAGGTAGTGAGGAGAGTGTGTGAAAAGTGTAAGAGTGTGTAGAGGTGAGACTTTGATCATTGTAGAGAGTTTAGAGTCTAGGGTTTGGTGTGTTAAAGTGTTGTTTTGTGAGGGATTCTTCTCTACGTGTTGTAGGAGGAGAAGGAAAGCGAGAGATTGCTTCTTCCTTACTATTCTAAGAAGGAATTAAGTTCGTTGTGAAGAGGGAAAGAGATTTAAAGGAACTTCAAGGGATTTGTTTGGAGAAGAAATTGAAATAAGTTGTATTTATTTCTTATTGTTTGTATGACTTTGCTTTTATATATAAAATGCTTGTTTTATCACATCTTCCTCATGAATTCTTAATAAATTTCTTTGTCTTTCTCCTTAAAATGAGATATGGTGAAGTGATGATTTAGATTAGATGTGCCATGTGAATGTTAAGAAATTGTGATGATTTTTCATTTCGTACTTCATTAACTTTGTAATCTAGCCAATTAAATTGTAAAAATATGTTGTGAAACATACAATCCGAGAGAACTATGTGTTATACAACAAAAATGAAGATTACATTCAATGTCCATGAATGAGTGATGTAGTTCATGGGGGTTGGGTGTAAATAAATAGAGAAATATGTTTTATTGAACGTAGAATTAGATATTTTAGGGTGACAGACTAAATTTCTCAATTTGATCCTATGTTTGGAAACTAAAGCGAGGGTTAGCCTTCAAGCAAAGGGAAGTGAGAGCTCTGAAGTGAGAGCCAGTATCCTCCTAGCCTAAACACTGATTTAGGGACTAAACCTAAGATTAGCCAATATTCTTTATAGCACTCGGAAGAGGATAAAGAATATATATGCTCCTATTTAACACAATATGAAATTTTCACTAATTTTTATCATTCACTCATCATAATATCATTGTAAAACGGATGATACTTTCTCCAAATTTGAACCTTTCAATACAAAACTTAGTTTATTGGTAGTTAACTTTATTTCAAAGTTTAGAAAGCACTTTATTGATCTTAGAATTATTAACATCATTAAACTCTAGCAGCTTTGGTATTTATTGTACGTGCATTGTAATTTGAATATTGGATTTTTGTACTACATTTTAAAGATTTAAGTCCTCCCTGTAGGATCGATAACCAGGACTCTATTAGAGCCTTGTATAACTTGAGTGATATGTATACTTGGGTATAGATTGGCTGCTTTCTTATTAATCTGATTATATTATGTGACCGAACTGAAAATACTTTTTAAATACTTATTTAAGACAGTCATGATCATTCCTCAATAATGTTTTTTCCGTTTTTGAGTTGTAACTCTTAGGTATATTTGATAACCACTATAGGCTAAGATTGAATTTGATTTGTACACTTAGATAAATATTCACCCCAACTCTATAAGGTTCCCTTAGATAAAGTAACTCATGGTTGTTGACAATAATACTATAATTAGCTCAGGTTGATTTCCTCCTCTGACAAAGTAAATCACGGATCATGCAACCTGAGATGATGGAATCTGGAGACTTGATCGGGTGTTAACTCTATGCTCATGGTGATAATTTCATAATTTTAAAAATCCTAAATTTGTTGCTACCATATGCTAATTATAAATGCTTAATGCTTAATAACTAACCTTAATCAAAACTATTCTAATGTTATCGGGAGAGATAATTAATTATAAGGACTTGCTCCTATAAGAAACCTTAAACTCCAAGTCATAAAGTGCTCACAAAATGTGCACAAAATCTCTAGGTAGTGTCTTATACACTATCTGATTTGCCTTCTGAACTTTTGACTCAGAATCTCATGATAAGCATGTTATCCTTATTTATCGTATTTCTTTTTTAGGGAGGCTAGGGTATTTCAAAATTTTCAAAGCCCGTAAGTGTGAACCATTACCGAGCTTATGGAATATCTTTCTCATTTCTTAAGATAAGCTGACATCTCCTTCCATATCGAAGAGAAATGATTACTATTGATATTATATTCCCCTCCCAGATATATATTTATTTTTATTATTTCTTTTGAGAAAAGGAGCCTGAAAAATGGCTTTTTTTGAAATAAAAGGGATTTTTTTTTGTTTAGGTCGTACTCTCTATTTCTCTTCTAGCAAGAAAATCTCGAAAAAATTTTAAAACTACTAGTGTAGCTCCACAACGCTACATTTTGCCTTATTCAGGTCAGTTAATAAAAAAGGCAGCACTCTGATGCCAACTAGGCATGTTGTGTTACTAGGGCTTCTAAGGAATTACGTACTCCAGATGGAGAACAAAGCATCACGACAGTGTCCATTAGCACCACTGTCCATTAGCACCATATCATTACTCATATGAACAAAGAAGCCATCAAGATAGACTACAAAGCATCATGGTGTATAACATGAGTGTCGTGATCCTATGTATACAGCTAAATAGTCTCCAAGATAAGGAGTGAACTTTCGTGGTGTTGTAAATATAGTGTCGTGATGCTAACTCTTGTAGAGAAGCCCATAACATAAAACATAACCTTTTGGAATCACCAGTAGTGACAATTTAGTGTTTGCCGCTACTGAAGAAGGTTAATTATCGACATCTGAAGCATCATGGTGAAACCAAAAAAAAAAAAAAACAAGAGCAAATAAGAATTTTCCGTCTAGCTCAAATTAAGAGGCTCGTTCCACCCATTCTCTTTTGGGAGCGTGGTCATTGCTAGGCTGTGAATTTAGCTCAAAATGCGCTCAAAAATTGATTCAAACTTCAGCTCGAATCTAAAAAAATGAGCCGAGTTATGAGCCAAAATTTTGCATCGAATTTTTTTCGAGCTGACCCCAACTCAGCTCAAAATTGGATCGTTGACAGTCTTACTAATGTTGAAAATTATTAATCACTTGAAAATTGATTCGAATTTTGGCTCGGATCAAGATCAGATTGAAACAAACAAGCTAAGTTATGAGCTAAAATTTTGGATCGAAAATTTTTTCAGCCAATTTTGTCAATCCCATCTCGGCTCGAAATCAGATCGTTAACCACCGTAATCAATGCTCAAGGTATAAAGTGACATATTATAGATATCTCTTCATAAATGAGAAATCTTAGAATTGTAGGGTTGATCTTCTTAATGATGCATTTAGAAGTAGAAACAGAACTTAGCAAAAAATAAAAATTAGACAATATTTATAGATCTTATACTGAAATATGTTTTCCAAAGAAAAAAAATATATACTTCCAACCTTATAGCCAACTATTAATTCTATTAAATAAAGAAGAGTAATTATTTTCTTGACATTTAACAGCTTTTAGAGGAAGACCGAGATAAGTCAGAGGGAAAGATCAATTTTTTATGTCTAAAATATCACTTAGAAAATAACAATTAGAGAAAATTAGAATGCATAATTTAAGAATTCATATCAATAACTCCAGCTATGTTACCTAAACAAGAAAATCAAGATTGTTTTTCTAATGAGCAAATAGTAAAATGGCAGCCTTTCTAAAAGCTAAAAAAAATCATCTTTGGACATTAGAAATTGAATGATATGTTTCAATAAATTCTTCTCTATCCAAAATACAAAACAACACATTTATGACAATAATGAAGCGAAATAGAGAGAGCAAATACCTTTTGCCTCACAAGCCAATCAAGGAGATAACTTTTGCAATCTATTTCACTATTCCAACTATTGAGAACATAACCATTGAATACAAGCAACAATCTAATTGATAAAATTTTAAGGAAAGCCTTCTAGGTGGAATTGAATTCCTATTAAAATAGTCAAAAGCACTTTTAAGATCCAGCGTATCATAGAATAGATTACTTTCCCTTTTAAATTTGAATTTATGCATGATCTCATGGGCATGCATAAAATTATTTGGAATGTTTGTATATGAAAGTTAACGGGTATGATGGATGATAATAGAATTAATTACATTGAGTTGTTTCAAAAGATTTTCTCAATCACTTTGTACGCTATTAAAAAGCATGATAGACAAGTTATTTGCAATATAAATGAAATATTATTTTTCTTTTTGGAAATGTAGGTGATAAAACCCTGATTTACCACTAGAAAGTTTTGTATATGAAAAAGAAGTGATGGACAGTCAAGAAAATTTGACTCCCAATTATATTATACTTGAATGAAAATTTAGTTATTAACCCATTCGGGCTAGGAGCTTTCTCAATGTTGATGCTTCAAAGAGAATCAAGAACATCATTATAGTCACTCGGTTAATCAAACCAATCATATAAGACCAAGGAGAGATAGCTCTTTTTCGAATATTATCATGAACGATCTTCTGATGAGAATTAAAAGACCCATAAAGGGTGGATAACCCCTTGATATAATTATAATTGATTGTTTTCTTTACAGTGTTTTATAATAATTTCATATCATCGTCTCCTTTTTACATCAAAGCAGCTTGTGCCAATTGATTTTCACATGGGGATTCATCCATATAAAGTTAATAGATACTTTCATGAATAGATTTGGTGACCGAGTTTAGAATTGGTTTTAAGCAGTTCCCTTCAATAAGATTGATATGTTCCCCAAAAAATTATCTTATTGAAGCTTGAATCTCGATGCACATTGAGACCAAGAGTTCCAAAGTTATAATTTTATACTTCAATTCAAATGAACTATCTTGAAAAAATGAGCAGGCTCACATCAAACAAATTTTAATCTAAGCTCAAATTTACCCAAATCATGCACTTAAAACATACTAAAAAGTTTGAGATATATTTTGGGACTAATTGTTCTCCAAATATAAAAAGTTTATAATCAGATCGAGTGTACCAGCCGAATCAAAGGAGCCCTAGATTAATTAGTTCTATCATTATTAAGCACATAAATAATAATAAATTAACATCCAAACAAGGAAATCACTCTAGGTCATCAGCTTGAGTGGTCCGGATTTAAGCAACATGCAGGATGGCACTCACAACGTCTATAAAGAAACACTTGATCTCTTCATGAAGTATGAGTTTGGAGAAGAGGCTAAATGTGCTCCAAGCTCGAGAGTTCATAAGCTCCAACACCGCCATCAGGCTGTCGCCACAATTGTCGGACCAACACCGCCATCACGGTAAAGGTGCTCCAAGCTTGAGTGGTACGAATATTAATAAAGTTGTCTTATCCCTAATTTCATAATAGAATACATATAGCCATCTTTATGTATCATCAATAATAATCTAATTGTATTATCTAAAAGTAGATATATTTATTAAATAATTTGATAATATTAAAAGGTAACATGCAAAATAAATTAAAGACATGCGAAAGGAAGAGCACCGTTATGATTTAATTAAATTCTAATTTTTTTGCTAAGCGTCCTCTGCATTGATTCTGACATTCAATTTTAGCCATTTTAAGTCCAATTCGCAACTAATGATTGGGAGTTTAGAACATTAATTTACAGTGATTCGATTAAAAGTTATGTAAGAGAAGATTTTCGCAGAAATATTTTTTTGAAAAGTTAAGTTTTATTTCAGTTTTCAAAAACAAGATCAGTTGTTGAAAAAATTAAAAATAGAAGATAATTTGCACGCTTCTAATGGGCAGCTGTTTGCCAATAAAATTATTAAGTTTAGAATCCACATATGCGGACTTTAGTGCAACATAACTGTGTATTGATTATACTCATGAATACAACCAATACAATCATGTCATACCGAAGTCTGCATGCATACGTCGTCCACAAACTAATTGATGAATTAAAAATCCTGAAACTAAATCTACACATTAAAATAAGACATCATTTTTATACTATACTTGAAGCATCATAATCATAATATGCATTATAAATTATTAATTTATATATATATATATATATATATATATATATATATAATGTCTAATAATATAATACTTCCGTTTATAAAATTTAATGATAAATAAATCGCCAAAGTTGAAAAAACCAATTTATAAAGTATCTATGCTAAATTACATTTATTTTAGTATGATTGTCATTTTATGCCTTCTTTTTTATGCAAACATTAAAACAAACCAATCGAGCTTCAAATAATAAAATAAAAAAATCAAATTAAATAAAAAATAACAAATAAAAATAAAAAAAAATCGGTCAATATCCTAACCAAAATATGGTTCAATCATTGGTAGTATAACTGATAATAAGTATAAATAAAATAAAAAAATATATTAAACCAACCCCAAAATAATGCTGGCAAATTGATTTAAAAGAATAGAAGGGCCAATTTCTATTCAATTTAAAATATATAAAAATCCTAAACAGCCTCAAAAGAGAGATGATCAAAAAGAGAAGCTATCTTCTTGAAAGCACATAAAATGAATACAACACTAATTACATGAGGCTTTCAGTTGTGCAGAGCAACAAGAGAATACTGAAGTTAACTAATGGAGTTTACCTACGTAGGCCTACAGCAATAATTGCAATTCGGATGTTACAGAGATCAAGTATAATGCCATTTTTCCCTCTTGGCCCAGCTTTGACTCTAAAGTATCAGGTATGAAATAAAATATAATAATAATAATAAACAGGATTTTAGGTTGTTTCGACTCTTACTAAGGGCAGGAATAGTACCAGTCTTTGGATGAGTTTCCTCTTTTGTTTTTTAGTAAACTAAGCACCTTCAAGTAAATATTTTAATTTGGATGAGCACCCGTATCGGTGGAAATGAGAAGAATTTGCAAGTTCACGTAATTGTAAAGGCCTGCAATAAAGAGCTGAAATAAAGCCATTTTTAGGTATTTTAAATAAATATTAACTTTGAAATAATTGGCTTAAAAATTAAAGACCAATATTATGTTTAAAGCAGGGGCAAGAAAATTCATCTGATGCAATAATTTGAAATTGGATTTGCCCTCGGCACAGACTGTGAGCAGAAATCCAAATAGCAGATCATTTATTCAAAAAATAGAGAGAAATTCACATACATAACAAACAATTCTTATCTATTTATAAACCTAACACATAACATTTATAACACTTCGGTGGAATAACCTATAAGAAAAGGTGTATTTCACTTTAAAGAAGTAAATGAAAATAATATTTTTTATGTGATATTAAAAATTAAAATACCGTGCATGAAAATATTAAAGTTTGGGCGTTAGATATGTAAATACAAAAGAGTTGTGATACACATGTAATGCCATAATAAATATATATATATATATATATATATATATATATATATATATATATATATATATATATATATATATATATATATGTATGTATGTATGTATGTATGTATGTATGTATGTATATGTATATATATATATATATATATATAAAGAGAGATATTTACATGCATGACAAACAATTCTTATGCGCTTATAAAGCTGACACCTAGACTTTCATATTAACATTTATAACACTTCGGTGGTGCAATAATGAAAAAGTGTATCACTTTCAAAACAATATTTTTGATGTGATATTAAAGATTAAAGTACTATGCATGTAAATATTAAAGTTTGGGTGTTACATATGTGAATACAAAAGAACTGAATGCCCTAATAAAATATATATATACTGTAATGTAAACCTTCTGCTAAGAAACAAACTAGTTGGCACCCTTCTAAGAAAATATGATTCAAAGCAAAGGTTTGTATGAGCAACAAATTGTACTCAAAGGGAATTTTTAAGACGTAGAGAAAATGACAGGAAGCAACTACATTTTCATCTTGCTATCTTGAAAACCTGAAAAAAAGCCAGGGCTTCCAAAAAAAGCCCGAGGTTCATGTATGAACATGTCTGGCACGATAACTAACTCAAGTTCAAGTGATTTATAAGCTCATTTATTTAACAAGCCAAACACGAATAATACCATGTTTGATTGTGTCCAGTTCGATAAAAAATTAGTTATGAATGTGTCATGTGGCAGACTTGACTTTTGTGGGCAGATCTTGTCCGGCTCTAAAACCTAACGACACTAACACAAAAAAGAAAATTACAAGATTTTGGGCAAGCTGAACTCATTTAAAACATCACCAAACAACTAAAAAGCCGGTATCAAATTTTAGAATGTTTACAATGCGGTCCAGAAATTATAAAGCATAATGAAAATTTTCAGATAGCATATACTTCTTAAACATAATCTTAATTTCTGAAATTAATTAAGACAAATGCTATCCAGTAAAATAAGAAGGATGAATAGTGAAGAATGAGCAAGTGTCAAAAAGGTCCACTGAATATTTGCATATGATCATTTTACTCCAGAATTTATATAATTACAAATTAGTCCCTAAACTCTTTAACGAAGGCAAAAATAATCTTCCCGAAAGACTATTTCAACCCATATTAAAAATTCAGGGACTAAACTAACATTTTAATAAACTTTGGGACTGAAGTGGCACTACGAAAAAAAAAAGGCAGGGGACCATTTTAACACTTTCCTCGTGAACAAAATGGATAATAAGACAAACATACCTTGCTAAGAGTCAAGTGAGTAAACAGCATTGGGGTGAGAGGCAACATGCTTCATTATCAGTTCCCGGTACAAATAATAAGAAATAGCATGGCCAACCCTAGAGCAATAACATGGCACTTTCCAATCCAATAATTAGGAAAGTAAAGTGTTCCGCTTGATAGCCAATAATTAAAGAACCCCTGCTCTCATAATAGCTCAAAATTTGATGCGCTGATTTGTTTGTATAACTGTCTCAAATATTGACAGTGAAAGAACAATGATTATGCCAACAGCTTACAGAAAAATAAAGGGAATTTTATATACATAGCACACAATTCTTATGCGTTTATATATCTCACACTTAAACTTTCAAGGTTAGGTACGTAGCAGTTTGGTGCTTTAAACCTATGCATGAAATTATAAAGTGATAATGGTGCTGCTTGTGATATGAAATTGAAGAGTATGAGTGTTGTATGTAACCATCAAAGTTTTCTCGCGAGACATGTAAATACATAAGAATTCTGTGCTATATATGTAAAAGCCCCAAAAATAAATAATAAGAAATAATAGAGTTGAGAATCAAGGAATTTTACCTTGTAGAAATACTTCTTTCGTAGCTTGATTGCCATACGAATACACCTTTTAACATTTATTTTCAACACATTATCATTGAACATCTGCAAGAGAATAAAAAACTATAGAAATATCAAAATCCAAAGTTAAACATTAGTTATAAAATATTTCCAGAAAAGGAATCGGACGACAATTATAAGTGATGTTGTTTTACAGGGTCATTTTTAAAAGTGTAAACACTGAACAATGCAGATAAAAGTGGAAAAATAATTAAAAGTGTATTTAAACTGGTCGCCTAATCGAACGCCCAGGAACTTGCCTAGTCCAATCATACTAGAACTGGCTACTAGGCCGGCTGCAACTATTTTTTATAGTAAATGTCGAACTATTATGGTAAATACATATATATTTTTTTTAATTGGTGTGAATATTATACATTTTTTTCATTTTCTAAAAGAGAAAGCTTCCTTATAGCTGCATAATGTATTGATTGTAAGACAAATGATTCTCATTATTAAAATTTCTGAAAGGCGATTAGAAAATTATAGTCAATCTGAAATACAAAAATAGCAAAGAAACCGCCTCAAATGAACCCTTAATGAGGTAAAACAACAGAATGAAACAATAAAAGCAGGAGCATGCCTTGATAACATCATCAATCGAATGAGTTTCTCTCATAATCTTTTGGCGATTAATAATAAGAATGGCAGCTACACAGAAGACAGACAGTACATCATCCTCATTTCCTATTGGTTCACCGTCACAAGCTTGAAGCTGATCATGTCTTGCCCAGAAAGTAGCTTTGGTGAGGCCACAAAAGGGATGGCTCAACGAGGATCTCAGTTCGTTGCTATCAGATTCCCATGTTTCATTTCTAAAACGAGTATGCATGCGTTTAAATTTTCTTTTACCATTATGATCATTTTCTTCTCCGTTCTCTGAGCAAGCAACACGTATTAGCAAAGGTTCTAAGCACTTTTCTTCTAACCGATGCAAAATGGCTTCATCAAAATCAGCAGCCCACATCATCTGTAGACATGGCAAAAACGGAGATTAGTAACAGCAGGGATGAATAAGAGCAGCACGTAGATGATAAAAATGTCAAAAGTCCCCTGACATTTTTTAGGGTGTCTAAGCTATTTTAGTCCCAGAGTTTATAAAAATGTCAAGTTAGTCTCAAGGCATTTTTAATATGGGTATTTAATATGGGTTTAAATAGTTCCTAGAGAAGACTATTTTAACCCCCATTAAAACTTCTAGAGACTATTTTAGCATTCCTATAAATTCTGGAACTAAATGGCCCGATACAAATAGGCAGGACTATTTTTTACTCTTTACTGCATGATATATGTCAAAAACTCAATCGTCCTTTTGTCATTGTCTTTAGTCAATTCTCTAGTTAACAAGCATCCTAGACGTATTAAATGATAATTATAAATAGTAAAAAAGAGTCAGAGATGGAACTCCCATGGATCTTTATAAGTAGCTAGGCATGCTTCTATAGTACTTCGGAGACAACAAATATGGTTTGAGAACTGTTTTAGTTCATGTGCACGTGAAACGATCTATTTTATCGAATTCAGGTTTAGATAACTAATAATTCATGTAATCCCTTCCAAATTGCCACCCTAATTACCTGTGATTCATATTTTTTAAGTACAACCTGATGCAGGCTAAAAATAAATAAAAAATAAACAAAAATCACATCCCTTCAAATGTTTAGTCCTCTGCACCCCCTAGTTTAACCGCCTTGTCGCTCTTTGTTGCTGTAACAGCAGCTTATTGGTCTCAGACACACTCTGCTTGACAAGAGGACTGGAAAAAGAGAGCAATGTGCCATGCCTGCTTTAAACAAACTGTGATTGACATTAAAAATTGATTTATTTTGAAGAATGTTTCTAATATGAATAAATTTGGATCAGGTATGTGACCAAGTGGAACCTATGAGAGGCTATGCTCAGCACTGAACATTCAATAATAATGCCGCCCTAATACTGTTCTAATGTTTCTAGACTGTGATAATGCACAAAAGGCATTGGAAAATTTGTGGGAATGATTACGTGAGTGAAGAGGGTGGAGGGTGGCTGAAAACCAGTGTGAATGATCACGGGCATCGAACCGGGAAGCAGAAAAGGGCCGGTTTTCAGTTGTAAATAGCAGGTAGAAGCATTGAGAAGGCAATAGAAAGCCAAATATACAGTGGAACAGCAGGTGTGGCGAGTTCAACGGCGGCCGGACTGAAAACAGCAGCCAAACGATGAATCAGCGAGGTACAGAGGGCTGGACAGCAAGCTGGAGCAAAAAACACTGGGTTTCCTGAAGTGAACAGCAATTTATGGCAGTGGACGACCAAAGAGACCTCCGAACGCCCGGGAGAGATCATCGCATCGATTTTATCAGAGTAAAAGCATACCGGAAAGGAAATCCAAAAATACAGCACTCTAATAAAGAAAATCAGGACAAAATCTTCAAAATACATAAGCCAAGCCAAAAGTCCTGAACCAGAAAATAACAAATACATATTTTGAATGAGAAAAATAAAAAATAAGGAAATAGGATATAAAAGAACATAGGAAATAAACCGAAACGAAAGAATAAAAAGCCGACTTAGAAAATTTCGGGTGCCCTGTCGACTGCACGGTAGCTGAATTGCGGCTCCTGAGATCATACGTTCCACGAATTCTGTGGCTGCTTGACCGCAGCTGCGGAACAGATGCTCCATGTCACATCCATCAATAAATAAAATGTTAATGATAGACAATATTGATATAGCTTGAATTCAAATATGGTAAGTGAATGAATGATTTTAAGGAGTGTGTATTTTATATAATAACTAAAAATAAATATTTATTCATATTTTATGTTTAATTTAATTAGTTGATCCAATTTTGAGCTTTTTGTTACTACAAGAATTCTACAATTATGTGACTGGTATTGTCAACCATTATTGAATCCAGTAGCAAAGTTAATAACTTGTGACCACATTTGCAGTTGTTGCAAAAATATTCAAAAACATAAAACTAAAAAAAGAAAAAAAAAAACAAATTTGAGTACCACTTCTTCTTATTCCCTTGTTTTTTCTTCTTAAATCCCTAAGTCCCCTTATTGTTTTCATTACCTTGTTTTACTTCCTAAGTCCCCTTTTTCCTTTCATCAACTTGATTTTACTTCCAAGTCCCTAACTCCCTCATTCCTGCATCCTCTCTGCACTCCCGACAACCACAATGTCTCCTCCCATGCCTATGTTCTGACCGCATGCCCCATGATCACTACAACATCCTCCCACCTATGACCATTGACACCATCCGTGAGGTCCTCTCCTCTCCTTTCAAGGCTCAAGCAACGCTTTCTTTCTGTAACACCATCATCTCCATACTAAACTTAAGCTTTCCTTCCATTTTTTTTTTATGTTGATATGTGAACATAAATCAAAATTTTGGAAATTCAATTGTAGATTTGATCAGGACTTATATACTATTACTCAAAAATATACAAGTTAGGAGCTTGTAAGGCATGATCCTGTCCAGCCACTGGTGAGCAATCATTATTTTCATGATGTCATGCTTTTTGTCTACTTCAATACAATACAATAATGTTTAATATGATAGAAAATACAGTGCAAATTTAGTAATAGGAAAATTTACATATGTAGCACACAATTCTTATGTATTTACATATCTAATTCCTTAACTTCGAAATTTTTATATGCATAGCACCTTCGTTTTTTTAAATCTATGATAAAAATGTGTATCACATTTAAAAGGTGGTAATAATTAATTTATTATGTGAGATTAAAGATTTGAGTGCTACGTGTGAGAATATGACAGGTGTGACATATGCAAAATACATAAGATTTGTGTTGTTGTGTAAGGGTGTATACAAGCCGAAGGATTATTCGTATTCGGCTTGTTCAATATTTATTTGTTATTTTTCGGCTCATGTTGAAAATGGCTCATGAATAACTTATTTCTATTTCAGCTCATGTTCAAAATGACTGATGAATAACCTATTTCTATTTGGCTCAATTCAAACTCATTTGTTCGAATGCTCGTGCTGACTCGAATTTTACTCGAGTACCTCGTAGGAACAAAAAATTTGATTAATTAAATTATTATTAAAATAAGAAAATTAACTATTTTCAATGAACATAATTTGGATGCTTAGCACCAATACAGCTCACTTTTTTTGCATTTAAAATCCATAATTATTGCTTTTAAAAAGCCTTTCTCATACTTAACTTCCAGTAGCTCCCAAAGTAGGACAAAACTAAAAAGAGTGAGATTTACATGACATGGTCCTCGTCGTTGCCTTCCAGCCGCACAGCAGCTGCTCTAAACTTTTATTTAGGGACATTTACCTACATACCACCCAAAGTCTATGATTTACATATCTAACAAGTAAATTCATATTTTAATAATTACCACACCGAAAAAAATTTAATAAAAAATAAAATTTAGCATAAATCAAACTCAATAAAAATTATTATTTAATTATTTAATTATTTTGAGCAAAAATGAGTCGAACACCAAGGAACAAACTTTTGTTTGAGTTTGGCTCGTTAATAAATCAAACTCAAAAAAACTATTAGTGTTCGTCTTGTTTGCTTAAAGAACAAATCAAACACCTGTTATTTAACAAGCCAAACATGAGCTACTCTCGAACGACGAGCTTTTTTGACACCCCCAATGCTATGTATGTAAATGCCCCTTCTTAACATAAAAAAATATGTTAGTTTTGTTTGAAACGAATGACCAAAATTAACTAAGTTAATTAGAGTTAAAGAACCGTGCCTAGGATGATTAAAAATCACTTTAGTGCAAATTATGGCCCCCGTTTTGTGCGGCTTTCTCTGTGCGGTGCGGCAGGAGGCCGCCCAAAATTCCTGTTTGGCGCGGCGCTTCGCTCGCGGCGGCCGCGAATCCGAGCGAAATGCCAGCCGCGGGTGACACCCCGCGGCCCGCGTTACCCCTTCGCTTTTTTACTCCAGTACCCTTATTTCTCCCTTCGTTATTTTTCCCGCCTTCTTTAGCTGCCCCGCCGAGTGTGACCTTCCACTGCTCTAACTATAGTTTTGGAGATTTTCTCCTTACGATATAACTATTCTAAATCTATATTTTCTTTGAGAAATCTCTGGTTTATCAGTGGATTTGCACCGTGAAGTTTTTCTTGTTTTTATTTGGTTTGGTGATCGATTTGTGCTGGTCGGTTTGGTGGTTGTTTCTTATCTGTTTATCTCTTTTTAAGAATGTTCAGGCAAACAAAAATACAAATGTTATGCTTTGCCCCAGAAATGTGTCAGTGAAGTAAATCGGTTAAGAAATCTTATTGTGTGATGCGTAGCACTCAGGCGTTAGGGCGTATAGTAAGCCAAATGCGTAAGAAGGGGCAACAAACCTTCATTGTCATGATTTTTATTCTCAGATCCATAAGACATCTCTAGCTCATTGTCTTTTTAGAAAATGCTAATGCAAACAGCTTTTTGTTTCAAACGTCAAATGAAGAATGTGCCTCAATAACATACAGAGACACATAAATGAGGCAGTAAAATAGATTGTCTTTGAATAATTTGTTTCATACCAAACTATGCATATATATTGATACCCCTTTGGGAAATATAATAAGAAAATTGTGTATGAATAGGCAACAAATTTCATTGACACAATTGTTATTCTCACTGCTATGAAAAATTTACATGTGTTGTCTGTTTTTTTGAGCATGCTCGTTGATCACAGAAAAATATGTTTAGAAATTCATACCTATTTTTTATGAAATTGCACTTTAAAGAAAGGTATTTTCTTTATTTTATTGTAAGAACGAAGATTTATAAGTCGATGAAAGCAAAGCATGTAAATGGAGCAAATTAATAAAAAAAGGAAGAAATTCATATAAAATGAATCATCATCGACGTGCGAGATCGAGCTCGCCGACGGCGACATTATTAAGAAAATTTCGAAGAATTTATAACTACCTCGCCGACAATGAGCCCGAGCTCGCCGACAACGAGATCGCGCGGTTTGGAAACCTTCTAGAAGCCCCGCCGAGGGCGAGGTCGTTTCTCGCCGACGGCGAGATTGTTCAAATTGTCAGATACATTGAACCTGGATGCTTTTTGAAGAGGAGCTTAAGTACCCCATGGACCTTTGTCTACCTATATAAATAGAGGACGAATTTGTGTGTCAAGTGTGTCTCTTTTTGGTGTATATTTATGTGTGTGTTTAATTAGAGAGTATTAGTGTCTACTTGGTGTTTATTTTAAGAGTGTAATTAGTGAGTTTAGAAGTGTACTGTACTGGAAGGAAAAGTCAAAGGAACTTCAGGAACATTTTGTGGATGAAATTAAGATAAGTATCTTTGTTTATTGTAATTAACTTTAAATGAAATTCATGCTTTGTTTAATTCTCATGCATTCTGAGTAATTTTCTTAGTCTTTATTCTTGTTTATGAAATTATGTGAATTGATGAAATTAAATAGAAGTGCCTAAAATATTAAAATAAATTGTGATAATTTTTACTTAAAACTTAATTTACTTTCAATCCTGCCTATCGAATCGTTAAAATATGTCGAATTATCAATTATAAGTAAAGATTACATCCAATATTCAGTGTGTCAAAAGCTTGGAAGGAGGATGCAAATAAATAGGGAAATATAATTTATCGAACGTAGAATTTGACATTTTAGTGTGACTGATTAAAATATTCAATTTGGTCATATTGTTTGAGAGCGAAGTGTAGATGTTAGACTTCAAAGTGAGGGGAACGTGGGAGCTTCGAGTGGCGAACAAGTATCCTCCCAACTTAGCCTACGGATTTAATAATCAAACATAGGATTAGTCAATGTTCTTCGCACTAGACCAAAGGATAAAGAATAGGAATGCTTCCTATTTGTCACAATACAATAAAATGAATTCTATTTAAATTCATCATTCACTTAATTTTCTAAAAACGAAGGTAACGATACTTTTTCGAAATCTTTAAATTCACTTTATTTTAAAGCATTAGTTTACTTTAGTTTGTGTTAGTTAATTATTCTAAATTTCCGTATATTCTATTTATAAGTAATTCCTTTAAATTTAGTCGATACAAATCGTTAAAAACTTCATGTGGGATCGATAACCGAGACTCCACTGGAGCATGCGATTACTCGATACGATACGTATACTTGCGTAGAATCCACATTATACATTCCATCATAAAATCAAATATATATATTAAAACTGGATCAAGTTTTTGGTGTCGTTGCTATTAACATAATTTGCAAACATAAAAAAAGTGTGTCAAGTTTTTGGCGCCGTTCTTAGGAAGTTTAAAGAAATTATTTACTAGAGTAACGGACTATTTTAAAATTTATTTTATAAAATTGTATGTGAAAATTTAGAAACGAAAATTTAATACCTTACGATTCAGAATTAGAGTGTACAGTTAAAAGAATTAGAAAACAAAAAAGATAAATTATAAATTTAACACAAATGGCGAATATTCCTGAAAATGAAAATATCAATCAACAGAGATCATTAAGAGATTATGCCAACCCTACATTAGATAAAATTCATTTAACTATTCAAAACCCTGATGTAGCTGCTAACTCATTTGAACTTAAACCTGTAATTATCCAAATGGTACAAAACAATCAATTTAGTGATTCACCTACTGATGATCCGAATTTACATCTTGTTAGTTTTTTAGAACTATGTGCTACTTTCAAATATGAAGGCGTATCTAACGATGCTATTAGACTTAGAATTTTTCCTTTTTCTTTAAGGGATAAAGATTAAAATGCGGTTAAATTCGTTAAAGACTTCGGATCTATTAAAACTTGGGGAGAGTTATCACAAAAATTTCTATCCAAATATTTTCCACCATCTAAAACTGTTAAACTTAGAAATGATATAACTTCTTTTAGTCACTTTATGGAGAATCAATATATGAGGCCTGAGAGAGATTTAAAGAACTTCTTAGGAAATGCCCACATCATGCATTACCAGAATGGTTAATTATTCAAACTTTCTATAATGGATTAATAGGATCTTTAAGATCAATCATCGATGTTGCTGCTGGAGGATTATTAATGTCAAAACCATTTAATGAAGCTCTATGCATTAATCGAAGAAATGGCTACCAATAATTTTCAATGACTCGTCGATAGAATGAATCCGAAAAAGATAGCTAAGTATTCATGAAAATGATGCAATATCTATGTTAGCTTCACAAATTCGTCGCTATATCTAAAAAATTAGATCATTTTGGAATGAATTACTCTCCAACTATATTAGAAGAAAACTCATCTAGACAACTTATAGAATCTCAATCTCATTATGAAACTATAAATGCTATTAATAACAGACCCAATAATCCTTATGCAAATTACTATAATCCTTGATGGAAAAATCCTCCTAATTTTAATTGGAATAATAATACAACTAATCAACCATGGATGAACAACATAACACAACCAATAGGAAATCCCTCTATTCAAGGAAATTCTAATTATAAACCAAATTATCTACCTGGATTTAATAATAATAACCCACAATTTAAAGATAAGAAATTATCTATAAAAGAATTAATATTAAATATGGGTCAACATTTACAAAATCAAGGAAATCAATTACAAAATCAAGAAATCAATTTCAAAATCAAGGAAATCAATTACAAAATCAAGACAATTATTAAAAATATCGAAACTCAACTTGGACATATCGCTACCGCAGCTTAATAATAGAATACCCTGAACATTCCCAAGTAATGTGAAATAAATCTCAAACGATGAAAATGAACAAATTAAAGCGATACAATTACGAAGTGGAAATAAATTAGAACCTCGAATTCGTAAAGAACCTGGAAAGTCAAAAAGAGGAAGTGGAAATCGAAAAGGAAAAGAATCAACAAGATCCAAACATAGTAAAATCCGTTAATACCAATGAAAATTTCATTGAAAAACTCCACCATTTCCTCAACGACTAATTCAACATAAAAAAGATAAACGAGTTCATAAATTCTCGAAATTCTAAAGAAATTAACAATAAATATTCCTTTCGTAGAAACTTTAGAACGTATGTCAAACTATGTAAAATTCATGAAAGATATTCTAAATAAAAAAGAAAATTCTATCGATAATGAAACGGTCGCACTTAGTGAAGAGTGTAAGTATTATTATTCGAAAAAACTTCCGAAAAATTAAAAGATCCCTGGTAGTTTCACTATACCCGCGCAATCGGAAAAAAATTCATGGAAAAGCTTTGTGTGACTTGAGAGCAAGCATCAATCTAATGTCTCTATCAATTTTTAAGAGATTAGGATTGGGAGAAATTTCACCTACTTCGATGAACTCCTTCGATTAAGTCGATCGTTCTGTTACATATCCTAGAGGAGTTATTGAAGATATTTTACTAAAAGTGGATAAATTTATCTTTCCTGTAGATTTTATTGTTTTAGATATGAAAGAAGATAAAGAAATTCCTATAATCTTAGGAAGACCATTTTTAACCATCTAGAAAGCTTATGATTGATGTTCGAAAGCGAGAATTAACTATGAGAGTAAATGACCAAAAAGCTTACTTTTAATATTGTTAAATCAATGAAATATCTCGCACTAGAAAAAGATGATGAGTGTTTTCGAATGGAAGTACTTTCGATCATTTACAAAAGAACATTTTAAGGAATATTATGAAGAAAAATTAGAAAAAGAAAATTCTGAATTAATTGAAAAAGCCGATATAAATGAAGAACTAGATTATATTCAAGAGAAATTTGAATTTTTGGATAATATTGAAAACTCTGAAAAAAATATAGTTTCATCGATTATTAAACATCATGAACTTGAGTTAAAAATGTTACCTAATCATTTGAAATATGCTTACTTAGGTAATTCTTCAACTCTACCAGTTATTATTTCATCTGAATTAAATGAATCTCAAGAACAAAAACTTTTAGATACCTCAAAAAAAAATATAAGAAAATTTTATGTTGGACTTTAGCAGATATTAAAGAAATTAGTCCTTCAATCTGTATGCACAAAATTATTTTAGATAATGAACATAAGCCTAGAGTAGATCCCCAAAGAAGATTAAACCCGATAATGAAAGAAGTAGTCAAGAAAGAAATTTTAAAATGATTAGATAATGATATTATATGTCCTATTTCGACGGTGTTTGGAGTAAGCCAATTCACTTGTGTGCTAAGAAGAATGTAACCGTAAAAACTAATGAAAATAATGATCTTATCTCTATAAGATAAGTTACTTGGATAACGAATATGTATTGATTATAGGAAATTAAACACAACCACCGTGAAAGATCACTTCCCTTTACCATTTCTGACACTGAAGTTAGATAGATTAATTGGACATAAGTATTTTTGTTTCTTAGATGGATACACCGGTTATCATCAAATACAAATTGCTCCCGAGGATCAAGAAAAACTACATTTACAAGTCCCTATGGAACTTTCGCTTTCGAATGATGCGCTTTTGGATTATGTAATGCACCGCAACATTCCGGAGATGTATGACGTTCATATTTAAGTAAGCTAATCGATAATGGAATAAAAATATTTATGGATGATTTCACAGTATTTGGAACAACATTTGACACGTGCTTAAATCATCTTGAAAAAGTATTTCAAGTATGTGAGAAAACTAATTTAGTCTTAATCGGGAGAAATGTCAATTTATTGCTACGAGCGTATCGTATTAGGGCATAAAATTTCGGAAAAGCGACATGTAAGTAGAACTTCGCAAAAATTCGAGTTATAGCTTAAATTACCACCTCCAACTACGGTGAAAGGGGTAAGAAATTTTCTGGACATACGTTGGATTCTACGGACGTTATATAAAATATTTTTCAAAAATTACTAAACCTCTATGCCAACTTCATAAAAGGACAAGAAATTTGAATTTACAATCGAACGCTCGAACGCTTTCGAATTATTAAAAGATAAATTAATTACAAGATCTATAATTGTTTCACCTAATCGGAGAAACCATTCGAGCTTTTGTGTGATGCTAGTGATTATACTATAAGAGCAAGCTCTTAGGCAAAGATATGACAAGATTTTCAAAGTTATATATTATGCCAAGTAAAACTCTAAATGATCTTGAAATAAATTATACGAGTCATCGAAAGTATAATTATTAAGCAGTAGTATACTGTTTAATAAATTTCGGCATTATCTAATAGGAACAAAATGTATCATGCATACCGATCACTCTAGCATTAAGTATTTAATGCAAAAGAAAGATTCTAAACCAAAATTAATTAGATGGATATTATTAATGCAAAATTTGATTTCGAGATCATTAACAAAAAGAGAATCGATAATCAAATTGTCGATCATTTATCAAGATTAAAATCAGTGAATTATTCGATACCGATAATGAAATTTTAGACAGCTTTCCCGATGAACAACTTTATAATAAAAATGAGTGGAAAAATACTTTGGTATGCTGATATAGTAAATTATATTGTAAGTGACATTTTACCACCTATGTTAACTTTGCAATAACAGAAAAAATTCATTCATGATACAAAAACATACTTTTCGGATGAGTCATACTTATATAAGCAATGTAAGGATCTAATTATTAGAAGATGCGTGTCTTATGAAGAAATTGAACAAATTATTCGAAAATGTCATGATTCTGATTTTGGAGGACATTTTAGGATCGATAAAACTGCGTATAAAATTCTACAATCGTGATTCTACCGCCCACTCTATTTAGAGATGTATACGGATATATAAAAACCCGCGATAAATGTCAAAGAGTAGGAAATATATCGAAGAAATGAAATGCTTCCGAATTTTTTATTAGAAGTTGAAATTTTTGATGTTTGTGGGATTAGATTTCATGGACAATTTATTCCTTCATTTGAAACTCATATATATTAAGAAATGTTAATTATGTTTCCAAATGGATCGAAGTCGCTAAGTCTTTACCTAGGTGTGACGCTAAAAGTGTTTCAAAATTTTTAATGAAAAATATTTTTACTAGATTTGGAATGCCGAGAGTGATTATCATCGACGGAGGAACTCATTTTAGAAACAAATATATTCACAAACTAGCAGAAAAATATAATATTATTCATAAGATATCAATCGCTTATCATCCACAAACTAAATGGATTAACTGAAGTTTCTAATCGAGAGATTAAGCGTATTTTAGAAAAGTACGTAAACCCTAATAGATCGGATTGGTCTATAAGACTAGATCAATCGCATTATGGGCATACAAGATCGCTTATAAAACTCGATTGGAATGACTCTCATGAGCTTATATATGTAAAAACTTCACTTACTAAGTTGAATTAGAACATAAAGCATATTAGGCGATTAAAGAATTTAATTATAATATGAAATAAGCTGGTGAGAAGAGATTGTTGCAATTAAATGAATTGGAAGAATTAAGGAATGAATTATATGGTAATGATAGGATTTATAAAGAAAAGATGAAATTATGGCATGATCGGAAGATTAATTAGAGAAATTTTGAACCAGGACAAGAGGTTTTACTATATAATACTATATTGAAATTTTTTCCTGGGAAATTAAAATCTCGATGGTTAGGACCTTTCACCATAACTCAAATATTTTCATACTGAACTATGTAAATCGAAGATCCAAAAACAGTGACATATATTTAAGATAAACGGACATAGATTAAAACCGTATTTCTAAGGTAGAAGACCAAATTTTAAAGAGGTTTTAATGCTTAATCAACCCGATTACTAACTCGAAATTAGGTCTGGCCGACGACGTTAAACCATAGCTATTATGGAGGCAACTCATAAGTAGTCTTTTATTTTAATTATATACAAATTAGTGAGTCTGTATTATTAAAACAAATCTTACTACTCAAATTTTTAATAAGAATCATCACAAATTTGAACCTATATGATGAGATCAGAAAATATGCGGACTAGAGCGAAATTGGGCAATTTTACGAAATCTCACCGATGGCGAGGTCGATTCTCGCCGACAGCGAGATCGGCGCCTTAGAACATTTCAGTTTTACAACTAGCTCGCCGACGGCGAGAAACTTCCCGCTGACGGCGAGGCAGCTGAAAATTGGGTTTCTTAAGAATTTTTGTGCGATTTTGGACGGTTCTAAGCCATTTCTTTGTAGGAAACCACCTCAAATTCATTTTTACACTGTTTTCTTCCTTAGAAACGATTAGAGATCATTCCTTTCAATCCAAAATGGCCACCAAACTCTTAGAAACCACAAAAACTGGAGTTTTTAACCGAAGAAAATTCGTCGATTCGGAGGCACGGCCGTATCTTCAACAAAGGCTTCGATGAAGAAGCGACTTATTAAAGAAAGTGGATTTGTCAACGAGAGGAGTAGAGAATTCCACCACAAAAATTGAAGAAATGATCGCGCAAGCCGCATTGGGAGGTATTTTGCTATACGACATCCGCTGTAGTCATTCCTGTAGTCAAAGAGTTTTACTCTAATCTACATGCAATCAACGATGGAAATGTCTACGTCAGAGGAAGATGGGTAACATTTACTCCTTCAAGAGTAAATGAATTATTTTCTATAGAGAATACCCTTGTCTGTCATTTTACAAACTTTGTGCCTTCAAGATACAATATGAACGAGATTTATAAATACTTGACCGATGAACCTGATGATTGGGAGTTGCGCGAAGACGGGTATGTCAATTTTTCTACATCACTTCTTAACCCTGTCTCGAAGTATTGGCATTTCTTCATCTCATCAAAATTATTACCCACTATAAGGGTAAATAAGGTTTCAAAGGAATGTGCTATATTAAATTATTGTATTCAAATTGGACTACCTATCGATGTTGGATCAATTATAGTAAAGTTTGCATTAGGATTGATTGTGCATGGGTCAGTTCATGGACTTGGACACCCATCGACTATATTTGTTTTATGCAGTCAGTACCAAGTTTCTTATGAGGCTTGGGAAAAGGTACTTTTGTCATGGAAACCACTCGATCCTACGGATATATTTCCAAGTTTGGATAACAATGATGAGATTACCATTATTTCTGATAGAGCATCACAGAACAATCCTTTAGCAAGGCCCCTTACAGATAAAACAAATTTCATTCGAAAAAGATTAAAGGATTGGAGAAAGAGTTCCGTAACGTGATGAATTCCATCGATAATATCTCCGATATGTTTGATCACATCGATCTGGAGGATGAAGGAGCACTTCGATCATACCTGGACATCCGGAGGCCAGCTTTTATTCATTTATCGAGACGTAAGCGGTGGATTAATGAAGAATCTACTCGTGAATTCCCTTTCAGGCTTTTCTACAATTTATTTGTGCACCTGCGTCGCATCGGGAATATCAGAGAGGATGATAGTTCAGACACTGAGGAGTAGGAAAGATTTCTATCTTATGTCATATATTTGTATATGTGTTGATTTAGATTAGGTTTTATTATGAGTCGAACTTTGATTTGATCATCTCAGATTTGATGAGATTATATGTAATTGTTATGTCTCGACATTTAGAGTGTTGTGGTGTGGATTGCGATGTTGAGTATTATGGATTTGGACATTTAAGTTAAGTATGTTGTTAGTTGTTAGTGTGAAGTTTGTAAGTCTCATGGATTTCATATATAAAATTATGTTGTTTGTGTTGTGTGAACTTTTTGTGAGTATAAGTATCTAATCTTCATACTAAATTATTAAATTAAGTGATCGGAAGATTGATTAAGGGCAAATCGAGCTTGAAAATGATTGACGAATTTCAAAAATTTAAAATTTTGGGATCTCGCCGACGGCGAGAATTATCCCGCCGACAGCGAGGAAGTCCTGCTCACAGCGAGAACGAGCTCGCCGACGGCGGATTTTTCCCGAAACTTTTTCCTTTGTCAAATTAATTAGCTCGCCGACAGCGAGATCGCGAAAAGACCTATATTTCGACCAACTAACCGACACTATTCATCATCCCCTTCCTCAAAACTTTGAAAAACCGACCTAGGGCTTGTGAGATCTTGGATTTGAGGCGATTTCAACACTTTTTGACACCGGATTTCATCTTTCATTGGTAAGAGCTTCACTCCTATGCAAAAATTTTTGATTTTCACCATGGATTTCTTCTACATTGGGAAATTTTGAAAAAATTCGAAATATGGAAAAAATACTTGGAAAAAATTCATGGAAATTGATTTAAATGGATTTTAGATGTTATAGGAAGCCTTCTTAGTAATATTTGGAAGTTTAGTTAGATTTTTGCAAATTTCACAGATCGAAAATGGCTCCACGACAAAAGCGACGGTTGGATTACGACGAAACCCGATTTGTGAATGCAATGACACAATCAAGATATTTACACAATATTCAATCAAGAAAATGCATTCAAGATCGAGTTTTCAAAAGTTTTGGAGGAGAAGTTGAGCGAGTAATAAAGGAACGAAGATGGGAAAATTTCTGTTTCGTGACCAACAGAGCCGCTGTAGAAGTAGTTAAGGACTTTTATGCTAATTTGACTTCAACTGAAGATGCGCCAGCAATGGTTAGAGGATTTTTGTAGAATTCAGTGCTGCAAGGATAAATGCTTATTATGCGGTACGAGACACCTACACCAGTGAGTACGAGACTTTTGGGACAATGGAAGGACCACTGAAAGAGGTGATTGACTTTCTCACTGATGGGAAAGGGTAAATTTTCCTCTTTATATGTTAAATGCAACATCAAAAGTCTTGCACTATTTTATTCGTTCTACTTTGTTACCTATCTACCACAATAGTGAGGTAACAAGAGATATAGCAGTTCTGAATTTTTGTATTCAAAACCAAAAAAGTATTAATGTGGGAAGTGTCATTTATAAGAATATATTAGCCACCTCTAGAAGTGAAAGTGGAGGACTGAGACATCCCTGTCTTATCTACGCACTCGCCAATTATCTCGGGATAGTAGGCAAGAGATGATGAGGAATGGGTTGAACCTATGAAACCCATTACTCAGGCTAATATAAAGAAATATGAATCCCACGTAGGATGGAGATCTGGGAAAAGGATTATGTACCTTCTTCAAGTAGAGATATACCCTCTACTAGTTATGAACCCCCTCAATACACCACTCCTACCCTTCAAGATCTGATGAATGAGCTGACCCTGAGTAGAAAGAGTTTTGAACAATTTGGAGAGAATATGGAAAGAAGATTTGAGCATATAGACCACATGATTGATGGCTTGGAAAGAAGGCACGATTATGATAATGAATATCTCCAGGCGACATTCGTAGTACGAAATCGCATATTATGAGGCTCGAACGTCGCTACAGGAGTGGTGATTTAGATGTTGTCTTTCCCGAGTGCCCCCGCTACTCACTAGTACTGCACTGCTTAACCTTCTACACTTGAGATCGTGGAAATGATATAGTTTGGGATTTTGATGTGCAAGATTAGAGACTTTATTTAGTTTGTTTAGATTAATTATTCTTTTGAAAACTTTAATGTTCTGTATGTAATCATTCTGTACTTTCTGTGGACTATGGATTTGGTGTGTTTGTGTGTTTGCTTATACTGTAACGTTAGATTTTTTATGTGTGTTAAGTTAGTTTGCAATTTTTCTTTTAGATTGAATGATTAGTTTTTCTTTAATATGTTGTTTAAGTTTTTAAAAGTTATGAACTTTTAAGATGTTTAGATTATTTTAATATGTTCTAAAGTAGGTTAGTTGATTGTATGTGTAGTAATAGATTAAGTTTTCATTTGTTGTGTTTTATACTTATTAAAAATTTTCTATTCCAAAGAATTTCTTTTAAATATTATATATATGTAAGAATACTAATAAGATATGGTTCTTTAAATAATGAAAAAGCTCGCAAAAATTTCAAAGAAAGAAATACCTAAAGTCTCAATTGCATATGATGTAAATTCATCAGTATATTTTCCTTTTCACCATTTAGAAATAGATAGAAAAATTTAAGTTTGGGGATGTAAAAATACAAATTTAATTATTAAATTGTTCTCAAATTTTATTTTCAAAAATTATCGTCAAACGATTTTTCTATAAGTAATTTTTCAATTCAATAAACATGAATTACTTTATTTAATTATTATAGAAAGTTAAATAAAATGTTTCTAAGTAATTCAATTATTTAATAGAATAAAATATTTGTTAAAAGAAATAAGCTAATATAAGTAAACTCGTTTAAAGTAAGGTGAAACTATATTCTAAAATGAAAATTCTTAAGTATTTAAATGAAAAAGAAGAGATTGAAACTCAATGCAAGAAAGGCTATAAAATACATATAAAGAAAGAAATATTTTAAGTTTCAAATTTAGTAAGAGAAAGTCAAGCTTCAAAATTATTAACAAGTCTATCCGGATATATTAATCCTCACTAAAAAAAGAAAGAGAAGGATTGAAAATCAATCCAAAAAGAAGAAAAAAAAAGAAAAGAAAAGAAAAATATAAGTGAGGAGTAGTTCTGATGAGATACCTTATCAAAAATCGGCTTCAATGGAATCAACCTAAAGGGTAAAACTCAAATATATTTCTAAACTTATATATATGTATTAGTATTTTACTAAATAGTGTTATCTCGAACTTCCTATCATCTAAATATTTTAAGTAAATTACTCTTTTAAATATAAATTTTTCCTGAAATAAATAGTAGAACTATAAATCTTAGATTCGATAACTAAATATTCTTATATCTATAAAGTTAATTTAATTACTTGAAAATATTTCTATTTAACTTTACTATAAGTATTATTTAAATTTAATTCATAGTAGGTTTGAATGAAAAATTCTATAACAAAAATCATTATTTTTTATTTAAGTACTAAAATTACTTGAGGACAATGAATAATTAAGTTTCGGTGATTTTGATCACGTAAAAATATGTTAAGAAATTCATACCTTTTTTTATGAAATTGCACTTTAAAGAAATGTATTTTCTTTATTTTATCATGTGAACGAAGATTTATAAACGATGAAAAGAAAAGCATGAAATCGAGCAAATTTGGATCAAAAAGGAAGAAATTCATGCAAAATGAACTGTCGTTAACGGCGAGATCGGAGCTCGTCGACGGCAAGATTATTAAGAAAATTTCGAAAGATTTATTACTACCTCGCCGACAACGAGCCCGAGCTCGCCAGACGACGAGATCGCGCGGCTTGGAGACCTTTCAGAAGCCCCACCGACGGCGAGGTCGTTTCTCGCCGACGGCGAGATTGTTCAAATTGTCAGATACATTGAACCTGGACGCTTTTTGAAGAGGTGCTTAAGTACCCCTTGGACATTTGTCTACCTCTATAAATAGAGGACGAATTTGTGTCTAGTGTCTCTTTTTGGTGTCTATTTATGTGTGTGTTTAATTAGAGAGTATTAGTATCTACTTGGTGTTTATTTTAAGAGTGTAATTAGTGAGTTTAGAAGTGTACTGTACTGGAAGGAAAAGTCAAAGGAACTTCAAGGAGTCTGTTTGGGGAGGAAATTAAGATAAATATCTTTGTTTATTGTTATTAACTTTAAATGAAATTCATGCTTTGTTTAATTCCCATGCATTCTGAGTAGTTTTCTTAGTCTTTATTCTTGTTTATGAAATTATGTGAATTGATGAAATTAAATAGAAGTACCTAAAATATTAAAATAAATTGTGATAATTTTTACTTAAAACTTAATTTACTTTCAATCCTGCCTATCGAATTGTTAAAATATGTTGAATTATCAACTATAGTAAAGATTACATCCAATATTCAGGAAGTCAAAAGCATTAGAAGGATGATGCAAATAAATAGGAAATATAATTTATCGAACGTAGAATTCGACATTTTAATGTGACGTGACTAAAATATTCAATTTGGTCATATTGTTTGAGAGTCGAAGTGTAGATGTTAGCCTCAGTGAGTGGAACGTGGAGCTCAAGTGGCAACAAGTATCCTCCCAACTCTATCCACAGATTTAATAATCAAACATAGGATTAGTCAACGTTCTTCGCACTCGACCAAAGGATAAAGAATAGGAATGCTCCTATTTGTCACAATACAATAAAATGAATTCTATTTAAATTCATCATTCACTTAATTTTCTAAAAACAAGGAGAATGATACTTTTTCTGAAATCTTTAAATCCACTTTATTTTAAAGCATTAGTTTACTTTAGTTTGTTTTAGTTAATTATTCTAAATTTCCGTATATTCTATTTATAAGTAATTACTTTAAATTTAGCTGATACAAATCTGTTAAAAACTTCCCTGTGGGATTGATAACCAGGACTCCACTAGAGCCCTGTATTACTTGATACGATACGTATACTTGCGTAGAATCCACATTATACATTTCATCATAAAATCAAATATATATATATATATTAAAACGGGATCAAGTTTTTGGTGTCGTTGCTATTAACATAATTTGCAAACATAAAAAAAGTGGGTCACTCGTGCAAACCGAATTGCAAAATTTTATGCTCAGAGAAGTTCATTTTTTTCAATAACAAACACACCCATAAATGAGGCAGTAAAGTAGATAGCCTCTAAATAATTTGTTTCATGTCGTTCTATGCTTAGATACTGAGACCCCTCTGGGGTATATAGTAAAAAAATTGTGTATGATAGAGCAACAGAACTTTGTTGACATCATTATTATTCTCATTGCTATGAAATATCTATAGCTCTTGACTGTTTGAGCATGTATGCAAATCAATTTGTTAAATATTATGCATAGAGAAGCTCCTCTTTTCAATGACACACCCATAAATGAGGCTATTATGAATAATTTTTTCCAAACCATTTATGCTTATATACTGATACCTCTGTTGGGCATATAGTAAGAAAATTGTGTATGATAGGTTTATTCTCACTGCTATGAAACATCAGCAGTTGATGTCGTGCTTGAGCATGCTATTCTAATTTTTGTATCAAAGGGAGTCAAAACTTCAAAGGGAGTCAGAACACCATTTATTAGCCTTTTTCTTTTTTATATAGCAAGTTTGGTACTCACTGTTAAATGAGTGGTGTATTTGAACTTTTTATTCTATTTTTGAAATGATTTTTTGCTTCTAAAGTAGGAAATATGTGGTTGTTACGGTTTTGTCTCAAACAGCTTTACTAACGAGTGCGTAACGATCATTTTCCAAGAATACTGCCTACATACTGTTTTCATACAACTAGCAATAAATGACAAATCAACTTCCTCAAAGAAGTTTTCTGCCAAGATACAATGTAATTGAAGAGTTCGAGAAGTTTCAGCTACCTCAAATGTAACCCTAAATCATGTCCAAAGCTAACTTGTGATATGATAAAATTTTAAGCCAAGTGTTTTGCCTTACACAACAATAATTTGCCCAAAAATAACAATGTGTTGACTATGGTGTGACCTCATCTTTACAGGAAGAGCCACTGAAAATGACTAATTTGAGCTATTCAGATGCAACTCAAACTATTCAGCTATACTTCAAAATATTATCTAGCATACATTATCAGCTCAACGGTGTCAATGAACAATCTCAGTTATGATACACACTTAGCTGCATGTACAAAAGATTTAATTATAGATTTAAAAGCCTTATATCATTTTATTCAACCTCAAATGACGCTGTCAATTATTATAACTAAAGTTGACTTCGCTGCATCTCAGTCAGATCTATCATCCATAATTAACAATCTCAGTTATATCACACACTCAATAACATAAACAAAAGATTTAATTATAGATTTAAAAGCTTTATATCAGTTTATTCAACCTCAACTGACACCGTCAAATCTTATAACTAGAATTGATTTAGCTGCATCTAAGTCAGATCAATCATCCATAATTTATGTTTATCTGGCTTATTAAATATTTGACTGCATCAAAATCTAATTAGATTACATATTAATAAACTCTTCCTTCTCTCATGCAAAAAGATTTGCAATACAGCTCTTTACTTTCTTTAAGTAAATTACCCAACTTGAATATAACGTAAAAAGATTCAAATTGAAATAAATTATTGAATTAAGACCATATAATCTTTTTTTATTTTTTGTAATCCTTTTAAGGCAAGGATTATCGTTTGGATAGTAAAACAACCTAACAGAGTGGTTTATTAATGATGCACAAAATTTATTTATTTTTATTAGAATTATTAGATTTATTGGCTTTCCAAACCGTTATTATTTATTAATTTCCCTTATTATGCATTATGTAGTTTTCTTTTTATCTTTGTTCTGTTTTTATTTCTTTGATTGTGTTTTTATTTCTTTTCTTATTTGAGTCCATTGTAATTGGGTTTAAATACGCCTCTTTGTATAAATGAGGGATGTGCTGCTCTATTCCAAAATCTCAAAATGGTATCAAGGCCTAACCCTAGATCAAGGCCGCCATCGGCCAAGCAAGGACTTGTAGCCTCTGGCCCCACAAGGTGATTCCCTGCAGCTGCTGGCCTTTTCTGAAACCTTTAGGTGCCGCCGTCTGCAAGGACTCCCGTCTAGAAAGCAATTCTTCAGCATCTCATATTCATCATCATCTATTGTGTAAGCATCCAGATCAACAATTTTTAAAATAAGCTTTCTCGTTTCGTGCCTTAGTCTTCTCCGCAAGAACTTTAGTGATTCCTTCAGTTGCACCCTAACATTCTCACAAGGACTCTCTCCTGCAAGCACAGACAACCGACTCCAGCAAGTGTGCTTCCCGTATGCAGCATTCTTATTTTCTTCCGGAGCCACCTTGTTTTTCAAGTGCCTCCTCCCACCTAATAACTTCAACAGGTGTATTTCCCACTGTTCTTTTCTTCAAACGACGCCCTGTCGATTTTTAGATGCCTACACCCACTAGCTTTCCTGCATCTTTCCTACAGCCTTCTTGCAAAGTCCCAGTAGCCTTCTTGCAGTTTTTCATGCATCTTTCCTGCTGTTTACTTGTATCTTTCCAACCACATTCTTGTAACTTTCTTGTTACTTTCCTACAACCTTTCTGCAGTTATCCGTCAGCCGGTGCCTTACAAATCCATCAATGTCTCAGAATCCCAACCACATTTCTTTTGGCTTGGTCGGAATCACTTTGAATCGTGCTCAGCCCTCATCCATGCCACCTGAGACCGGTCGCTCCACTTGTGTTTACTATCACAAACCCAACCACACTCGGGACAAGTGTGGAAACTTCACGGTAAACCGCCATACAAACCTTCGGCCAAAACCTCTGCTACCAAGGTTGAATCTACCATGGTTCAACAAACTCTTACCCAGAATATCCTGAAATCCTCCGAATCACTGAGAAACTAGATAGAGCAATTGATCAAGCTACTTGGAGCCCGTCAAGTCTCTACAAGTCCGTCAACCCCCCACGTCCGACAAGGAACTCTTCCTACAAATTTCATTGTGTATTTCGCCTCTAATCCATGGATTATTGATTCAGGTGTCACAGATCACAAGATTAAATGCTCACAAGTTTCACGACTTACTATCCATGCTCTCGAAAGAATATCGTCAGATTATCAATGGCTCTTGAAGTTCCATTGCTGGTAAAGGTTTGTTGTACTAACAACTGATCACACTCTGAAGATTATTTTACATGTTCCCCAGTTGTAATATAATTTGTTATATGTCAACAAGTTGATGAATGAGATTGATTGTATTGTTAATTTTTATTTTCATGATTGTATTTTTCAGGGTTGTCGCTGGGGAGGATGATTGGAACTGCTAAGAGGGTAGTCGGACTCTATTACTTCCAAGAGAAGAGCATAGAGAATGAGGACACCCCTCTTAGGAGTTGTAGCTTATCTGGAGTCATTAAATGTCTCATTACGTTGCTACATTATTGTTTAGGTCAATTACTTTTCAATATTTAAAAAAATTATATCCTTTGATGTTTTCTAATAAAATGTTTTCTATTTTTAATTTTGTTACATGTCAGTTAGCCAAGCATCATCAGGTCCATTACCCCGACACACTTACACACATTCCACTCATTTCTCTCTCATTCACAATGATCCATGAGGACCCTCTTCTACTCCCAACTAAATCAAAAAATGGTGATTCCTAACTTTGATTGATGATCACACTCGAATGATGTGGGTTTAAATTTTAAAAGACAAATCGGAGGTTGCTGTCAGCATCCAAAATTTCTACACCCTCATTTTAACTCAATTCAAAACTCCTATTCAGTTCCTTCAAACCAACAATGTCCGCGAGTTTCAATTCTATTTTGGGTGATTTCTTGGTAAGAGCATCCTTCACTCGTGTACGAACACCCCTCAACAAAATAGGATAGCAGAGAGAAAAGCTGTCACCTCCTTAACTTTGCTCGCTCAATTATGTTTCCATTCAATTTCTTTAAAAAGCTTTGGAATGATGTCATTCTCTCTGCTACCTATCTCATAAATAGAGTCACCTCTAAAATTCACAAGTTCCGAACACCCTAGCCATCCTGATGTCATGCTTTCCTGGCAGTCACGTCTTCTCCACCTTAGACCTCAAGATTTTTGGTTGTACTTCTTTTGTTAGAAACACTGCTCCTAATCGGAGTAAATTTGATCCCAAATTCATAAAATGTATCTTCCTTGGGTACTCCACCACTCAAAAGGGATATCGGTGTCTTGACTCTACCACTAACAAAATATATGTGAGTGTTGAGGTCTCTTTCCTTTAAAGTGTTCCTATTTTCCACGCTCGGCCCCAAGTAAGGGGAAGCTTGGGTTCTTAGACACTATCCCTTATACTACTCCTTTAGATGTTCCTCCTTATTGTTTATTCCACTGAGGAGTCCCCTGTTCTGGTGAGTGCACCATCCGGTGAGTCCCCTGATTCAATAACTGCACAATCTTCTCCTCTTACTATTCGTGTCTACACTCAATGCACTTGTTACAATGCTCCTACTCTGAAACCTTTACCGTCTTACAGGACCTTGACACCACTTCGAGTGACATCCTCAACACAACCCTCCTCCAAATGAGGAAGTGAGCTCTCCGAGTAAGGTATGCAATCAGACATGTTCCCTCTATTCTATGGCAAAATATGACTCTTTCATGATTTTATTGCCGACCTACAGAGCATTTGCTAGTACCCTAACGGTCCGTCAAATCCTAACTACTATTGAGGTTGCTCTTACTAATCCAGCCTGGAACAACAGTAATGTTGAAGATGAATTCCTTTCAATGGAACCATACGTAGGACATCGTTAATTTTCCTGAGGATAAGAAAGTTTTGGCGTGCCGATCGAGTTTCAGCACCAAGTTCAACTATGATGGATCCTTTGAACGCAACAAGGCATGGTTAGTCGCCAAAGGATACTCACAGGCCTACGGAATTGACTATGAGAAGAAATTTACTCCAATGGCCAAGTTTGTTCGGGTCATATTGTCCCTTGTGGTGAATCTAGATTGGCCTTTTTTCTAACTAGATGTCAAGAATGAGTTCTTGAATGAAGAGCTTACAAAAAAGTTACGCATGTCTCTCCCTCTTGGGTTTGACTCCACTGCCTCCAGATGGCAAGTGTGCGAGCTGCAAAATTCCTCTATGGGCTAAAGCAGTACCCAAGGATCTGATTCAACAAGTTCACAGAGGTGGTTGTGAGCCATGGTTTTACTCAGGCTCAATCAGATCAAACTGCCTTCTTTCGACACACCTCTAATGGTCAGGTAGCTATCAATATTATCTATGTTGATGGTATTCTTACAGGTAACGATCTCCCAGCACTGGAGTCCTTGAAAGACATTCTTTCTACTCCTTTGAAATGGACTTGGGATCTCTTTGGTACTTCTTATGCATGAAAGTAGCTCGATCATCTCGGAGCATTTGCCTATCTCAGCTCAATTATGCGGTTAATCTCCTAACAAAGAAAAATATTTTTCTATGTAAACCCGTGGCTGTTCATATGGATCTCCATGAAAAATTATTTGACATTCTAAATGTTGAGCCTATCAACAAGACTCACAACCAGCTTCTTGTGGAGAAACTCATCTATCTCGCCCATACTTTCCTCGACATATGTCCCGCAGTTGGTATAGTGAGTCAATTCATGCACGGCCCATATGAGCACTATCTTCAAGCTGTGCACCAGATTCTCCACTATTTAAAACGTACACATGGCTCGGGTTTGTTTTTCACTCGGCACACATCTCGGTCTATTGTTGTTTGTACAAAAGTTTATTGGGTCGAGTCGGTTCATGATCGACGTTCCACGACGGTATATTGCTCATTTGTATGGAAAAATCTTGTCACGTGAAAAAGCAAAAAAACTGTTTGCAATTGCCCGGAGCAATGTTAAAGCTGAATTTAGGCACATGTCCTTGGGTATCTGTGAAGCCCTCTGGTTATGCATCATGCTCCGTGAGCTTCGTATGCCAACAACCCTAGTCCCACTGTAGCTATTAAATGATAAGAAGGTCATCATCAACATTGCTCACAATCTAGTCCAGCATGATCATACCAAACATGTGGAGATTGACACACTTAATTAAGGAAAAGATTTGAGTCTGGGAAAATGTGGATTCCTTTTGTGCCCTCCAATGGTCGACTAACGGATATCCTCACCAATAATAATCCCCGTCCTTTCTTCAAGGACTTCAAATTCAAATTGAACATGATTAACATCTATGCCTCAGCTTGAAGGGGAGTATTAGATTATTAGGTTTTTCAGCTTTCCATAGACATTTTTTATTTATTAATTCCCCTTATTCCGAATTACGTAGTCTATTTCTTATCTTTATTCTATTTTTATGATTGTGCTTTTATTCCTTTGCTTTATTTGAGCTCATTGTAATTGGGTTTAAATACCCCTCTTTATTCAAATTATCATCTTCCTTATCCTCCTGGTTTTAATCAGCAATTTAAGAAAAAAAAAGTTGTCTATAGAAGAATTAATTTTACAAATGAGTAATTAGTTACAAAGTTAAAATACGGCTATAAGAAATATTGAAAATCAAATGGGACAAATTGTTAATGCAATTAGTAATAGACCTCAAGGAACACTCTCTAGTAATGTTGAAATAAATCCTAAAGATAATTCACATGAACAAATT
This sequence comes from Papilionanthe hookeriana x Papilionanthe teres, assembly GCA_022702705.1. Classification (NCBI taxonomy): domain Eukaryota; kingdom Viridiplantae; phylum Streptophyta; class Magnoliopsida; order Asparagales; family Orchidaceae; genus Papilionanthe; species Papilionanthe hookeriana x Papilionanthe teres. The sequence goes on along the minus strand of CM040425.1, from coordinate 9,932,653 downwards.
AAAGTTGTTCAATTGAGGAGTGAAAAGAAATTAAAGGAAGAAACTCAAAATGAAGTTGAAAATGAAAGAGTTAAAAGAAATAGAGAGACCTAAAAAAACTGTTTCTGAAAAAGAAGAACAATTTGTATCTCCAACTAAAAATGATTTAAAAAGAATACCACCTCTTTTTCCTCAAAGACTTACACAATAGAAGCTTGATGAACAATTTTCAAGATTTTTTGAAATATTCAAAAAGCTTACAATCAATCTCATTTGTTGAAGCTTTGAAACAAATATTTAATTATGCTAAATTCATGAAAGATATTATAAATAAAAAAGGAAATTTGAAGCTTATGAAACTGTTGTACTTAGTGAAGAATCTAGTGCAATAATTCAAAAGAAGCTTCCTCAGAAGCTTAAAAGCCCTGAGGGTTTCACTATACCTTGTACTATTGGAGAAATATTTAATGGTAAGGCCTTATGTGATTTAGGAGCTAATATTAATCTCATGCGTTTATCCATCTTTCGAAGGTTAGATTTAGGAGAGATTTCTCCTACTACTGTAACTTTGCAATTGGCTGATCGATCTATTACTTATCCTAAAGGAATTATAAAGGATGTACTAGTTAAAGTAGATAAATTTATCTTCACTGTAAATTTTATTGTACTTGATATGGAAGAAAAAGAGATTCTTATTATTTTAGGAAAACTTTTTCTTGCTACTGAGTGAGCTATGATTGATGTGCAAAAAAGGGAGAATAATGAGAGTTAATGATCAGGAAGTAACATTTAATATTCTTAAATCAATGAGGTATCTTGTAACGAAAAGTGTTATAGGATGGATATTTTTTATTACATAATGGCAAAACATTATCAAGAAAATTGTAAAGTATTTCTAAGGAAAAAGTTGAAGAGTTAAAAGATCATTAAGAAATAAATGGTAAAATTGAAAGTGATTCTGAAGAGAAATCATCTAAAATAAATTCTGAAGATAGTAATTATATTGATGAAAATTGGGAAATTTTAAATACAAAGGTTGTATCCGAAGGCAAAAAGGTGCTCCGGCTATATCTCATACGAGGTAGAGACCATCTCCCAAGAATCGAATGGTACTCCGGTTGTAGGATCCCCCGGAAATATTGATCCTCAATTTCCTATCTTATGCAGCCCTCCCTTCGTTGCTGCCGCTGCCACCATTCCTCACTGCCAGAACCCTCTAACAGCAATCATGTTTTCTTCCTGCAACTCTAAACGCCAACCACTAACTCCTCCATCAGCTGCCATCCATTCCAGCCACCTCCCACCTTGTTGCCACTCATTCCAGTCGCTTATTTCATTTTCGAGCCATCCCCTTCAAAGCCACAACCCCGGGACAACCGTCCCTTTGCGGTTCCGCAATCGCACGCCTCCCCGCCGCATCCACCATCATTCTCGCATGCTGCAGCCGCCCAGAAATTGCCTTTCCTGGTTGTTTTCTGCTGTTCTAGCTCCCAGCCAGTCGTTTCCCCCATTCAAACCTGTTGTCATTGTTGCAACTCTTCCCCTTCGCTGTCGCCGCCCTCCTCCCTTGATGTCGCGACCAAGAATAGCCCTTTCCAGCTATTCTGCTGTTGTCCAGCCCCTTGTCTCCATCCATGCTGCCATCAACCCGGCCAACCCTCCCACATCACTCCCTACTATTTGCATGTTGTCCAGTACCGGAGAAACATCCGCCTTGAAGTTTTCTACTTGCCAACCGCATATTCCACCAACACGCCACCTTCCAAACACTCACCGACCACCACCACCGTCTTTGAGATACACTCTAGTTGTGTTTTTCTGTGTCTAATGTTTTAGTTTCCCTTTCAAGTGTGTTGTGTAACCACCTATTTATTTTTAGTAATATTATCTGTTTTTCCTTTTAAAGTTTGGGTTAACTCCTGTATCAGCTACACTTACCCAAGAGAAGCCTCTGCAGCCTTGAGCAACATAAGTAAAGAACCGAGAGGGAGAGAAGAAGGGAATGACTTTTAGGAGAATTGTGGTTTCCATTTTATTACAGAGAAAGAAGGAAAGATTCTTATGAGTTATGACTTTCAATTGAATTATTGAAGTAAATTAAACCTATTTATATGCAAATACCCAAGAATAGAATCTTATCCTTACCAAAACAAAGCCTAGAAAATAAATAAATAGCAACCAGGATAAATTCAAACTAACAAAAATTGATGTCTGAATTAACAGTCTAAATTTAAATTCAAATACAATTAATCCAAACAAATGAAAAAAAAATTAAATTCATCGTTATCCGGCTAGGATCTCATATTAGATATGATGGTTAATCCCCGTGGGCATTAGTCCCCAAAATTTGAGGTTTGATTGATGATCCTATCATTCCTACAAACTTCTGACGGCATCCTCTTCAATCTTAACAATGTAATCTGAGAATCGCCATTGTAGACATTTTTTGGAGAATCGCAATTGTAGACATTGTAGACATTTTTTGGCAATTTTTTAGTCAAGTTTGTCGTGATCTAATACCAACTTGTACTCATAGGCAATCTAATTAATCACTTACTGGATCTGATCAACAAATCGCTTGAAGTATTAAAGATAAAAAATGGTAAAAGTATATATTTAGGTTTATTGAGCAAGCAGACTAAAAGGCAGAAAATGACCTAAAACAAAAACGGAACTAATACGGAAGAATATGAAAAGGAGACCAGTAAGACTATAGTAACATGCATAAAAAAAGTTGTATTATAAATTGCCCAAAAGTAATAATATCCCAATGGAAAAAGTGGAGCTGACCACGAATTGTTGGAGAAGGCCACCGATTATGATAAAGCGTAAAGAATCTTTTCAGCTTTATCTCACTTTACATTAATTTTCAAACGAGATGTCAAGGTCAATTTTCGATGTGCATAATAGGGGTTTAAAGTCCAGTGAATCAGTGTCCTATTAATACTAAGTGAATGCAATTTTAGTCAAGCCACAAATTTACCACATGAATAAAGCTTCGCAGAAGAAAAGCTAATTAAATTTGCATAGAGTTTCAATTCAAGTAAATAAGTGTCCAACTAATATTATTGAAAAGCAATTTCTTCAAGCCACAGACCTCCCACATGAATAGTGCTTCAGTGAAGGAAAGCTCCCTACGAAAATGCACCAGTAACATCCGAAAAGCAAAATGAAGGCTTTCAGCTCCTATCTCAGTCAGATGTTCAAACAATACAGCATCTGTCCTTTCCAATATTTTCCATAAAGCTTGCAATTGTTTCATTACTCCAGTGGGTCCTTCAATCTGGAAATTTTCACGCTGCACATAAAATCAAAAAAGATAATTAATGCAAATGTAGATAGTATGAAAATTTTGCATGGGGACAAGGTTACCATTCTCCTTAGAAGCATCTCAAAGCACCAAAAGGCATCAGCGTTATCCTCGTAAAGCACAACAAATGGAGAGAGCAAATCGCTCATACCTAATTGTAAAACCACGTTAAAAATCACATAAAAATATCAGTTTTATCACAAAACAATTAATGTCAAAACTTCATAGGACAAACAAAGAAAGGAGGAAATTGGACATAAGGGAGATACCTTGGCAATATCCTGTGGCGGGATCAATCCAGGCATAAACAGCAAGGATATCTGACATTCTAGCCATATTTTTTGAATCTCCATAGAATTCAAGTTGACTATCTGTTCTAACTACGTCAACAGCTGAAAAAATATATACTTTCAGATTGTATAAACATTGAGGAAACAAGAACAATTTCATGCTAGCTTTATAGTTATCAAATTGACAGGTAGGAAGTAGCTTATTACCGATGCGATGGAGAATCCACAACCACTCTGAAACTTTTTCATCATTGAATACCGATCCAGTTGATGCGGTTGCTGCTGCCTTAGCTTCCCCCGGAGTATCTGAAATCCTTAGTTTGCTAACTGTTTCTTTTTTGTATCCATTCTCATTTTGTGTCCTGGCTTGTTCTTTAATATATGTACTAAAAAACTCAGTTCCATGGCTGTTTGCTCTGGATAGACCATTAGTAGGATCATTTGATTCAATTATAAGATCCACATTATTATTAATTTGAAAACTATGCATGCGCTCATCCCGCAATCTGATTGTGCGTTTAGAGACAGATAAATTGTCATCATAAAACTGACTTCTATTGTCATCTGTGCCATCCTTTTCGAATAAATTTGTAACAGGAAGAGACGGAAAATCATAAAAGCTCTCAGATGCACATGGGAATTCATGCAACTCAGTTTCAGGCTCTCCTGACAAGTTATATTCCAAAGGTGGTGGTGCAGTGCCAGAAGAATCACAGGCAGCACTACTAGAGCTTATCCTGACACTGTATAACTCAACTGAATTGCTAGATTTCCGTTTTTGATGCCGATATGATGAATCCATAGAGCCATTATTCAAAACAGAGTATGTCTCTCTTGTATCAGTAGTATCCTGAGAAGTTCGACCAAATGTTCTCATTTCTTCCTTTGAGTCATCACATTTGGATGAAGTCCTCATATCCATCACTTTGGACCCAACAGCATAAGCAAGGGTTCCAGTACCAATGCTAGAATGCATGGTTTGGCATTGCCTGATCAAATCATCATAACGTTCTCTGCATCAAATAAAAGAATAAAAAATAGAGTGAATACAATCATGCTAGATTGTAAGCATAAATCCAACCAGGAACTTGTCCATCAATTTATTGCGCTGAAAAATAAATAAGGTAGAGATGCCGAATAAATAAATTAAATTACCGGTATGCACAAGTTCCTAGTTGAATGAAGATATCAGAAAGTTATGATAATTTCATTCAGCAAGTTCTCTAAAAGAACACAAAGCTAATAAAACTAGAACACCAGCCTGATGAAGTAACTGGCTCACAGCAGACAGCTTAAACAATTTTCATAATCCTTCTAGAAACTCAGGTTTATCGGATCTATTAATAATATTAGCATACATATGTTGTTTCCTTTGCTATATTTCCTTTCTTTATCACGTAAAGTCGAAAAAGTGATTGCTGCAAAAGGAAAAAAAAAATTTGAAGTGTTGTGTTAGATCGGCACTAAACAACGCTTTCTGCCCATGCCGAGCTAGCCAATTAATCTGAAAACTTATTTTAGAAACAAAGCTAAAAGGACAGTTTAGTCATTTACTATTATTATAATTTAGTATAAATTGGGTTATCATGTTTAAGGTTGGGGAAGCTACTTATTGTTGTCTGGTGTCATAATAGTTAGGGATTAGGAGAGCTACCCTCCCACTCGAATTGTAACTGGTTATATGTTTTTTATTTGAGTTGAGTTGTTCGGATTGTCGTAGAAAAGTATTTGCTTTCCCTAGATTTTTGTGTTAAAATATGTGCTCGTTCCTATCAAATTTGTTATTAGAGAAAGACTTCTAGAAATCAAACCACAAGGAAGAAGCCAACCAGATCCTTGACTATGCCATCACGATACAGTTGTGATTAAAGCCATCGACGACAAAGGATGGCGAGAAGGATCAGGGAGGCGACGCTGGATAGTGAAGCAATCATGATTGGAGTTAGCTAGGAAGGAACGGCGAGATTGTGCCATCAAGGGCCGCAAATAGAAGGAATCGTGATGACAAAATCTATCAAGACAGCGACTAGAAGTAGACGAGAAGGCAGTGACAAGATCTTTGCCTGTTGGAGCTCCTTCAAGGCTGAACTCTGACACCACAGTCCCAGAGGAGGCCAACAATTGATAGAGGGTATAGCAGAAAAGGTCAATCAAATCAGATCATAAATGGATGAGCATTGACATGCTCCAAGTGTTGAGAAGCACCAGCAACTCACGCAAGTATATGTGGTGCATCAGTAGTACTGGTTTAGAGTTCCGGTTATCGATCCCACAAGGAACGAGATAAACTCAATTTTTAAGAAATTCTAGTTTACTGATGTTGGTCCTAGCCTGAAAAGTTTAATTAGCAAGTTTAAATGAGTCTCAGTTCTAATTTTTAAAAAGTAAGTCCATTCTAGCAAGTAAGAAGAAATTCAAAGAATATCAAGTTTTAGAAAGATTTTCACAACGACTTGGTCCAATTGCAAATACATTTGAGGAAGTGATTAAGACCTAGTATCAATTATGAGCATACTCTCTCTTATCCACTCCTGGCAATTTAAGAATGATTGGTTGTCATGGGTTTAGTTCCCTAAATACCATGTTTAGCCCAAACAACACCATCTTCGTATTGATTGCATAAACTCAAATGAAATATTCTTATTCCATTGAGTTTATGTAGTTATCCATTTTCGTTCTACACTTTAACCTTCCGGATCTCAAAGTTCACGATAGATATTAACTACTCTACTGGTCGGATAGAATGAAAGATCAAAGGTTAACACAACACTATTCTGAGAATTTAAGAACAAATCATCAAAAAAATCCCATTTTTATCCTACCAAATTTCCAATTCAAGGGAGAAACAAAAAGAACTACTAACTACTTATGACAAAACACATCCAATCAAACTTTGAATTAAGTAAATTGAACACACCAAGTTTTAACAAGAAATCTAAATAAAAAGAACACTTGAATGTACTTATCTCCTTTCCAACACAAAGCAATAAGATGAAGTCACAAATAATAAGTATTACACTTTCTCAATCCTCTCAAACTCTCTCTCCTTCCTTCTCTCCAAGACTCCTTGAAATTATTTGGCCTTCTCCACAAGTCTCCATGCTCCAAGCTATCGAAGAAATGAAGGACAATGTCCCTCAAACTTAATATTCATCATTTATATAGTTTCTCTCGGCAAAATGACGCATCTAACTGCTGGAACCGTCAACTTGCACATAATGGCGCCTAGTTGTGACGCCTAGGCGTTAGTATCGCGGCACTTAGGCGCTAGTGTCATGGCGCCAGTGTCATGGCGCCTAGGAGCTGCACTATGCCGCTTAGATGCTACATATGTAGCGCCGACGTTCAGAGCACTCAGAAAAATAGCCAAAAATTCCTCATCTGGCGCCTAGGCGCCCGTGGGCAGCACCTAGGAGCCCAATATCCAGTGCCTAAGAGCCACCTTCAAGGCGTCGAGTGTTCCGAACAATTTCCCCCAAATTTGTACGAACATCTGTATCATCTTCATAGTTTTGTACCGCAAAGTGGCTCACATTCGGTCTCAACCTTCTTAGAATCCAACTGAAGCCAGGCATAAGCTCCAGTTTCTTGATACTCACCACCGTAATCAGCAGATCTATAGGATTCTAAGTTGTGTATCTTCTCCAGAATAATTGTCCATCTTCAAGAGAGAGCGAATAAAGTGATACCTCAGTTGAATATATTTTGTCATGGCAAAAAAAACAACTTTCTTAGAAAGATGAATAGCACTCATATTGTCACTATAAAGCATTCAAATTCTCTACCCCTTGTCCAGTTCAACCATAAAGCCAAGTAGGACAATCAACTCTTTGCTAGCCTCAATTACAGCAACACATTCGACTTCTATAGTTAAAAATGCAACAATCATATGCGGTCTGGAAACCCAACTCATTATTGTGTTCTCCAAAGGAAGATGTCATTTTTTTTTATTCTCCCATCCAAATCTAAGGTCATATCAGAATAAACAAATCACTGTAAACTAATTCCTGTACTTCCAAAACAAAGTGTCATGTTGATCGTTCCCCTCAAATTCCTGAGAATTCACTTTAACGCCTCATAATGATGATTTCCTAGATTATTTATGTATCTGTTGACCACTCCAACTACATATGCAATATATGGTCACGTACATATCATAACATACATCAGACTTCAAACTGCTAAAACATACGGAGTTCTTCTCATTTGTCTTTGCTCTGCTTCATACTTAAGCAATAATTTTTTGATAATTTGAAGTGACTACTTAAGGGAGTGCAATCAATTTTCTCTCACTCATGTTAAACCTATGAAAGATTATCTTAATATACTATGTCCGAGAAAACTTTAATGTATTTGCAAGCCTACCCCTGTTGATTCTCATCCTGAATCTTCTTGGTTGGACATAAATCTTTCATCTCAAATTAACTTAAGAGTTGTCCCTTCAAGTGTCAAATATTCTTCATATCTGCATTTACAATCAGCAAGTCATTCACAAGCAAAAGAAGCAAGATATAGCAATTATCAATTTTTTATGCAGCAATGTGGTTTGTCTGACCCTTCATATATTCATTGTCTAACATTAACCTGTCAAATCTCATATATTATTGGCTTGGGGTCTGCTTCAAGTCATAGAGGTTTTTCTTCAACCTGCAGAATAAGTCTTCTTTCCCTTAAACCTCATAACCTTGGTGTTGCACCATATACAGTTCATCTTCAAGATCTTCAAGTAAGAAGGTTATATTTGCATTCATCTACTCCAAATGTAAAATCTTCCTCTACTACTAAGCTCAATAAAATTGACAGTTGTCATTTTCACTACAAGAGAAAAGATCTCTGTGTGATCGACTCCTTGCTTTTGTTGAAACCCCTTCACAAGTATTCTCTTGTAGTGTATGCTGCCATCTGGCTACTCTTTTAACCTGCATACCCACTTGTTATACAGTGACTTCTTGTCATTTGCTAATATTGTAAAATCTCATGTCTGATGAGACTTTAAGGACTACATCTCCTCATCCATGGCAACCTCCTACTCTTTAGAATCTTCAACTTGAGTGGTCTCTTTATAGCACTCTGGTTCATCACTATCTGTTAACAATAAACAATACGAGAAGGAATACCTCTGAGTCCATCTCAAGTTTCTACTGGACCACCTTACTTTAGTACTAGGTGACTGAGGAACCTCTTTGCTTCATCTGATTGAGTACTTTTTCTTTATATATCCTCTTAATCACCGGTAACTTCTATCTCAATATATTTCCACTCTTGAGAATAACTATTCCACTCGTGTCATTTGTTCATTTTCTATCTCAATATATTTGCTTCAAATAAGGGGTGGTTCAAATGATTTTTGGGACTTACAGTATACTACCGGAAGTTCGTGAAGATTTCCAGTTTGATTGTGTGGCTATTGATAGAGCACTTGAAGAAGGATAACTTTAAGTGGGGGGAAGTGGCGCCCCGAGCTTTTGAGAAGTTAAAAGTCACGAAGAATGTGTCAATATTAACGTTATCTGATTTCAGCCAACCATTTATTGTAGAAACGGATGCTTCAGGCTTTGGATTAGGTGCAGTTATGTGCAGTGTCAATCACCATCGCTTACTTCAATCAAGTGTTGACAGCAAGGGCAAGGCCTAAGTTTATGGGCAAGAGCTCATGGTAACCGTGCTTGTTATTCAACAATGGAGACCTTATTTGTCGGGAATGCATTTTACAGTACGCATGGATCAATGCAGCTTCGAATTTTTGTTAAAATAGTGAATGGTGACTGTGGAACATCAAAAGTGTTTATCTAAGCTACTGCAATATGACTTTGTGATGCATTATACTCCGGGATTAGAGAATAAGACAGATGATGTCTTATTATGACGTGGGAGGAATCTCAATTATTGGCATTGTCGAATCCTTCCATTTTAGATTGGGTAGCTCCTGAGATAAGACGGTGAGGTAGATGAAGAATTGAGCAAGATCAGGTCTGTTTTAGCAAATGGAAAGAACAGTTATTCCGATTAATCATTGAGTAGTCAACAATTACTTTAACAGGGATGCTAAGTAGTACTCTGAAATTCAAGGCACATACCAAAATTATTACTTGATCTTCATTGCAATGCTGTGGGGCGGCATTTGGAAGTGCTCAAAACATATCAAAGGATAGCGGCAGAATTGTATTTGGTGGGAATGAGGAAAAATATGGAGAACATGGTCTCAAGGTGTGATATGTGCCAACGGCACAAATATATAACCTTAGCACCTGGGGGTTGCTACAACCTCTAGCAATACCGAAGAGAGTTTAGAAATAGGTGACGATGGATTTCATTCAAGGCTTATCTCAATTAGAAGGATTTACAATCATCTTGGTGGTGGTGGATCGACTGAGCAAGTACGCACACTTTATACCTCTATGTCATCTCGACACTACTGTTTATGTCGCCGCAATTTTCATACGGGAGGTTATCCATTTACATGGGATCCCCAAAGCGATAATGTCAAGTCGAGACAAGGTCTTATTGCGTCATTTTTTTGGGAGATTTTTAGAATGCAAAGGATATTAATAATGAAAAGTATAGCATACCACCCGCAGATGAATAGACAGTTAAAAGTTATTAATCGGAGCGTGGATACCTATGTGCGTTGGTTTGTATCTGACATACCCAAGCAGTAGGCGAAATAGCTATGTTGGGCAAAGTATGCTACAACACAACATATCATACAACATCTCAGGCTACCACTTTTAAAATATTGTATGATTGCGATCCACATCACTTAGTGCATTATGAAAACAGAACAACGTAAGTTTTTGGTGGAGTTGTACATAAAGAGAGGGACAAGATACTTGCAGAATTGAGGGACAACTATTGAAAGCACAACAACTTATGAAGAAACAAGCCGACGGACATCAAAGGGTATGTCTTTTGTGATAGGAGATATGGTGTATTGAAAACTTTGATCCTATCGATAGAGAACATTGGTTAGACGCAGAAATGAGAAGTTATTCCCATAATATTTTGGGCCTTATGAGATCACAGAGCACATTAGTGGGTGCCTTATCGTCTAAACTTGCCAGCTTCATCCACACTTCATCCAGTTTTCTATATATCATAGCTAAGACACTATTAGTGATACAATGCCCTCTTCTTCCATTCCCCCTACCTTGACGGAGGATGTGGAAGTTCTCTTGGAGCCACTGGAGCTAAAGAGAATGTGCAAAAATCAACAAGTGAGGAATAAGTGTTGATTAAGTGGAAAGGGTTATCAAATTATGACGTCACGTGAGAGCCATACGACTTGATCCAACAATAGTTTCCTGTTTTCCAAATTGAAGATAATATGTCTTATTAGGAATGGAGTAATGTTAAATTGGCAACAATGATGCTTTCAACCATGCCGAACCCACAAACTAATTTGATGACTTATTTTAGGCGCAAGCAAAAAGGGCAGTTTCGTCATTTATTATTATTATTATCTAAGTATAAATTGGCTTAATATGTTTAGAGTTGGGGAGGATTGTTATTGATGTCTGGAGTCTTAGAATTAAAGATTGGGGACCTCGCCTACCTCTTGAATTGTAGGTAGTTTTATGTTTTTATTTGAGTTGAGTTGTTTGGATTATTGTAAAAAATATCTGCTTTAGGTAGTTCCTATCATGTACTTATAAATGCTTAGACAATTGATTTAAAAAAAAAAAAGGTAAGCACAAATAAAATCCAAACTCCAAATTTCCAAACACGGAAATTCACTATTCACATTTTACATAAATTCGGTATTCAGATTTACCTCTCAGTTCAATAAGCTTAAAAAATTAAAATCTAAAAACGGCAAAAAAGTCCTCATGGAACATCTAATAAATATCTGCTTGAAAGCCATAACCATAGCATATATAAGTAGATGTCACCTAATAATACGGATAAAGTTCATCAAATCAGAAGAAGAAAATTTGCATTATATCAATACAAATTTCTAAAACAATGAGAAAAGAAAATGAAAAGATAATAATGTGAATTCAAAGATAACAAATACAATCTTTATAAAGGAATGATGGAACATGTTAAACGGTTAATAGAGCATTTACAAAACTTAAAAAAAAGGAAAACAATCAAAGCAAAACCTTCGAGCCATTCTCAGGCGCCTCCTGTAATCTGCAGTGCTGCTTAAAGCATAGCACCCAAGAAGAAACTCCCACACTTCAGCTCTTATGGAAGGATCCACACCCTGATAGTGGGGAAAGAATAACAGCTTAAGAATAACGACTGTGTATTTAACTAAATAAGAAGAGAAAAATATTCCAATACAGTTCCAGAAAAAATTGTAAGGCCTAAACAGCAGATCAAACACAAAGGTGAAAACTGGGAAAATAAGATGCCAGAATGTGCAGTAATTTTCTTCAACTTCGGTCCTGAGTTATTTGAGAACAAAAAATAAACTAAAATAAATCTAATAAGTTTCAGGAGGTGATGAATCAGTCAGAGTTTAAACAGTAAAACAAAATTCAATTATTACAACCATCACCAAGTTAATAATCTGCCAACAGATCACCTCGAAGAGAAAAATAATCTGCATGGGTAAAAAACTATTTAAACCATCAAATTGGTGTTGCTCCACCCAATAAAATGTCTGTTCTGAGCCAAGTTTCTGAAATACATCAGATACATGGATAAACACAAACCAAATATAAATGAAAAGTTTAACCAACCCAATCCGAAGGGCAAATTTACCTTGGACTTTAAAAAGAATATGACCAAATTTTAGGTCATGTTGGATTTACATGGAGTCCATGAAAAAACATAAGTTGTCTTCAATGGAGCTAAAGTAAAGCTTCTATGGTCAACAAATGAACATACTTTAATGCGAACATATTACTAGCCCAAAAGTGAAACACACTTAAGAAAAAACTATAGATCATGGCAGACTTTCTTCGTTAGTAATAACAGGAAGTGACAGCATAACATTAAAAAGACAAACATAAAATTCAAATAACAAAATAGTGCATCGTACAACCAAGTAACTTACGCCCAGTATGATCAGTTTAAGAGCTTTCCGGAAGCCTGGAAGCTTCCCGTCACCATCAAAAACTGCCTGCCACTTTTCTGGATTGAGCATCTTGCTTCTCTGTTTCATCAAATGTTTAATGAAGAAATGCCAATTAAATCTTTAACCAAGTTCAAATTTGTTACTGGAGATCAATTAATTGTTCTCAAAACAATCTGCACATGATAAATTTCAAATAAGCGATTTGTACAAAGTAAACTGCAGAATCACAGTTTAAACAATTAGATCATTATCCTCAAGAACCCAGATTTCATAAAAAGACTTGACACAAGAATATCTCATACAAGATATCATAACAATATTTTGCCATTTTAAAAAAATTTGAATGATAATAGAGTATTAATTGTAGGCATTTGTTGATGATCAATCGACAAATTATTAAGATGCTTGACTGCACATATTAGTTTTAACACAATTCCATTAAATTTTATGGTTTATCATACATAAAGTATTAGTAATTAAACATCTTTGTCGTCCAGCAATCTAAAGCATATAGCACAATTAGTCTAAGGGCTCGTTTGAGCAGGCTTTGAGGAGCCGTACGTTTTTTTAACACCATTTTTTGTTTTTTTAGTCTAAGGGCTCGTTTAAACATCTTTGTCGTCCACATAATTTCTGGCAACAAACGTTTTTCAAAACGACATTTATTGTCATTTTCCCACCAGAAATATCTCTGAGCTTTTTCAGAAGCAGTCCGTAGTTTGCAAAGGAAAAGTCAATTTTACCCTTTTACCATACTACGAGAAGGCCCCACGGTTTTGGTGAGGGTACATCTTAAAAGGTGAAAAAAAATTGTGTTAAAAGTACATACAAAAGTATTGCACTTACCAACGTACATTTATAACAGAACTTTTTCTGATGTTACTTTTAAAAGAACTTTTCTAAAAGATGAGTGCTCCCAAACGAGATCAACAACAACAACAACAACAACAAAGCCTTAATCCCACTAAGTGAGGTCGGCTACATGAATCATTTTTCTCCATTACGTCCTATTTACTGCCCGTTTGGCTCAGCTTATTGGGAGCGGTGGCGGTTTGAAAACCCCGTAATGACGTTTGAATAAAGCGTTCGCACGAGCGTTATCTTACCGCTAATAAGCGGCAGTGGAGAAATAGGCGAACTCGTATAAGCGGAGCTCCCTTCGCGTCCTGCGTTTAGTTCGTGTGTTAGGGTGCAAAAGACATCTCGTGCCCCTCTCTGATCCCCCTCGCCCTCGCCTTCTTCCTCGCGGTCGTTGAGAAATTAGGAAAAAATTCCACTCTCTGCTCTCTCGTCGCCTTCTTCCTCGCAACCGTTAAGAGCCCCCAAACCATCTCGCCAGCGATATAGCATAGAAGAAGCCTCGGTTGGCGGCGGCAGAGCTCGTTAAGATCGTCTACTGAAGCCAGTGTTATTTTGTTAGGTAGTGTTTGATCGTCTACTGACGCAAACCGGTCATTCGCTAGGAAGCAGAGCTTGCCGTCGTGCCTTGCGAAGCCATGGACTCTGCACCAACGCTACTCGAACACCGCATCATTAGGTCGGCAGTCGTTGATGAGCGCGGTAGTTTTTCTTATTACTTGTTCTTAATAAAATTGTTCCTCTCAATTGCCTCTCTTTTTTTACAAGCTTACCAAATTTCATCATGCTATTAATTGCATTGCTATAATGAGAAAAGTTGTAGCTCTGGCAGTTAATTTGGTATTTATGTGGAAAAAAATATTATTTATGCCCCAAACAGTTTTATATGTGCTGTAATATTTTATTGTGGCTGTCATTTCTAGTTATATTTTTTTAGGAAATAAATTGGATAGGATTTGAAAATATTGTTAATGCTAGTTTGAGAGTCTCGTTTACATTATGCTCAAATTTGCTACCCGAGCAGTCATTTCATTAGGGTTTTCATTTCATTAGGGTTTTAAGCCATCTTATCTGGATTCAAATGTAAGGGAAAATGTGGGGTTCAAAGCACCTTTGGGATCTATATTCTTCTTTTCAGGCATTTTGCTTGTGGGTGAAACTAGATTCCAGAATCCGTAGAAATTAACATTATCTTTTTTTGTCTGATTTTATATAAGTTTATTGTCATTTGCTTTTGCTAGATGATATTAAAGGTTTCAAAGTCTATAATAGTTTATAATTTATTAACTTTTTGCTATGTTGCTAAAGGCACTGTTTGATCCCGTAGAAGTTGGACTTGACATTGTGGCTGTTTGATGCCGTTAATTTTTAATTTCAAGTGTGGTTGAAATATGATTTTTTATTTTGGATTAGAAAGATGAGTACATAGCATTAAGGTTCAAATATGGATATTTATAATAAGCATTACCATAAAACTTTAAATGAATAGAAATTGAATGGATTCTCTATAGGTTTGAAAATATAATTTTATATTTTAAAATACGATTTTATATTTGAAAATAAGATTTTATATTTTAAAATAATTTTAGCAATAAAGAAGAGTGGAAAAAGTTTTTTTTCTACAAACAGCTGAAAATAAGTTGTTCTTAAATCGCAGAAACCAAACAGTTTGACAGCTTATTCATTTCAGGGGCATAATAGTCATTTCTCCACAAACAGCTGCGAATCACTGCGTTTTCCAAACGCTCAAACCAAACGGACGGACGATATTATTCGAATCAGCGAACTATCGCAGATTATCGGAATAGCGAACTTATTCGAATAAAGTTGGACAGTTCGCACTCGCCCCAAACAGACCCTTAGTGTCATATTTTCATTTAATTCTAATAAATTAATATCATTTTTTACACAATAAGCCCAAGTCTTCCTAGGTCTAACTTTGCCTTTCTTAACATAAGTCCAATCTAAAATATCTACTCTCCTAATCGGATCATCAGATGATCGACGTTTAATTTGACCAAACCATCTAAGGCGACTCTCTCTAATTTTGTTCGTCACTGGAGCTACACCAACCCTATCACAGATATAATCATTTCGCATCTTGTCTCTAAGTGTAAAGCCACTCATCCACCTAATCATTCTCATATCGGCAACACTTAACTCAGTATTATGTTTCTCTTATAAAGGCCAACATTCAGCACCATAGAGCATTGCAGGTCTCATCACCATCTTATAAAATTTTCCTTTCAGTCTAAGCGGTACTTTTTTATCACACAATATGCCCGTAGCATTCCTCCATTTCAATCAACCAACATGAATTCTACTATTAACATACCCATCTATATCACCATCGCTTTGAACAATAGACCCGAGATATCAAAATCGTTCACCTTTTAATAATTTGATCACCCAAAGTCAAACTTCTATCACTGAGGCTGCTATTACTAAAATTACATTCCATGTATTCATTTTTAGTTCTACTCAAACAATGTCCTTTAGACTCCAATGTAGACCTCTATAATTCAAGTTTTTCCTGAGTTTTTTCTCTCATCTTATCCGCGAGAAGGATATCATCATCAGAAAGCATACACACAGGTACATCCTCTTGTAAATGTCAAGTAAATCCATCCATAACTAAAGCAAAAAGATATGGCCTTAAAGCCGATCCTTGATGTAAACCAATATAAATAGAAAAATATTTGGTCAATCTTCTTTCAGTTCAAACAAAAGTAACGGCTCTAGTATACATATCTTTAATGACTTGAATATAAGTCATATCTACACCTTTCTTCTGAAGGACTCTCCAAAGGATATCTCTTGGAACCTTATCGTAAGCATAAATCCAAAATGATTATGAGAAATCTTGGTAATACATCTTAACCCATGTTCAATTACCCTCTCCCATAATTTTAAAGTATGACACATCAATTTAATTCCTCTATTTGCACACTCTTGTGCATCCCCTTTATTCTTAGAATGGGGGCCAAAAAATCTTCCTCCACTCCTCAGGCATCTTTTTAATTTTTAAAATAATATTAAAAAGTTTAGTAAGCCAAGAATCTCCCAAATATCGATATCTAACTGTAATTAAGTTTATGCTTGATTATACATGATATTCTCTTACATAGTTATATTCCCAAGGTACATTTAGTTTTGAGCATCAATATTTAACTTCCCTTTTTTATCCTCATTCTTTTAACTAATAAATCCAAAGTACATAAACCCACCACATTTAAGCATCACTAATAATCAAGTGATATTTAACACTAATTATCAATTTTACATTCACTAAAATAGAATATCAATAAATCAATCTTTGTTCTACTAATTTTAATCATCAAATCTTCAATAACTTTCAATGCTACATAAGCTCAATATATAATATATGCATTTTAGTACTAGAAACCATCTACCATGCTCGCAGAATCATGAAGAACACATGTTTTAAGTTCTATGAATACTAAAAAAATGTGTTCTATGAAAAATGTATCTTTCTTTTATGCAATTGGAGTCATCCATTGATATATATTTGATACTATTACTAATCATCAACCTGGCTAGTTATTCATGATTAGCTTAATCATAAATGGGTCAAGCATGAACATAAATTTTTCAACTTGTTAATAAACTCTATCTCATTTATGCTTAGCCAATAATCACAAAGCATGGGCAATAAAACAAAATTTCATTCATTTTTTACTTCTTCACAAACTTATTACCCCTTGAGCTATGTAGCAATATCAATAGGGGCAATCTTCAACACCTCTAAGAAATTAATAAAAAAAATTAAAAATGATTCATAAGATTGAACAAATTTTGCACAACATCCAATCGCTAGTTCCCCATGAATACAAGACCCAATTTCATTGCATTATATATCTCAAGCTTCATATTAAACTTTAAAGTGCCCCAAGCCTTTTCAAAAAATTTAAGATAATGTAAGTAAAAATAAACATAGGTGGTTTGGGCAGGTAAAATGAATGATAAAAAATGCATAAATTAGACAAATAGATAAAAGTTGTTATAAGAGAATTAAAAAGAAAAAAAAGCTAGACCAAACTAAGACTGGAAAAAGTTCATTCAAAATGATTTGCATCAAAACAAATTTAACATCATAAGTTGCATTTTGAATGTGTGAAATATAAGAATTTATAAAACCAAACCTCATATAGTTGGACTAAGACTAATAACGAAGATGAATGTAAAGCAGCCCAAGCAATTTCTCTAGGCAATAAATTATGTAACTTCATTCAACAATAAAGAAAGCCTATACTATACATTTGTGCCATCAGAATAGCTCTTCGTTGAGAGTACATTCGACTGCCTCATCTTTGAATGGCCGATGAAATGAAAAAACACTAATGCCAACACCAAAGCATAGGCAATATTAAAGCTGAATTTGAATATAATGATTAAGGGTTGTTCACTGAGAAAAAAAACAAGAAGTGATCTACGACTTAAATGTCCAACATATATGGCTTAGTAGAATCCGGTGGGACCTATTCAAAGAAAACTTAATAGCACATCCTTGTTGTGTTTGCTCAAAATGAGAGAATTTTTAAGCTATTATATATTTTGAACTTGAGTGCCCATAGCCTACAATCATTGTTAAACATTGCATTTCCTGAATAATAGCACTGTATCAGGTTTCTTAGTAACTAAATAGTCAAAATGGTCCTTCCATGATCAGGGCACTTAGACAAAAGAAAAAATACACACTGATCTTTTATTGTCAATAATAGATGTTATTTTAAAGATATTATGCATAAATTAAAAAACCAATAATATGAAATTATTTGATTAGAAAACATATAAGCATCATGATCTTGAGATTCAAGGAGATAAAAGAAGTTTTCAAGACAAATTTACTTTTCTTCGAAAATAATTGGATAATTGAAATCAGTAAAAATCATCAAGAATAGAGAAATGGACATAGAACAAGTGGGGAAGGAAAAAAACGAGTCGGCAATTTTTAAATGGGCAATTCGGAAGTTTTCTATGTTGTTTCACTCAGTTACGATGTATTCAATTATAGTTTAGGTATTCAATCTCATTCATATTCAACCTGAATTTAAAATCGAGTGCCATAACAATCATGTGATGAGATGTTCGATCACTAAAGAGGAATATTTTACAAACTGCAAAGCATACTGATGTAAAGTAAAACCATTTATATTTTAGTGCAAAAGTGCTCTAGGAAGACATGAATATGGTCATCGCATTTCATATCAAACCAAATTAGCTAAAAATAGTATCCAATTTTCCTTGGCCTAAAGTTCTGTTTCTATTGTAAAAGTCGTATAACGAAGAGAAAACAGTTAAACGTCAACTGTAAGGGATCCAATAACCAAATCTGAAAGCAGAAAGCTTCATAAAACAAAAATCACCTTAGAGATTAAAACAAAACAATATGAATAAATTTTAATCATTGATAAAACTAGAAAAGAAAAACAAGCCAACAAAGCCTTAAGAAGCCAGAGTTTGTTGTCAAATGTGGAGTTTCAACTGACGCCAGTTTTCATTTTTTTTTTTTTTTCTCTTGAAATAAACTGACCCTAGTTGGGGAGTGATAAAGGCATGGCTCCCGAATCTCTTTCACGATCGAGCTCATCATCTGCAGATTCACCACTCCACCACTCCCGCACGTACATCTCGTATCCTCCTTGCCGAAGAGCATCGGCTCTCTGCTCCCCACCTTCCTCTTCAGCCTCCCCCTCCTCCTCCTCCTTACTCCCTGAAACCAAACAAAACACATTCCAATCAATCAAACAATCCAAAAAGAATCGATAGCATATCAAAACCGTAGGATTCCAAAGTAAAGTCGGTTGACTACACCAACCACATCGGAGGTCAGGCGAGCAGGGAGAGGGTAACAGATGGAGATCGGCACTTTGAACCGCGCTAAAAACTGTAAGCGATTGAAAACCGACCGAAATTTGTCGAATAGACAGCGTTCAAGAAGATCGATCGGTGTCAAAGAAACCCATACTAGTCGTAAATCGCTTGAGGCAGTGATAAGAAGGACAGCAAAGTGTACTAGTAAACTAGTGGATTAGTCTTCTATGACTTGGCCGGCTTACGGATTCTTAGCGCGGAAGCCAGCGATCGAACTGAGGCGGCTTGGTCGACATGACTCATGAACTCAGAGAGAAGAGAGAGAGATTAGGACGTCTATTTTATGCACTACACTTCCTTCCCTCTGCGGAAGCCTTTTTCAATTTTTTTTTACTGTTAAATGCGGATAAAATTAATGCGAGAAGAAACGGACTGCAGGGCTCTATCGGAAGTGAAGCACACGGAGCAGTTTCAGCCGGCCGGTTTATCAAGTAGGTCCCACTTGGCCGGTTGATTTGGACCGTTGAAAGAGTGGGGCTTGGGTCTAATGTGGAACTCGTGATCAACGGTCATTATTTGCCCGCTGTGGTTATACTGGGCCGGTTCGCTTGTTTTTTGTTGACCATTTTTTTTTTGGACCAACCAATATGTTTAACAAATCCTGCCCAATTTTAAGGAAAATACGAGGACATGTTAAAAGCAATACATTTCTTAACTTCACCTATTTTATTGTTTTTATTTGGATTTATTCTAAATATATTACTCTCCTAATTTGTTAAGGACTAGATCTACCATATCATCATTGTGTTGTCTCATTTATTTTGTTACAATCACCATCATACTCTTTATTTATTGACATTACACCACTCTTTCGTCGTATCTAGTTCTGATTGAAGTAGTTTTATGTTTATATTAAAATATTATTTAGACTGTATTCATCATTTATCTTTGATCGTAATGAATTGAATTCAAAGAGAATTTGTCGAATAAAATAATCAATTCATGAAATTCGTGAGAGAATATGTAAGTTGTTGATTTCCATCGTTAATAGTTATTTATCAAGCGCACTTGCTTTAGAGATTAGAAAAGAGAGTAATGAAGACAACCTTCCTAGCTTGCTAAATTAATTTACTAAAGACACAATGGTATATGTTGGTCTAGATGAAGTTGTCAAAACTTGTCACAATTTGCAAATCTATGTGTGCTGACCTCATTTCTTTTCAACCACATTTTCTTGGCTAAATTTATTTGGATATTACTTTAGCTTGGTCTTAAGCAAACCCTAATTTAAGAAAATTAAATTTTTAACTTAACAAAAATCAAAAGAAATCAAAAGAAACTTCAAACACAACAACAACAACAAAGTCTTAATCCCACTAAGTGGGGTCAGCTACTTGAATCCTTTCTTCCCTATTAGGTCCTTGATCTTTAGGATTTACTAAAACATTGCTAGGTAAAGTTCCAACAGGTCTATTGCTTAGTGCAGTAGCAATTTGCCCCGAATTGGTTTTTTATATTTATAATAGCATCTCATTGACTTTGTACTTGATTACCCATATTCAAAACTAATTCTTCCATAGATAACCTTTTCTCCTTAAATTGGAAATTATTATAAAAACCTGGTGGATTAGAAGGTCTATAATTAGAATTACTCTGGTTGTTTATATTTCCTAATGGGTTTACAGGATTGTTCCCCACTGAGGATTAACAGGATTTGCATTACCTTGGTTATTCCAATTAAAGTTTGGATGATTTTTCCAACCTGGATTATAATAGTTCGAATAAGGGTTATTTTGTCGATTATTTATCAAATTTATAGTTTCATATGAAGATTCAGCATCTACAATTTGTCTTAATGAATTTTCTTCTAACACTGGAGGTGTTTGAGAACGATTCATTCTGTATTGATCTATTTTCTTTGAAAGAGCAGCAATTTGAGGAACTAACATAGTTAAAGCATCAGAATCATGAATACTGGCTACTCTCTTAGGATTTACCCTTTCAGCAGACCATTGAAAATTATTGGTAGTCATTTCTTCTATTAACGCATAGGCTTCTTCAAAAGGTTTAGACATTAGTGATCCACCAGCAGCAGCGTCAATAATAGATCTAAGAGATCCTACTAATCCATTATAAAATATTTGAATAATTAACCAATCTGGTAAAGCATGATGTGGACATTTCCTAAAAAGTTCTTTAAATATTTCCCAAGATTCATATATCGATTCTCCCTCATACTGACTGAAAGATGTGATATCATTTCTAAGCTTAGCAGTCTTAGATGGTGGAAAATATTTCGATAAGAATTTTTGTGAAAGTTCTCCCTAAGTTCTAATAGATTCAGGTGCTAACAAATTTAACCAAGCCTTAGTCTTATCTCTTAGTGAAAAAGGAAATAAGTCTAAGTCTGACAGCATCATCAGACATTCTGTCGTACTTAAAAGTAGCACAAAGTTCTACGAAATTTGATAAATGTAAATTAGGATCTTCATTTAAAGTTCCAACAAATTGATTATTTTGTACCATTTGGATAATTGCAGGCTTAAGCTCAAATGAATTAGCAACTACATCAGGATTTTGGATAGTTAAGTGAATTTCATCTAATGTAGGGTTTACGTAATCTCTTAGTGGTCTAGATTGATGTTCATTTTCTATTCTTTAGTTGTTTACGTTGTTTTCCATTATTTCAGAATTTATATGTTCTTTTTTTAGTTTTCTAATTCTCCTAACAGTGAGTTCTAATTCTGAATCGTAGGTTATAAGATTTTCAAAACCAAATTTATGCATACAATCGAAATCAGTACACAGCAAAACAGTTAACTAAATAAGTTGCAATTCTATTAAAAAGTTTTCTAATAGTCCTAAATTGTTCGTTACTCTAATTATGTTATACTCCCCGGCAACGGCGCCAAAAACTTGACCGTGATTTTTTATATACTTAAAAATATAATAATTTGACACCATTACTAGAAGATCTAAATCCTCAACAATAGCGCCAAATTGACTTGGAGCGTAATTTTAATTTATGTAACCAATAGATAATATAATCTTTAATCGCAAAGCTACTCTTAAACGCAAGTATATGTATCGCTCAAGTAATACAGGGCTCTAGTGGAGTCCTAGATATCGATCCCAGAAGGAATATTTTAGAGGCTACAGATTAGGATTATAGAAATCAATTCAAAATCACAACTAAATCAAAATTGCCTATCTGTCACTAATATGCAATCTACAATAATATGAAGTTTAAATTAAACTAGTTCTACTAATAGATAACTAATACTACTAAAGTGAAGTTCAAATATATAAGCAAGAAAATTTCTCTTTTGTTAAGATATTTAAGTGAATAGATAATTAGAATTAGTTTAAAATGGTGTTGTGCCAAATTGGAGCATACCTATTATTTACCCTTTGGTCCAAGCATAAAGGACATTGACTAATACAAGCTTTGTTACTGAATCTGCAGCTAGGGTGGGAGGATACCGGCTCTCACTTCGGAGCTCCCACGTTCCCCTTGTCTGAGGGCTAACATCTACACTTCAGCACCCAAACGATATGACTGAATTGAGGATTTTAGTCTGTCACTCTAAAATCTCCAATTCTACGCCCGATGAATATTATTTCCCAATTTATTTGCACCCTACTTCCAAGGACTTTGATCACCCTGAATCTCAGATGTAATCTTTACTATAGTTGTTAAACTCAACATATTTTAACTATTCAACTGGCCAGATTGAAAGTAAATTAAGTATTAAGTAAAAGATTATCACAACTTTTTTAAGCTTTTATGTCACACTAATTCTATTTATCATTCCACCAAAATATCAAAACTAGGAGAAAGACAGAAGAACTACTCATAATTCATGGAGAGGATGCAATAAAACTTGGATTTCATATATAAAAGTAAAGTTCTACAAACTAAAGTAAATAAACACAACTTATCTTAAATTTCTCCCCAAGCAAACTCCTTGAAGTTCCACTGAATCTCTTCCTTTCTTTACAATATGCGTTCTCATTCGAAACAACATTGCAGAAAAGATCTCTCACTTCCCTTCCACTCTTACAATCCTTCAAAGAATTCCTCACAATATCTCTATCTAAACTTACTATTTAACACTCACAAAATAACAACAATGAACACTAGTGGACTCTCTATTGGACACTAAGTAACTATTAGAAGACTCTAATAGTACTTTTTACGGACTCTTAATGACTTTTAAAGGACTCCAAAAGGAAAACTTTTTGGCCTAAAATGATTCTTTTTAAAGTTGTTGAAGAGTCTTCAAGAGTTTTGCAAGCATCCCTTAAAAATCGTCCACATTCAACGTATTTTATGAAAGAACTGTCGATCTTGCCGTCGGCGGCCTCGAGCTCCGTCGTCGGTGGCCTTTTAGAAATAGTGCCTTAAACTGGCCCCGCTGTCGGCAACCTCGACCTCCGCCGTCGGTGGCCTCCCTTGAAATATATTTTGAACTCTCGGGAAAATCACAACGTCGGCGCCATCGACCTCGCCGTTAGCGCACTAGGTCAAAATTTCATATTTTAGTCCCTTTTGCTCCAAATTCACTCCTTTTTACTTATTTTCAGTCCATTGTTCTTAAATCTTCATACCTACAGAAAAATACCAAAAAATCCTTCTTTAAAGTGTAATATCATCAAAAATAGTATAAAATAAGCATGAAAATCATAACATTTTTTCATTGGGTCATTCCTCAAATTCTCTTCCATGTCTTAGTTCGATATCTTTATCTTGTTCATCATTCAATTCAAAATTTTCTTTTGACTGAGTCGAATCTAAAGATATAAAGATTGATGGTGTAGATGAATTCCCTAAATAGGTAGGCTTTAAAATTTTATGGGGTACATCCATCTTAAGTTTATGAGATTTTTCAACAGATGGAATTAAAATTTTACTATTTTTGGTAATGTTCATCATTTCACACCACTCATGAACATACATACAGTCTTCTTTAGATAATGTTTTCAACTCATCATGAAAATCCATTCCGATCTCATATATTAAGTTACTTTCAAAACTTTTTTGGAAATGGTCTTTACTTAGATAATCAATTTCATCCATCCAAAAACAATCATCATCTTTTCTCTCATTTGGATCATTACTGTTCTCTTTAGATTTAATCTTAGTGTTGCTAGGAAGTGTTCTTTGAGGTATATTGCTAAGTGAATTAGCAATTTGTCCCAGTTGATTATATATGTTTCTAATCACAATATTTTGACTTTGCAACTGGTTTCTCATTTGCAATATCACTTCTTTTATAGACATATTCTCATCCTCAAATTGTTGATCATTATTAGAGTCAATTGGATATGAAGGTCTATAACTTGTGTTACCCTGATTATTCCAACTTCCATTAGGATTTGCATGATTACTTTCCCATTTTTGGTTTCCACCCCCAGTAGCATAATTCTAGTTAAAATTAGGATGATTCTTCCAAACTAGGTTGTACAAGTTAGAATACGGGTTGTTTATGATATTTATAGTCTCAAATAATAAGTTGGAATCAATCATATTCCCTAATGAACTTTCCTCACTTACAGAAGTAAATTGAGGCCGGTTCATTCCAAATTAGTCCAACTTCTTTGTTATTGCAGTAACTTGAGATGCAAGAATTGCAATCACATCTGTATCATGAACACTAGCTACATTTTTATCATTTACCATTGCAGAGGGCCATTGAAATTCATTTGTGGCCATTTCTTCAATTAATACATATTCTTCATTAAATGATTTTGACATTAATAAACCACCACCAGCAGCATCAATAAAGAACCTAAGGGATCCTACTAACCCATTATAAAAAGTTTGAATGATTAACCAATCTGGCAGAGTATGATGTGGATACTTTCTTAAGAGTTCCTTAAATCTTTCCCAGGCTTCGTATACTGATTCCCCTTCATACTCACAAAATGAGATAATATCTTTTCTAAGTTTAGTAGTCCTTGAAGGTGGAAAATACTTAGCTAGGAATTTCTGAGTTAACTCATCCCAAGTTTTAATAGAACCAGGTGCTAATGAGTATAACCACATTTTAGCATTATCTCTTAGCGAGAAAAGAAAAAGCCTTAGCCTAGCAGCATCTTCTGACATGCCGTTATAACGACATATAGCACAAATTTCTAGAAAACTAGATAAGTGTAAATAGGGATCTTCCGAAGGAGTTCCCCAAATTGGTTGTTATGTATTAGTTGGATAATCGCTGGATTTAGTTCAAACGATTCAGCTTTTATGACAGGGTTTGTATAGTTGAGTGAATTATATCTATCGTAGGATTTACATAATCCCTCAATGATTTATCATGATTTTTCAAGTTACAATTTTGAATGTTTTTCATTTCCATTTCTAGTTTTTCAAGTCCTTTCTGCTTTTTGAATTCTTTTAATTTTTCTTACTCAGGACCATAAGGCACAAGTCCTACAGATTCCTTATTTTTCATAAAAAACACAACAAACAATACATTAACAATAAAACAAATAAAACGAAAAATATATTCAACACAACAAAACATTTTCACAAACACCTTATTTTTAACACAAACAATTTTTTCATAACACATTTCCATACAAAAAAACTTTTCATACAAAAAAGAATTTACAACACTAAAGTTTTCCAATTTTAAGCCTAATTATTTCAACTAAAATTCTCCTAAAATTTTTATCGAAGCTTCCCCGGAAACGGCGCCAAAATCTTTATGCTACTTTTTTATATGCAAGAATTTATGAACCAAAATTTATATATTTATAATAATTTTATAAAGTCACAATTTCAAAAGCAAATATACGTATCGCTCAAGTAATACAGGGCTCTAGTGGAGTCCCATTTATCGATCCCATGGGGAAGCGAGGTAAGAGGTTCTTAGTCAAATTCTAGTCTATTATTAGTAGGCTTTAGATTGGAGGGTCGATATAAGTGGTGTTTTATCTAGCAATTACTTCTAAATGGAGACGATTATATGTAAGGATAATATATATTCCTAAATGCAAATATTACTTCTAAATATAACCTTTTTGGATGAGTTGGTTTAGTGAATTTTGAGATGATAAAATTTAGTATTCTTATGTAGTGAATTGGAAAATGTAAAGAAATGAGATGCATTAAATCTTGTATGTGCAAAATATGAGTAATTTTATTCTTTACCCTCTTCCGAGTGCATAAAGAACATTAGCTAATCCTAGGTTTAGTCCCCAAATATATGGTTAGGCTGGGAGGATACTGGCTCTCACTCTAGAGCTTTCACTTCCCTTCGCCTGAGGCTAGCTCTCGCTTTAGTTTCCAAACACTAGGACCGGATTAGTGATTTTAGTCTGTCACCCTAAAATCTTCAATTATACACCCATCAAAGTATTTTCCCTATTTATTTGCACTCAACTCCCATGAACTTCACCATCCATGGAATTTGAATGTGATTCCACTTTGTTGAAAATTACACCACCCTCTCGGATCATAGCACAATTACAACGAATTTTAACACTGCAACGAGTTCTTTTTGTAATGTAAATGAAGCGTAGATAAAAACCATCACATTTATAATTAAAATATTTTCTAACATTCATCCCAATATCCTAAATATGAATCTTACTCATTGCAAAAAAAAAGTAGAAGGAAAATAATGACATAATCTTTTCATGCCACTATTTCCAAATAAGAAGAAAGAATAAGAGAAAGACATCACAAAATACAAAGAAAACACAACGAAAAACTTCATTTTAAAGCAAATCCACAAAATAAGTGTTTACAAAATTATAAGATAATAAAGAAAACAATACTTAGTTTTTTCCCTTGAAAGAAAGAAGAAGATCTCTCCCACAAAGTCTCCCGCTGATCCATGCAATGCTAGAATAAACCCTTACAAATTCTCTCAAAATCCTCTCACCAATCTCTCTAAAAAGGTAAAAATCTACATTTCTACTCTTATTCTAAGATCTCTAAACATTCTCCACATTTTTCCTAACATCTACCACCATTTTTTGGCTTCAAATTCACTTTAAAATAGTGTAGGGACGAATTTCTCAAGAGGTGCTTGAATAAACCTTCCAAAAAGCATCCAGATTCGACGTATATGGCCAATAACCGACCAAAAATGCATCTAAACCATCTGGGGGCGTGGTCCGGCGCTGTTTGAGCTCTGTTCGGCGCTATTTCCATGAAATTTTTGTGCTTTTCGGGATACTGGCGTGGTCCGTCGCTGGTCCAGGTGCGGTTCAGCACTCGTACTGTGCAACTCCACCATTTCGCTCCGTTTGGCTTTGTTTCAACTCCGATTCACCCCGTTTCAGTTGCGCTGCGTTCATAACATATAGCCCTACAAAATAAGCATAAAAATAACATTTCATTAAATTTTAATCTCATTCAAAAATATGTAAGAAGTGTAAAAGAGTTTAAACAAAGAAAGACTTATCAAAATGTGTTAGGCCAATATTTGTATTTTTGCTCGTTTTTGCTCTAAATTGCACCATTTTTGCTTCTTTTTCTCCAAAAGTCATTTCTTGTACAAAAAACTAGAAGACATACAAAATACATTCCTTTATAGCGCATTATCATCCAAATATGTATGAAAATAGACATTATAAAGCTATTAAATTTTCAGTGGATCATAGTGAAGTGCTAAAGAGATTCAAAGGAACTTCAAGGATTTGATTGGGGAAGAAATTGAGATAAGTCAAATTTACTTCTTATGATTTGTATGACTTTGCTTTTATGTATAAAATCCTTGTTTTGTCATATCATCCTCATAAATTCTGATAGATTTATTTATCTTTCTCCTTACAATGATAAATGGTGAAGTGATGATTGAGATGGGTTGTGTCATGTGAATGTTAAAAAATTGTAATGATTTTTCACTTTGTACTTCATTTACTTTTTGATCTGGCCAATTGAATTGTTAAAATATTCTGTAAAACATACGATATGAAAGGACTATGCATTCTACAACAAAAGTGAAGATTACATTCAATGTCCATGAATGAGTGAAGTAGCTCATGGTGGTTGGTGCAAATAAATAGGGAAATATGATTTATTAGGCGTAGAATTGGAGATTTTAGGGTGACAAAATAAAATCCCGAATTTGGTCCTAGTATTTGGAAACTAAAGCGAGAGTTAGCCTTCAAGCAAAGGGAAGTGGGAGCTCTATAGTGAGAGCCAGTATCCTCCCAGCCTAACCATGGATTTAGGGACTAAACCAAGGATTAGCCAATGTTCATTATAACACTCAGAAGAGGGTAATAAATACATATGCTCCTATATGGCATAATACAAGATTTTCACTAATATTTATCATTCACTCATCATAATATCATTGTAAGGGAGAAGACACTTTCTCTAAATTTGATAATTTCAATACAAAACTTAAATTAGTGGTAGTTAACTTTATTTTAAAGATTAAAAAGTACTTTAGTGATCTTAGAATCTTTAGCATAATTAAAATTTAGCAATTTTATTATTTACTGTACGTGCATTGTAATTTGAATATTAGATTTTTGTGATATGCTTTAAGGATCTGCTTCTTCCCTGTGGGATTGATAACCAGAACTCTACTAGAGCTCTGTATTACTTGAGAGATACGTATACTTGTGTATAAATTGTCTGCTTTCTTATTAGACTGAATAGAAAATACTTATTAAATACTTAATTTTAAGTGTGCTTACAATAATAATGTATGCGTAGTATTGGATCTAAAGGTTTAGTACCTTATGATTCAGAGTTAGAACATACTACAAGAAAAATTAAAAAACAACAAAAGGAATCTAAAATTTTGAACAAAATAGCGAATAATTAAGATAATCAAAGAAATGATAATGAACATCAACCTAGACCGTTAAGAGATTATGCTAACCATACAACAGATGAAATTCACTTAACTATTCAAAATCTTAATGTAGCTGCTAATTCATTTGAGCTTAAACCTGCTATTATTTAAATGTTATAAAATAATCAATTTGGTGGAACACCGAATGAAGATCCTAACTTACATCTTGATAGATTTCTAGAATTCTGTGCAACAATTAAATATTACAGAGTATCAAACGACGCTATCAGGCTTAGAATTTTTCCTTTTTCATTAAGGGATAAAGCTAAGACATGGTTAAAATCGTTAGCAGCTGGATCTATCAGAACTTGGGGAAAACTATCACAAAAACTTTTGTCAAAATATTTCCCTCCATCAAAAACTACTGTCAGTATGAAGGAAATCAATATACGAAGCTTGGGAAAGATTTAAAGATCTCCTTAGAAAATGTTCACATAATGCTTTACTAGACTAGTTAATAATTCAAAAATTTTATAAATGATTAGTGGGATCTCTTAGATCGAATATTGATGCTACTGCTGGTGGATCATTAATGTTAAAAACTTTTGATGAGGCATAATCTTTAATAGAGGAGACGACTACTAATAATTTTCAATGACCCTTTGAACAAATAAATCAAAAAAGAGTAACTAGTATTCATGATAATGCGATATCTATGTTGGCTTCTCAAATTGCTACTATTTCAAAGAAAATATATCAATTTGGAATGAAATATTCCCAAACGCCTCAGGTGTTAAAGGATAATTCATTGGGACAAATAGTAGATTTTGTATAATCTTATGAGACCTTCAATGCTATAAATAATAGACCGAACAATCCTTATTATAATTATTATAATCCTATATGGAAAAACCACCCAAACATAAACTGGACTAATAACACTGCTACTGTTAATCTGCAGTGGGGGAACAATTCTGTGAAACCATTGGGAAATTCGAATAACTAGAGAAACACTAACTATAGACCTTCTTATCCTACAGGTTTCAATAGTAACGTGCAATTTAAGGAAAAGAAATTGTCTATGGCAAAATTAATATTAAACATGGGTAATCAATTACAATGTCAAAGAAATCAATTACAAAATCAAGGTAATCAATTACAAAGTCAGAGAGCTTTTATTAAAAATATTAAAATATCAATTAGGACATTTTTCTACTGCACTTAGTAATAGACCTTCATGAACTCTCCCTAGTAATGTTGAAGTTAACCCGAAGGATCAAAGTAAAGAACAAATTAATGCTATATAATTAAGAAGTGGAAAAAAATTGGAAACAATAGTGCAAAAATACGTTGAAGTTGAAAAAGAGAAGGTGGAATTAAAAAAGGAAACGATAGTATATATCCAGATTTAAAATAACAGCTTAAAGCGATGAAAATTACTGTAGAAAATCTACCCCTCCATTTTGTCAAAGATTGAAATAACAAAAGAGAGATAAACAATTTTCAAAATTTTAAGAAATCATTAAAAAATTAACAGTAAATATTGCCTTCGTTGAAGCCTTAGAACAAATGCCTAACTATGTGAAGTTTATGAAGGATATACTAAATAAGAAAAGGAAGTTTACAGATAATGAGACTTTGCACTCAGTAAGGAGTGTAGCGTAATTATTCAGAAAAAGCTTCCCGAAACACTCAAAAATCCTGGTAGCTTCACTATATCTTGTTTTATTAGTGAAAATTTTTTTAGAAGAGCATTATGTCATCTGAAAACAGGTATTAATCTCATGCCTCTATCAACTTTTAAAAGGTTGGGAATAGGAGAAATTTCCCCTACTTCAGTAACTCTTCAGTTAGTTGATCATTCTATTACTTATCCAAAAGGAGTTGTAGAAGACGTATTAGTAAATGTTGATAAATTTATCTTTCTTATGGATTTTATTGTTTTAGATATGGAGGAAGATAAAGAAATTCCTATCATTTTAGGAATACCATTCCTTGCAACTGGAAGAGCTATGATATATGTTTAAAAGGAGAATTAACTATGAGAGTAAATGATCAAGATGTAACATTTAACACTTTAAAATCAACGAAATACCTCATAACAGAAAAAGAAGATGAATTCTTTCAAATGAAAATTTATGATTATTTAAAAGATGAACATTTTAAGGAAAAGTTTGAAGCGGAAAAAGAACAAGAATATTTGAAATGCGAGGATGAAAATAAAATGGAAGATAAATTTGATGAGATAGATAATGAAGAACTGGATTATGTTCAGGAAAGATTTGAGATGTTGGATATTACATAAATTGATAACAAAAATCTAATTCCATCAATCATAAAAACTCTTAAACATGATATGAAAGTACTTCATAACCATTTAAAGTCTGTGTTTTTGGGAGAAGTATCTACATTACCAATTATTGTATCCTTAGATCTAAATGATTTACAATAGAAAGATACAAAAAGGCTTTTGAATGGACTTTAGCTGATATTAAAGGAATCAGTCTTTCAATCTGTATGCATATAATTTTATTAGATGAACAACATAAACCTAAAACTGATCCGCAAAGGAGATTAAATCCATTGAAGAAGGAAGTAGTAAATAAAGAATATTTAAAATGGCTAGATGCTCAAATTATATATCCTATTTCAAACGGTACTTAGGTAAGTCCAATTCATTGTGTTCCCAAGAAAGGAGGAGTGATAGTTGATACAAATGAAAGAAATGAATTAATAACCATGCGACAAGTCACTAGTTAGCGAATCTATATCAATTGTAGAAAATAAAATTACGCCACTATGAAAGGTCACTTTTTTTTACCTTTTTTAGACCAAATTTTGGATAGCTTGCTGGGCATAATGAGGATCAAGAAAAGACCACATTTACCAGTCTTTATAGAAAATTTGCTTTTCGAAGAATGTCTTTTGGATTATGTAACTCATCTGCAACATTTCAAAGATGTATGATATGTCAATTTTTAGTAATATGATTGATAAAGGAATATAAGTTTTATGGACAATTTTTTCTGTATTTGGAACTTCATTGATGCTTGTTTAAATAATTTAGAAAGAGTTTTGGAGTTATGCAAAAAGGCAACTTTAGTTCTAAATTGAGAGAAATGTCAATTTATGGTTGTAGGAGGAATTGTACTTGGGCATAAAATTTTTGAACATAGCATGGAAGGAGACCTTACAAAAACTCAAATCATCGTGAAACTACCACTTCCTACCACTGTGAGAGGGGTTAGATGTATTTTAGGACATGCTGGTTTCTACAGGCGATATATTAAAGATTTTTTAAAAATTTATAAATCTCTGTGCCAACTTTTAGAAAAAGATAAGAAATTTGATTTTAATGAAGAATGCTTAAATGCCTTTCAATTATTGAAATAAAAATTTATCACTGCTCCTATAATAGTATCACCTGATTGGGAGAAACCATTTGAACTCTTGTGTGATGCTAGTGATTATGCAATGGAGCTATTTTAGGACAACGATTTGATAAAATTTTTAAAGTTATATATTATGCTAGTAAGACTTTAGTGAGGCTCGAATTAATTATACCACTATTGAAAAAGAGGTATTAACTATTGTATATGCTTTTGAAAAATTTAGGTCGTATTTAATTGAGATTAAATGTATAGTGTATACAGACCATTCTGCTATCAAATAATGCAAATGAAGGATGCTAAACCAATATTAATCAGATGGGTACTTCTATTGCAAGAATTTGACTTCATAATAGTGGATAGAAAAGGAACTGACAATCGAATAGCTGATCATTTATCTTGGTTGGAACAACATGAACTATCTAATTTTGAAGATGAAACTACAAAACATTTTCTTGATGAACAACTTTATAATATTAAGGAATGGAATTTACCATGGTATGCTGATATTAATATTTTACCACCCGAATTAATAAAGCAACGGTAGAAGAAATTTATGTATGATGCCAAATTTTAATTTTGAGATGACCCATATTTATATAAACAATGTAAGGATGTAGTTATTAGGAGATGTGTGTCTTATGAAGAAATTGAACTAATTATTCAGAGATATCATGATTTTGAATTTGGGGGACATTTTGGAACTAACAAAACTGCACATAAGATTTTGCAATCTAGATTCTATTGGCCTACTCATTTTAAAGACGTTAATAGATATATTAAAACATGTGATCAATGTCAGCAAGTAAGTAATATTTCTAAAAGAAATGAAATGCCCCTAAATTTTACATTAGAGCAGAGATCTTTAATATTTAGGGAATAAATTTTATGGGACCATTTATTCCTTTTTAGGGATGTTAATACACACACACTCACACACACACACACACACACACACACACACACACACACACACACATATATATATATATATATATATATATATATATATATGTATATATATATATGTATATATATATATATATATACATATATATATATATATATATTGATTGCAGTAGACTATGTATCAAAATGGATTGAAGCAATAGCTATACCTAGATGTGACGCTCAAAGTATTTAAAAATTTTTAATGAAAAATATTTTTATATGATATGGAATGCCAAGAATTATCATTACTGATGGTAGATCTCATTTTAGGAATAATCTGATTTAGAGATTGGCTGAAAAATTATAATATTATGCATAGAATCTCAACCACTTATCATCCACAGACTGGTAGTTTATCTGCAGTATCCAATCATGAAATTAAATAAATTTTGGAGAAAAATGTAAATACCCATAAATTAGATTGGTCTGTTAGAATAGATATTGTATTATGGGCATATAGGGCTGCTTATAAAACTCCTAAAGGAATGTCTCCTTATAGACTGATTTTTGGAAAGAATTGTAATTTACCAGTAAAAATGGAACATAAAGCATATTGGGTGATAAAAGAGTTTAATTTAAATTTAAAGGATGCTGTTGAGAAAAGATTATTCCAACTTAATGAAATGGAAGAAATTATAAATGAATCTTATGATAATGATAGAATTTATTAGGAGAAAATGAAGATATAAAATGATCAGAAGATTATAAGAAAGAAATTTGAACCTGGACAGGAAGTTATGTTATTTAATACAAGACTGAGATTATTTTCTGGAAAACTAAAGTATAGGTGGATAGGGCCTTTCACTGCTATAAAAGCTTATCAATTTGGAGCTGTTGATATTGAAGATCCTATAACTAAAAGAGTATTTAAAGTTAATGGGCATAGATTAGAACCATATTTTGAGGGATAACAATTAAATTTTAAAGAGGATTTAATGTTAAGTCATCCTGAATAAAATTAATGTTTTTCGAGCTGAAGATGTTAAACCAAGTGCTTTATGGGAGGCAACTATCGGCATATTTTTAGGTTATATGTTTTGAAAAGGGGGTCGCCTACAGAAGTTGTCGGCGAATTTTAAATTTTAAATTTAATTTAAATATATATATATAATTTGGAAAGTAGCATTTGATTTTGAAAATAACTTTAAGTTTGAAAATTTTAAGATATGAAATCAAACCAATCTCACATCTCAAATAGTTTATATAAATGAGCACCACACCACAAACCGTGTATCTATCCTGAAGAATAGACACGCTGCTTAATGATGGGGCTCGATTAAATAAACTAGAAGATTTATGACATCCGTTTGATCTGTGAACCAATTTTATAAGCCGATAAGTTCCCTTGCTTAATACAAAGGAATTAAGCAGGGTTTGTATTACCTGGGTTCTTAAAGTTCCCTATAAGGGCAAGCCCTATAGTTAATTACATCTTAAATGACGGGAATAATTTAAGAAAAATCTCGATAATGATCAGTGGTTTTGCTCTCAAGAATTTCAAAGGATTTGAGTTTTGGAAATTTCAATAGGGAATGTATCAAATTTGGAACAATTTATTTTAGGAATCCAAAGGAGGAGAAGTAGGAGAAGCTGAGGATCCAAGAAGAATCTTGGCAACTTCCCAAACTATCCTATTGTTTGGCTTCAATTTGAGAGTTTATTTAATGTTGTAATCCTGCATATTTTAATTATTTAGGACTTATATTCATATGTCATGATCATACAAATGGCCTCGAAGATGTGAGGGTTTATGTCGTACCAAACAGCAACCTCGGAATCCTAAGACCGGTAGGGCTTAATTTGCACAACATAATTATACAATTGCCTAACAAAAAGTTGAGGATTTATGTTGCACTAAGCAAACTACCTCGAAATCTTATGGCTTTATTATTTAATGCTAAGAAAGGTTTTACTGATGTAGATTCAAGTTTTGCCGACGACGATGGCCGTGCTGCCCACTATGCTCCAAGCTCCTTGTTGTTACAGAAGGTTTAGTTTTGGAAAGTGAAAATCAGGAGATGAGAGAAATGTTCTGGTTTAGAAAAGTCTTAAGGTTCAGGCGTTTTAACATTTTGTTAGGCGAATCTTAAAGTTGTTTATAACAACACCGGTTAAGATCCCACGGTTCCATCATTCCGGCACCATTATTTTCATCGGATTCACTTAGTCCAAATAAATTTGCTAAACTCAACCAAATGAGTTCCACACTTTCATTTAGACCGTGGGAAATCCCGTTAGCAGCACGTAGGTTACATCATCCAAGGTATTCCCAATCATCCAACGAGACGTTTTAATTTACTTGTAGTTGAGGTTTTGTTGTTCTATTTGTGATTAAAATTTAAGTTGTTTTATATTTTAAATGTTGTGGTGGTGAATTTTATCTTATTGTGACTTTTAATTTAGTTTTGGGTTTCAGTTTTGTGGCTATCCTAAAAGTTTCAGTTTTCATGCAGAGTGACATTCTTGTTTAACATACAAGAAAAGTAAAGTGCAGTACAGGTAAATAAATTGCAATAAAGTAAAAGCGTACCTGGAGGGTTTTCCCGTCATTCCAAGCTGCACTTAAAACATATGTCAGAGCATTTAAACATTTCAAGGAAAGCACCTAGGTAAGGCTAAGGGAAGGTTCTGGTTGTCTACCAAAATCTTAATCATACTACTAATCAATTCCTATGACGTCTAGGTTCTTGTGTTTTATGGATGATTTTCTTCACTAAAGAACAATTACGTTCAATTGTTCTTCTAAAACATCCCATCATATTGAGGAAGTGCTTAGGACACCCTAAACATCTTTTCAATACTTCTGAGATTATTTTGAGTCCAAATGAATTTCATTGTACAGGTGAATTAATCATCCAAAAATTTAGTTAAGTTTTGCTTCTTGCTCAGTGAACTTAGACATTTGATTATCCGATAAGTGAAGTGACATTTCACTTGATACTCCATTTAAGAATTATGTGGGTGGAAGCCTTTAAGGCAGGTTAGGTTATTAAGAAACTTAACCATCTTATTTAGATTTAAGTTGGTTTTTTAAGATTGATTCAAATTAATTGTAATATTTTAGTTTAATTATAACTACCTTATGATATTTCAATTTGATTGTGTAATTTCAAAAGTTGACTTAGCTATTTTAAAATTGTCTTAACTTTAATTTTAGTTATATTCAACTTAATTGTGTTGATTTAAAGTTGATTTTAATTTAGTTCTATTAATTTAATTATTTTAAAATTTCTTTAATTTAATTATATTTAATTTGAATTGTTTTGCCTTAATCATGTCATTTTAAAATTATTTTTTAATTTAATTAATTATATTATTTAAAAAATTTTATTAAACTATCTTAGAAATTGTTTTAATTTGATTATTTAATTTATCTTAGTTTTCATTAATGAGTTATTAAATTAAAAATAAGTGGTATTTGATTTTTATCATTAATTAGGGGTTAAGATTAATAAATTAATATCTTCCAATATTAAACCCCTTCACTTAATACATTCTCCTTTAATTAACTTCAAATTTTTAATAATTTAAGAAATTATAACCATTTTGTTTATGTTGGAAAAGTGATAATAGGTTTCTACCCTTTAATTCCTCATGTTTCAATCATCTTAGGAGATTAATTAAGATCATTCATTACCCATTACCCATAATTAAGCCTAAATATGGATTAAGGCTAAATTTCAATAATCACCATTTTGCCCCCTAGGCTTGTTCATCTCATAATTCATTAAATATAACTCAAATGACTTTGGAATTTTTATGTCACCATACTCATGGGTCAATTAGAATATCAGAGGAGAAAATTTGATTTTTCTATTTTTAATTTAATTTTAATAATTATTTTTGTGGAAAATAAGGGTTTTCAATGAAAATTCAATAACATGACCAAGGTAAGGTTTCTATCCTTAAGAAAATTATGGGATGTCTCTACTGACCAGAGGACCATTTGGACCAATTTTGGTGATTTTTTGAATTATATTTTATTTATTATAATTATTTTGAGTTTTGGGGTATTAATTAGTTATAAAATAAAATTAAAGTTTAAAAATGGATTTTATATTTTTCTTAAGTCCCTCTAATCTCAAGGAGTCCAGAGAAACAAATTATATATTTTTTTGATTTATTAGAATTAATTTGGTGAAAAGGTTGGAAAATTCATTTTTTAATATTAAAAATTATCTTAAGCCCTTAAAATTCAATATCTTAACTTAGGGACTTAGGAAAAATATTTGGTTGGTTCCTAAGTGATTAAGGGACCAAATATGACATTTTTATGAATTTTAATATTTTTGTGATTTTTTTAATTTTTTAATTATTAAAATATTAAAAATATGGTTAAAAATGAAAATTTTTAGAAAATTCCAATTTTAATTTTGTTAGACTCCTCTGATATCAGAGAGCCCACAAAACCAATTTGGTAAATTTTTAAAGTGTATTTTGAGTTTTATTAATATTTTAATTTTTAAAATGGCTATGTCACTTAATTAATTCATTTAATGGCTTAAATTATTTCCAATTAACTTGAAATTTTTATGTGAGGTTCTCTACATCCTAAGTGACAGTGGAGAATTGTTTTCAAGTGATTTTTATGTGTGGTTACTCCTAATTAATTAAAGTTCAGTTTTGAGTGTTTAGGCTAATTAAGATTATTTTTAAGGAATTAAGTCAAACCATAATTTTTCTAGGGTCCTCTAGTCCTAAAATACTTCCCCTAATTTTCCTAGAATTTTCTAAGTGATATGCTAATTACTGGAATTAAAACATCAAAGCAGACACATAAAGTTAGAAAATCAATAACTTGCCACAGAAATGGCCTCTGGTCTTGAGAAATTCAGGGAATGTCCCCAATACTCTACAAAAGCCTTATGGTCTCATGACATGGTGAATTATATGCATGAATGGAGAATTGAAATACTTAAAATAATATTAAATTAATTAAAAATAAAATGCTTAACAAAACAACTTAATTCTTTCTCCACATTATTCTCCTCTGTTCACTGAGCAGGAGGATATTTTTCTTTTATTTTTGTGATTTTTCTATGCAAAGTTATGGATTTTTGAAGTTCAGGGCATTTAAATAATTCAAAAATACCCCAATTTCCTACTTAACCATGTCGGCGCCGTTTCATCCTCGGCAGATCCGAAGCTTCACGCGGCGTGCCTCCATTCGATGCTGCCATCTGACTAGGATGCCATGCGGTCCGTGGTTCATGTTCTGTTGCTTCATCTGGCGCGATCCCCACCGTTCACCCGATACAAAAGCCATCCGACGGCTTCTAGTCATCGTCTACGACTGGTGCGTCCAGTGAGCCGTCCACCTTCTAACCCTAATATCTCACTCGATACTCAACCAAAATTACGTGTTTTTGGGATCTACGGACTCGTCTAAACAAGGGGAACACATCCATACGGCTATGATGTTATGAAATAGACTTAATCAAAATGGAGAATCGAAAGAAGCTCTCAGGAAGGAGGATTTCCATACCTTGGATCTGAGAAGTGAAGCTTCAATCAGAGAGGGTCGGCATGTTCGTTGGAGCTGGAGGAGCCTAGGGATGAAATGTCTAGACCCGGTTTCCACCAAGCCCGATTTCAAAGCTTGACCGATAGAAGGAATGGCCGGCCTGGTGAGGGGGCTTTTACTGGGGAACTTCTTCTCTTGGTCCAGTGAAGGTGTAGAGTCAATCAATTTGAGGATTGACTCACTGTGGTGAAGTGTCCTGGTTTTGGGCTTGAGATTGAGCTCAGAAATTGAGCTCACAGAGGGGGTTTCAGGGCTGGATTTCACTGGGGATCAACTGCTCTAGGTTAGGGAAAGAGTTTGGAGCAATTTTGGTAGAGTTTTGGTAAGGTTAATTTCAACACCTTCTATGGCCGTGAGGTGGTGGGTTTAAATAGGCATGACCATGGGGCTTATCAGGACAGGCCAAGAGTTGGGATCAGCTGCTTAGGGGAGGGGAAGAAGAGCTGTGATGTTCAATTGGGTTGGGACAGCTCAGCAAACTAAAATTTGAAATTTTGTCTCACATGGAGCTCTCAACCATGGTTTTTTGGCAAATGGGGTGGTAGTCCGGCTAGGATCAGGTCACCATCTGACTCAGTGAGTCCAAGGGTTGTGTTTTGTGCAAACAATTGGCATTGGCCATGTGTAAAGGAGTTGATTTAAATGGAATGGGGGGAGAGTGTATTTTGGGCTCATTTGGGTCAACTCAAGCATTTGGGTTTGGTGCACCCACCAAGGCCTGATTTTGGGCTGAAAGAAATCAGTTGGGTCAGCCAAGAGAAGGTGGTGAGGTCCCTATCCATGGTGAGGTGGCTAACTAGGTTTAGAGTGTGACATGAATAAGGTTAAAAAGGATTAGTGAAGGATTAAGAAAAAGCCTCCTCCTTTTTTCATTAATGGCTTGGTGAGGTGGAAAGTGGCTCCTATAGCTTGCATATGGCTTATGCATGGCTCAATGGCTCCATGTGGCTTGGGGCAAGGCTTGGTCAATTTCATGGAAAAGGGTTTTTTGAAATTTTTGGTATTTAAGGATGATTTTGGCATGAGGCTTGATTTGAAATCATTTGATTATGAAATTAAAACTTAGGGGGTGATTTTGATTAAAGGGATGACAAATGAAAATGTCATGTGGGCTTTAGGATAGATTTTGGGCTTTTGAAATTGTTTTGGATGAGCTTTTAAATGTTTTATGAAGGTGAGCTTTTAGATTTTAAAAATAAATTTTTGGATGCAAATTTGGTGAAGGGTTGTGTCAAATAAATGTTACATTTGGTTTAGGAATGTGCCATGAGTGATTTGAAACAAGTTTAGGGTAATTTGGAGTTAAATTAGGTTTGATTTGGGTCTTTTGGTAATAAGACCAAAGTGGGTCAAATTGGGCTAACATGGGCTAAGGTTGGGCTAATGTTGGGTTTGATGTAAAACTAATTTTGTAAAATGTTTATGGTGGTGTAACAAAGATTTTTTCAATTTTGGTTAAGTCTTGATTTTGGGATTTGGGCTTGTTTGGGTTTATGATTGGTTTAGGCCAATTTAGGAAATTTTGGTTTGGGTTAGGCTTGGGTGGAATTTGGGTCCAAATATTGGGTAAATTAAGTTAGATTTTTGTTTGTGAGGATGTTAGGAAGATTGCAAAATAAATTTGGAAAAATTGGGTAACATTTGGGTTGAATTTGGGATGGATTGGGTTAATTGGCCATTTTGGGCCTTAAGGACCCATTTGGGACTTTTGATTAAATTGGATTAAATTGACAAAATTGGGGTATATGGAAATTGAACAAAATGAAATTGGGAATATTTGTGATTTTCTGGAATTTTTTGAGAATTTTTAGAATTTTTGGATTTTTGGGTTAAAAAGGGGTATTTTGGGTATTTGGAGAGTATTGGGGGGTATTTTGGAAATTTTGGTATATTTGGCCATGGATGATCAATTTGAGTGGTGGAGAATATTTAGGATTGATTTTGAGGAATTTTGGGTAATTTAGGCAATTTTGCAAATTTTTAGGCAATTTCAAGGGCATTTGGTAGGTTTGGTGGGTTTAGGGCCCCGGGGGTAAAAAATTAAAATTTGGGGAAAATGAAAATTAATTAGGTGTGAGTAAAATGGGACCATTTTGGTTGAGTCATGAAGCCATATTAAGCTCACAAGAGCCATGAGAGGACTCATTTTAGGCACTGAATATGTTGTTTCTAACCCTCTTAGCTAGGGGCTTATGGGTTAAGGTCCATCCATATGAATTACCTACATGAGTCAGGGAGTTGAGTTGGGTGAGAGTGTGGTTTTAGGGTTTAGAATGTGTGTGAGAGTGTGGTGTGTGCAAGCTTGCCCTCACCAAGACCAGGCCACCCAGGGTGATCCTAAGGCCAAAGAATCCTATAGGAAACTCATCCTTTAAACCTCCACATATTGATTTCAACCCTCCAAGTGACCTGGGGGTTTACAGTCAAAATTGTGGGGTTTGAAGGGAGTCAAGAAGTGTTTTAATTTCTAAGTGGTGGGTCCCATTTCTAGTCCTCTACGATAGTCAAAGGGAAAACCTATGGCTAGATCCTAAGTACTAAGGAGAGAGATCAGACCTCACCAAAAATGAGGTCAATAACAACCCATAGTTATCTTTGTTGCTTAGTTTGCTTGAGTTGATTATAGTTGATATTATTATTAGTTATATTATATTTGTGTCCTACTCACTCTTAAATATCATAAATGTTTATATTTATTGGTTTGTATCGAAGATTCATATTTTATTTGAACCAAAATGAAGTTTGGAGCAAAGATGAATTCTGGCGCCGATGGCTCCAGAATGGGCACCGACGGCGCCCTTTTACACCGAACATTACCAATTTTTGAAGTGCAGGCACTAACAAAATGAGTTACAATTTTTGGAATTTCAAATGACAAATTTTGGCAATTTTTAGCAGGATTTTTACTCTTATAACTCCTCAAAATCATTTTAAAACCTTGAACTCCAAAAAAATAAGAAGTTAGTTCCAAAATTCGCATCCCATGGCTTCCAACTCCTTAGGATCTCCAAGATTTAGAGTTTTCAATAGGAGAAAGTTCATCAGTTTTGAGGCGTAGTGACTTTGCGACAAAGTTCTTGTGAATAGAAGGCTAATCAAGGAATGAGACTTTGTTAATCGTGGTTTGAATGCTCCAAGTACTCGGGTAGAAGAAATTATTGTGTAGAGGTAATGGGAAGTATTTTGCTACACTACTGTTGCAGTAGTCATTCCTATGGTGAATGAATTTTATGCAAATCTTAATAGAATCAACCAAGGAGTCGTCTATGTGGGAGGTAGGTGGGTACCATTCACTTCTACAAAGATTAATAAACTTTTAATGATATAAAATGCGTCAATTTGTCATTACACAAATTTTGCCCCTACGAGAGACAAATGAATAAAATTTATCGATATTTGACTGATGAAGGTGAAGATTGGGAGAAAAGAGACAATGGGTATGCAAATTTCTCTACTACATTCTTGAGTCCTATGTCGAAACAATGGCTTTTCTTTATATCTTCGAAATTACTCCCAACTATGAAAATTAGCAAAGTGACGAAAGATATTGCACTATTGAATTATTGTATTCAAACAAGAAGGTCTGTTGATATTGGTACCATAATTGTGAAATCTGTTCTGGGCTTGATTGTGCATGGATCAAATTTTGGGTTGGGACACCCTTCCCTTATATTTGTTATCTGTAGCCAGTTACAAGTGCCATATGAAAGCTGAGAAAAAGTGCTTCTCCCTTGGAAGCACATAGTCCAAACTAACCTCTAAGACTGCCAAGCAATTGGGGATGAGAATGATCTGAACATAATTGTGGACAAACCATCTCAGAGTTCACCACCTAGTCAGCCTCGCTTTCCTGAAAGTTCACAGTTGATTCTGAAGAAGATCAAGAAACTGGAGAAAGAGGTACAAAATCTTATGAATACAATTAATAATGTTTCTGAATTATTTAATCATCTAGATTGGAGGATGAAGGATTAATTCGATTATATTGGCCATATCGAAGAAGGCTTGATACGTTTGATTAAGTAAAAGGCTTTGATTGAAGATGATTCAACTGAAAAATTCCAGTATCGACCCTTCTACAATTTGTTCGTGCACCACCAATTCGTGGGAGATATCAGAGGAGAAGATAACACTGACATTGATGAGTAGTGAATCTCTATATTTTATCTAATATTAAGTAGTTAAACTTTATTATTCTTAGATGTGTTTAGTATTTAGCTTGCTTTATTGTGTGATTTCAGACTTATTATGCTTGAGATTTTAGTCTATGTTTAGTTTTCAGTGTTAGAGTGTTGTGGTTTGA
Organism: Papilionanthe hookeriana x Papilionanthe teres; assembly: GCA_022702705.1. Lineage (NCBI taxonomy): Eukaryota > Viridiplantae > Streptophyta > Magnoliopsida > Asparagales > Orchidaceae > Papilionanthe > Papilionanthe hookeriana x Papilionanthe teres. The sequence continues at coordinate 9,889,425 of CM040425.1, read as the reverse complement.
TTGCGACGCTGAATTATTATGTGATAGAATGATTTATATGTGTATGTTTATAATAGTGGATTTTTTATATATAAGTGATATTTTGTGTTTTTTGTGTAAGGTTTTTATCAGTTAATCACTTAATTATGAAAAAATATGCTTAAAAGGCTATTTAGATGTCGACGTAACTTAGAAATGGTCAAAATCACAAAAATAATTTAGAAACAGAAAATCGGTCTGGCGTCGACGACTCTTAAAACCTGAAACTTGTCAGATCCTCTTAAAATTGCAAATTTGAGCAGTTTACCTCATTTGGGCCATCTACAACCTCTTGCTAAAGCCGAAACCTGCACCTAGGGCTTGCTTGCATTTGGATTAGAGGCGACTTCAGAGCTTTTAGAGGTTGGATCTCATCTTCTCTTGATAAGAGCCCTACTTTGAACTAAATATTTTTTATTTTCACCATGGAAATCTCCTACATTCGGGAAATATGAAAATTCAGAGTTTTTGAAAAAAGTTTTGAGATAATCCATGGTGTAAAGTTCTTACCTATTAGATTTTTCTTTAGAGTTTACTACATTGCAATTTTGGAATTTATTTAGATTTATTTTCATATTTTTTAGAAAATTTGAAATGACTCCAAGGATTAGTAAGGGGAAGATGAAGTTAGATTTTTATGAAAAAAAGATTGTAAATATTAAAGCACAATATCACTTCAACACTAACCTCTGAAATAAAAGTGTATACCAGATTAAGTATTTGAAAATCTTGGAGGAGTTATAGAACAAGAAATTGCTGCTCATCTTTGGGAAATATTCTGTTATTTTTTGTCATTGCAATTGTGAATGTAGTTAGTGAATTTTATGCTAATCTATGGTGGACTAAAGTTCATTATGTGCTTGCCATGGAAAAATGGTAGAATTTACTCCTGACCTAATCAGTACTTTCTACCAATTGTGGGACACTTCTATGTGAGTATGAATCCTTTGGTACTATGGACATTGATTTAAATGAGGTAATTATTTTTGTCACTGATGGAGAAGGAGAATGGAAAACAAACAAAGGCAAAAGATAAATTTTCCTGCTTCTGTGTTAAACATTGCATCTAATGCCTGAAACTATTTTATTTTTGCTAGATTACTGCCTACCTATCATCATAGCAAAGTTACTAGAGATAGAGCTATTTTGAATTAGAATAGTCAAAATATGAAAATGATTAATATTGGTGCAATTATTTATACGAATATCCAGACTATGGCTAAGGGAGAAACCACTAGATGATTAGGTCATCTTGTCCTGATTTACACATTATATGTACAATCAAGAGTTGAGGTTGATAGTAGTGAAGAGTCATCCATCCTTTTAAGCTTATTAGCAAGACCATTATTTGTACTTATGAATCTCATGTAGGGTGGAGAGCTAGGAAGTAAGAGAAGTGAGGTTCCCTCCACTAGTCAGGATATACCTTCTAACTCTAGAACTCCTACTCTTTCTGATGTTATGGAGCAATTAATGATACAACAGGTTGATATTGTGAGGCTTCATAACAGAATTGGCAGAATAGAAACAAGAAATAATATTAATGCTGATTATCAAAAGAGAAGAGTTGAGTAGGATATAAGTTACCATGATGCTCATATAAGATTCATGAGGGGTGAATCTGGTGTGATATTTCCTACTTGCCCCCGTTATGTTCCATACCAGCCTGAAGTAAAATAAGTAGAAGAAGAAGGACAGGATGACTGACATAGTAGTGTTCTTTTAGTTTATTATTGATGTGTAAACTTTTATTTCTATTTTTTGCTTTAGTGTGATTGATGAGTGTGGTGATTATACTTTGTTATGTTATTAAAGTTGTAATGAATTTGTGTTTGTTGGTTTATTAGTTTGCATAGAAATTATAATGGTTTTATGTTTATATTAAATGTTTAAAGATTATGTTTTTAAATTTTCTTTAACCTGCAAATCTTTAATTTTATGTGTAAAAAGCTTCTAACTATTTTATGCCTGCTAGTTTAAATTTTTGATTAATACCTGCATAACTTCAGAAGTATCAAAAGCCCGACACAAAAAGGTTAGTTTTTTTTTTATTTTTCTCTCTCATTTACTAATTTGATATATACTAAAAAACTTAACTTTTGGGGAGGAAAGATTAACTGTCATGTGTTCTCAATTAAATATATTTTTAAAATAACTTTCACATGACTTCATGTAGTAGAGCTTAACTTTAGATAACGAAATTTTATATTTTATTTAAATATCATAGTAGATTTAAATGAAAGTTTTTAGTAGTGAATGTTAACTTCATGGGCTAAGATATTTTGTATAAGAGGATTACACTATAGTTGACTATTTAAAGTAAAGAAAACTGTAATTTTGAAATATTAAGAGTCTTAGAAGTTTATTTGAGAAGAAATGATTGAGACTCTATGATGAATCATTTAAAAGTTAATATATATCTATAAAGTAAAGAGATGTTACAAGTTCTAACTTTATGGGGAGGAAAGTGAAGTTCAAAATTATTAAAGGTTATCCAGATATAGTAATCCTCACTTTAAAAATAAAGAAGAAAAAAAGAAAAAAAGGAAAGAAAAGAAAGGATTGAAAGCAATCCATATATAGAAAAGAAAAACAAAATATATTTGAGGAGAAGCTTGAGGAGATGCCTAATAAAAAATTGGATTCACTTGAATCAACATAAAGGAAGAGCTTAATTGCATTTTTGAATTAATATTTAAGTATTAGCATCTTTACTTATAGAGTTCACTTGAGCTTCTTTTTCTTATGATCCTTCAAAGCACCCTTAATGTGATAAATTATGGTTATTCTTGAAATGGATAGGAGACTAGAACTCTTAGAATTGATAACTAAATATATTTTTACACCTATAATTTTGACATAAGTGATTGAAAATCTTTTGAAAAGTCTTACTATTATATTCATCTAAATCAAAATTCATGGAACTCTTTCAGTAAAGTTTACTACTATGAGTCATATTTTTATTTAGTAAAAGGATTACTTGAGGACAAGAAATAGTTAAGTTTGAGAGAGTTTAATGCACCAAAAAGATGTTGAATTTTTTATATATATTTTATACTCATTTTTGGTGATATTGCACTTTAAAGGAAGGTATTTTTCATGTTTTTGGCAAGTATGACGATTTTAGACATTTGGAGCAAAAAGAAGCAATATTGAATGAATTTGGAGCGGAAAAAGGCAAAATCCAGAAACTTGTATTCTAGCGCCGATGGCACTGACTGCGCCCAAATCTAGAGAGCACCAGATAAAAAAAAAGCTCTAGGTGCCGACGACACCCAGAAACGTTACGAAGGCGCCCAATGTCAGTGAAGGCTTTATTCAATGTATATGGAAAGCTTTTGGAGGGATTCTTGAAACATCTCTTCAAGAATTTGTCCCAATGCCATTTCAAAGTGAATTTGGCGCTAGAAAAAGGAGTGTGAGTGTAGAGGGCGTGAGTGCGAGTGCTGTTAGAGTGTTGTGTGAGTGGAGAGAAGTAGAGAGGAAGTGAGTAGAGAGTTTAGAGTCTAGGGTTTGGTGTGAAAAGTGTTGTTTTGTGGGGATTCTTCTCTAAGAGTTGTAAGAGGCGAAGGAAAGTGAGAGATTGCTTCTTCCTTACTGTTCTAAGAGGGAATTAAGTGTCATTGTGAAGAGGGAAAGGGACTCAAAGGAACTTCAAAGAATTGCTTGAAGAAGAAATTGAGATTTGTATTTACTTCTTATTGTTTGTATGACTTTGCTTTTATGAATAAAATCCTTATTTTTTCGTATCTTCCTCAAGAATTCTGAGTAGATTTTTTCATCTTTCTCCTTACAATCATAAATAGTGAAGTTATGATTAAGATTGGTTGTACCATGTGAATGTTAAGAAATTGTGATGATTTTTCACTTTGTACTTCAGTTTTTTTTTCTGTCTGGTCAATTGAATTGTTAAAATATGTTGTGAAACATATGATCAGAAAGGACTATGCGTTCTACAATAAAAGTGAAGATTACATTCAATATCTATGAATGAGTGATTTAGTTCATGAGGGTTGGGTGCAAATAAATAGAGAAATATGGTTTATTGGGCGTACAATTGAAGTTTTTGGGGTGACAGACTAAAATCTTCAATTTGGTCCTAGTGTTTAGAAACTAAAGCGAGATTTAGCTTTCAGGCGAAGGGAAGTTGGAGCTTTGGAATGAGAACCAGTATCCTCTCAGCCTAACAACGGTTTGAGGGACTAAACCTAGGTTTAAAAAATGTTCTTTATAGCACTCGTAAGAGGGTAAAGAATATGTGTACTCCTATTTAGCACAAGACAAGATTTCCACTAATCTTTATCATTCACTCATCATACTATCATTGTAAGGGGGAGGACTCTCTCTCCAAATTTGAACCTTTCAATACAAAATTTAGGGTCCGTTTGGGAAAGCTTATAAGTGCGGCGGCATTTTTAAAAACGCCGCCTCACTGTTTGGTTAGCACTTATTTGTGCTTAACCGAAAACCCCGTTTTTACTTTTACGCTACCACGCGATACGCGCCTCCGTGGGCGCGTTCGCGTTATTTTTTTGTGGATCTGGTGAAAATTTACCCTTCGCCCCCGTGACCCCGCGTGAAGCCCCTCGATCTCGCTGGGTAAACCTAGCTCCCCCTCTCTCTGATCTCGCTCGATCCCGCTCGATCTCGCTTCCCTCCTCTCCAATCTCACTTCTCTCCTCTCCGATCTCGGTCGATCTCGCTCGATCTCTCTCGGTAACCCTAAACTCGATGTCTTAGGGTTTGCGTTATGATTTTTTTTTTGTTGCTACTGGTTCCAAAAAGTGAAGATTGGCTCTGTTGTAGCAATTTTATTTATGAAAGCTCTTTTTTCACATTTCAAAGCATAGAATTTTTGATGAAAGGGATAGATGGTTTGAAAATAACTGGTTCTAGCAAGCACAACAAAGAAATGCAACAAGAAGGAAGATATTAGTATCTTAACCAAGTGATTTCTAGAAATATTAGTATCTCCCCCCCTCTCTAGAGGGTTATTTCTTCCACAAGTTAGATCAATCTTCACATTGCTAACAACAACATCTTCTTCTCTCAATTGCAGTCCAGTTGCTTTCTACAAAGTGCTAATAGCTCAATTAAGAAAAAAAAATGGGAGTAGAAAAAAATTTCCAAAGAAATATGTATAAGCATAAAACAATGACAAGTAGAACCTGGGAGCAGACAATATCCTGTGATGTGATGTCTTTAAAATAGTCAAGCTTGTTTTTGGGAACAGCGTATTCATTGCAAAACTGCCAATAGATAGAAATATAAATTGAAACATTTTACATTATAAATTAATAACTTGTGCCAATCGATGGCATGATCTCTTTTTTTCATAGCTGATTATAATGAACACTGATTGAAGGAATGCAAGTCTAGGGGCAGACCATTACCTTGTATAATTCTCGCCTCTCAATTCGCAGGATAAGTTCTCTAGATTCCTTCAGTTCTGGATCAGGCGATATTTCAATAGTTTTAAGTATGCCATCACAAAGCTGAAAAAATATGATGATATAAGTTCTGACATGTTATGCATTTGATGAGATATTTTAAAAAATGAGCAGAATTTTGATCTATATTGATACAGAAATTGCTGGTTTTATGTTATTTTCTTACTTCTACTACTTAAATCGAGGCACGACGAAGTAAACCAAAGCAAAGAATCTAATGGCTTCTTTTTATTTTCAAAACATTATTAATAGAAATGATGGAAGTGCAAATGATCACAAATGAAATACAATTTTTTGTATGTTCTTCAAAGTTATGCTTAGCTTCATATGTTGTTCTTCTGCTTGCAATTGCCACATGAAAGACACCTTATCAATACAGAAGTTATGTACATGATGTAGATGGAAATAAATTTTTTTTCCTAATCAATTCATATAGCAGTACACAATGGTTAAAGAGGTTGGATCTTCGGCTCGTGGGATAGAAACGCTACTATTATATTTTGTGATCTCTCGTGTAAAGGAAGTTCAACTTGGAAACGGATCGAATAGTCATTTTAATAAGGAAGGCTGGCAAAACATATCGACTAAATTCAATGAACTTACTGGAAGGGCTTACGATCGGACAAAACTAAAAAATAAATGGGATCAATTAAAAAAGGACTGGAAAACATGGAAAGAACTAAAAGGTGGATCAACTGGTCTAGGATGGGATCCTAGCAAGCGCACTATTGCTGCTCCTGAGCACTGGTGGGACGAAAAATTACAAGTAAGGGAATATGTATTATCATTTCATCATACATTATTTTTTGCTTCAATTAACTCACTCCATTAACCATATAATTTTAATAATTATAGGTAATGCCAGGAGCCAGAAAATTTAAAGCTTGCGGGATTGATCCAGATTTGGAGGAGAAGCTGGACGAAATGTTCGAAGGTGTTGTTGCAACTGGTACTTATGCTTTTACCCCAAGTGAACAGGGGTTTGGCAGCTTCGCTGATGAAATTGAAACCATCCACTTAGGTGATTCTGAGGGAGGTCCCTCCCAAGTCCACACTGATGTTCAATCTACAAGCGCATCCAAGCGACAAGAGTAGAAAAGAAGAAAAAAGGTGTGGCATTCGTAAAAGAATCAATTGAAGAACTTCTAGAAAGCTGCAAATCTAAGCCCGTTTCCTCAATTGACAGCTCAATTAAGGAATGCATATAGATCCTTGAATCATATCCTGATGTTGCGGCAGACACAGACATCTATGTTAATTATGTGAAGCTGTTGCGAGACCCAACCATCAGACATTTTTTTATAAAGTTGGACCCAAAATACTGACTGGCATATTTGGGAAAATACATGGATGCTTGATTGTCTCCGTTAATATTACATTTAGACAAGTCATTAGTAGTACTACTGTTATGGACATTTCTCTTGCTTCTTTCTTGTTGTAGAACTCAATGTCTTCGACAACGAACCCTTGTTTATTTTAAACTGTGCTCTATTCCCTAACGCTTCGTACATTTTTTCCTAAAGTTTCAGTTAATTTTATTTGCAAAGTTCAATCTTGCCTTACTCTGTACAATTTGTAGTATGGATGGTGAACAAGTTAATCACGATGAGGAACAAATTATACACAATTGCAGAGTGGCATTATGCCTTACGCTCTTATACTATTACCATCTTAAGTACGTTGTCAGAAACCCTTGCATGACATCCAAACAGATTGGTGATAAATGGGTAGGTGAGTTATTCGAAGGTCACCCGACTCATTTTTTCAACATGTTCCGCATAACGAAAGTCATTTTCTATGACCTACTTAATGAAATCCGTCAACACCATGGGTTGCATGGATCAAGAAGAAGTACGCCAAGGGAAGTTTTAGCAATAACTCTTTATATTCTATCTCACAATGAATCTATTCGACACACAATGGAGAGATTCCAACATTCATCTGAAACAATTAGCAGATATTTCTCTATCGGTTTGAATGCACTTGTTAGTTTGTCGCGCAAGATAATAAAGCCCGATGATCCAACATTCGAGTCAGTTCCCCCAGAAATTGCCAATGACCAAAGGTACATGCCGTTCTTCAAGGTATGCATCTAGCATTACATTTCTTTATGACAGTGAAGTTCACATGCAGTATGCTAACACCTCCAAAATTAGGACTGTATCGGTGCAATTGACGGAACACATGTGGATGCACGTGTCTCCGCACGGATAAGGTGGCATTCATAGGTCGATGTGGCTTCCCCACACAAAATGTCATGGCGGTATGTGACTTCAATATGTGTTTTACCTTCGTAATGGCCGGATGGGAAGGGAGTGCTCACGACAGTCGAGTATTTCGGGCTGCCACTAGAAAACGTAGGCACTGCTTTCCAACTCCACCTCCAGGTATTTATATTTGTTCATTTTTCGTTAAATATTTTCTAAAATATTCTAATAAGAACAAATGAACAGGTAAATATTACTTGGTAGACGCCGGATATCCTTTACAAAGGGGATATCTGAAGCCTTATCCGGATACAATGTACCATATACCCGATTTTGAGCGATCAAGCGGGGTGGCACGAGGCAAGAAAGAATTATTTAATAAAAGACACTCCTCTTTGCGAGGTGTGATCAAACGAGCCTTTGGGGTATGGAAAAATAAATGGGTGATATTGCGGGACATGCTGACCTACTCATTTCCAAAACAAGTACAGATAGTAGTGTCAACAATGACACTGCACAACTTCATTCGACGTCACCAATCCGGTTTGGATGAAGAATTTGCGGCCGTAGATGACGATACACATGATATCCCACCTGAAGCATTTGAGTATCACTTGGGTCTTACAATTCCACATGAGCAAAATGAGTCATGTAGTGCATGCAGTCGAGATGGTGAAGGTGCTTCAGAGATGGCAGCTTTAAGAGAAGAAATAGCCAATGCCATCAACCAATCATGAATGAACCTTTGTTGTTACTCCTACGAGCATTATATATTGTGTTATATGTTTTTAATGTGGATTGAATGTTAGAGGATGTTTTATTATCTTGTAAGAATGGCTAAAATATTCGAAAATGAATTCCAATGAAGCTCTTAGTATTGAAATAAATATTAGATACATTCTATTAATCTTATCAGCAAAGCTTGTGTCATTGCTAAGATTAGATCAGCGGGTGTTTCAAAAATATATGAGCTTTGTTTAAAGCTAAAAGGCAAAAGAAAAGTTGTGGTTAGATTTGAATGCAACTTTCTTGTTTAATCTATCACAATCTCTTGTTTAATTTATGTTGTCTCTGTTTTTTGGGTTGGTTTCATAATTTGGAGGGCACTGCTCTGAACATGTTAAATGCCCGGCTTGGTTTGGTTTCATTTTTGGAGCTTGGAGATCATTTACACATACTGGTTAGATATCATATATTGCTATGATGAAATTATGGTTTACAGAAGTATCAAGAAATTTTAAATATAATAGCAGAAGGTAGGGATGTTTCACATTGGCTTTATATTATTCTTAATATTGCTTACAAACCATAGAGTGGCAATATAAAATGACCGTATGAGCATTATAAACTTTAGAGGCAATTTAAATGCATAAAATATTACTTGCTGTCATTGCATTATCATACAAACCCAAGGTAATCATGAAAGCACTCAGCCCCAACTTTTGAGATAGGACCTCTTATAATTTTTAGAAATGCTTCAACAATAGAATTTCCTTCTATTCTACTTGTAGCACCTTGATAAATAACTCATTATATGTGCCAAAAAATTACATTTTAATTTAATGTTTTCAAGTTCTTACTTTGCTTTAACAAAAAAATTTCTCTGCTACATAAATATATAAGAATTAAGTGGCATAGATGTCATGTTTGTTTACTGCAGTAAGATATTTGTCTTTAACCATTGTTTGTGCTTGTAGATTTATGGTGTTATCAATATCAAGGTTCATTCTAGCTGGTTTATGCTAGATATAATTTTGAATATGCGTAAAGGGCCAGGTTGCGGAAAGGCAGCAGAAATGATTCTTTAAAGGCATATATATTGCTCCCAGCTAACTACTGTACAGCTACATATTTGCAAAATAATAAATACATTTAAAGGGCATATATCTTGCAGCACCTAACTGCTCAGCCTGAAATCTATTTACCCTTTTGGAGCTATTATTTGAATTCTATTCTTGAGGGATGTTTTATTATGTTTATGGATATAATTGAGTAGTTATTTTGAGCAGTTAGTTTATTATTTTTGAGCAGTTATTTTTATTATTTTTGGGGCAGTCATTCTGAAACAATAACAGCTTGGATGGCCCTACTCTTGTAGGGAAACCGGTGGTTGTGATAAGGACCTGCAACTATGGGGGCTCGGTCTTGCATGTATTTCATTCTTGTTTAACTATAAATCATGCATGATTTGATGAAAATCACATAACTCATAAGATTTTCAAGCTAAGGTTATAGCTGCTCCCTTTTGCATCATTTGGGGGATCAGTTCTCATAATTTTTATATGATGAAAATTACATAACTCATATAAATCATCCATGTTGTTATAGGTGCTCCCTTTTGCATCATTTGGGGAGCTTTGTTTCTCTGTTTTAAGTGCCTCTATGGCTAGTTCCTTTGCACCTACTTTTGGGGGCTCAGTTCTCCATAGGCATAGAACTTTCCATATAGCCTCCAGGATGTCTTCTTTTTTTTTTGTCTTTGTAATAGTTGCAGTAGAGAATGTCGTTGAAAGAAGATTTTATCCTTTTGGAGAATGTTCTAACACAAAAAGTTTTTGTTAAGATGCAGATGTTGTTATGATATTACAGTGGTTTGGAATTGCACACATACATATAAAAGTTTTTGTTACAATAAATGTATATCACTATTTTTGGGACCGTTTGCACCTGTGATGGGGATTGGTTTCTGTGTTTTTGCTGCCTCGCAGCTGCCATCTTTGCAGTTATATGGGGCTCGGTTTTGTGTTCTATTTGTTGTCTTGCAGCTATCCTCTTTGCAACTATGGGGGCTCGATTTTGTGTTCTGTTTACTGCATTGCAGACCCCTCTTTGCCTCTATGGGGGCTCGGTTCTGTGTTCTATTTGTTGCATTGTAGCTCCCCTTAATAGTGGTGATGATGATGATAACTGAATACTTTTAACAATTGGATGTTTATATCATGATTATGATAACTTACCTTATTTCTAGAAGTGACTATATCATGAAAGTGAATATTTACCTTTTTTGTTTTATATTTATACCTCTATTTAAGAACTCTACTTTGAGTTTAAAATGATAAAGAAAATAGACATTGCTATTGTATGTAGTCTAGGCATAATGTCAAGTGATAAATTGAGGGGCCAACCATTGCAACGATCCTTGGGATTTTTAATTCCAAACATGCATGATTGATTGTCTGATTCTCCTTGAAGTTATTTTTTGAAATCAATGATTAATCTTTTGATTTAAAACATGCAAATTGTTTGTCCATTGATATGGTGCCATAAAGGAAAGGGCAAAAAGAGTTGGGCAGATGTTGACCTCATTTTTGATGAGGTTTTCTCTTCTTCTTTTTAGTACTTAGGATCTAGCCTTAGGCTTTTCCTTTGACTATCTTAGAGGACTAGAATTGGGACCCACCCTCTAGAATTTCAAACCATTTCTTAACTCCCTGCAAACTCCACAAACTTGATCTGTAGACCCCTAATCACCTAGAGGGTTGAAATCGAATGTGAAAGTTTAAAGGATGAGTTCCATAGAGTCTCTTTGGCCTTGGGAGCGCCTACAGGTGGCTCGGTGCAGTGAGGGGGCTGATTTACACACACACTACACTCATACACTTTCACACACCTCCTAAAACCACACCCATACCTAACTTGACCTCCGACTCATGTAGGTGATTCACATGGATGGTCCTTAACCCCTAAGCCCTTGGCTAAGAGGGTTAGGAACAACATAGTGAATGCCTCAAATGAGTCCCTTCATGGCTCATGTGGGCTTGATGTGGCTTCATGGCTCAACCAAAAAAAATTTCATTCCACTTACAATTACCCAATCTTCAATTTTGCAAATTTTCAATTTTTGACCCCCGGGACCCCGGACCACTTAACTTTACCCAAAGCCCTTGAAATTACCCAAATTTTTCAAAATTTCCAAATCACCCAAAACACTCCCAATTAACCTTGAACATTCCATCACTTAAATTGATCATCCATGCCAATACCAAAAATTCGAAAAATACCTCGATACCCTCGAATACCAGAAATACCCCTCTTGACCCAAAAATTCAAAAATTCAGAAAATTCCCAAAAAATTCCAGAAAATCCCAAATATTCGATTTCATTTTGTCCGACTACATGTGGGACAATTTTGTCAATTTACCTTTTTACTTTTTTAGCCGAAACCCCGATTTGACCCATTTTAACCCAAAAATGAACCCGATGTCAAACCAAACCTATCCAATTGACCCAAATTCTGGTCCAATTCAATTCTAAACTTCAAATAAACATTCCCAACACAATCTAGACAAAATCGAAAGTCAATTTGATTGAAATTTGGATCCAATTTCACTTTTGGCCTTAAAGCCAGAATTTGGACTATGACCCAAACCTAACCCAAACTCACCCAATTCAACTCCAATTAACCCCAAATCTTTTCTAAATCCTCCTTAGCATCCCCCGAGCAAAACACTGTTTCTTGGAATTTTCCAAAATTCAGACGAAACCCCACTCGAATTCAACCCAAAGCTAAAGGCCATTTTTGATCTAAACCCAGGCCTAACCCAAATGAGGCCCAAACCCCAAAATCAAGCCCAATCCAAAGTCAAAACCTCTTTGAAACACTCCATAAACATTTCCCAACATTAATTTTACATCAATTTCAACCCTAGCCCAAAATTGGCCCAACTTGGCCACTTGGACCTATATTGACCCATTTATGCAAAAGAACGGGGTTCAACCCAATCCAAATCCAAATCACAATTTGGCAAGTCACTCATGACACATCTATGAGCTAAACCCAACAGGTATTTGTCCAAGCCTTTGCGAATTTTGTCCAAATCCATTTTAAGATTAGCTTGATTTTCTTTAAACGTTTTAAAAACTGTCTAATGCATTTCAAAAAGCCCAAAATCCACTAAAATACCCACATGACATCTCCATTTGCCATCCACTTAATTAAAGCCATTACCTAAGTCCTAAATTCATCATCAAATGATTCCAAATCAAGCCTCATGCCAAATCGCCCTTAAATACCAAAATTTTCCTTAAATCGAATTTCCATGAAATTGACCTCACTTTTCAGCCAAAGGTGAGCCATGAAGCCATGCATGAGCCACATGGGAGCCATGAGAGCCATGGAATCTACTTTCCACCTCACCATGCCCAAGATGGCAAGAGGAGGAGGCCCTTTCCATATTCTCTTGCAGAGTGATTAGCAGCAACTGACTCCATTTAAACCATGCTTAGACTTAATTGTACTTGGATTGTGACTTGGCCCATAATCAAGCTGATCCATTGACTTTCCCATCACAGCCTAAATTGACCTTGGAGGGTGAACCTAACCCAAAACCAAGGGTTGACCCATTCGAAAGACCCAAAAATAGCCCTTTCCCATTCCATTTTGATTCGAACCCTTTACACATGTCCGCAGCGATTATTTCAAACCTCTAGTCACAGCCAACTGGACACGGTGACCATGCTGCCGGCCAGCGCACAGGTCGCCGGAAAACACCATGGCGAGGGCTCGCCATGAGCCGACTTGGTCTCCTGGCGAGAACGTCCTCGGTGGCCATTGAGTACATTCTTCTCTTACCCGAAGCAGTGATCTGGCTCCCCAACTCCCAGCAGGAGGCCCTCCACCCTCTCTATTTAAACATACCCCTCTCGGCCATGAGAGGTCTTTAAAACAATGACAAGGCTTCTGCCAAAATTGTTGAGACTCACTACTTCTGTGACGGCTTGATCTGGCTGAGATCCCCTGCCATTTCTTCTCTGTGAGCTCGATTTGAGTTGAAATCTAGGCCCAAAACCAGGACACTTCTCCACAGTGAGCGATCACAAAATTGATTGGTTACTGCAGCCTGTGAGACGAGGAAGGTGTCCACCAGCAAAAGCCACCGTCTCCAGGCCGCGAGTTGCTCCAGCCTCGAGCTTTGTGATCGGGCTTGGTCGAAATCCTTTAGACAATTCACCGAGACCGGGAGACTTCATGCGGGGCTTGCGGGATCAATCGAGTGCGACGAAGCCCTCGATTGAAGCCGCACTTCTGCGAGCAAAGGTATGAGGCCAATTCTTCATCCGAGAGCACGGAGATTCTCATTTGAATGCTTTAATTTCGTGCATGATCACCGTATAGATGTGTTCGTCTCTTGAAACGAATCCGCAGAAACATAAGAACATGAAAATCCGTTGAGTATCGAGTGAGATCTTAGGGATTTAGTGTGGACGGCTCTCGGGTGAGGACGCTCGGGGACGATGAACGGATGCGGAGTCCATTCGGCACGCGCGGACGGACGGCTCGGATGGCGTCGGATCGAGAACGATACGAGAACCGCGGGGCCCAGGCTGCGACTCGGATGGCGGCGTCGAATGGGAGGGGGGACGCGACGCGCGTGTGCGTTCGGAGGCTGAGGTTGACGCGGCGCGCGTGGACAAATAGAAAATTTGGGTATTTTCTATTTATTTAATTCCTAAACTTTAAAAATTCATAACTTTGTGTAGAAAAATCAGAAAAATAAAATAAAAATACACTATTGCTTAGTGAACGAGAGGAGAATAATGTGGAAAGAAATCATTTAATTTCATCAGTATTTTATTTTTAATAATTTATTTACTCTCTGCATATTTTAATTCTCCATGCATGTATACAATTCACCATGACATGAGACCATAGGGCTTTTGAAGCCTCTAAATTTGGGAACATTCTTTGAATTTTCAAAGTCGAGAATAATCCTATGAAAAGTTATTGATTTTCAAATTCAATATTCTTTTGTTTGATATTTAATTTCAATAAATAGCATGTTGTGAAATAAATTCTAGGAAAATTTGGTGATGTTCCTTAGGGCCGGAGGACCTTTGGGAAAAATAGGTTTTGAGGTTAACTCACTTGGAATAACCCTAATTGGCTTAAACACCCAAAATGGATCTCTAATTAATTAGAGCTAGCCATACATCAAATTGACTTGAAATCAATTCTCCATGACCTTTAGGATCAGGAGGAACTCACCATAAAAATTTGAGGTCGATTGGACTTGGTTAGCCTACTTAAATCAGGTTGATTAAACCGTTTATCCATTTTAAACTTTAAAAATTCATAACTTTAAAAATATCTTTCAAAAATTCACTAAATTGGTTTTGGAGCCTCTCTAATATCAGGGGAACTTAAGAAAATTAAAATTTCGATTTTTCTAAAAAGTTGATTTTTAATATTATTTTAATATTTTTAATAATTAAAAAATAATAAAAATCACAAAAATAAAATTCACCAAAATGTCACATTTTAAATTTTAATCATTTAGGAATAAACCCCATATTTTTCTTAGGTCTATTTAGTGAGATATTAAATTTTAAAGCTCTAGAGATAAATTTTAAAATTAAAAAAATGTATTTTCTAGCATTTTCACCCAAAATAATTATAATAAATCATAGAAAAATCAAAAAATTGTAAAAATTTAATTCTCTGATTTCTATTAATATCGAGAGAGATTTTTGAAAAATATAAAATTCATTTTTCAACATTTATTTTATTTTTAAATTAATTAACACTCAAAACTTAAAATAATTATAATAAAAATAATACAATTCAAAAAATCACCAAAATTGGTCCAAGTGGTCCTCTGGTCATTAGGGAATGTCCCCTAATTTTCTTTAGGACAGAAACTTTCCCTTGGTCATGTTATTAAATTTTCCTTGAAAATGTCTATTTTCTACGAAAATAATTATATAAAATAAAATTAGATGAGAAAAAATCCATTTTTCTCCTCTCATGTCTTTATTGACATATGAGTGAAGTCACATAAAAATTTCCAAGTTCATTTGAGTTCAATTTAGTGAGTTATGAAATTATTAAGCTTAAAGGGTAAAATGGTAATTAAAATTTTAATCCTTAATTAAAACTTTAGGTTTAATAAAACTTAACAAGTAAAATATTTGATCTAATCTGATTTGGATGATTGAAATTTAAATAATTAAAGGATAGAAACCCATTAAACAATTTTAAAATAATTAAACCTTAATTAAATAATTGATTAAATTTGGAGGAATAATAAAATTAGAATTATTAAAATAAGGATATTATTAGGAAGAGATTTATTCTTTAATTTAAAAATCCCTAAATTAATTATCTCATTAATATTTGATTCTTAATTAAAATGATAACTTCGAATTCAAAACATTAAAAGGACTTAATCATTAAACTAAAAATTAAATTATTAAAAAAGCTGTACAAAATTTGATTAAAATTAAAAATAAAATTAAATTAAAAATTAAATTAAATTAAGTAAATTAAATTGGATTAAATTAAATTAAATTAGATTAAAATTAAAAGTTGAATTAAATTGAATTAAATTAAATTAAATAAACAAATTGAATTAAATTAAATTAAATTAAATTAAATTAAATAAATAAATTAAATTAAATTAAGTTAAATCAAATTAAATTAAATTGAATTAAATTAAATTAATTAAATTAAATCAAATTGACCAAATTAAATTAAATTGAATTAAATTAAATTAAATTAAATTAAATTAAATTAAATTAAAATAAAATTAAATCAAATCAAATTAATTTAATGTAACATCAAATCGAAACCAAATTGAATTAAATTGAATTAAATTAAATTGAAACTTCGATTAAATTAAAATTAAATTAATTAAGTTAAATTAAATATAACATCACGAACATAAAGAATTCAAAATAAATCTAAAATAACGACAATTAGAATTTAAACGTTAATGGAAATTAAACTAAATCGCGAACCATTTGAACGCGATTTACCTTGGCTTTAGTTATCATAACTCCTAAAGCAAGAATATTAAATGAAATGTTACTTAATATAGGATATTCCGATGTCACAGTTCCTTTAAGCGAATAACAAAACTTGGGGTCTTGGGCCGATTAATTCATTTGTGTAATTGAATCATTTGGACTTAAAACAATTCTAGCAATATTGAAAAGATGTTTAAGATTCTTCTTAGCACTTCCTCGATATGATGGGATATTTATAAGAACAATTGAACTCGGTGTTCTTTGATGAAGAAAATCGTCCTCGAACGAAACACGAGGAACCTGAACGTCATAGGAAATGACCGTATAGGATTAGGAACTTGGTAGAAAACCATATGCATACCTAAGCTTTACATAGGAACTGGCAAATATTCTAATTGTGTTTTAAGTGCGGCTTGGGATGACGGGAAGACCCTCAGGGTACACTTTTTATTTTATTGCGATTTACCTTCTTTTGCAATTTACATTATTGCGATTTATTTAACTGCATTGCACTTACTTTTCTTGCATGATAAACAAGCATTTGCATGAAAACCCACCTTTAGGATAGTCCACTAAAAGCTGACAAAACTAAGTTAAAATCATTTGCAGATAAAATTCATAGCCACAACATTTCAAAATATAAAACAACTCGAAATTTAATCGCAAACGGAACACAAAACTACGATTACGACTAAATTAAAACGTCTGTTGGATGATCGGGAATCTATCGGATGATGTAGCATATGATATTTGCGCGGGATTTCCCGCGGTCTAAATAAAAGTGTGGAACTCGTTCGGTTGAGTTTAGCAAATTCATACGGGTAAGTGAATGCGATAAAAATAATGATGCGGAAGGATAGAGCCGGAAGTGGGATCTTAACTTAGGTGTCGTTATAATCAACTTTTTAAGATTTGTTTTAATTAAAACGTAAAAAACACTTGGAAATTAAGATCTTCTCTAGCTTAGAAAACACTTTTCTAAATCTGATTTATGACTTCTAAAACTAAAACTCTACAACAGCAAGGAGCTCGAAGCATGGTGGGCGGCACGATCTCGTCGTAATGAGAAACACAGTCTACTTGACAAAACTTTCTTAGAATTAAACAACGAAGCCATAGGATTTCGAGGTAGTTTACTGGTGCAACATAAATCCTCAACCTCTTCGTTAGGCACTTGCATTGCAAATTAAACCCCTAGCAGGTTTAGGATTAGGGTAGGTGGGTACGACGATAAACCCTACGCATCTTCGAAATTTGTTGTATGATTAAATCATATAAATAACAAGCCACAATTAATTAAAATTGGCGAGATTAAAACATTAAATAAACATTAGGACTTTCCTAAATCCAAGCCAAATAATAGGATAGTCGGGAAATTACCGAAGTTCACTTCGAATCCGTAATTTCTCCTACCTTTCTTCCTTTGAATTCTCGAAAACAAAGTAATAAATTTGATCCAGTTCCATTATTGAAATTCAAAATTCGATCATTTGAAAACTTAAACTTTGAAATCCTTGAGAGTAGAATTATTGATTATTATCGAGAGTTTTCTTAGGTGATTCCCATCATAAGATGTAATTAACTATAGGGGCTTGCCCTTATAGAAATTTTTAAAAGAACCCGGAGTAATATAAACCACATTTAATGCTTTCATATTAAGCGGGGAATTTGTCATTATAAAATTGGTTTGCGGACGAACGGATGTCTAAAATCTTCTAGTTTATTTAATCGAGCCCACCGTCGAAACGGTGTGTCTATCCTTAGGGATAGATACACGGTTTGTGGTGCGGTGCTCGTTTATACAAACTTATTTGGGATGTGAGATCAGTTTAATCTCAATATCTTAAAACCTTAATTTAAAATTATTGTTAAAATCAAATACTACTTTTGAAAATTATTTATTTAAATTAAATTAAAAACTCGCCGACAACACGGTAGGCGACCCCCTTTTCAAAATAAAACACACAACCAAAAAATATGTCGACGGCAGATTCTTCATGCTTTCTTATTTATAGATTCAAGCTAAACATATTTAGCGAGTTTAGGGACCCTAATTTGTTGGCTTCCCATAAAATAGCATAAACATATTTAGCGAGTTTTGGGGCGATTCTTTATGCTTTTATATTGATATTGAGGGCTGAAAATCTCATAGCAACATTGCTTTTTTACTTATTTGAAAATCTCACCACGAGTTTGGAGCTATGTGCGAGCCTTATTAATTTGCGAGCTCACATATTTAACAAGCCGTTGTAGGAGAATGACTCATTGCTTAATTAAATGCTCTCCGGATTCCCTCCCCACTTAGTTTCTATTTATTCTGCGTCATGATCTCTAATAGGGAAAAACTATGCTCTATTAAATAACTTGGTTCGATTTAGGTACGCTTCCTTGATTAACAACGAGGATCGGATCATCCTTCATGAAAAAGAAGTGACCGGCAATCGTAACTTTTGGATGTTTTGCGTATGTTTCTTTGGAAATGGTTTATTGGGAAGAAATTTGGAAATAATTGTAACTTTTTGGGTGTTTATGTGTTGTGATTTGCAACGACGATGTGTATAAATTCCATGTAATTAGTCGGTTCTAGATGTTCATGTAAATAATTTTGTATTGGAGTAATAAAAAATTTAATGCTCTTTTCCCGTGGATGTAGGTCACTTCGACCGAACCACGTAATTTGTTGTCCCTTTTCTAGTTATTTGTTTTTATTTATTTATTGGTATAACATTGTACATTTCTACTTTCTCGTGCAATGTTGTTGAAGGCAGTGGACACCACATTGCTTATGCATGCAAATTTGAGGATATTTACATTGTTAAGCTTTTAATGTTGACGATCGTAGCATAAATTCGGCGGGATAAATTCTATATGGGCCAAAACTCTTGATATGTTATGCAAATTTTCCTTTACTCTATTATCCGAATGATTGTAAAAAATATTAAATATTTGCGAAAGATGAGCTACGGATCTGCTGATGAAGTTCGAGCAAATTACTATGCCATTGCGGATTACGCCTTAATACTCGCGTGCGTAAGGAACGCTGTTCTGCAGGCGGCGGTTCTGAGATGCCACAGGTGGGGACAAAGGACAGGAGTGAAGTTCTTCGGGTGGGTTGACAATACTTCCGTGACTACATTAACTCAACCGAACACCGTTGCTGGGGGATCAATGGGATCACAAGATCGGTACATTGCTTCTAGTTTGTGCCCCGTTGACAAGGATTTGCTCCTTTTGTCCGTCGAACCGGACAATGATCGTCGTGACGTGCTCTTACATTATAAAATGAATGTTGTCATTGTTCTCACTTATAATTTTATAAATGTTATTTTTATTTTTTATTTAGGTATCGTGAAACCTACTATTAGGTGTGGTTTGTACCTTTTTTGTATTTAGGTTTCATGGAACTAGTTACTTTATTTTAAGTTGTCTTTTATATTTTAAATGCACTGTTATATTTTGAAGTATTTTTTAATATATAATTTTGGTCTGGTTTTAAATTAGGAAATGATTGGGTGGTGTATATGTAAATAATTTTTAAAGAGATAAAATACATAAATTTATAATATGTTTGAAAGTAAGATATAATTTTTTTTAAAAAAATATTTTATATTTAACATAAAAATTTAATATTTTAAAATAATTTTATTTATATTTGAAATAAAATTTTATATCTTAATAGCATATTAGTAATAAAGAGGATCCTAAATATGTAATTATAATACAAACGAGTTGAATATAAGTTGTTTTAAAACCGCACGAACGAAACGGCTAAACGAACATTCGTTTCGGAAACGTTCGTTTATCCCGCAAGCATTTGCAAATCAGGCATTACTGCTATACGCTAGTAAAACAGAATGACTTATCATCATTGCGTATTAGCGGTGTCAGGATAGTAACTGTCTCAATGAGAAAATTTGGATAAGCTAATAAACTCTTGACGGACCATAATGTTATGGTAGTTAACTTTATTTCGAAGATTATAAAGTACTTTAGTGATCTTAGAATCTTTAGCATCATTAAACTGTAACTTTGGTATTTACTGTACGTTCATTGTAATTTAAATATTGGATTTTTTATTGCTAATCTTTAAAATTTCTTCCTCCTGTGGGATCGATAGCAGGGACTCCACAGAGCCATATTATTGCGTATAGATTAGTTCTTCTTATTAGGCTTAATTATAATTTTTAATTTGGCCAAAAATCTTATTAAATACTTACTTAAGACAGCCACAATCACATGTCACTAATCCACTCACTCATTCACATTGCACTAAAAGAAATAAGCAAATTTGTCTGGCCAAATCAGACGTAATTGAAGGCATTTCGACGATAATTGAGCATATCGTCGGATTTGCATTTATGTTTTTTTCGTGGGTGAATCGAGAGGTCGACAATGTTAATTCCTACCATTTAGTTTTGATAGATTTTAACACAAAGCATTTGTGTCTTTTTTTTATGTTATTATTATAAAATTTGTTTAGGTTATATGTGTATCAAATTTTGTGTCGGAATATATCAGAAGATAATATTATTTATTGGATTATCATCTAACATGCATTGATATTATCAAAGAATGGTGAAATATTATTTTGATTTAGCAGGAGATTATTCGATGAAGACCGGACACAGGTCAGATGCAAACTTTCTCAAAAAATATGTATATAAAAAAGCTATTACATTTCCATAATTTGGACGTAATAAAATATACACATTTCAATCACGTTTTATTCAGCTATATCAGCCCAAATCAAAACTCAAATGTACATTAATAATAAGAAATTAAAATATTGTTAGAAATTGTTACTACAGCAAAACAATAGATTTTGATCTGAATTAGCGTATGAAATAAGTGCTAAATTAGCATCTGTTTAGCATCGCCCGTAGTTTCAAAATTATAAGTGTCGACACAAACTAGTTACACCGAATGAGTGACTCTAGTTCGATGAAATATCATCGGCATTGGCCAAGACCAATCCTTACTTATTAGCTTCAACCAATGCCGACGCTAATCCGACGCTTAATCCCTAAATATGATTTCGGCGAGTTGAAGCTTCAATTCTCTGTTTTCTTCTTCCCCATCGCAAACTCGTCTCTTCTAGTGCTCCTTCGTGGTTTTCAGTGTTTCCAGCTCATCATCCATGATGTGAAGTGATCTCATCCACACCTCTAATTTTAGGTTGTACATAAATTTTTTTTAAGTTAGATTTTTGATGCACAGGTGTTACATCCAAAAATACATAGCCTTCTTTCAATTTTTTTCTTTATTATATTTGTAATGCTTAGGGATTAGATAGTTCTACCTAATATTTGAGTGTTATGTGCTTAAATATAAAAGCTTAGGTGTGAGATATGTAAATACATAAGAATTTTGTGCTATGTATGTAAATTCACCCAAAAACTTTGAGTGCTATATGCCAAAATATAAAAGCTTTGGTGTGAGAATGTAAATTCATAAGAATTTTATGCTATGTTTTTAAGTGCACCAATAAAATTTGAAAAGTTGAGTGCTATATGCCCAAATATAAATGTTTATGTTGAGAATGTAAATACATAAGATAGGGGTGTTAGAACTTTTTTTTTCTTTAATGTTTAGGATTTAGGGATTGAGGGATTTTGAGATAGGGGTTACATATAGTGTTTAATTTTCAAGATTTAAGGATATTTTACACATTTTTTTAAGGCTTATAATGCAAGGTTTAGGGTTTAATTAATAAGGATTTAATGTTTTAAGGTCCATGAATTAGGATTTTGCTTATTCACATCATGTGATGAATTAATCAAGACTTATGTTACATAGATTTGGTTTTACTGTCTAATATTTAAGTGTTTATAGCATATGATTTTGGTTCACAAAAGACACAGCCGACGTTTTCCTTTTATTCTTGATTTAGTTTTTCAAGAATTTTGTGCTATGTATGTAAATGAGTTGAGAACGGTAGAGGAATATCTAAAATGACCAAAGCATGATGTATAACAAATGATCTCAATTTATTAGTTTCAAATAAAAAATATGACACGTAGTAGGACACAATGACATTGTACAAATTTATAGAGCTACATCTATGATTTAGATGGATATCTAAAATATGAGATCATGGATGTACAATAGATTATATCCAGGAAGAAAGGGAGTCACTGATGAGTTTTTTTGTTGGTGTTGAGGAATCCATGCAGGTTGCATCACAAATCCCTGTTTACCATTCTAAAGGCAGATTTTGATGCCCCTATGCAAAACACAAGAATCAAGTGTACCTGACACTCAATGAAGTGAATTTGGATCTATACCATAGGGCATTTAATATTGATTATTGGTATTGGACCTCACATGGTGAATTTGAACCAATTGTTCAATATGATCATGTTGGAGTCTCATCAAGTTACAGCCCTCTAACGGTTCATGATTGTGGCATCTATGAGGAGATGATTGCTGATACTAGAGGGCTCATTTTCTTGGAAGTGTGACTGATGATGATTAATAGCCAAAAAGGGAGGCACAATTATTTTTTGAATTATTAAATTCTTGCCGGCTGTTAAAAATTAGAATTTGTAGGTCGCCAGAATGGATATCCCATCGCCTGCTTTAATATTTTAATTTAATATATATATTCATATAATTTGAAAAAGTATATTTTAATTTAATAATATAAAATCAAACTGATCTCATACATACGATAGTTTAAATAAAAGAGCGCAAAAATATAAGTTATGCATCACACCGAAGACTAGACGCATTACTTGATAATGAGGCTCAATCAAGTAAACTATATAATATATAAGATCTATTTTATTCTACAAAAACTTTTTTATGTTGTCCAACAAATTCTCCTATATAATATAAAAGTTTAAATATCATTTATATTAAGCTTGGTTCTTAAAGTTCTTATAAGGACAAGCCTCAAGAGTTAATTACATTTTAAATGACCAAAGTCATCTAAGAACTGTGCAAAGTCCTAAATAAAAGGTGAGGATTTATGCCGCACTAGGCAAGCTACCTCGAAGTCCTATGGCTTGTTGTTTAGACTAAGGAAAGGTTTTGCTGGTGTAGACAAGTTTTACTGAATAGTTACTCTACCTTTTCCATGTTTCCATTTTGACGGCTCTGCATATGTCCTCGGCCTCAGACGACCTGCTCTGCCCAATGCCTGTAGAGTGTCGATGCAGTACAAGATTTCTTCTTCATCCTTCCTCGAGAATAAGTCAGTGTATAACTCGAGTCCTTCTAGGATATTGACAAATTTTCCTTGTATGTTTTCGTAACGTTTAAATTCTTATTTTCTAATTCTTCTAATCTTTGCCATGACGTAATCCGGAACTCCTTATGGTGGCGGCAGCAGTAGGACAAGCTGCGGTACGTATGGCTCTACCTCAGGATATTCCCGGCTCCTAAGTAACGTTGAGGCAGCGGCATACACCTCGAATGTGCCATATTCTTCAAGCTGTAAAACATGACATTCTGGGCATTCTTAAAATGCCCCTGACACTGTAGGCAGTCTAGGTAAACCTGAGTTGCAAGTCAGACACCCAATCAGAATTTCTTCCATTGGATTAAATGTCGGCACAGGATCCTCTGCAGTCTTCTGCTTAGTATCAAGCACGATGCATTGTCGTCAGTTTCTCTTATTTCAGGATTGTAAGAATCTTCTAAAATGGGTGATAGTGTGGCGACTAGCTCCTGAGCCTCTCTCTTCTCCATCCTGTCCAAGAGGCGACACTTGTGGCTATTTGCATTCCTTCTTTTTGTACGTGCCAATGACACATCTGGAACTCTTTCGGCTGAAGCAGCAACAAGATCGCCTTCTGGAGTAGTGATCATGGATGGAACCTGAGTATGTCTCGTGTCGAGGAGTTGTAAGTCGACGAATCCCCCAGTTCCTCCGTACCCTGACGTTTGTCCGGCCTCTCTGTGACCACTTCTCCCCCCATTTACTTTAAGTTTGTAGCCTTCTTTTGTGTGTTTTTTTTTCAAGACGCAAAGTCCAAGCTGTTTATGGAAGCAAACACTAACTCGCAACCCGACACTGCCTGCACAAGTAAACAGGGGAAATGTCAGTGGGTGGTGTTGTGCACGAACAAGAACAAGGACAAAAATCATTATCTTTCAAGTTTTGATAAGTTTTATAAGTATTTTGATGTCATTATCATATCTAATATAATTTTATGGGATTTAGATTTAGAAATTTCAACAATCGTACTTTATTTTGTGAGAAAATTTTATTTAATTTCATTTAACTTTATTTTATTACAAGATTTGGACCCAGTCACAGACACTGGCCCTATTCTACATCAGAATGAAAAATCTTCGTCAGATTCCTCATGTTGCATAGTACTTCTTAAGATATCATCCATTTATTGGAAACATGGGTCTCTCCCCTTGAGAATCTACCAATTGGTATGATCCTCCAGAGTAAACCTTTTCCACCACGAATGGTCCTTCCCAGGTCGGTTCAAATTTTTAACCTATCTTGAGGTGTGCAAGAATAGGCCCTCTGAGAACGAGCACGAGGTCACTAGTTTTGAACGAACTCGGGCGGATCAACTTATCGTGGGCTTGAATCATCTTTGCTTGGTATAGTTCCAAATTCTGATGTGAAAGCAATCTTTTTTCCTTCTAGACTTTCTAGTTCTGCCAGTCAAAGTTTGGCGTTCTCTTCTGTTGTAATTTGATTAGCGACGGTGATCCGAAGTGACGATAGCTGAACTTCTAGCGGGAGGTCTGCCTCAAACCCGTACATAAGTGCATATGGCGTAGACTGCGTCGGTATTCTGACTGTCATCCTGTAGGCCCACAAAGCTTCTAGCAGTTTCTCGTGTCATCCTTCTTTGTTATCGATGAGCATCTTCTTCAGAATTTGAATGAGTGTCTTGTTGAAGGCTTATTCCAAGCCATTCGCTTTAGGGTAATAGATCGTAGAGTATCTCCAATCTATCCCTTGTCTTCTAACAAAATTGTTGATTTTTGTACTCTTGAAGGCGGAACCATTGTCAGAAATGATTCTGCATGGCACTCCGAAGCGATAGACAACCTGATTTTTGAAGAATTGTAGAACTTGTTGTGTTGTAACCTCCCGTAGAGGAACTGCTTCTGCCAATTTGGAGAAGTAGTCTGTAGCTGCGAGTATGAATCATGTCCTTATGAAGACGGAGGGTCTATCAGACCCACTATATCCGTACCCCCAACACTCGAATGGCCACGAGGTGATCGTAGGGTGTAGAGCATTCGGAGGTTGGTGCAAGACCACTCCGTGCACTTGGCATTGATGACATTTCTTTGTTGTGTCCATGCAATCCGTCATCATTGTCGGCCAGTAGTATCATAGTCTTTTAATTTTCATATTCATTTTTGGTCCTGACTAGTGAGCACCACACAATCCGGCATGTACTTCTTTGACGATTTTTTGTGCTTCTGCTCTACTGAGGAATCTGAGCCACATCTGATTGAAGGATTTTCTGTACATAACACTGTCAACTAAGGCATATGAGAGAGCTCTCTTTTGAATACTATGTGATGCTAATTGTTCTTCTGGCAATTTTCTTGTTTGCAAATATTCTATCAACAATTGGCGCCATTCTTCTGTATCATCTGCTACTGCGGTTGCTATCTCTTCTTCTTCCAGGCTTTTGCAGACTGTTGAGGTCAATTTGTGACAAAATCTGACATCCTTGTACTGTAATATCAATAGAATCTTCAGGTGGACAAGCCAATTCTTTAGCGAGTTTAGCTAAAGCGTCCACGTGGGCGTTGTCTGCTCGCGAAACTCTATAGAATATCACACTTGGGATCTACTCGAGCAGTTTCATCGTGTACTGGTGGT
Organism: Papilionanthe hookeriana x Papilionanthe teres; assembly: GCA_022702705.1. Taxonomy (NCBI): domain Eukaryota; kingdom Viridiplantae; phylum Streptophyta; class Magnoliopsida; order Asparagales; family Orchidaceae; genus Papilionanthe; species Papilionanthe hookeriana x Papilionanthe teres. The sequence goes on along the minus strand of CM040425.1, from coordinate 9,863,194 downwards.
ATTCTTCTAATTTCGGTTTCAGAATTTTGTATTGTCCTACCACTTGTTGAATGGTGAGTTGTGAGTCGCCATAAATGGGAATTTCTGTAATTTCCATTAGTATTGCTAATTCTAAACCGGTGATTAGAGCTTCATATTCTGCTTCATTATTGGTACATGGCTCTAACAGGTGGTAAGAGAATCTTAGCATGGCCTGCTCCGGAGTCATGAAGATCAAACTGATTTCTGCTTTGTCGATAATCACTGTCTGTTGTCCTTTATCTCTTCGGGCTGATGACGCTCTGTCGAAGTACATTTCCCAACGCCTAGTACTGGGCTGCTATATTTGTAGTATATGTTCGTCTGTTAGTTCGTCATTGAGCGTGGACTCAGCTGGCAGTGGGTGTGCTGCAAGAAAATTCATGAGAATCTGCACTTTGATAGCGTGAAGGGGCACAAAATCTATGTCAAATTACAATAATATCATCGACCACCTTGCTAAGTGTCCGGAAAGTGTTTGTCGGGTCATCAAATATTGCAAAGGATAAACTTTCGAGATCAGGTTGACCTTATGAGACAACATGTAATGTCTAAGCTTCTGAGCGGCGAAAATCAAAGCTAGACAATGTTTCTCAATAGGAGGATACTTTACTTCTGCAAGTATTAGACGTCGACTCAGGTAGTAGAGTGCCTTTTCTTTACCCTCATCATTGACTTGGGCAAGTAAGGCTCTGAGGGACTCGTCCAAAGCCGCAGTATAAAGTATCAACAGCCTACCCGTGATAGGGGCTGCCAAAATAAGAGGTGTTGTTAGATATCGTTTAATATCATTGAAAGCTCATTGACATGGCTTTTCCCAAACAAATGTGACATCCTTTCGAAGTAAGTTCGAAAAGGGGAGACACCTTCCTGACAAATTACATATGAAGCATCTTAGATATGCCAATTTGCCTTGAAAAGAACGTAATTGTTTCAAGGTTCTAGGATGAGGGATTTCTAATATCGCTTTAATCTTTTCTGGGTCGATTTCGATTCCCTGATGACGGACAACTAATCCTAGAAATTTCCCGGAGGTAACACCGAAAGCGCACTTTAAGGGATTAATCTTTAGATTATATTGCCGTAATCATTCAAATACGACCCTCAAATCATTTAGTTGGTTGTCCTTTACTTTGCTCTTGATGACCAAATCATCCACATAACATTCCACTTGGTTATGAATGAGGTCATCGAAGATCTTTGTCAGTGCTCTTTGGTAAGTTGCTCCTGCATTTTTCAATGCAAACGGCATCACGGCGTAACAGTAAATCCCAATCAGATTTTTGAATGCTGTAAGCGTTGCACCTTTTGGAGCCATTTTAATTTGAGTGTATCCTGATGATCCACCATGAAGGAGAAATATTCATGTGACGAGGCAATGTCTACCATTAATTACGGTATTGGCAACGGAAACTCATCTTTCGGGCATGCTTTATTCAAATCTCTGAAGTTGACACACACTCGGATTTGTCAATTTTTCTTCTTTACTGGCACGACGTTGGCTAGCCATGTTGGATATTGTTCTTCTCAGACAAAGTTAGCGTCTATTAATTGATTTATCTCTATCATAACTTGTTATTCAATTTCGAGGCACATTCTTCTGGGAGCTTGCTTTACTGGTGTTGTACTTTGATCCACTCCTAGTCAGAGAACTGCAACTTCTGGAGATAGTCCAGGCATTTCATCATAGTTCTAAGCGAAGCAATCTTTGAATTCTGACAGTAACCTAACTAAGTCCGTAACCTCTTCTTTATTGAGCAGTGAATTTATGAAAGCCGGTCGGGGCCGTTCCTCAGTCCCGAGATTAATCTCCTTTAATTCATCGACTGTTGACTTGATTTCTTCTTCAAATTCTGGCGGAGCCTTCTATTGGTTGATCTTTGTATTCATCTTGGATGTCTAGGCAATCTTCTACTGGCTGACTGGTAACAACCATGCAAAATCCCGAGTCATCGACAGGTCTGATCGTACCGAACCCAAGACCTTCCTTCGAGTTGAGTTTATTTTCTTTTGTATTCCATAATTTTTCGAATGATTGTAACTTCTCTTTTGGCATTTGCTTTGGCATATATCCTTTTTGAATTAACTTTTTTACACATGGCGAAAAGTAACCAAAAGGTAATTCCATTAATTCATTACAATTATTTTCTTCAAGAGTTTTACAAGGTCCAGAAGTAGAAGGAGAAGCTTTATAAAACTTGATCAGTTTAAAACCATCATTATGGACTTTCTTGACTTCCATACTCTCGATCTTTTGAGAATGGATTAGAGTTAGAGTCATGGCTTGCACATAATGATTAATCCGATCATACATCGATTCATATTCATCTCTTTCTGTGTCATCCGTAGAAATCTCGAACTGAGGCTTCTTCTGACTTATCATTATTGTTTCTTTATCTTCTTCAGAGCTTCCTTCTACTTCACTGCTGATCGACAGCTTCATCCATTCAACAATCTAGTGAGTTCTTCCACGACCTCTGATGCATGGGCTAAAAGAACCTCCACCAACTCGTTAGGAAGGAGTGGAGGGAGATCGTTGAACTAGAGTTGTGTGGTCCTGTTCTCATAGTTCTTCTAAATCTCTTTCTTTACTTGTTATAATTTCTCTTGAAAGTATTCTTCTCTTTGGGGAGCTTAGTAGGCGGCGTCTTCATGAATGTCTTTTTCATGTATTGAAAATGGTTGTAAGTTTCCCTTAATGCAATGTTCTTGTCCATACTTGTAGTATTTGATGCACTGGTGAAGTGACGATGGAACCATATGGTACTCATGAAGCCACAGCGGACCAAGCAGGGTATTGAACGATGTTTCTACATCGATGACATGGAATTTTGCAGTTGTTACTAGATTTCCTACTTTCATTTGTACTGGTATAGATCTGAGGGATCTTTCTCCTTTCTGGTTGAATCCTCTTAGCATCATTTTATCCATAGACAGCTCTCGAGCGTCGATGTCCAAGTAGGCTAACGTCTGTAGACTCATTATGTTAAGCGGTGCTCTAAAATCCACTAACACTCTGGAAAGTACAAATCTGCCGATGATGACAAAAATGTAGAGCAGACAGTGGTGATCGACTGTACCAAGTAGCAAATCTTCATCGGTGAAGGTTACGTCAGGCTGTTCTTTTAAAGTGCAAACTCCATCTGAGGATGTGCTAGCCAACTGCGCTAAGCAAATATCATGATCAAGTATTAGCCTTGATCAGATTTTCTCTCATCTCCTTTGACAGGATCAAAGCATCGTAAATGCTTAGTTTGGCCGGCAAATTCCTGAGATGAGCTAACACGTTGTAATCCACTTTGTTTGAATTTTTAATTTTGTTTCGATCTTGTACTTCTTCCATTGTTGGAGATACTTCTTCTTGAGTAATTGTCTGTTTTCCTTTATCCATTGGAGCTGTCCTTGGTGGCAGTACCTTGCCACTTCTTAAATGTACTTCTGTTATTTCTTCTTCTTCTGGACCCAGAGTTCCTCCTATAACTATATCTAGCTCTTTTGCATATGAAAAGTCTACGTTGATGGCAAGTAGAGCTCCTTTGCATTCGAGGACTGGCTCCTCACTTCCAGTGCTGTCGTAGCTGGTATTGTCGATATCTTCTTTGTTTTCATCAACATTCTCGTAGGGGACAATCATGATTTGAGGATCATTTTGTGAATCGAAATCAGGTTTAGAGAGGTTGTGATTAGTTGAATCATCATTAAAGACAGTAAGAATGTAGCCAACATCATTTATATTATCATTATGAGTACCTAGAGGGGCATAAATATACTGGTACAAGGTCAAGGGTTCGAGGGGTTTCACCTCCGAATCCGAAACAACCAATCTAACGAGAGGAAGCCTCTTTCCTACCTTTCGCGCTATCGTCTTTAATTTCATTCATGATTTGTTTCTTCCTCTATTCTTGTCGCGGTGGTTTCCTTGGTGCAACCTTCATCATCTTGGACTGGTCTAGCGGCGGACTTCGGACAACAGCTTTCTTTGGTGCAGACTGGATCTGATCCAAGACTTTCTTGAGCTCATTCCAAATTGTGCTCCATCTACCTTTACCGACATATGGATCAATTAGAGAGATTGGCTCAGCTAAAGTCACATTTATAGAACCTCTTTCAGATTTTTTTTAAGTATCCTTTTGGTATCGTTATATAACCTTCTTTGTAATTCCACTCAAGCCAATCCTTGAAACTGAAGCAACTTTCAATGGTGTGTCCGAGCATCCTGTGGTAGGGGCAGAAGTTGGACTGATCCTTTTTGTCCACCTCTTCTAGCTTCTTCAGCTCAAGAAATCTGAACTCGGGCTTCTTCATTAGATACTTCAACATCTTTGCTACGGCGTCATCTTTGAAGAAGTAGTTTCTGCGCAGCCGTTTTGACATTGTCGGACCCTGTCGTCCATCTGTCTTGTATGACCTCTGCTGCTGACCAACTGACTATTTTGTTGTGCACTAGGCTAACCATATTGCTGAGGCTGACTATACAGAGGTGACTGACTGTGTTGCTGCTCCGGCTGAATCCACATTGGTTGCTTTCCTCTGTCGACTGTTGCCATTACACCAGACCTCTTCTCGTATGTCTTAGTTGGTTTCATTTTCTCTGTCTTTTCTGTAGGCTCCATTTGCTTGACTTCTTCTTGTAAGCTGCTGGCTTTACTGAGTATCTTCTCGAAGGACTTGATGGTGAGACCCTTAAGCATGAAGGCTACTGGACCGTGGATACTCTTAAGTAGTATCTCGATCGCGTACTGTTCTTTTAGCTGAGGTTTACATTCATGCTTAAGTTTCTCCACCTGAGAATGTAGTCGACCAAGGACTCGTCGGGCTTCTGCCACTCCACCACGAGATCTCCTATGGTGACATGATGTCGGGTAGCGGTGAATCTTTTCACGAACATGTTTTCCATTTTTGTGAAAGTCTTTATTGATCTGTTGGGAAGCTCGGCATACCAATCGAAAGCTATTCCTGACAGGTTGCTGACAAACTGAAGGAACAACAAAGTTTCACTTCCTCTTGTGTTGCAACAACTAGCTCTGAAATGTGCTATGTGCTGACGAGGATTTCCTGTCCCATCGAACATCTTGAAGGTCGGGGGCACGAAGCCTTTAGGGTAAGGAACGACATCGAACTCCTCCGGGTAGGGTCTACCCTTTGAAACTGATGCACCTCCTTTAGACTGGGACAAGGCCTCCCAAACTTACTGTTCAACCATTTGTTTAATGTCTTTTTCTGGCGGGTTTGGATTTGGATCTCTTTTTAGCGGTTCGTCTTCATTAGCTGAATTGACCTCCCTTCTTTCATCGGCGATGTTTTTAATCTTAGGCTGGTTGACCTCTGGAGAGATTGTTGGTCATGGCTGTAACTGTCCGTGGAGTGTAGCCATGGCGGTCACGGCGGCAGTCATCTCCTCTATTATCTTCTCCAGATGGCTAATCTATTCATCTCTTGTCAGGATGGTCCTCCACAGCTCATCCGCGGTGTTCTCCTTACTAGGAGCTTCACGCACAGATGACGTGGACCGAGTTTCAACCATATTGATTTTAATTAATTATTCGTCCATGTAATCCGACAAGAAGTAATCCTCGTCTTTAATATTCAATCCTTGTTGTTTGGCTAATTCAAAAATTTCTGCTCGGAGCTTTTGAACCCTATCATCAACTATTTTCTTCTTAGTCAGCTTTAAATCTATAGGTTTTCCTGTGTTATCACTCTTTTCTGCAATTGATTCAGAAGCAATGGCGATAGTGGCAACAGGAACATTAGACTCATAATCCATTTTTGCGGTCAAGAGACCTTCCAGAATGTACAGGTACAACACCTCTCGGTAACCTTACTTTCCTCTTAAAAGTCTACGTTTCGAGACGAGGCGTCTTAGCGAGGACATCGGGTGATGAGGGGAAGTGTGCTCCTTAGTGTGTAGACCATGTACGGAGGAGAATACTCCTCTCTTATTCTTTCCCTTTCGGGATTTCTCATGATCATCGACGGTTGGTACTCTCGGACCCATCCGGCCTTGACTAACTTGCTTATAGTAGTATCATCTGTGGCAGCTGTATCAACACGCTTCCCCAAATGGTCTTTTACGGAAACTCGGACGGGTCTTTCCATTTCCAGAATTGTATCCTTGATTTTGGGGGATATTGCACATCTCATTCTTTTGAGAAGTTTGGCGACAAAACAACCCTCTATTTCAAAAATTTTTGTAGAAGGGTGTGAGCACGGGTGATAGGTGTGGGTGTTCCCCTCACCTTCTCACGACCGTGCGGTGCTAGAAGTGTAGCGGCAATCCATTGGAGGCTTTCATCCCCAGTAGTGCCAACTAGCGGGTGGAACATGCTACCTCAAAGAAGAGGAGAGGTATTCGGTAAATCGAGTTCCTTCTCTCGAGGAATCTCATCAATTACTGGCAGATCTGTAACTTGTGTTCTGGCAGCCCTGTGAATCCTGTGGTTGCGGTTTCTTCTTTGAGATTTGGTTAGCAGGGGAGGTCTAGAACTTGAGCCAACTTCGAAGACTGGTGGCGGAGCAATGAAGGTATCTTTAGAGTCAGCTTCTCGCAGAATCTCTTTCCCTTTGACAGACGGGAAAGTAGGTGTAGTGATGGCGAAGCTAGTGGCAGTATAGGTGACAACTCTCCTCGGCATGGAGACGATCGACCTAATGGGAGCGGTGGCTATATTCACCTTCTTAGCAAAAGGGAAATCATCATGGTATTTCAGATCAAACTCAGTAGATGGTTCTTGAATTTTAGGAGTGGAAACTTTCACGACCACAAACAGAGCTTTTCCAAGTATGACTTCAAACTCACTAAAGCCGGTCCCGAATTGAATCATTGGTGCTGCAAGACAAGCTTCAAGGGAGGAAGGCAAGTTTCAGGAGAAAGTCAATGTAGGGGCTGACATCTTTAACTGTCAAATGAAGCATTCGAAAGTTAGTGAGGGCCAAAAACCTTGTCATCATAGTGCAAACACTACGAAAAAGGATTTTCTGTGGACTGGGAAAAACTTCATTTCATTTTATTACCTTTTTATTTCATTTTTTAGATTTTCACGTGTTGGTTAAAAGGAGTTTTAAGGTTTAAAGAAGAGTGGGTCAATCTGTCGAATACAGGATTGAACCTGAAAGGTACAGAAAAGGGGTAAAGTACGAGACCCCATCGGAGATCCCCTTCACAAAGTAGATTGCCCAAGTGAGATTTGCTCGCTGACACACCTATTGGGGATCTGACCACACAAGATCAAAAGGAAAATTCAGGGACTCCTGAACCCTTCTATTTAGGAGTGACTAAACAGATGGTCCTGAAATCTAGAGGAGTTGATCACACTTTTCGAAGGAAGAAATGGGTGAAGTATGTCAACGGAAGAATGGTAATTTGGCTCATGAGGGACACGAACACATTACCGATATATAAATATAATATTTCCTGATCTTAATGGAGAGAGAAACTAATCCCCAGCGGAGTCGCCGAAAAACTGTTGGCTGTTTTAAATTCCTGTTTTGGTTGAAAACTATGTTTTTGGGTGTTTTGTTTTGAAAAGGGTTTTAATTTTATAAAGTTGAGATTTGATTTAATATATATATATATATATATATATATATATATATATATATATATATATATATCGTGTGTGTGTGTGTGTGTGTGTGTGTGTGTGTATTTTGAAATTAATATTTTGAAGAATATGAAATCAAACTGATCTCATATAAATAATAGTTTAAATAATTAAGTATTTCGCCGCAAGACATGTATTTATCCTGAAGAATAAGTACAAGGTTTGAGGTGAAGCTTGATCAAATAAACTAAAGAATTTATGGCATCCGTTTGATCTGCGAATCATTTTAACTGACAATTTCCCCTATATAATCTGAAGGAATTAGATAGGGTTTATATTAATCTGGGGTCTTTAAGTTTCCTATAAGGGCAAGCCCTTATAGTTAACTACATCTTAGATAACGAAGTAACCTAAGAAACTCTTCATATAGATCAAGAAATATTTATATTCATGACTTCCAAAGGTAAGGTTTCCAAAGAAAATGTGATAGTCGGAAATTCAATAGGTGAATGACTCAAATTTTGGAACATTTTATTTTATCGGAATCCAAAGGAGAGAAGGCTAGGGGAAGAACACAGATTCAAGGGAAACCTTGATGTCCTCCCAAACTATCCTATAGTTTGGCTTTAAATCTTGGAAATGAAGTTATTTAAATTTCAATCCAACCAATTAATTATAGGAATTCACTTGCATAATATCCGACTATGCAAAAAACTTGGAAGATTGGAGGTTTTATGTCGTATCGGACGACAACCTCGGAATCCTAAAGTAAATTACGGCTTATATTACACAGCAGAACTGTGCAAAGGCCTAAAGAAAAGGTGAGGATTTATGCCGCACTAGGCAAGCTACCTCGAAGTCGTATGGCTTATTGTTTATACTAAGGAAAGGTTTTGCTGGTGTAGACAAGTTTTGCTGTTGAAGATGGCTGTGCTGCCCACTATGGGTGCTCCAAGCTCCTCGTCGTAGCAAGTTTAGTTTAAAGAAGTGTCAATTTAAGAGAAGAGAGAAGTGTCATATTTTAGAAATATTTGTATGGAAGTGTCTTAATATTTTATTAGGGGAATATTAAAGTTAATTAATGCAACACCGATTAAGATCCAACTGTTTCATCATCTCAGCACCGCTATTTTAATCGGATTCACTTATTCCAAATGAATTTACTAAACTCAACATAATGAGTTCCATACTTTCATTTAGACTACGGGAAAACCCTGTTAGCAACACGTGGGTTACCTCCTCCAATAAATTTCCGATCATCCAATGAGACGTTTTAATTTAGTTTTAATTGTGATTTTTGTTATTTTGTTTGTGATTAAATTTTGAGTTGTTTTATATTTTGAATGTTGTGGGGGTGAAGTTTATCTTGTCTTGATTTTTTTAATTTAGTTTTGGTTTTGATTTTGTGGCTATCCTAAAGGTTTCAGTTTTCATGCAGGGTGACATTGTTGTTTATCATGTAATTTGTAAGAAAAGTAAAGTGTGGTAAAGAAAACACAAGAAAAGACAGCACTATAAACTTATAAAAGTGTACCTTGCTAGTCTTCTCGTTCCTCCGGCTGAAACTTTAGTATTTTTTGCAATAAAAATTTATATTTATAGGGAAGTAAAACCCTACGGATATGTTCATCACAGGCCTACCAAGTCCTAGGTCATAACCCGGTGGGTCCTATTCATTTATGAGATATTTTCATTTAATAAATATGGTCTGCGCAATAGTCCTACAAGGTGTCCAAAAGACTTGTGAAGGGCCTCTAGGAGATACCTAGATGTTTCACAATTCTTTTGAGCTTCCTTGAGATCAGTTTGAACCTATCATAATTATTAAATAATCTATCTATTTTATAACCTTATGCTCAGTGAGTCGGTGTTTTAATCATTTTTAAGAGTAGGGTAATTCATTTTTTATTATTTAGCTTAAGAATTATATGGGTGAAGACCCCAAAGGACTAATTAAGATTATTAGGGTACTTAGTCAAATTCTGATTTGGGGCTTGTAGTGTTTCCAGGTATTTAGAATTTGATTATTTTTGCTTTTCTAAACTTCTCTTAGTAAGATTGGTTAAGCCTAGCTCACTACTAAGCCCTTAAAATTTTGACGGATACATATGTAATTCTTTTTAGAAAAGTTAAATGAGTTTAATAAATTTTTATTAAAACATTGGGCTATCATTTAATATACCAAATAGGGGTGCAAGTTAGTAGATTATTAATCTCCAAGATTAACCCCTAACTCTAAGGATCATTTTGTTTAATTATCTTCCAAATGAAAATTAATCGGGAAAATCCAAACATTTAATTTTGATATTACAAAATTGAAGTTGGTTTCTACCATTAATCCTTTAATGTCTCAAACATCCAATCATATCATTTAAGATCATTAATTGCCCATTTTACCCTTTGATTAGGCCTAAATATTAATTAAGGTTAAAACCCTTAAAATTACAACTTTACCCTTGGGGCCTTACCACTTCATAATTTCTTAAATTCAATTCAAATGACTTTGGAATTTTCATGTTACCTTACTAATGAGATAATTAAAACATCTGAAGAAAAAATGTGATTTTTCAAATTTTAATTTAATATATTTTTTTTAATGCAAAAATAGAGGTTTTTAATGAAAATTCAATAACTTAATCAAAACAAAATATTTTACTTTGAATTTTTTATTGGAGATAAACCTAGTCCAGGTGACCACTTAGAAGAAATTTCATGATTTTTTTATGTTTATTTTAATTATTAGAATTATTTTAATTTCTGGAATTACAAAGAAGGTTATATAACGATACCAAAAGAATACTTAAAAAAAATTTGAAAGAGGTTCTATAAATGTGACTTTAGCTGAGCCAATCTCTCTAATTGATCCATATGTCGGTAAAGGTGGATGGAGCTCAATTTGGAATGAGCTCAAGAAAGTCTTGGATCAGATCCAGTCTGCACCAAAGAAAGCTGTTGTTCGAAGTCCGCCGCCAGACCAGTCCAAGATGATGAAGGTTGCACCAAGGAAACCACCGCGAAAAGAATAGAGGAAGAAACAAATCATGAATGAAATTAAAGACGATAGCGTGAAAGGTAGGATAGAGGCTTCCTCTGTTAGATTGGTTGTTTCGGATTTAGGGGTGAAACCCCTCGAACCCTTGACCTTGTACCAGTATCTTTATGCCCCTCTAGGTACTCATAATGATAATATAAATGATGTTGGCTACATTCTTACTGTCTTTAATGATGATTCAACTAATCACAACCTCTCTAAACCTGATTTCGATTCACAAAATGATCCTCAAATCATGATTGTCCCCTACGAGAATGTTGATGAAAACAAAGAAGATATCGACAATACCAGCTACGACAGCACTGGAAGTGAGGAGCCAGTCCTCGAATGCAAAGGAGCTCTACTTGCCATCAACGTAGACTTTTCATATGCAAAAGAGCTAGATATAGTTATAGGAGGAACTCTGGGTCCAGAAGAAGAAGAAATAACAGAAGTACATTTAAGAAGTGGCAAGGTACGCACCGAGGACGACTCCCGATGGATAAAGGAAAACGGACGATTACTCAAGAAGAAGTATCTCCAACAACGGAAGAAGTACAAGATCGAAACAAAATTAAAAATTCAAACAAAGTGGATTACAACGTGTTAGCTCATCTCAGGAATTTGCCGGCCAAACTAAGCATTTACGATGCTTTGATCCTGTCAAAGGAGATGAGAGAAAATCGATCGAGGCTAATACTTGATCATGATATTTGCTTAGCGCAGTTGGCTAGCACATCCTCAGATGGAGTTTGCACTTTAAAAGAACAGCCTGACGTAACCTTCACCGATGAAGATTTGCTACTCGGTACAGTCGATCACCACTGTCTGCTCTACATTTCTGTCATCATCGGCAGATTTGTACTTTCCAGAGTGTTAGTGGATTTTGGAGCGCCGCTTAACATAATGAGTCTACAGACGTTAGCCTACTTGGACATCGACGCTCGAGAGCTGTCTATGGATAAAATGATGCTAAGAGGATTCAACCAGAAAGGAGAAAGATCCCTCAGATCTATACCGGTACAAATGAAAGTAGGAAATCTAGTAACAAGCGCAAAATTCCATGTTATCGATGTAGAAACATCGTTCGATACCACAGCTGGTCAGTCGTGGCTTCATGAGTACAATATGGTTCCATCGTCACTTCACCAGTGCATCAAATACTACAAGTATGGACAAGAACATTGCATTAAGGGAAACTTACAACCATTTTCAATACATGAAAAAGACATTCATGAAGACGCCGCCTACTAAGCTCCCCAAAGAGAAGAATACTTTCAAGAGAAATTATAACAAGTAAAGAAAGAGATTTAGAAGAACTATGAGAACAGGACCACACAACTCTAGTTCAACGATCTCCCTCCACTCCTTCCTAACGAGTTGGTGGAGGTTCTTTTAGCCCATGCATCCGAGGTCGTGGAAGAACTCACTAGATTGTTGAATGGATGAAGCCGCCGATCAGCATTGAAGTTGAAGGAAGCTCTGAAGAAGATAAAGAAACAATAATGATAAGTCAGAAGAAGCCTCAGTTCGAGATTTCTACGGATGACACAGAAAGAGATGAATATGAATCGATGTATGATCGGATTAATCATTATGTGCAAGCCATGACTCTAACTCTAATCCATTCTCAAAAGATCGAGAGTATGGAATTCAAGAAAGTCCATAATGATGGTTTTAAACTGATCAAGTTTTATAAAGCTTCTCCTTCTACTTCTGGACCTTGTAAAACTCTTGAAGAAAACAATTGTAATGAATTAATGGAATTACCTTTTGGTTACTTTTCGCCATGTGTAAAAAAGTTAATTCAACAAGGATATATGCCAAAGCAAATGCCAAAAGATAAGTTACAATCATTCAAAAAATTATGGAATATAAAAGAAATGAAACTCGACTCGAAGGAAGGTCTTGGGTTCGGTATGATCGAACCTGTCGATGACTCAGGATTTTGCATGGTTGTTACCCGATCGGCCGAGTAGAAGATTGCTAGACATCCAAGATGAATACAAAGATCAACCGATAGAAGGCTCGCTGGAAATTTGAAGAAGAAATCAAGTCAACGAGTCGATGAATTAAAGGAGATCGATCTCGGGACTCG